>CM053625.1:329975120-330013053 GCA_028646595.1 Phalanger gymnotis | reverse complement strand
CGTCTACATTAAGGGATCTAAGGGCTTGGAATATGATATTCCAGAGGGCAATGGAGCTAGGATTAAAACCAAGAATCACCTACCCAGAAAAAACTGAATATATTGCTCCAAGGCAAAATATGGATTTTCAGTAAAATAGAGGACTTTCAAGCTTTCTCAATGAAAAACCAGAGCTGAAGAGAAAATTTGACCTTCAAAGAAGAGTCAAGAGAAGCATGAAAAGGTAAACAAGAAAGAGAATTCATAAGGGACTTATTAAAGTTGAACTGTTATGTTTACATTCCTACATGAAAAGATAATGTGTGTAATTCAAGAGACCTTTCTCAGTGTTAGGGGAGTTGAAGGGAATGTAGACAGAGGGCACAGGGTGGGTTGAATATGAAGGGATGCTATCTTTAAAAATGAAATAAAATTAAGGGGTGAGAGAGGAATATATTGAGAGAGGGAAAAAGGGGAGAGATAGAATGGGGTAAATTTTCTTCCATAAAAGTGGCAAGCAAAAGCAGTTCTGTTGGAAGGAAAGAGGGGGCAGGTGAGGGGGGATGAGTGAATCTTACTCTCATTGGATTCAACTTGAGGAGGGAATAACATACACATTCAATTAGGTATCTTACTCCACAGGAAAGTAAGGGGAATGGGGATTTAAAAAAGGGGGGATGATAGAAAGGAGGGCAAATAGGGGGAGGAGGCAGTCAAAAGCAAACACATTTGAAAAGGGACAGGGTCAAGGGAGAAAATTGAATAAAGGGAGACAGGATAGGATGGAAGGAAATATAGTTAGCCTTTCACAACATGAGCATTGTGGAAGTGTTTTGTGTAATGATACATGTGTGATCTATGTTGAATTCCTTGCCTTCCTAGGGAGGGTGGGTGGGAAAGGAAGGGAGGAGAGAATTTGGACCTCAAAGTTTTAAAAGCAAATGCTTAAAAAAATTAAAAAAAAAGAAATACTGTGAATTTGAACAATGATATGCAGAGGGTGATACAATTGTATCTTTAAGAATTTAATATCTCTTTTAATCTAGATGCTGTTAGATTATGAATTGAGCGTTTAGAAAATGTGATCACAATGCTTAAAAACTGTTACATATTTAATTTGGTATATTTTGCATTAAAATGAAAAATAATAATAACTTACTATTTGGAGAAAAAAATAGATTCCTGTTCTCTTCCCTTCCCACAGCCCTGGAAGGAGTCTTTTTTAAAGGGCCCTCATGTTGAGTTCAACTCCATCACTGCCCTAGTGGTGAGCAAGCAGCAGGGAGTCATGGCATCTCTCACAGCCCAAATGATAAGAGAAATCAAATCAAATCAAAACAACTCTTAGGTACCACATCTCTCCTGTCAGATTGGCTAACATGACAAAACAGGAAAATGATAAATGCTGGAGAGGATGTGGGAAAATTGGAACACTGTTACATTGTTGATGGAGTTGTAAACTGATTCAGCCATTCTAGAGAGCAATTTGGAACTATGCCCAAAGGGCTATAAAAGTGCGCATACCCTTTGACCCAGCAATACCATTTCTAGGGCTATATCCCAAAGAGATCACACAAGTGGGAAAGGGACCTGTATGTACAAAAATATTTATAGCAGCTCTTTTTGTGGTAGCAAAGAACTGGATCAAGGGGATGCCCATCAACTGGAGAAAGGCTGAACAAGTTGTGGTATATGAATGTAATGGAATACTATTGTGCTATAAGAAATGGGGAAGATACGGACATCATAAGAACCTGGAAAGACCTACATGATATGATGCTGAGTGAGAGGAGCAGAACCAGGAGAACACTGTACACAACCACAGTCATATTACTTCTGTGATGAGTAACTTTGATAGACTTGGCTCTCCTCAGCAATACAAGGTTCAAAGACAGCTCCAAAGGACTCATGATGGAAAGAGGTATCTACATCCAGAGAAAGAACTATGGAGTCTGAAGGCAGATTGAGGAAACTATTTGTTCTCTTTTTTTCCCTCCTCTTTTTTGGTTCCATTTCTTCTTTCTCATTATTCCTTCCATTGGTCATAATTCTTCTTTACAACTTAACTATTGTGTAAATAAGTTTAATGCGAAGGTATATGTAGAACATAATTGGATCCCATACCAACTTGGGGCGGGGGGAAGGAAGGGAAGGGAAGAAAATTTGGAACTCAAAAACTTGTGGAACTGAGTGTTGTAAATTAAAGATAAAAAATCTAATTAAAAATCCTTGGGGAAAAATAAAAGTTGAGTACCAAAAAAAAGAGAAATATACAATAAAATTATAATATGAGGGACCTTAATTTACTACTATCAGTTCTATATAAATCTAACAAAAAAAAACAAGAAAGAAGTTAAGAGCTTGAATTGAATGTTTAAAAATTAGATATAATATTTCTCTGGCAATTAGTGAATAGAAAAAGAAAAATGTACACATATTTTCTCAACTGTGAATAACACCTTTCAAAAACTGAAAATATCTTAGGACATAAAAACCTCATTAAGAAATGCAGGAAAAAATACACACACGTACCCATATATATGTGTGTATATCTTAACTGATCACAGTACCATAAAATTATACTAAATCTGTGGCCACTGGAAAAGGTATTCAAAATTAACTAGAGACAAAATAACAATCCTAAAGAATTTTTAGGTCAAAGAACAAATCATAGAAATTAATTTTATTTTTCTTCCTTTAAGTATTTAGAAGCTATGCCACTGGGTACAGATTAAGTATTGTGCTCAACTGAGGCATAATGGATTTTGCTCTAATCCCTCCTTTTAACTCTGGGTGAATCTTTATGTTTTAAGCATGTTTCTTGTAAACAACGTATTTTATTTTCTAATCAACTCTGCCAAACTCCCATTTTATGCATGAGTTCATCCTATTCACACTCAGAGTTTATACTAGTTAATTGCTTATTTCACTCCATTCTATTCTCTCATATTTTTCTTCTCTATATTCCTCTCTTGCTGCTTATTTCCAGTTATTTTTTTATTTTGACTTTCTATATTCTTTCTCCAAATTTAAGGTTTTTCTTATGACTGATCTCCCTCTGAATCTACCATCCTTCTTGTATTCCTCTTTCCCCTTTTCTTGTTTTTATCTGTATCTCTGTTGAGTTGAATCTATTTTTATACCAAATTCTATGCATATATGTTCTACTCTTTTTTGACTCATTTAGATGAAAATGAAGTTTGAGTGAAGCTCATTGTCCCTACTTCTTCCACCTGTCAACCAATCTGTGGCTCCAAGAAGTTGTAGCATAAGCAGTGGCCACACCCTAGTAAAAACTATCTCTGCAGGTAGACAAGCTAACCAGGCTGAGGGGAACTAAGAGGCCTTAACCTCGGTGATTCAGAGGGGTGTCTACTCCAAGCATGTGAATGTGCAGATGAGAACAGTTTGTTTCAAAGACTGTTTCACTGAAGCAGTCTTTGTGGGGCACTTAGAGTTTGGCAGACCTAGAAGATGCCAAGGTCATCCATTGCATCCCAGGCCACCACCATTCATCTTGGCTTTTGTCTTTCCATTGGATTTCGATGGCTCTGGAAAAGAAAGTGAATCTGATGACTCTGTACAATCCTACCTCACTTAAATCCATTTCATGGGCAAGTCAAAGCATCACTCTGTGATGTCATTGGTCCTCTTTGACAATAGAGGACAAACAACAGTTTGTACAACCTAATCATAGGTCTTTTTTCATAGTATTTAGCATGTTCTTTGGTTAGCTGTTATTGCTAGCCTCAGTGGATTGAGGATTTGTACTCTGGTTAAACTCTGCTCTTGTACTCCTGGATGGTGTGAGCAGGTCCTGCATGATACAGTGGCTAAGAATAAAATAATAATAATAGCTAACATTTATATAATACCTACTATGCGTCAGCCACTGTGTTAAGCACTTTACAATTATATCATTTGATCCTCACAACAAGCCTGGGAGGCAGGTGCTATTACTATCCCCATTTTACAGATGAGAAAATTGAGGCATACAGAGGTCGTGACTTGACCAGGGTCACACAGCTAGAAAGTATCTGAGGCCAGATTTGAACCCAGGTCTTCTCAATCCCAGGCCCAGCACTTAGAACTTATAACATCCATAGCATTACCTAGCTGCCCTTAGTAGGCACCACGTTCTGCAAGAACTCTTTGGGCTTAAGTTCTAGGCTGAGTTGGGCCTGACTCGAGCCAGTCTCCTGGCAATTTAGATTTAACATTGAAACAAAATGAGACATTGAAAGGCCATTCCATAGTTAACAAAAGGAGAATTATTTAGATGTAGGAGAAGAATATTTAACAAGGATACCCCAAGACAATTTAGCTGAGCAAAGCTGTGTTGCCCTTTGTGGTCCAAGAATCAGAATTCCTGGAGAAACTTGGAGTTTTTTGAGCCTTTAGTTATCTTTAGCCAATCAAGAAAAAACTAACCTAACTCCCTGGGGCACCGACTTTCCCCCATTGCCGCGGGGATCTGGGGCTGACCTGTCACCAAGCTCCTTCTCTCCCTTTCTTCCACCAATACAGAACTGCCCCTGCTCTGAGCTCTGTGAGGGGCATTTCTCCAGTGACTTAGCTTAATTTAGGGGTTTCTGGCAGTCTTTTTTGTGTAGTGCTTGACTAGGTGGAAGAGATTATAGCTGCTTCTGTTGTCATTTTGGTCATGTCTGACTCTTTGGGACACCATTTGGAGTTTTCTTGGCAAAGGTACTAGAGTAGGGTGCATTTCCTTCTGTAGCTCATTTTACAGATGAGGAACTGAGGCAAACAGAGTTAAATGACTTACCCAGGATCACACACCTAGTGAGTGTCAGGTGAGATTTGAACTCATAAGGATGAGTCTTCCTGATTCCAAGCCCAGTGCTCCATACATGGCACTACCTAGTTGCCCTCAATTTTTTTCAGTCTGGTACAACTTATTTACTCAAGTGTTTGTTGGAGAATTTAGGCTCCTCTAGGCCCTAACATTCTACCATCTCTTCATTCTCTATAGCCATCCTTTCCACTAAGGGGTGTGTCCCCAGCCCTTCTATATGGAAATCCAAGGGAGAGAAAGTACTGGAAACATCCCAAAGAGAAAGCAGATGGAGCCATTTTTGTAACTTTATAGCCATACTCTAACTCTCTCTCACTCTCTTTCTTAGTGGTGTGGCAGGCAAAAGATGAAATGACTGAGAAAAACAAAGGTTCAACCTTCTGAGCATATTGATTTATTAAGCAATGCATGCCAGTTGCCCAACAAAACAGGACAAGGCCCTTTCCTCAGCTTAGGGCTGTACCCCAAATACAGGGGGAGACAGACTTTTTTACATTAAAAATAATCAACTAAGACCATTAATTAAAAGGAAATGATACATCAGGTCATCTGATTTCTCATTGGAGGAAAGATTAGGAAATTAGGAGGGGGGAGAGCAAACAGGTACAATTCCCTGAAATCAGAAAAAGAGGTGTCCCACTGCTCCCAAGTGTCTGTAAACAATTAAAAGAATGTGAAAACAATAACTGATTGATAGTACAGGGCCATATGGGTTGCTTGAAATGTACAATTGTAAGATATCTTCTCACATCAGTCTTTGGGCCTGACTGGGTTTCTAGTTAGCATAACCTAGGTCCTTAAGTTTTCCAGCCACACAGGGCTAGATTTAAACAACACAATAAGGTCTTCTCACAGGACAGAATTTGGACTAGACCTATAATTGAGTAGAAAGAGAACTGGGTTAGCTCCCAAACTGAGGCATAAGATGGATTCAGAGTGGTTCACTCAATTCCCACAATTAACCACCTGGTGTCCTAATCACTTTGTTCCCTCAGTGGTCAATCACCTTTGACTCAAGCCCCCATTCACAAGGGAGCAGTAATAGGACCCAGCAATGAGCCAGAATATTTGTATAGCTCCATAAGGAGACAGTTCCTAATAAGGGGTTCTCATGGTCACCAGCTAATTAGCATCACTAATTTTAGCCTAATTCTTCTCATCCACTGTTTCTACATTTGGTGCTGTCTTGAGGGATATTTTATAGTTTCTTTTCCCATCTCAATCGCTTTTGACACTGTTTCAACAATCCAGCTAGCAGCTGCTGTGGGGGGTGTAAAATCAACAACAGCCAGCTCACAGAACTCTGCAAAAGCCCAGGTTCTGTCACAGCAGCGCTCCTCTGTTTCAACAATCTGGCTGGTAGCTGTTGTGGGGGTGAAAGCCCAATATAAGCCCAACAACAAGCATGCTACCAGTACACTGCAAAAGCCCAGGTTCTTTTCATCTGCTTTACTAAGGAAAGCAATGTTAAGAGGTTGACAAGCTTACTTTAATTCTGCATACAAATATCACTCAGTTCAGGGGAAAAAGCCAGCACCCTGAATTTCGGAGCAAATACAAATTGCAAACATCAGACAGACAGACCAAATATAATTCATAGTTACTGACATCTAGGTTCAGCCCAGGAGCTCATAACAAGGGCTGGCCCAGAGTCACAAACGCCACCGTGGCTGTGGGTAAGAGCTCCGAAAAAAGAGAAAGCCAACCCCTGGCTTTATATCTTTTTCAGGGTCAAGGGTGAGTCACACATGCAACTCACCCACGTGACCTAAAATCGCCAAAAAGAGGCAACTTAAACCCATGTGGTCTAAAAGCCTCTGATGTCTAAACATGTCACTCAAACCCATGTAAACTAGACTTTCCCTCGAGGCAAGGAGGTCGTCAAGGACTCCTAATTTAACCAAGGAAATAAAGGCCAAACTCTTCAAGAGCACTTGGTTGAACTGAGTGCTGAAAGCCCATTTTGACTGCCAACATAGACACTTAGGCTGATTAAGTGGACCATAGCATTTCTTCTATTTCTTTGCTTTCCTCATATTGCATCTGAGCTGGATTTCTTATTGGTTTCAACCATTTTCTTTCTTTGTCGTTTCTAGTGGAGTATATGAGGAAATTACTCTCTTTTGCTACATTCTTCCATCTTGGATCAGTCTTTGTGGAAGATAACAGTAATAAGTATATTTGTATTTCAAAATGAAGGCATCCTGTTCACCATCTCCAGAGTGTCTGCATCTCCAGCATAACTGAGGGGAATGTGAAGGAGCTTTTTCTAAGGCTGAAGCTGAGGTATCTCTTTATCCTCCTCCCCAGTTTCTTCTCAGGGGCTTAAGCTAGAACTCCATGCACACTCTCATTTATCAAATCCATCTGTTATCAATTCACTCAATAACTTATTGATGATTCCTGGCACTTAGCCAAATTTTCCCAATCTATCAAAATGAGGAGCTTTATCTTAGCAATCACAAGGGTATTGACGACTGAAGCAAGTCAGTGCTAAGCACGCTACAGGTTGTACAACCTCAATTTGACCAATGCCTTCACAGCACTGAAAAACCTCATGGCTCATTTAGTCTTCCTTTTACAGAGCATGATTGGGAGGAAAATGTACACACGTATCTTTTCCTCTCTCCTCCCTTCCCACATATGGTATTTTGTTTACTACCATCTGTTCTTAGGTGGTACCTGGATCACTCTGAGCTGCTAAGAACTGCAGTATATATTTTGCCTTACTATCGTTCTCCAGTAGAAACCACTTCCGCCATAGTGTCTATAGTACATGCTGCTTTGAAGATGAGAGCAAGACCAGAACAGAGGGTACCAAAAGCATTTTCTTATTTATCTCAGAGCAGAAGGGTCAAAGGGACCCCTTCCCCACCCCAGAGAAAAACAATTGGTAAATGTTTAACAAAATAAATATGCAACATAGCTGACATTAATTTTTTTTTTCTAAGTCAATATGCCATTTCCACTTGACTTTGACACCAGTGCCTTACAGTGACCATCCTCAGGGACCTTCCGTTGCTGCAGTAGAAGTTTTTGTTTCTGTTTTTTCCACATGGGTTCATATTTCTATTTTTAAAGCATGACTTATAAAGGGCTGGCATCAGGAACATTAGATATCCCCACATAACCATTTGGTGTATCCGATTTTTAGTAGGACTTTTTTTTTCAGCTTTGGTTTCTGTATGAAATTTTGTTGTCATGGGGAAAGTTGTCACTCCCATCCAGATATTGGTATTAAAGCAGCAACTTTATCTACAATGTACTAATCAACGATCAAACCAAGTCAGTGCCTATATTGTGTTGGGCACTGTGCTGTATTTTTTTTCACAAATGTCATATCACTTAATCCAAGTAACAAGTATTTCAATATCTAAGTATTTCATTTGACACAAGTTAGGAAGGGCCTTGAGACTATCTGGTCCAACTCATACTTGAATAGGAATATCCTCTGTAACACTGGACATAATTACCCAACTACCACTTAAAAGTTATCAGTGGTGAGGAACCCACTAAGTTCCTGTAGCAGTCTAATACACTTCTGAACAACTCTACTGTCAGGATAATTTCCTCTGATATATTCCCTTCTTGCTCTAATATGGGCCCCCAAAAATGTTATCCTGGTTTTGAGGGACGCTGTAAATCAGTATTCTCTCAAAAATATAGCTCATATGCCCCCAAACTGCTTATGTTTACCAGTAAATCTGAAGACACATTTTTTTAGAAAAAAGATATTTAATCAAATAGCATGGTAAATAGTGCAGTATGATACCCCTATGCACACATGGGGTACATTTTCCCACAGGTTACCACAGTAGCAGTTGGCAAGAACATACAAGCAGAGAACATATGACAATAATAATAAATAATAAGTAACATTTATATAGTACTTAGTATGTACCAGGTACTGTACTAAACGCTTTACAATTGTTATCTCATTTGGTCATCAAAACAACCCTGGGAGGTAGGTACAATTATTATCTGTATTTTACAGATGAGGAAACTGAGGCAGACAAATTAAGCGATGCCCAGTGTCACACCACCAGTGTCTGAGGCCAGATTTGAACTCAGGTTTTCCTGAGCATAGACCCACCACCGTATCCACATGTATGACCAAGAAACACATAAAAGATACATGTAGCAAATATTTGGCTAGGGAAAACATTAAGGGAAACACATGTGGACATGGCACACGTGAAGCTGGAGCTACTCACATCTGCAACATTCTCTGATAATTTAAACCAAACAGTTTTCTGTTGGGTGAAGTCTGCCCTCCACCATGCATCACTACTTCCACTGGTTATCAATTCAAGCCTGGGCTATGTTGTCTCTGACACCTTACAGCGACTGAGCTGCACTCTGAACTTCAGCCACTAAGAGCTACCTCCTATTCTCTTCCCATCTCCTAGAGTGCAGAGTTCAGAAGCTCTTCCCTGGAAACGCCAAACTGATGCTCTTGTAGCACACAGCTTGGGATCATAACACACCACAACCATCTGGGGAACTAACGAAAGCCATTTGAATTCTCCCAGACTTAAGTTTTTTCTTTTGAATCCTTAAGTCTGATGATGATTTGAAGTCCATGGTGGTAGTTAACTATATGACTTGGGGTTAGAAAACTCCTTATAGATCCCGGTATAACCCTGATCATTAGCCTGTCTCTGTTCGAGCACTTCTTATATAATGGCTCCCAAGCTCTAATTGGAGCTATGTGGCAGAATGAGATTTTAAGGCTCATCTTCATCCTAAGATCCACTAAGATGTTAATTATGTTCAGAATGTTTCTCTATAGTTATTTTATGAGAGTTAAGGTTTCCCTTCTGGTTAAAGGCTCTTTCACATTTATAACAGATATTGAGTTTCGTTTCTGTATCTGTTACTGCATCTTTATTAAGTTTTCCCTTCCGGATGAAAGCTTTCCCACATTTACTACACTGAAAGGGTCTCTCTCGATTATGATGGTAAGTTAGGCTTTCCTGATTGGTGAAGGCTTTCCCACAATCATTACATTTATAGGGTTTCTCTCCTGTATGAATTCTTTTATGTCTCTTAAGGCTTCCCTTCTGGCGAAAGGCTTTCCCACATTCATTACATTCAAAAGGTTTCTCTCCAGTATGAGTTATTTTATGTAGTGTTAGGGATCTCTTTACACTGAAAGATTTTCCACATTCATTACATACATAAGGTTTCTCTCCAGTATGAACTCTCTTATGTATAATAAGGTTTGCTCTTGTGGTAAAGGCTTTATCACATTCGTTGCACTGAAAGGTTTTTTTTCCAGTATGAAATACCTGATGATTATTTAGGCTTTGATGACTGGTGAAGGCTTTCCCACAATCATTACATTTATAGGGTTTCTCTCCAGTATGAATTCTCATATGTCTTTTAAGGTTTTCCATTGCAATAAAAGCTTTCCCACATTGATTGCATATGTAGGGTTTTTCTCCAGAATGAGACCTCTTATGTCGTTTAAGGTTTGCCTTGTGGGTAAAGACTTTCCCACATTCATCACACTGAAAGGTTTTATCTCCAGCATGAAATAGTTGATGACGAATTAAGCTTTGATGATCAGTGTATGCTTTCCCACATTCATCACATTTATAGGGTTTTTCTCCAGTATGAGTTCTCTTATGTGTTTTAAGATTAGTACACCACCTGAAGGCTTTCCCACATTCATTACATATATAGGGTTTCTCTGCACTATGAACTCTTTTATGTCTGTTGAGAGCTCTCCTCAGGATAAATGCCCTTCCACACTCATTACATTCAAAAGACATCTCACCTGTATGGATTCTCTCATGACTTTTAAGGTTTCCCTTGAGGCTAAAGGCTTTTCCACATTCATTACATATGTAAGGTTTTTCTCCACTATGCAGTTTTTTGTGCACCCTAAGGGATGCACGGTATCTGAAGCCTTTCCCACATAGATTACATTCCAAATGGTTTTCTCTAGTATGACTTATTTGATGTGTCTTAAGGATTCCCCTCTGCCTAAAGCATTTCCCACATTCATTACATTTATAAGGTTTCTCATTAGCGTGCATTCTCTGATGTCTCATAAGACATAAGTAGTATCTGAAGGTTCTCCCACATGTATTGCATTTCAATTGTCTATCTTTAGTATGAATTATCTTATGTTTATTAAGGATTCCTTTCTTGCTGAAGGCTTTCCCACAATCATCACACCTATAGGGTTTTACCACACTGTGATTTCTTTGATGAACAGTAAGGCATGAAATGCTGCTGAAGTTTGTGTTACATTCATTACACTTGTGGAATTTCCCTTGAGCATGTTTTCTATGGTAATGAATAACATTTGACTGATAATTGAAAGGCTTTTTGCATTTACTATCTTTACAAATTTTTTTCCCAATGGAAATTTTCTTATGTTTAAATGGATCTAAAACCTGTTTTAAGTTCTTTCCAAATGTATCACATTTATAGAGACTTTCTCCTACAGGAACTCTCTGTTGAGGAATGACAACTGACCCCAGGATGAGCTTTCTCCCAAATATAGTACATTCACTAGAAGATTCATTAGCAATTTTTTCCTCCCTAGACTGTGTGTCTTGCTTTTCCTTTTGCCTATCTAACTCAACATCATGAGTCCAAGTTTCTTCCAAAGTAGATTGCCTGGGGCCATCCTTTGTAAGTATTCCTTGGAATGTTTCTCTCACAAAAATATCCTGCTTTAGAATTGGCTCCTTGATTTCACATCTTGTCTTATGATTAAGGGAACCTGAAAGCAACACAAACATGTAAATAACCATTATTCTCTGTAGTGGAAGAAAGCAAAGGGATTTATACTTAGGCTAGATTGTCTTTTACTTCAAAGACAATGATGATTAACCTGCAAAAAGTTGAGCAATCATTATTACCAAGAAACTGAAGCCCAATATAATTGAGGAAATATTATATCAGAGTAAGTACCCACCCAAGATTTAATGAATTACTGAAAGCATTTGTAAATGCCATCAGAATATCCTGATTCATAATAGCTGGGGATAATGTCTCCATCTTCAGAAAGAAGAAACAGATTAATTTTATAAACTAAAGACTGATAAGCTTCAAGTTTATCTCCAGAGAAATTCAAGGTAAAGCCTACCAAACCAACAATCACTTAGTAATAAAGTATTTGCCATACCAATCAAACTACCAAAAGATTACTTTAAAGAGCTAGGAAAAAATTATAATATAGTTCATCTGCAGGAACACAAGCTCAAAAATCTAAAGGGAAATTTTTAAAACGTGGCAAGGAAGGGAGCCTAGCAACACAGGTTCTCAAACTATACTACAAAACGAAAATCATCAAAACCATTTAATACTTGTCACAAAAAAGAAAAGCTAATGAGTGAAACAGGTAAGATATTCAACATACAGAAACAAATTAATCCAGTAGATCCAAAGAGCTCACTACTTGGGGGAAAAGTACTATGCTGGAAAAACTAGAAATCAGTCTCAGCCGAAACTAGGTTTAGAACACTTTACACTAAGATAAGTTCCAAGTGGATACATAAATATAAAAGATCACGTTCTAAACAAATTTGAGGACACAGGAATAAATTACTTTTCCTATATATGGATGGGGGAAGAGTTCATGACCAAACAAGGGATTAAAAAGAGGATCACAGAAGATAAAATGGACAGCTTTAATTACATAAGTTTTTGCACAAACAAAACCAATGCAGCTACAATTAGAAAGGAAACAGGTAATTAACAAAAAGAAAAAATTTGCAGCATTTCCCTCTTCTAATCAGCCCTTCACAATATGTTCTCCAGCATCACATCCCAATATATGTCTTTCTGAGAAGGTTCCAAGAGCCCCCATTCCTACCAGGTGAAGTTAACTTTCTCATAGCATTAATTTCATTATACTACTTCTCTGCTAAAAAAAAAAAAAAACAAAACTGCTGTATTTCCCCAATGCACTTAAACTATAAGATAATTCAATTCCTCTAGGAAGTCTCACAAGGACCCACAAAGCATCTTCTGTCCCAGTCAAATAAATCTCTCTTGCCTGGCCTGCCTGTCACAAGATACTTCCCCAGCCAAGAATGCCTCCTCCCTTTCCTCTCTACCTGATCAAATTCCAACTTGGTCCTCTGCATATCTATGCAGTTCTTAATAAAGTTTTACCAAATTGCTCATCCTTAATTACCTGTTCTTTTTAACTCTCAAAGTACTACTAGTGGTAACGCTATGTTGCATATACTCAGATTACTTTCTGAGAAAACCTATTGCTTTTGGAAGCTCTCACTCTCTTGCCCAAAAAACTCTCACACAGCTAGCAATGCTGTCAACATCTCACTTTAACAGCAAACTCACTGCTACGTGAAGACATCACACATCTTCCTTTCCTCTTCACTCTTCTCACACATTATGACACAGACCTTCTCAAAAACCCTAAGAAAAGCTTCTTGCCAACACCATTGCTCACTGGTTGGGATGATGTTTATTGTGTTTCCTATCTGTTAATTCTTCACTCACTTACCTAGGAAAGTGCTAATCAGGACTCCTCCCTCTGCCATCCATGGGGCTTCTATTCTTTCCAGCTGGGAAATCACATCTGGTATGGAAATGGGAAGGCCTCCTTATTAGAAAATAAATGATAAAATGCTTAGATCAGAGAGAAAATCCAGAATCCCATCATACCTTCTTGCTCATTAGAGAATTGAAAGCATGCTGCCATGACCCAGATGGCAGCATATGCTCCCACAAAGCATGGGGGATGGATCACTGGCTCAGAGCAAATGACTTCATCCCATTCATTCCGAGGAAGATACAAACCTTTCATGTCTTCAAGCATCTATACCAGGTCTTTGGAGAAGACTCTTTGACCTGAATGAAGTACAACCTTAGGAGAAGGCCAGTAAAATTACCGGTTTCCTATCATATAACACAAACACCTTTCATTTAAGTAGAGAGAGCAGAAACACCAGTGTCTCTGGGTACTAAACAACTGTGAAATCACACATGCATTCAGTATATTATCCCTTCATGAGAAGGGAAGTACCTCAGGCATCAGTCAGCCAAGCAGAAAAGAAAACACAAAGACAACCTAAGAGAAGCTGATAATCTCGCTGGGGGAGGGCCAACCTTACCAAGGGAGACAAAATTCTCATAGTTCTCCAGCATCACATCCCAATACATGTCTTTCTGAGAAGGTTCCAAGAGCCCCCATTCCTCCCAGGTGAAGTCCACAGCCACATCTTGGAATGTCAGTGGTATCTGAAATAGCAAACAAGACACCTGCTTACTTGGAGACCAGCCCTCATAGGGAATAAGAGGAACACATGAAGTTGACAAAAATGTAAAGGTACTGTTTCTCAAAGCATTAAGGGTTTTAAATATTTCATTTTTACTATTTCTGGAGGGCTTATTTATTGGTTATCTCATTTTATACTAACTTAATATCATAAAAAAGTTTACCAAAGTCAGCCTTACAAATGAGCTTCCATACAGAATTCAAAGTGAATCATCCATGTTACTTGAAAACCTCTAAACAGCACAATTGATGAAATCAATTGAGGGTAATAACATCACTGGCTCCACTCAAGGCTTGTAAATATTACAAGTATAATCAGGTCTGTGCAGACCACACACTAGTTAGTGAAGCATCAGCCATCTACTTGATTCTAGTTTATCATCTAATCATCCTGAGAGCCACAATTTAGCAATATACGTTAATATTTTCCTATTAAGTAATAAACTTGCAACCTCGTCCTCATCACAAAAATAACACCTGCTTTATACTCTTGTGAGGATCAAGGTCTAAGAATAAGCACTGGCCTGTGATTTTGCTCCTATGAGGAGCTCCTTGGCAAGAAAATTCCCTCTATCAATTCAGATCGCACCTTTCCTATAACTATAATCACTTTAGAAAGTTCTCCCAGAACACTGAGTGGTTAAGTGACTTATCCAAGAGGAGGGCTAACTTTAACTAGAAGCTCTCATGATCCCCGAAGTCCACAATACAATTCCCTCAGATAATATGCACTGTATATTCTATTCTCCTGTTCTGCCTTCAAGTTACCTTTGTGAATTTAAATCATCTGGCCCAGATGAACCACATGCTTGGGGACTGAGAGAGCTGGCAAGTGTGACTGCTGAGTCATAGTCAATGATATCTGACAGGAGGGGAACCACACATTGATATAAGAGCAAATATTGTCCTGATTCGCACAAAATGGGAAAAGAACAGAATCTGCACAATAAAAGGTACTATATAGAGTATATAATAAAGACTTGTTCTATAGGTTGGTTAATTTTACTAAACTTTTTCCCCTCTTTTTTATTCTTTATTATATAAGGGATAGCTCCCCAGGAAGGGTTGGGTGAGATACAAGGGGAAATGTAAGCAATATAGAAACAAAGGGTACCAATAAAAATTCAATTTAAAAGATCAGAGAAAGGGAGAGGAACCATAAGATTAGAGACAGGCAAATATTGCCCTGATTTACAAAAAAAGAGTATATTCATATAACCAAAAGCTATCCCCCCAATAGATAAGGATTTAAAGGATATAAACAGTTCTCAAAAAAATTGCAAAATTAACAACTGTATCAAAGATTCTCTAAATCACAAATGATAACAGAAATGCAAATTAAAACAATCTTGAGGCTTTAAGTCACACTGCAAACTGGCAAAGATAACAAAAGCTGGGAATAGTCAATGTTGGAGGGGCTGGGGAAGACAGGCACACAGGTGCACTGTTGGTAGAATTGTAAATCAGTACAACCATTTTGGAAAGCAATTTGGAATTATTCAAATAAAGTGACTAAAATATCCATGCCTTTTGACCCAGAGATTCCATTAATAGGCTTACATCTGATAAGAAGTCCCCACATACACCAAAATATTTATAGCAGCACCTTTTGTGATGGCAAAGATTTGGAAACAAAATAGATGCTCATAGATTGGAGAATGGCTAAAGAAATATATGAATATTATGGAATATTACTGTTCTCTAAGAAATGAAAAATGAGATGAATACAGAGAAGCATGGAAACATGAACTGATGCAGTGAAGTGGAGCCAAGAAAATATGTGTGTGTGTGTGTGTGTGTGTGTGTGTATGATATAAATGGATAGAACCACAAGTAAAGAATGTTGCACAATTAAACAGAATTTTTTTCCATGGCTGGAAAGAAGAGCTATGAGAAGACAACCCTACCGCCGAGATCCACAAATGTTGGACACTGCACATACTTATAGACTCTTTTGATATATTAATTATACTGATTTTTTTCAACTTTTTCTTCATCTTAAAAAAACAGTATTTGTTATAAGGGATGGCTCTTTGAGAGGGGAATGGATACTGAGGGAAATTACAGTTATGTAAAAAAACACAAGATACCAACATAAATATATTAAAAAAAAAAAAGCTTTGCTGAAGTCCAGGTAACCTCTATCTAGGGCATTTCCTTCTCTTTCTCACAAGACTACCAACTTAGTTCAGGTCTTTATTACCTCTTGCCTATATTGCTGCCAACGGCCTCCCAATGGTCTCCCTACCTCAAGTGTCTTCTCCCTCCAGTCCATCCTACACACTGAGGACATTGGAATGATCACTCCCCTTTCCTGGAGGTTATCACTCTTACAACCCAACTGAAGATCCCATTATATTCTCTGATGGCTACATCCTACTGCTGATTGATAGAGCCTCCAAACCACTAATGCTCCCCTTCTAGGCTTTGGAAGATCAAAACTAATAAGATGAAATTCCATGGGGTGATTTAGTCACAAAACCACAGAATATGAGACTTCGAAGGCAGCTCACACAACAAGAGGACAGTCCATCCCATTCGCTACCTGACAAGTGGTTTGTCTGGTAGGTTCTTGAAGTTTTACACCCATGTACAAAAAAGTCAGCTTCGCAGGTATAAGATTGGGGAGGTACAGTAAGAGCGTCATTGTTCTAAAAAATCTGCGAGTTTTATTGGAGGCGAGGCTGGTAGGAGTTGGCAATAGGATACGGCAGCCAGAAAATCTAACGAATTCCTAGGCTGTATTAAGAAAGGTATAGGTTCCAGGAATAGGGAAAGGATAAACCCACTATATTCTGCCCTTTCACAAATAGAGCTTCATTTGGGAAGCCACAGTTTAAGAAGGTCATTGATAAGCTGGAGGGTGTCCTAAGGAGGGCAACCATGATGGTGAAGGACCCTGAATCAATGTCCTGTGAATCAGGTGAAGGAAATGGGTCTGTCTAAAATGGAGAAGGGAATACTCAGGAGTGACATGATAGATATCTTCTGGTATTTGAAGGCCTGTCCCCTGGAAGAGGGATTGGGACAAAACCTAGGACACAATGGTAAGAAGTGGCAAAAGTGGGATCTCAGGAAAAGCATTCTAACAATGGGAGCTATACAAGAGTGGAACGGGCAGCCTCAAGAGGGCGTGGGTGCTCCTGCTTTGGGAGTCTTCCAATAGAGGCTGGATGACCACTTGTAATTTTACATAGGGGGATGTCATATTATGCTATATATGTTATAGCGGGATCCAGGCAAGAGCCTACTACGTTCTAATCAATGTGCTAAGTATTCAGAACACAAAGAAAGGCAAAAAAATAAAAAATAAAAACCAAACAAACCCCACTCCCTGCTCTTCAGGAACTCCCAGTCTAAGGGGTGTACGAGTTGGAATGAATGGCCAACGAGGTCCCTTCCAGCTCTCAAATTCTGTTACTTTTTGATCTGTATCAATTCGTACAAGTCTTCCAATGTTTCTCCAAAATCTTCATACTCATCATGGCTTATCAGACAATATTCCTTACCACAATTTATTCAGTCATTTCCCAACTAATGAGAACCCACCTGGTTTCCAGTTCTTCACTACCACGAAGAAAGAAGTAATATGAATATTTAGGCAGATGGGGATCTTCTTTCTATATCTAAACGCTTAAGGATACAGGGGTAGAAACAGGAACATTGGGTCAAAGAGTAAGGGCGTGAGTTTTGAACCAGACACAATGAAGACAATGTCACAAAAGACAAAACAGATTACTTGCATTCAACAAGAATAAAATGCTTTTGCTCAAATAAAATACACATGTGTAGACTAAGAAGACGTACAGGGGAAAGAAGTCAAAGACCTGGGTTCAAATTCCACCTCTGAGGCTTATCCACCTGCATGATCTTGGACAAGTCCCTTATTCTCCCTGGGCCTGTTTCTTCAACTGTAAATTGACAGGCTTGGACAGCAAGGCCTCTGAGCCTGCTTTTACCTCAAGATCTCTGATCCTAAGTAAAGATACAGACAAGAAAATGTCTTTGCAGAGTAGAAGATAAAATTTTGACATAGAAAGTCTACAAAGAGTTCATCCAAATCCCCTGTCCTCAGTAGAAAAGTAGGAAAAGATATCAGCAAGAAATTCTAAAAGATTTAACAGACATTCAAGAACCACCCAAAAAGTACCAGCTAGTTACGGCTGACACCCAGACAAATGCAAACTCTGCCTTTTCCATTCACACCTAACAAATTGCCAAAGATGGAACAATTCAGTGTTTTGGGAGAATATGAAAACACTAGCAAACATTCTTGGGCCCTGGAGCTACAAGTTGGTCCAACCATTTTAGAAAACACTTTGGAATTCCACGAGAAAAGTTACCAAGCTCTTAACACTCTGACCCAGCTGGCTGGTCCCACAATTAGTTAATTAGTTTGATTTTTACCCTCAAGGAGTTTACTGACAAAATGAAAAAATCTGTATGCAAGAAAAATTGTAGCAGTGATATTTGCAACAGAAAAAAAGGCAATGGTATTTCCAAAGAACTGATTGGTTAACATGATCTAAGGAATGACAAATATGAAGACTTCAAAGAAACAGAGGAAGATTTATAAGAAGTAGAACAGAATGAAAAGAGAGGAGTCGTGAGAGAAATACACACAATTGTTACAGTAACATGAACTAAAATCGCTTTAAATAACAATATACATCATGGCTGGTAGTGGTGAATTTGGAGTCAGAAGCCCCGAGTACCCTGAGTAACCACTGGTTACTGTTTGATCTTTGGCAAATCATCTTAGCCTCTTCTGGCCTATTTCCTCATCTATTACACGGAGCAGTTAGACCAAAGAATTAATTGACAGGTAATGTGCCTCCTAGATCTAAATCAACTGATGAACACTGGACAATATTGCTACTAACTTACAAAGTAAAACCACTCCTACTTTTAGCAGAAAACTGCTGAAGGATAAGGTTTCGTGAACTACAAAATTAGGGGGTTGGATTACAGTCCTTCTAGCTCAAAGAATCTGTGAGCTCTATATTATCTGTCAAAATTGTCAAAGTCTTTAGGGGTACAAAAATGAGTTCAGGCCCCCGGATACAGAAGACAGAAGACAAGGCAAAGAGAAGTGTCCAAACTTTTAGAAAAGGGATGGCATCTTAGGAAAGAGAAAGTCTTTAACTCACCTGGGACCTAGCTGTTAGGAGCACAGAAGTCATTCTCTCCTCTTCTCCTCCTTTCACCTTTCTTAGGGAAAAACAGAGTATTGAAAAGCCAGACCTGAAGGATGAGAAGGAAGTCAGGAAGGAGACCAGTCCTCCCTAATAGTTCCCAAACTAACAGAGTGCAATCATATACACACACACACACACACAATCACCCTTACAGAGGGAGGGCTTCTTCAACTGCATCAACTGTATGCCTTAGAAACCAGATAGTTAAGAATCCACAAGAATTTCTGGCTGTGAACAAACTAACTTCTTTGTTTTTTTCTATCAGCTCATGACAAGCCGAGCAAGAGGTAGTTTCTAAGAAGTCCAGACAAGGATCCCATCTCCGAAATAGGCTCAAAGTCAGCCAGGGCATCAGTCAGATTCTCTCCCCGTTTCTTTTTCTTTTTTTCTCCTTTGTCCCATCAACCAATTACAATGCTCAAAGCCCCCAAAGAATAACAATAGTAGAGGTAACAGGTACACCTTGCTTCCCTCCTAAGAACCACTCCGGAGCCCCAGAAACGTGAAGGAGCCCCAGAAACGTGAAGGAGCATTCTTAACATTTGTCAGAGGGACCTTTTCTTATGCAAAAAGAAAAAGCTGGGAGAGGTCTCTGGAGGTACCTTATCACCACTTTAATCTGGACAAAGAATCAGAGAATCCCAGAAACCTCCCTCCTCCAGCCAGACGTCAAAAATATCCTTCATTGGACACATACGGTTTACACATGGGTTGTCTCCTTTTGCTGTCGTTAGTGCACACTCGTTTGGGGTGCCAGGTCTTGGGCTCAAATTCCCAGCCCCACACTTGGAGCGTGTGACACCCTCATTCCCTTTTCTCTTCATCCTCCCCTTCTCCCCAGTCCCAGGGTGAGCCTCCCTGAGCTCCCCAATACCACACACGCATGCTTGCACATCTGCGCACACACACGCATACACCTACACACCCCCTGCACACATGTACACACCCCTGCATACGTGCACACACACTCCTGCGCGCACACACATATACACCTACACACCTGCACACACGCATACCCCTGCACAAACGCATACCCCTGCGCACACATACACACTCCTGCACGCACAAACACAAATGCACACAAACCTTCACAAACACACAGACGTACACACTCTCTCTGACTCACCCACCAGCACAAAGGCCCGCCAAGAACTAAAAGCAGGAATAATCAAACCGTTCCTCTGCCTCACTTCAAGAACTGAGGGTGCGCAGAGCTCGCCCTGAACTACATTTCCCACAATTCCCCAGGCTCCGTCCAATCAGGGCTCGCAAGGCCGGACGGCCTACGACTTTTATCTTGGAAGAGAGGCTGGAAAATGGCCTACTGCAGGCTTTCTCCGCGCCATTGCTCCTAGTTAAGGAAGTCTTGACTGCGAATTGACCGACCATGTCTCCGTGGAAGTGGGCAGCGTTAGGTTTATTTGTGAGAAGGGAAGGTTTTAGTTTTCTTAATTTTTGGAGTGGGTCATGTGATACTGAGTAATTCTTAAAAAAAAAAATGAAATCTACATGTAAAAGTAGATTAAATGACGCAGGCAGCTTCGGCAGCTCAGCCAATAGAAAGAGGCTGGTCCCACTAAGTGGTAGGCCAAGGTAGCCAGTCCACGCACGTGTCAAGGGCCTTCCCTCCCCCGCCTTGCGTGACTCCACCCTAGGTTTTCTGGACTTGCGTCGAACCCTCCTCTACAGGTGAGAGTACTCTGTTATTCAGTGCAGGAGCTTACGTTTCAAATTAGTTAAATACTTTAAAAAATTTAAGGGGGAATTTTTTTTTCCTAGAAACTGTCGAAACTTAAAGACCCACAGAAAATTAAGGTAAGGAGCCTAGTGCATTGTGCTACCGGTGAGCCGGCTCAGGTGCAGCTCGTGTTTTAGAGCCGAGAGAGCCAGAGGTGTTGGCTCCGACCCCGCCCCTGACTTGGGCGGGCGGAGTCCTCTGAAGGCAGCTCACATTCCGTGCTTCAGGCCGGTGTGCAGAGCGCCCCCTGGTGGAGTGGGCTGGACTGCCCGTGAGAGAGACTATTATTTTATTATTCCTCTAATCATCCTTGTGCTACGAGCCTGAGAGATAAATACTTAAACTACCAAGGTAACTGACACACATTATCCAATTGTTTATTTGACCAAAGGGAACAGTTGTTTCGTTTCTGATTTTAAATGTACAAATTATATTAAAATTAAAATCAAATTATATTAAATATCAATAAATGTTTTCATATTTTCAGTCAACAAATCTGTTTCCTTTACAAAGAAACACATTTCTCTATCTTCTTGGTCAACATAGCTTTCAGAACTGACATTTGTCAGATATTTTCGAAAAACTCAATGATTTAAACGTTGCTTCAAGGAAAAAATTGTAACATTTATGTTAAAAGATGAAAGTTTTACTTAAAAAGTTAACATATGGTAGAATAGGGTGGAAAATGGTTCTTTAGAAATGTTTACAGCTACAGATGATTTTATAATTGAAAATAACCTTCCCAAAGATTTGATTCTGAGAGTTGTAATTGATCATCTGAAGTGCCCGGAGACAGTTTCAGAAATACTTAAGATTTTAATTCTAAAAAACTAAACTGGGCTCATCAAAAGTGTCAGTTATCTGCCATTAAAAGTTCAAGAAGAATTTGCTGAGTTAACAAGTGACACAGGTTTGAAACATGAATTTCCTAAAAAAAAAATAAGTTAAATGAATTTTGGCTCGGGACATAATTTCCAACAATTTCTGAAATGGCCCTAAACATACTTCAGCCATTTTGTACTACATATTTATGTGAAGCAATGTTCTCAGCATCAGAATATAAATCAAAATATCATTCAATTCTGAAAAACATTGAAGGTGCTCTATGTCCTGCAGTATCAAATATTCTACCAAGGTTAAATTCTTTATGTAAAAATAAGTACATCCATCTCATTAGTGTGCAAATTTGCTTTCATCTTTAATAAGTGGTAAAATTATATGTATACCAAAGAATCATTTTAAAATAAATTTCATAATGATTTATTATCAGTGTTTGATTCGTATACCTATTTTATATACCTAGGTACCCAGGGTCGCACACAAATTTTTCAGGCGGAAAGGGGTTGCAAGGTAAAAAAGTTTAAGAAGCCCTGCTTTAGCTAAGGTAAAAAAGGCAGGGGTAGAAATCATGATCTCAGACAAAGCAAAACTGGGAAAACTGGAAAGCAATTTATCAGGAAGTTGGCAAAGACCAACATTTCATATCATATGCCAAGATAAAGTCAAAATGGGTACATGACTTGGACATAAAGAGTGATATACAAATTAGGAGTGCATGCAAAATTTACCTGTCAGATCTAAGGATGAGGGAAAAGTTTATGATCAAACTAGTAACAGAGAAGATTGTGGGAAGTATAATGAGTAATTTTATTACAAGAAATGTAAAAGTTTTTTGCAGAAACAAAACGAAGCTAAAACTAGAAGGAAAGCGAGAAACTAGGGAAAAATTTTTACAGCAAGTTTTTCTGATAAAAGCTTCATTTCTCAAATACGTAGGGAGCTAAATCAAATTTATAAAAATAAAAGCCATTCCCCAGCTGATACTGTCAAATGATATGAAAAGAAAGTTTTCAGACAAATCTAAGCTATTGATAGTCATATAAAAAGGATCTCAATCACTTTATTAGAGAAATACAAATGAAAACAACTCTGATATACCACGTCACACCTATCATATTCGCTAACATCACAGAAAAGGAAAATGGCAAATGGTGGAGGAGATGTGGAAAAATTGGGACACTAATGCCTTGTTGATGGAGTTGTAAAGTGGTCCAGTCATTCTAGAGAACAATTTGGAACTATGCTCAAGGGCTATAAAGCTATGTCTACCCTTTGAACCAGCAATACCACTACTTGGTCTGTAGCCCAAAGAAATAAAAGGAAAAGGACCGATGTGTACGAAAATCTTTGCAGCAGCTCTTTTTGTAGTGGCAAAGAATTGGAAATTGAGGGGATGCCTATCAATTGGGGAATGGCTGAACAAGTCGTGGTATGTGATTGTGATGGAATACTACTGCGGCCTAGGAAAGGATGAGAGAAATGGTTTTAGAAAAACATGGGAAGTCATATAAGACTTATGCAAAGTGAGCATCACGAGGAGAACATTATATACACAGTAGCAGCATATTTAGCAGCTAAGTGGCATAGTGGATGGAGTGCTGAGTTCAACTCTAATCACTTACTAGCTGTGTGACCCTGGGCAAGTCACTTCATGCTGTTTACCTCAGTTTCCTCATCTGTAAAATGAGCTGGAGAAGAAAATGGCAAACCCCAAATGGAGTCATGAGGAGTCAGATACAAGTAAAAAGTAAACAACAGCATATTATAATAATGATCAGTGGTGAAAGACAGCTACTCTAGTCAATACAATGATCCAACACAGTTCCAAAGGATTCATAATGAAAAACCTCCAAAGGGAAAACTGATGAATCCTGAGCACAAATTGAAGCATATTTTTTTTACTTTTTAATTTTTCTTGCTTTATTTTTGGCAACATGGTTAATATGGAAATATGTTTTGCATGATTTCATATGTTTAATTCTTATCATATTGCTTGCCTTCTCCATACATGGGAGAGTGGCTAGAGACACGGAGTTTGGAATCCAAAATTTTAAATAATGAATGTTAAAAATAAATACATTTTAATATACATATATGTACATACATACATATGTATATGTGTATGTGTGTGTGTATGTATACATGTACATGCAGGACAAATTAGAGGTAATCTTAGAGGGAAGGCACTAGCATTAAAGGTGACCAGGACAGGCTTGTCACTGAAGGGCAGATTTTAGCTGTGATTTAGAAAAGGGCAGGAGGCAGAAGTAAGAGAGGACAAAATTCCAGGCATAGAGGTTAGAGTGGAGAGGGAGTTTTGTGTGGGAGGAACAGCAAGGAGGACGGTATTATTGAATCATTGAGTTTGTGGAAAGGAATAAGATATAAGAAGACTGGAAAGGTTATAATAGCTAATATTTATATAGCACCTTGGGGCAACTAGCTGGAGCCACAGTGCACAGAGTGCTGGGCCTGAAGTCAGGAAGACTCATCTTTCTAAGTTCAAATCCAGCCTTAGACACTAGCTGTGTGACTCTGGGCAAGTGACTTTACCCTGTTTGCCTCAGTTTCCTCATCTGTAAAATGAACTGGAGAAGGAAATGGCAAACCACTCTAGTATCTTTGCCAAGGAAACCCCAAATAGAGTCACAAAGGGTCAGACACGACTGAACAACAAAAATATAGCACCTACTAGGTACTTTACAATTATTATATCATTTGGTCCTCATAATAGCCCTGGAAGAAGGGTGCTATTATTTTCCTTCTCAGCAGAGAAGCTTACTTCATGTTTCATTGAAAATTTTGAGGGCATTCACCAAGACAGCCCTCTTATTGCCTCCTCATCTCACGTCACTGATGCTTCCATTACTAGCTCCTCCTTCACCTTTCTCTCAGGAAGAAGTGTCCCTTCTCCTTGCCAAGGCTTAACCCTCTACACGCACAATTGATTCCATCCCATCCCATCTTCTTCACCAGATTACCCTTCCCTCGTCTCCATTCTCACTAGTGTTCAATCTCTCCCTTAATTCTAATGCTTTTCCTCTGTTATTCCTAATTTTTATAGATATATATATATATAATATATATATCATGCACACAGCATGTACTTACTGATATGTGTATATATATTATATCATATATAGACATATACATACCCACACACACGAAATAGACAATCTTATTTGTATTTAGTTTTTGGTATATGGTTGCCCTCCTTAGACTATAAGCTCCTTGAGTGCAGGGACTATCTTTTACTTTTCTTTGCACTATTTAACAAAAAGAGTAGGGGCTTACTGACTGATTATCCACTCTTTTCTAGTCTGTGTCTCCCAGCACCTGCAGCCCCATTGAACAAAATCTGAAAAAAAAAATCCACAAAAAACTATAAACCAAATCCATAATATAAACCCACCAAGGCAAGAAAAATACCTTTGCACATTGCCTGTGCCTGAAAATGTATGTTCCTGACTGCCAGCTGATGAGTGACTAAGCTGGTCTTCAGTCTTCTGTACTTTGGATTTGACTTTGTTTAACCCTAAGGGTTATACACCAGAAGTGGGGCAAGGTGCCTTTTATTAGTCTATTAGTCAAGAAGGAGCCTTGTGCCACAGGCTCAGAGGCTTTAGACTGTCAATATCCAAAGGACAATCACTGCCCTTTTAAAAAAATTTTACTTCAACAAATGACCCAATTAGTTTACTTCTCATTTTAAATACTCCAGTGTCTTGCCTCCCATTAGGGCCTGGTGAAACATCAGCACCTTCAGGTGGTGTCGAAAGCTGATGGCAAAGCCAATCTGCCCCAAGATAAGATTTCCCACAGACAAGGTTTTTAAAAGGTTCTAGATAAGGAAATAAGCAATAAAATCAAAGGGAAACAGTAAGCATAGGTCTTTCATCTAGTCCAGGACTGCTTAAAGGATAGTCAGAGGCATGTAGAAGTCCTGGTCAGTAGCACATGTAGATGGGACTTGAAGCCACAGATTGGTGGGGGACAAGGCCAGACACAGGTAGGTAAGTGCTCATGGAGATAGGTAGGTGGCCATGGACAATGTGTGCCCCACATTGAATGCTGAATTGGTATTCCATGGACTAAAACGTATACTTCCCACTAAGTATGAGATTCTGTATTTTGGGGTAGGGGCAATGGGGACACAATCAGTAGTTACCAAAAAGGGGAAAGAATAGAAAAGGGAGTTACAGATGGAAGGGAGAGTAACTTCATCAGACCATGCTTCAGTTTATACCTGGTTATCCACTTCAGCTGCTTTGCATTCCACCCTGACACCAATATCCTGCTTCTGGCCAAACCGGTATTACTAGACTGAACTGCCAGAAAAAAATATGACTCTCCCCTGGAATATGTAATCCACTCAACTCTGAAATTCCCACCCTGGGGTTGGGCTATTTTAATTGGTGAGGTGAACTCAGCTAATTCACCATATCTAGCTGGCCGCAGACCACTATACTGGACCATTCTTCATATCGTATCCAAAGGCCCAGAAATAATGTTGCATGTTTTTCAATTGATTTTTTTGAACAAAGGGAACAATTTGGTCATTTCTGATTTTAAATACACAAATTAATTTTTGAAATTGATAAATTTATTTTTAGCTAACAAGATTATATACTTATTTTTAACAAAAAATATATTTATTTTCTTGGCCAACTTTTTCCACATCAAGTGCTTTTCTAGACTCAAAGCACCATTGGAAAAATCAGGAAAATGCTTCCTAATACCTTCCCCACAGTAAAAGCCAAACTCCTATTATAAAGAAACCTGAGCAAGAAAAAGCCTTTGCCACATTGGCCATGCAAAGAATGGTATGTAACTCACTGCATTTTAAATTGCCCACTTCCCTGGAAGCACCCAATTTGCTGGGGTATAGGGTATGTTCAGGGAAAACTAGTACCTTGTGTGCAAGGGCTTTTCGGGGCTGCTTTTCACTTGATTCACCCAGCTCTCACCTATGATCCCAAGAAGCTATGGCATGCACAGTGGCCACGCTCTGTAAACCATTTTGGCAGACGGGCTAAACCAGGTTGAGGGTAGTCGAAGGGGCTCAAACCTGTCAGTGAGGTGGAGGAGGGGTGTTTACCCTAAGTACATGAAGACTTCCTTTGGTAGAATGGGCAGATGAGAACAATTTGTTCCAATGGCCATGAGGGCAGCTAAAGAAAGTACTATAGAGTACTTAGAGCTTGGTTAGAAATCAAAGATGCCAAGGTCATGCACTGCATCTCAAGTCATCACCAGTTGTCTTGACTTGTGTCTTGCCACTGGTCTCTAGAGGGAAGAGTGATCTTGACAGTTTCACCCAACTTTGCCTCACTTAAATCCAGTTTATGCATAAATCAAAAGATATCACCCATACCATTTTACCATTTTTACCAACCTCAAAGTCCTGCGGTAACAGGCAGGTTTGTCGCCTGTGCAGATACACTTGGAGCTGTAGTCACAAGCCTGTCCACAGGCTGCCCAGGCCATTGGGTTGTCTTCTCACTGCCTGAAGCAGTAGTGGGATTCAGCATCCCCCTGGGTGTCTGAGCAGCCTTTTTGAAGGACCACACTGCTCATCTCCTGGTGTTAGGAAGGGCTAGAAAAGGTACCCTAAAAATTGTCTGCTTCACCCAGCCCTGGCCTGCTTACTTCAGCAGGCAGGAATCCCACCTTGCAGTTGAAACATGCAAAAAAATCTTTTGCAAAGGTGATTCCATTCATCATGGTATGTGAGCACACTAATAGACAGCATGAAAAAGACAAACAGCTCTCTTGCTACGAGAGAAGTCAGCAGGTATCACATCCAAATAACAGCCCTGAGTGAAATAAGGCTGGCGAATGAAGGACAGCTTACTGAAACTGAAGCTGGATACACATTTTTCTGGGGGGGCCACAGTGAAAGAGAGGCACCTTGAATTGGTGTAAGTTTTGAAATCGAAATTAATCTCATCAATAAGCTTGTAAGCCTACCAAAAGAAATGAATGACGGGTTCATGGCAATGTGATCACCACTTGCAGGAAAGTGCCATGCCACCACTGTCAGTGCCTATGCACCCACCATGACGAACCCCGATGAAGTCAAAGAAAAATTTTATAAAGACCTAGAGACCCTCATCCTCAATGTGCCAAAAGAGGACAAGCTTACAATTCTGGGTGGCTTCGGTGCAAGAGTAAGCACTGACTACCAGAGGTGGCAGGGAGTCCTTGGAGGAATGGAGTCAGAAACAATACTGGAACACTACTACTGAAGACTTGTGCATCTCATGACCTCCTCATCATGGACATGTCTTCCATTTATCTAAACACAATAAAACTTTGTGGATGCACGCTCAAAGTGAACACTGACATTTAATAGACTATGTCATTGTCAAGAGAAGAGACAGGATGTGAGAGTGACAAAGGCCATGTGTGGTACAGAGTGCTGGACTGATCACAGACTTATTCTCTCTTCACATTCAACAAAATTGGCAACCTGAAGAGAGGAAGAATGCCAGAAGATTTCTCATCCACAGATTAGAGAGCTCCTCTGAGCAAGAACAGTTCATTGGAGGGAAAGCTGAGCCAACACACAGTTGGTATCAGTGGAGCAGAAAAGGAATGGACTGTTTTCAAAGATCTGGTATACAATACTGCATTTACTTGCTTGTCATTAGGTTTTTTTTTGGGGGGGGGGAGGAAATTGAACTTAAGTGACTTGCCCAGGGTTACACAGCTATTAAGTGTTTGAGGCCAGATATGAACTCACATTCTCTGGACTTAAGGGCCAGTGTTCTATCCATTGTACCACCTAGCTGTCTCCATTTACTTTCAATATTTTCTTCTTGACCCAGGAGCTCTGGAATTTGTTTATAATCTTCCTGGGAGTTTTCAATTGGTGATCTCTTTCAGGAAGTGATAGATTCTTTCAATTTCTGTTTTACCCTTTGGCTCCAGAATTTCTGGGCAGTTTTCCTTGATAATTTCTTGAAAGATGATGTCTAGGCTTTTTTTTTTTTAATCATGGCTTTCAGGTAGTCCAGTAATTTTTAAATTATCTATCTTGCATCTACTTTTCAGATCAGTTGTTTTTCCAATGAGATATTTCACATTTTCTTCTATTTTTCCATTTCCTTGATTGATGTCTCATAAAGTCATTAGCTTCTACTTGCACAATTCTAATTTTTAAGGAATTATTTTTTCAGTGAGCTTTTGGACCTCCTTTTCCATTTGTCCAATTCTGCTTTTCAAGGCATTTTCTCCTCATTGGATTTTTGTATCTCTTTTAGCATTTGACTTATTCTTTTTTTAAGGTGTTATTTTCTTCAGTATTTTTTGTGCCTCCTTTACCAAGCTGTTGACTCTTTTTACTTGACTTTCTTGCATCACTCTCATTTCTCTTCCCAAATTTCCTGTACCTCTATTACTTGATTTTTAAAATCCTTTTTTGAGCTCCTCCATGGCCTGACACCAATTCGTATTTTTCTTTGAGGCTCTGGATGTAGCAATTTTGATTTTATTGTCTTCTGAGTCTGTTTAGATCTTCCTTGTCACCATCATAACTTCTACAGTCAGAATTTTTTTCTTTCATTTCCTCATTACCCCACCTTATTTCTTGACTTCTAATTTTATGCCAAAGCGGGGCTCTATTTCTGGGGTGGAGGGCATGCTTTCCTAAGTTTTGGGGGTTTTGTATAGCTGTTTTCAGAGCTAGTTCTAGGGGTCTGTAAGCTTTCAGTTCTTCCAAGGTGGTATGGTTTAAGGAGAGGTGTACTGAGCGACGATAAGTACTCTTTTCTGCCCTGGAATTGTGACCACAGTTCCCACTTCAAGTGCAGCTACAAGCTCTGGTGTGTTAGTGTTCTTCCTCACCCTGGGTCTGCCATCTAGGACTGGAACCTAGATCTGAGTATAGGCAATGCAACAGAGTCCCATCCCTAGTGTCGGCAAAGGGACTCCTGTAATCTACTTCTGACTGGGTGTCCAATCCTCTTACCATCTGGACTAAACTCTACTGATGTGATAGAACTTTCTTGCTGACCTTTGAAGTTGTCTTGGGATTGAAAATTATTTCACCCAATCTTTTTGTGGGTTCTGCCACTCCAGAATTTATTTTGAGGCATTATTTTAAAGGTACTTGGAGAGGAATTTAGGAGGGCTCAGGCAGTTCCTGCCTTTTCTCCACCATCTTGTCTCTGCCCCTCAGCATTACAGTTATTCATCTGGCCAGAACACTCACAAACCTCAAGACTGGTTTGATGAAAATGTTGGGGGAAATTTCAAAGCTAATAAATAAAAAATGACAACTCTACAGGGTTTGCCAACAGGATAGTTCATCCATCTCTAAGAAGGCAGCATTTAACTCCATCAAAACTAAAGTACAAGTGAAGCTTAGAGAGATGCAGGATTCTTGGCTCAGCAAGAAGGTAGATGAAATTCAGTTTTATACTGATAGTAACAATCCAAAGCACTTTCAGGATTCCCTGAAGGCTATTTAAGGGCCAAAGACCTATGGTGCATCTCAGGTATTCAGTGCTGATGGAGCCACATTGATTAGTGATAAGGGCATAATCCTGGAGAGATGGGCTGAACACTTCCATAGTATTCTCAACAGACCAGCATCAATCAATGCAGGAGCCATTGACTGTATACCGCAGGTTGAAGTCATTCCCACTTGACCTGAACTTCCAACTGAAGAAGAGGTTTTGAATGCCATTAGGTTCATCTTGTGTAGCAGTATGCCTGATGCTGATTCTATTCCAGCTGAGTTTTACAAGGCAGGGGGTCTACTGCTCATATAAAAGCTGACTGAAATTTTCCAGGTTATGTGACAAGAGGAGGTTATATCCCAGGAGTTAAAGGATGCCTCCACTGTCCATCTCCATAAATATAATGGAAATAGATTGTCCTGTGACAATCTCATGGGGTGGGGGTGGGGGTGTCTCTCTCTTAGTCGTTGCTGGCAAGATTCTTTCCACAGTCCTCCTTAATGGGCTGATCCTTCACCTGGAAGATGGTCATCTACCTGAGAACCAGTGTGTCTTCAGAAAGGGCTGAGAAATGGTCCATGTGGTGTTTACTGCTCAACAACTCCAGGAGAAATGCCAGTAGAAGAACAGAGGCCTGTATACAATGTTTATCACTCTGACCAATGCCTTTGATAGTGTAAGTTGTGAGGGATTGTTGAAAATTATGGTGAAATTTGGGAGCCTAGAGAAGTTCATCATCATGGTATGCTTGTACAGATGATGTTCTTGAGCTTTCCCAGTCACCAGTGGAGTGAAACAGGGCTGTGGACTTGCGCCATGCTTTTTAGCATGATGTTTTCAGCAATGTTGTTAGATACCTTCAGTGAGGATGAAAATGGCATCAAGGTCAGCTACCTCCCTGATGGTAAATTATTTAACTTTAAAAGGCTATAAATCAAGATGGAAGCAGAGGGGATGTTGGTGCATGATTTTTTTGTTTGCAGATGATTGTGCACTCAATGCGGCCTCTGAAACTGAGATGCAACAAAGTATGGATCAACTCTCTGCTTCTTGTGCTAATTTTGGCCTAACAATTAACATCAAGAAAACACAGGTTCTCCATTAGCCAGCACCAAACCATCCATATGCAGAAACATCAGTTACAACAAATGAAGGAATACTGAATGCTGTGGATAAATAGACTCACCTTGGCAGTATATTTTCCAGGGATGTACACATAGACAATGACTCACACATTGCCAGAGCCAGCTCAGTGGCTGGGAAGTTCTGAAGGAAACTGTAAGAGATAAGAGGTATTAGTCTGCCTATCAAACTGAAGGTATACCTGGACAGTATGCCAGTGTCATGCCAGGAAACTGAATTGCTTCCATTTGAATTGTCTTAAGAAGATTTTGAAGATCACCTGGCAGGGTAAAGTAGTCAGCCCTGAGGTCCTTTCTTGAACTTAACAGCCAAGCATTCAAACTGGACAGCAGAGAGTACAACTATGATAGGCTGGCCACATTGTTTGAATGCCAAATGTATGCTTGCCAGAAAGACTATTTTATGCAGAACTCACACATAGCAAGTGTTTACATGGTGGTCAGAAGAAGTGATATAAAGATACTCTCAAGGTCTCTCCAAAGAATTTTGGAATTGATTGTATGACATGGGAGATGCTGGCAAAGGACTGCCCAGCATGGGGTGCCTACATCAAAGAGGGTGCTTTGTTCTATGAGCAAATCAAAATTGCAGTACCTCAGTTCATGTGAAATATTTATGCCTGGCCTGTGATAAAGCCTTCCAAAGTAATATTTGGCCAACTGAACCAATTATTTCTTTTCTGATTTTAATTTATTTTCGTAAATCAAAAATGTATTCATTTTATTTCAGCAAACAAATCTATACTCTTAATTTTCAAAGAAATACATTTCTGCATTTTCCAAACTTTTCCAAAATGGTTCTTCCCAGCAATTCCAGACCAATTGAATGAAAATCTAAAGTATGACTCCAAATACCCTGGCCAAGTTCATAGTAAAAACAGGCCTGGGCAAGAAAAATTCCTCATTATGTTGTCTGTGGTCAGAATGGTATGTGACTTACTGAATTTTAAATTAATCACCTCCATGGCAACAGGTAGTTGGCAAGGATAGTCTTTAGGCCTTTGGTTTTGTTTTTGCTTTATTTTGTTGTTGTTTTTTGCTTGATTTTGAAAAAGTTAGACATTAGGGTTACAAAACAGAGTGGGATGAAATGGATTTTATTATTCCTCTAATCATCCTTGTGCTACAGGCCTGAGAAATAAAAACTTCAACTACTAGGGTAACTGACTGCTACATATTATCCAGTTGTTTATTTGACCAAAGAAAACAATTATTTCATTTCGGATTTTAAAGGTACAAATTTATCAAATTATATTAAATATCAATAAATTTTTCATATTTTCAGTCAACAAATCTATTCTCTTTACAAAGAAACACATTTCTCTATTTTCTTGGTCAACTCCACATGGTGCTTCCCAGCACCCGGCAAAATCTGAAAAATGCCTCAATACTTTCCCTAAACTAAAGGCCAAATTTCTCTTACAAACCTGGACGAGAAAAAGTCTTTCCCACATTAGCCATGCTCAAAATGATGTGTAAATCACTGAATTTTATGTTGATCACCTCTCTGATAGCAATTTGCAAGAGTATTATTTAGGCTACTATTCCTTTAGCTTGTGTGTCAGAAACCTAGATCTTAGAGTTACAAAACAGACTAAAGTACAGTGAGGCGCCTTTTCTTATTCTTCCTGTCATGTAAAGGGTCATCTTCTTGCTGCAGGATTGGGATCGGAAGACCCTCAAAATCAAAGTCAAAAGTATTGCTGCCCCTTTTTCTCTTGATTCATTTCTGATTTTAATGAAATAAATTATCAATTTATTTTCATAAATTGATACATTTATTCATGTTTCAGCAAACTAATTTATATTCTTTTATTCACAAAGAAATTTTTTAGCCAACATATCCAAAATGATTCCTCCCAACACTCCCAGTGTATTGAACAAAAATCTGAAAAATTGTTCCTGAATATCCTCACCAAACTAAAAGCCAAACTTATATTACAGACGAGTCTGGAAAAACTCCTTGGCACATTGGCCATGGCCAAAGTGGTATGAAATTCATTGTGTTTTAAGTTAATCACTTCAATGGCAGCAGGCAAGAGGCAAGAATAGCTTTAGTTCTTTTGGCTTGACTTTCAAAAACCTAGACCGTAGTGTTACAAAATACACTAAAGCGGAGCTAGATACCCTTTAGTATTCTTCTTAAGATGTAAAGAGTCATCTTGGTGCTAACAAGCTCAAGGAATAAAGACCCCAAGAACCAGAGAAAGTCACTGCTGCACATTTTTCAATCATTTATCTGACCAAAGGAAACAATTGGTCTTTCCTTATTTTAAATGAACAGATTTATTAACTTATCTTCAAAAGCTGATAAATTGATTAATTTATTTTCATCAGCCGACAAATGTTTTGTTTTGTTTTGTTTTTTTACAAAGAAACACATTTCTCTAATTTGGGAGCCAACTTTTTCTAAATGATGCTTCCTACCACTCCCAGTTTCACCAAAAAAATCTGGAAAATGCCCCCAAAACACCTTTGCCAAACTAAAAGACAAACATATTACAAACAATACTTGGCTAGAAAAAATACCTTTGCCATACTGACCATGCTCAGAATGGTATAAATTGGCTACATTTTAATTAGTCACCTTCCTGGCAACAGGTTAATGGAAAGGTTAGTCTTTGGGCTTCTATTCTTTTGGCTTGATTTTGAATAACCTAGACCTTAAGGTTTCAAAATACACTAAAGTGGGTAAAGAAGTAATTCATTTCTAATATATTCCTCTTATCCTTCAAAAAGTTTTTCTTGTACCACAGATTTAGAACCTCAATATCTTCAGCACCCAGGGGAAGACACTATTGCCCTTTTGAAAAATAGATTATTTGAACATTTTTAGTTTTACATGAACGAATGTGTCAATTTATTTTAATAGATAAATTTGCTCATTTAGTTTTCTAGCCAGCATATCTATGTGCTTCTTTTTTATAAAAAAATATATGTGTCAATTTTTTTTGGCCAACTTTTTCAAAATGATAATTCTTAGCACTTCCAGGCCCATTAGACAAAACTATGAAAAATGGCCCAAAAGATACTCACCAAACTACAAGACAAACTCATACAAGTCTGGGCTAGAAAAACTCCTCACTATATTGGCTATGACTAGAATGGTATGTAATTTTGCTGCAATTTAAATTAATCACCTCCCTAGAAGATGACAGTTTGTAAGGATAGTCTTCAGACTCTACTTTTGGCTTGTCTTTTGAAAACCTAGAACTTAGGGTTATAAAACAGACTGATATGGAATAAGGTACCTATTCTTTGCCCTCCTATAATAAAAATAGTTATCTCTGTGCTACAAGCTCAAGAGATAAAGCCTACAACACCCAGAGAAAGTCAATGCTACATATTTTTTATTTATTTAACCAAATGAAATAGTTTCATTTCTGATTTCAAATGAACAAATTTATCAATTTATCTTAATAAATGTATTTATAAAATAATGTATAAATGTATAAAATTACTTAAATCCATTTATTTTAAGAAATTGATCATTTTTAAAAATTTACTTTTCTGCAAACAAATCTGTACACCTCTTTTTTTCAAAGAAATGAATTTCTGTATTTTTTGGCCAACTTTTACACAATGCTACTTCCCTGCACCCCCAGTTCCACTGAACAAAAATCTAGAAAATTCTCCAAAATATGCTTGCTAAACTAAAAGGTAAACTCCTATTACAAATAAGGCTGGGCTAGAAAAACTGCTTGCTACAATGACCATATGGTTGAAAAATCACTGGCTACTAAGAAGGTAAGTCTTTAAGCTTATTTTCTTTTGGCTTGACTTCAAAAAACCTACAACTTGGGGTAACCAAATATACCAGATTACTTCCATTTTATGTTGAGGCATTTGGAATAGGACTTTATGTTTGGACAACAGAAATTACATCAATATTAACTATAATATAATGAAAGGCTTTGAATGTCAAACAGAGCATTTTTTAAAATTTGCTCCTGATTGTTGGTTGGTTGTTGTCCTTCATTCTTGAAGAGAACCAAAATGACATCACTATATTAGAGTCGTTACAGTGTGTCAGACTGTGGCTCATCAGTCCAATATGAACTCAGAATGCTCTAGCACAGTTCGGGCACAAATAGTTCATGTGAACGTTTGGGGTAGATTCTTTAAATTTGCATATCTCCTGTTTCTTTTGAGCTACTTCAATTCTGCTTTGCTCATAGAACAACACTCCTTCTTTGATGAGGGTATGCCATGCTAGGAGGTCCTTTGCCAGCATCTCCCATGTCATGCAATCAATTCCAAAGTTCTTCAGAGGGACATTGAGAGTGTCCTTGTATCACTTTTTCTGACTACTATGTGAATGCTTGCCACATGTGAGTTCTGAGTAAAAAAGTCTTTTAAACAAGCATACATTTGGCGTTCAAACAATGTGGCCAGCCTATCAGAGTTGCACTCTCTGCAGTCAAGCTTGAATACTTGGCGATTTAGTTCAAGAAAGAACCGGTGTCTGCCAGGTCATCCTCAGAATCTTCCTAAGGCAATTCAAATGGAAGCGATCCAGTTTCTTGGTGTAGCACTGGTATACTATCCAGGTTTCACAGATATACAACGACGAGGTCAGCACGATGGCTCTGTAGACCTTCAGTTTGCTAGTCAATCTAATACTTCTACCTCTCACACTTTCCTTCAGAGCCTCTCAAACACTGAGCTAGCTCTGGCAATTCGTGAGTCAACCTCATTATCAGTGTGTGCATCCCTGGAAAATATAATGCCAAGATAAGTGAACTTACCCAGAGCGTTCAGAACTTCTCCATTTGCTGTACCTGATGGTTCTGCATATGGATGGTGTAGTGCTGGCTGGTGGAGCACTGAATTTTCTTGGTGTTGTTAGGCCAAGATTAGCACAAGCAGCAGAGAATCTATTCACACCTTGTGGCTTCTCAGCTTCAGAGGCTGCATTGAGCGCACAGCCATCTATGAAAAAAAACCATGCACCATCTTTCCCTCCACTTTAGTTTTGGTGGTATGGGTGATGTCTTTTGATTAGTGCATGAACTGGATTTAAGTGAGGCAGAGTTGCCTGAAGTCATCAGCTTCACTCTCTCTTCCAGAGTCATCTCAGTCCAGTGGCAGGACAGAGTCAAGACATCTGGTGATATTTGCTCCTAGAGGCAATGGGAAGCCACCATAGTTTATTAAGTAGGAGGGTTACATAACTGGGCCTATGTTTTAGGAAAATCACTTTAGTGGGTGAATGGAAGACAGATTGGAGTGGGGATGATGGTGTTACCCTCTACAAGAATAAGGAAGGTAGGAGAGGGGGGACGGTTTGTTGTTGTTCAGTTGTTTCAGTTGTGTTCCACTCTTCATGATCTCATTTTTTTTTTTGCAAAGACATTGGAATAGTTTGCCATTTTGTTCTCCAGCTCATTTTACAGATGAGGAACTGAGGCAAACAGGGTTAAGTGACTTGCTTAGGGTCACATAGCTAGTAAGTGTCAGGTTAGATTTGAATTCATGAAGATGAGTCTCCCTGAATCCAAGCCTGGCACTACAGACCCTCTCTTCCAGGGATGTTTTAGAGGAAAGATAATGAGATCTCTTTTGGACAAATTGAGTTTAAGATGTCTACTGGATATCCAGTTCAAGAAAGGCAGTTGGAGATGCAAGACTGGAGGTCAGCAGAAAGACTGGGGCAATAGATTTGAGAATCATCAGTATAGAGTTGGTAATTAAATCCATGGGAGCTGATGAGATCACTAAGTGAAGTAGCATAGAGGGTGAAGAGAAGAGGGCCCTGTAAAGAATTCTGAGGATTCTATGGTTAGACAGCATGATCTGAAGGAGGATCCAGGAAAGGAGACAGAAAAGGAACAGTTAGGTAGAAGTAAAAAACCAGGAGAGAGTAGTGTCCAGAAAACCCAGACAGAAGAAAGTATTAAGAAGTATCATGTGATCAATAGTATCAAACGCTGAAATGAAGTCAAGGAGAATGTGGATTTAGAAAAGACCATTGGATTTGGCAACTAAAGGATCATTAATAAGTTTGGAGATAGAAGCTTCGATGGAACAAGGTCAGAAGCCTGATTGTAAGAAAAAAGAATAAGAAGAGAGACTAAAGCCAAACACTAGTTTAGAATAAATATTAATTTGTAAAATCTTGTGAAGGAAGATAAGTAATGAGCAGTGCTATCTCATAAAGTAAAGAGAAATCGTGAAGAACAAAAAGAGTTCAAAGAAAGCTTGGCAAGATATCCAACTTAACCAAGTCATCCCAAAGACATTTATGGATGAAAATCAAAAGATTACAAGCAAAAGAAAAAAGAACAGGAAATACCATAATACTATAATGATATGAAGCACAGATGGGAATTACAGGGCTAAACTTTAGCTATTAATGTTATTTTTAAATTTGAAAAGTTTTGAAAAATTCACATGTACTAATCTGCATTTAAATAAAAGACAAAGGGCTTTGGCAAAGAAGATGTAGACATTGTTATGACTATAGCTGGGATTTAAAAAATATATGTAT
>CM053625.1:329935645-329974620 GCA_028646595.1 Phalanger gymnotis | reverse complement strand
TGGGTAGGTGACTCTTGGTTTTAATCCTAGCTCCTTTGACCTCTGGAATATCATATTCCAAGCCCTTAGATCCCTTAATGTAGAAGCTGCTAGATCTTGTGTTCTCCTGATTGTGTTTCCACAATACTCAAATTGTTTCTTTCTGGCTGCTTGCAGTATTTTCTTTTTGACCTGGAAACTCTGGAATTTGGCGACAATATTCCTAGGAGTTTTCTTTTTGGGATCTTTTTCAAGAGGCGATCAGTGCATTCTTTCAATTTCTATTTTACCCTCTGGTTCTAGAATATTGGGCAGTTTTCCTTGATAATTTCTTAAAAGATGATGTCTAGGATCTTTTTTTGATCATGGCTTTCAGGTAGTCCAATGCTTTTTAAATTATCTCTTTGGGATCTATTCTCCAGCTCAGTGGTTCTTCCAATGAGATACTTTACATTGTCTTCATTTTTTCATTCTTTTGGTTCTGTTTTATAATATCTTGATTTCTCATAAAGTCACTAGCTTCCACTTGCTTCATTCTAATTTTTAAGGTGGTATTTTCTTCAATGGTCTTTTGGACCTCCTTTTCCATTTGGCTAATTCTGCCTTTCAAGGCATTCTTCTCCTCATTGGCTTCTTGGAGCTCTTTTGACATTTGGGTTAGTCTATTTTTTAAGGTGTTGTTTTCTTCAGTATTTTTTGGGTCTCCTTTATCAAGTCAATTGTTTTTCCTGATTTTCTTATATCACTCTCATTTCTCTTCCCAATTTTTCCTCTGCTTCTCTTACTTGATCTTCCAAATCCTTTTTGAGCTCTTCCATGGCCTGAGACCAATTCATATTTTTCTTGGAAGCTTTTGATGTGGGCTCTTCGATTTTGTTGACTTCTTCTGGCTATATGTTTTGATCTTCTTTGTCACCAAACGATTCTATAGTCTGAGTCTGAGTCTTTTTACATTGCTTGTTCATATTCCCAGCCAACTACTTGACCCTTGAGCTTTTTGTCAGGGTATGACTGCTTTCAGAATGGATAGTGCTTTGTCCCAAGCTTCAGGGGCCTTGCACTGCCGTTTTCAGAGTTACTTCTATTCTGAGGTGAAATGATGTTCCTCTCCTGGCCTGTGCGCTGATCTGTGAGAGCAAACACTCCTTTCTGTAGTGTAGCTACCATGAGGACTCTCTCTGCACAGTCACCACAAGCTCTGCCACACCAGTGCTCCATCTCCCCCAAGAACCACCAACCAGATCTGCAACCCAGATCCAAGCAAGGCAAAGCAAGAGAACCCTGCCTCTGCACCAGCAAAGTGCTCCCTGCACTACTGCTGTGATCCACTGCTTGATTCCTTCCACCGTGTGGGCCAGGGATTCAGGAAGCAGCTGAAGCTGGAGCTCTGGAAGCAGCCATGGGAGCTTCCTGCTGCTGCTGCTGCTGCCCCACCACCCGGGCTGTTTTCCCACTGACCTGCTCCATGGTCTGTGATGTTTGTGGGTTGAGAAGTCTGGTAACTGCTACAGCTCAGTGATTCATTGCCCTGAGGCCTACTCTGCCTGATCTCCTCTGCTCCTGGTCTGTCCTGGTGGGGCCCAAGCTGGGATGCCCTCTGCTCCCAGTATAATGTGATAGATTCTTCCCAGTGACCATCCAGGCCATCCTGGGCTGGAGACCTGCTTCCCTCTGTTACTTCGTGGGTTCTGTAGCTCTAGAATTTGTTCAGAGCCATTTTTTACAGGTGTTTGGAGGGATTTGGGGGAGAGCTTAAACGAGTCCCTGTTTTCCAGCTGCCATCGTGGCTCCTACCCCCCTTAAAATTTTTTAAATTTAATAGTATTTTATTTTTTCCAATTACGTGCAAAGACAACTTTCAACATTCATTTTTGAAAGTTTTTGAGTTCTAAATTTTTCTCCTTCCCCCCTTTCCCTCCCTCCTTCCTAAAACAGCAAGCAATCTGATATGTTATAATGTGCAATCATTAAAACATTCCCATGTTAGTTGTGTTGTGAAAGAAGAAACAAAACAAAAGGAAAAAAAATTAAAAAATGAAAAAAAGTGAGAACAGTATGTTTTCATCTGCATTCAGACTCCATGGTTCTTTTCCTACATGTGGATAGCATTTTTCATCATGAGTCTTTTGGAATTGTCTTGGAATACTGTATTGCTTAGAAGAGCTAAGTCAAATCATAGTTGAACATCACACAATGTTGCTGTTACTGTGTACAGTGTCCTCCTGGTTCTGCTCAACTTTATTCAGCATGAATTCATGTTAAGTCTTTCCATGTTTTTATGAAATCTGCCTGCTCATCATTTCTTATAGCACAATAGTATTCCATTACATTCATATACCACAACCTATTCATCCATTTCCAGACTGATGGGCATCCCCTCAATTTCCAATTCTTTGCCACCACAGAAAGGGCTGCTCCAAATAGTTTTGTACATGTAGGTCCTTTCCCCTTTTTCATGATCTCTTTGGAATAGGGTATGCACAGTTTTAAAGCCCTTTGATCATAGTTCCAAATTGTTCTACAGAATGGTTAGATCAGTTTACAACTCTACCAACAATGTATTAGTGTCCCAATTTTCCCACATCTTCTCCAACATTTATCATTTTCCTTTTCTGTCATATTAGTTGTTTTAATTTGAGTTGTTTTAATTTGCATTTGTTTAATCAATAGTGGTAATTTTACATCCTTCACCAGACCTAGATTACTATGATGCCTTTGCTTCTAATCTTAATTCAGACACAGTAATTACGACCAATAATGCAATAACAAAGATGGTACTAGCCTTCAAAGCCAATCAACTTGGTTCAAATTTAAAACATTCACAGCTTTGCTGAACAAAGTCTTCTTTTTAGCTATAGGCTTCCAAACTTTTAACACATAGATGTGCCATGATTAAGGCAACAAAAGGTATTGTGGTGCTGGAGAAATCAGTTATGGCTAAGGAGACCCTTGCCCCACAGCCCCTGAGAAAAACCCCAGTTTGCATAAGAAAGAGTGGACTCAGACCTTTTGGCATTCAGCAAATGTCCCTGGGGCTCTATGACTCCTCCAAAGAATGTCGATTATCCCACTTAACGATAACCTGTCAGAATCTTTGATCTGTCAGGACCTTTGTTCCTGTTCCCCCAGACCACCCTGTGACCTGGCCCATAAATTTCAAGAGATAATTAACCACTGCACCCTGTATTTTCTATAAATACAACTTTTTCAGCTCTACTCGGGGCCATTCTGATTTGGGTTGAACCCCGAATGGATGCCGGCTAATAAATTCTCCATTTAAAACTTATACTCTGTGGCATGTCTCACTCGCTCTTGGTATAACAGTATGTCCACGTTGCAAACTGGAAATCATATCATTTCCCTCATTTTAGTCTGAAAATTATAAAAATATAATTCCAATTATTAGAGTCCGTTAACTTGCGAATGGAAAGAGACCAGGGACAAGAGGAATAGGCAATCACCCAGAGCTCTTTATTACTGGCATGCCAGGGCCTCCATCCTAATGATGAAGACCCCGACTTCAGGTTTAAGGCAGAATTTATAGGGTACAGAAACACAGAGGTAGTTAGTTAGGGTACAGGGGCAGTTAATGCACACACAGCTAAGTCAACATTCAGTTCCTGGGGTCTGGATCTTGTCAGTCTAGGGGTCCGGACATCCCGACGCCTCACGTTTATCTTCTTCTTATCTGTAGAAACAGACCTCACCTGGAGGTTAATCTTGTAGGTCCCACCCGGAGGTAGTAACTTTTATTGGGGCAATTAGACCCTCTCGGGGAGTAGTAAATCTTAAGGGTCTTATCCCGAAGTAACAATTGTTGGGGTGCTAATCGTCACTGTGCATCTTGTATTTTCAACTATTTTCTTGTTAGAGCTATTAACCCTTTCCTAGGTCCCTACACAATAACTGTAGATTCATGAATATAACTTGAATTCTTCCCCTTAACAGGATTTCTCTTTTGGCCCCCGTAAATCTTAATTCAAAACCAAAAATTCAGATGTCTGCTAGCTTAGTAGAGGAAACTTGCTGTCAAATCCCAGAGAAGAAATCACTTCGAGGAGGGAGGTAGAAGAACCTTGGTCTCCAGTGGTCCAAATTCCAAAATGGTCTACGGGTATGACCAAGTTTCTTCCGCTCATAAAAATAAACTTCCTGTGAATACCATTCCCTTTTACCAAATGGCTTTCAAGGAGTTCTAATTGATAAAGGACTTCAAACTTTGTCTAAAGCCATTGATTGATTCAATAGATATTTAGGCCTTGGTCACACCTAGCTCACTGCTTTGGACAAATTGTCCAGATTGTTTGCCCTGGGCAAATGTTGGAAGGCAAATATCTAGTCATTTACTTCAAGTGGGATAATTGACTCATTAACTCCCACCCTGTAAGATGTGAAAGCAAGAAGATGTAAGAGTAAGCAAGCCAAACTTGAAGAAGAAAGCAATTTGGAAATTCTTTTAAAAACAAGACTAACAAAAGTAGCCCGTCATAAACGTGCCACAGAGAGGTGATGGACTGGAGGTCCAGACTGAGATACATACCTTTTCAGACATGGCCAATATGTTTTATTTGACTATTTGACTACACTTATTTATTACAAGAGAGGAACTGGGGTGGGGGAGGGGGGATTGAGTTAATATCAATAAGCATTTATTAAATGGCTTCTATGTGCCAGGCACTGTGCTAAGTGCTGGGGAGACATATACAAAAAAAAAGAAAGAACCTGTCCTAAAAGAGTTTATAATCTAATGGGGAAGACAACACAGAAAAGGAAGCTGAAGGGGGAAGGGTAAGGAAAAGTGCCCAACATGGGAGCATGATGAGGACCAAAGGAGTGCAATTGGGTGGGAAATGAAGAGATGGCTGGCATAGGTTCTGAGAGGGCCTTACAGTTCTGCTCTCTAATTACAGGGACCGTAGGGGCACAGAGTTAGTGTGTAAGGATAGAAATGAAAAAAGAAAGCATCAATAAAGCATGGAAAATTTACAGAAAAGAAAATCATTTAGAAGGAGGGGACATGAACAAGACAACTTTGTTACTACTATGTTACTATTGAGCATATCCTCTGAGGCAACAATTGCTTTATCCTTTTTCCCCCTCTTCCCTTAATCACTGAGTGGGTATCACCTCAGTCAAACTGAGACTCCAGTCATCTCTGTTTGTCTTGATCTATATCTGGCCACTGGACACAGATGGCTCTGGAGCAGAGAGTGAGGCTGGTGACTTTGCACAGTCTTCCTTCACTTAAATCCAATTCACTTGCATGTCATGGCATCACCTCCCTGATGTCACGGTTGTCTTTGAGAATGAAGGACAAACAACAACCCTACATATCCAGTCAGTTGTAAAATATTGTAATTTCTTTCTGTGGCAGGTCTCCTTTTTCCATTCAAACAGCTACCAGTCTAGTTCATCACCTCTGGCCTGACCTATTGCAACTTGTTCCAAATCTATCCTGCACAGAGTCATGAAGATTATTTTTCTTTCATTTAAAAAATAATTTCTCAGATAATAATTTTTTCCAAATGTCTTTTTTTTTAACAAAATTAATCTATCCATCTCATCCTTCCACAATTGAGGGGAAAAAATTCTAAAATTAATATCTCAACATGTATCTAAATTGTCCAAGAAAATAAATCTCTCTACTAGCCACATCTGAAAATGGTTCTGTTTGCCCTTTAAGTTACTCCCTTCGTCAGGAAGTGGCATGTTTCATTTCCAATCTTTTCGACTTCCGGTGTATCATTGCCTTGATGAGAGTTCTAAAGCCTTTCAAAATTATTTTTTTCTGTATGATATTAATATTGTATAAACTATTTCCTCATTTCTGCTATGCTCACTTGCTCTTTGGCATTTTAAAGTAATTTTCCTAAACCGTAAGTCTGATCATGTTACTTCCCCTCTGTCACACCTACGCATTAAACTCCCAGAGTTCCCTATTACCTCTAATATAAAAAATAAACTCCCCTGGCATTTAACCCTTTCTTACTATCCGGCCCCTTCTAGACTTTCAAAATGTTACATACCCCTCCAGAAGCTCTATGGTCCAGCCATACTGGTCTCTTTGTTATTTGTCCTCACACCACACTCATTTCTTTATACTTGCTCTTCTCGGTGGTGGGGTTATGGGACCCGATCCCTGAATTTCCCCAGACATTTTAGGATGGTGTTATAATACTACAAATTTACTAGGAATCTACCCACTTTACTGGAGTTGTAATAAACCTACTTTGACTGAAGGAAGGCTTGAGTGTTCGAATTGTCTCTCCTTGTACCCTTACGTTTTGGGGTTCCCAGCACCTCAAATGGCAACACCTCCTCACCCTCACCTCTCAGAGTCTCTGGCTTCCTCAGAGACTTGAGGGCCTCCTTCTCCTCTGAGAGAGCCCCTGCTACCCACCTCATCCCCTAGCATCGTCCTCTCCAAGGCTCTGCCCAGTGTATTGTGTTCTTGTACATACTGATCGATATATAGAGTGCAGCCCCCATTGAACTGGGAGCTCCTTGAGGACAGGAATAGTGTCTGGCCACTTTTGATAGCGCACTTAATAAATGCTTGTTGATTGACTCAATTTCACAGACTTCTGTAAAAAAATGAGTAACGTTGTTGCCGGTGCAATCAGGTCGCTACTAATAGGAATAATGAATACACCCCATGACATTATTTAAATTCGCACCACCTGGTGCCAATGCCCAATTTACATAATTCGGCCCGCCTGAAGCGCGAATTTATTCTTTTCGTTCTTTGCATCAGGAAACGTTCGTGGTTTTTGATGGTGGTAAAATTTATTAAAACAACAACACAAGAGAACTTGAACACAGAATCAAAGGGACCAAAGCCTGCGACGGAGCCCCAGGCTCTACAAACACACGCCATGGCCAACCTGCGGTCTCTTCTCAGATGGAGGCTGGTGACGTCATAGCGGATCACGCGCATATATTCTCGCGAAGCTATGTCCACACACCTGACGATGTTTCCTGATACCAGGTTGCAATCACGTCCCTTACTCCGACTTGTTATGGAAAGTATAGATCTAAGTATGCGCTTTTCACCCTCTGCACCCATTTTTTCAAGTTCAGGGAACTCAGACGTTGGAATGAGAAGGAAGGGGGCCAGTAAAATGGCAAAAGAATAACACTCAAGGAAGCCCACCGGGACGACTCCAATTCCCGGAAGTACGTATGGCGTGTGCGCGGCCCCTCGCACTACTTCCGGCAACGAGGCCTTCTGGGAACTGTAGTTCGGGATTCGGTCTGCGCAGGCGCAGTTCGCGGTAGGGCTTCTTTCCTCCCTTTGTTTTAGGAGTAATTCGAAGGGAGCTGGACGCTGGAGGGTGAGCAGGTGGGTGAGTGTGTGGTAAGTGTGTTTGCGTGCGTGCGTGTGAGCGCGTGTGTGCGTGTTCGGCTCCGAGCGGCGACGTCGGTGGGGTGGCGCTGGGTGGGTGTTTCGAGGGGGCGGGGCAGGGCAGGGGGTGTTGACCAAGGGTCCCTTTACTTTGGTTCTCCGCTCTCCGGAACGCCCCTTGGTTCGAATTCTGCCCCTGACATGTGTTATCCATGCTACCTGGAGCGAGTCACTTGACATCTCTGGTCATCCAGAGGGGTGCGGGTAATGGACAAACCCCCCTCCAGCCCCCGGCTCCAGGATGCCGCTGCCCCTGCTTCCGGCCAGCCCAGGGCTTACCACTGCACTCCCCGCCTCTGCTCCATGAACTGCACCGGCTTCCTATTACCCGAGCACCGCACAGGCGCCCCTTCGTTTGCCGTCCTCTCCGGGCTAATTCCATTTTACTACCCTTTGGGCACTTTATGGTCCAGCTGGCTCAAAAGTAACAATGAAAATAATCGTTGCTTCACCGCCTTCCTTCCCAGAGGGGTGTCTGGGGCACAGCCCGGGACGCGTCTGCACAGTGCTATAGCCTTTTGACAGCTGGACCAGGTTTTACAGACGAGGAAACTGAGGCAGCTGTGGTGCAGTGGAGAGAGCACCCACCTGGAGTGAAGAAGACCTGCGTTCCATTCTGAGGACGCCTACCAGCCGTGTGACCCTGGGCAAGTCAATCTACCTCTGCCTCTAGTGTCCTCAACTTAAAATGGGGCACCCACCTCTCAGGGTTGTTGTGAGGATCCAGCGAAGTAAAGTTTGTAAAAAAGCGCTTAGCACAGAAGTTCGTCGTTGTTCTCTGTGACCCGATTTGGGTTTTCTTGGCAGAAACACTGAAGTGTTTGCCATTTCCTTCTCCAGATCATTGGACAGATGAGGAAACTGAGGCACACAGGGTGAAATGACTTTTCCAGGGTCACACAGCTCGTGAGTGTCTGAGGCTGGATTTGAACTCTAGCAGTGCGACACAGGTTCCTCATCTTTTGTCGTACTCCAGCCTCTGCCGTTTATTCCCAGGCATCAACGTAGCTGTTAGGTGCCCTCTAACACCTTGCCCTCCCACTTCATCTGCTTTCTCAACTCCTAGCATCTGCACCTTGACTCCACCCACCCATGCTGGGAGGTTCTCACCACCCCCATCCCCACCATGACCCAGAACTTTCTAGAACCTTCCAGGCAAACACAGCCTTCCATCCTTCCATCTCTTTGTGCTTTATTCCACCTCAGCCTATTCTTTGTCTCCACCACATTCTCAGTCCATTATAGCTGCTCAGGCCTAACTTTGCTGTTTAATCAGCTTAGTTAAGCCTAGTTAACCAGGTCAATAGTACACCCATCCCCTAGTCATGAGGTCTTTCTTCCCCCTCACCCATTTCATCATTGAGAGGGCACCTTCCATGCCCAGGATTGGTAATTACATCCATTAAATATTTATTCAGTGTCTAATCACTAAAATGAATCACATGCTTATTTCTAAGATGGGGTCTGGCGGTATGTAGGTACAAGGCCCAAAGCTGGGATGGATGAGTGGTCTGCTTTCCTCCTGGTGACTCTTCCTTGTCTCTGATCCCAGCAGCCCTTGATGGATTCTACAGATGCCCAGTGTGGAGCCCCCGAGCCCCTGCTTTGTAGGAAGGTGAAGGTGTTGGAGGACAAGCTTGAGGATGCAAGAGTCCATCCCAGGAGGAAACATACCTGCCCTGAGACCTTTCACCAGACCTTTTGTGCAGACGTGGAGGAGAAGGAGCTGCTGATGCCACAGTAGTTCAGTCACACTGGCTGTGGAGACCCCACTTGGGAAAACTCATGAAGCAGGTTCTAACTATGGAGAACTTGGGCATGATGCTTCAGGGGACAGGTGAGAAATACAGGTGCCCACTGTGGGGGAGAGAAGGTGGGGAAAAAGCCAGTCTGACGAGAGGGTGTACAAGGAAGTAGGAGAGAAAGAATCACCTTATAGAGCCAACCCCCGTGTTTATCTCCTTCCTCTCCTCCAAACACACAAACCCTACAAACTGGATTGGAGAATTGGTCCCAGTTTTCCAAAATGGGAAGAGAACAGAGTCTGTAAAATCCAGGGCAGGAGACTTCACTTTGAGCCCTGTTAAGCATCCTAGCTCATTAAAGAGTGGTCAATAAACATTCAATAAGCCAGCAGTGCTTCATCAAGAGCTCTGTCAGAAACAGGGCGATATGGCTTTGATGTGACGTTACAGAATCTCAGGGAGCTCATCTCGTCCAGCTCACATGTGGGGAGGAAGGCCTCTCATCTAGCTTTTGATGTTCCCTTCCCATGTGACCTGGAGTGGGTCATTTCCCTACCTGATCCTGTTTCTTCTTTAGTAAACTGAGGCATTCGGCAGTTCTAAAACCATGACCCCATGCTCCAGCTGCCAGGTTCACCACTCTCCCGGGTCTGCCCTTGCAGGTGAGCAGTATCAGACTCGTCTGTCACACACCTGGAGACAGGCACTGTCAGGCACACCTGGTCCCCCAAGCCTTCTCTTTTCCATGTTAAACATCCCTCGTTCCCTGAACTGGTCCTCATGTGGCATAGTTATGAGGCTCTTCATTATCCGAGAATCTCAGAGTTTGAAGGGCCCTCGGACTCAGTTTTATGCAAAGCTACACCTGAACAGGAATCCCATCTTCTCCCCTTGGACACCTTATCCATGTTCTGTCTTCAACACCCTTATCAGTGTCTCTGCTTGCCAACATCCTTCCTAAAATATAGTCCTCGGAACAGAACTTGATACTACAGATGTGGCTTGATCAGAACGGAGGCCTCTCACTTCCCTCATTCTGGGTAGCACTCTTCCCTTAATAATAGCTAACATTCGTACAAAATTTTAAATCTGTTAATAGAAAATCCATATTAAAAAGAAGCTTCAAGAATAAATTACACCTAATGAGCTCACCGTGTAACTCTCCCTTCTTGGACGGCTGCCTGGAAATTCAAATTAATAGAACAAGAAAAGAATATGGCAATTATCCACTCAACCTTTTTTTCTTAAGAACTAAAGAAAGACCCAAAACATATGTATACATGTACATATCTTGTGTCGTCATGTATTGTGCATATGTGTGCATGTACATACAAGATGCCCTTCTCCCCTGTGTGACTGTAGATGGCTGGAAATCCTGTAATTGATGCTCTGAATGCTATGGTGGTTCTTTGTGTATGGCCACTGAACCTTTTTTTAACTCACCTATTATTATCCAGCCCACATCTCCATCCTGTCCACAAGAATAGCATGAATTAAACTGCATCCCTGGCACTCTCCTAATCTACCAGTCGGATAACCCTCTCCAAAATGAAGCTGTGATGGCTCTATGTGACTCCCACTTCCTTGATATTCATGGCAGGCAGCAGTGAGGCAGGGTTGGTCCCCCTTGTAACCTCTTTCTCCTCCCTCAGATCTGTCTTTTCAAGACTCTGCCCTTCCCCAAGGAAGTAGAATTACAGAGGAAGAAGGAATGGTTTCTAGGTTCCTGATGGCCAGATCCCAGGTGAGTTAGAATTTCTGTCTTTCCTGAGATTCTGTCTCATTTCTCAAAGTGTGGGTTCATCTCTTTCCCTTTTCCTTCATCTTCTTTCTTCACTCTATTCATGTCAGTGGACCTAAGTCTCAGTCTGTTCTCCCACAGAATATCCTGTCTCTTCTTGTGGATGAGGACCATAGAACGAGATTTAGAAGGGACCTTAGAGCTATCTACTCTAATGTGCTCAGTTTTCAGAGAATACAGAGTCCAAGCAAAGCCAAGTGACATACCCAGGATCACACAGTTAATGATAATAGAGGTCAGATTCAGACCTAGGTACCCTCTTTTCAAATCCAATGTTTTTTGCAGTATACAAGCTGGTCTTTCTGTGCTAAAGGCAGGGGACATTAATGCCAAGGACAAAAAGGAATTATCCATGTTGAGGATCACAAAGCAGGTAAAAGCCTGCTAGACCTTCACACACACGCCCGTCTGCTCAGGCCTCTCCACTCCCCACTTTGGGCCTCACACTGGCTTAACTGCATTTACAGTTTTGAGGAAATCTTTACGTTGACAAGCAGGGCCTCAGAAGCATCGCTGTTGGGGAATTGTCCATAGCTGCAGATATGGCCAGGAGGGAATGTGGATGTTGGAGAGGAAAGGCCCAGCTAATGCCTCAGTGCACAGACAGTGCACCTGCCCCAGGCAGGGCCTTTCATGCACGGGGAATCATAGAGACAGGTTTCCTATGGTCAGCATCATCTCCTGACCCAGGGTCCTTCTGGGAGACAGGATGCTTGGGCTAGGGATTCATTGGTGTCCTAGAAAAGTCTTCCTGAGCTATGGGAGAGGAAGGAGATAACCGATCCAGAGAAGGAGTCAAACAGGTCAGTGATGTTTTAGAGTCACAGGCCTTTTGTGGATCAGCGAGGAGGGACAAACAAAGATGTTTTCAAGCCCTGCTCATTTGTAACCAGAGGCCCAGCCACAATGCGGTCACACTAACGCTTAAGAATTCAAATTCTTTGTGAGGTTCAAGGTGGGCAGAGAAAGAGAATCTCTACTTTGAGGTGATATGGTGCAGTGGGTAGAGTGTGGGACTTGGGAATCAAAGGACCTGGGTTCAAATCCTGCTTCAGGCCTTTACTAGTGTGACCCTGGGCAAGTCACTTAATTTCTCTCTATCCCAGCTTCCTTGTCTATAAAATGAAGGATCTGGATTCATGGGCCTCTGTCCTGTGATATATTCTACAAATCCAAGAGTCTCTGGGACAAGAGAACAAGGAAAGGGTTTTGGAGCCAGATCACAGGAGGCCCAGAAGGTCTTACCCGGGGCCATGCTTACACTAGGAGGGATTCCCAGTGGTGAAGCAAGCCAGACAGAGGGGCCAGGAGTGCTGGAGGGTGAGTGATTGAGTGTCTCAGAAGCCAAGCAAGACCCCACACCCACCTGCCAGTGGAATCTCTGCTGACACCATAGGGAGCATCAACAGTGCAGGTGGGAGGAGAGAGACACGTTTCCTGCTCTCCCTTTCCCTGAGCACGTGTCCTCTGGGGAGATATGAGGGCCACATGGGGTGGGGCAGCTGCTGGGGTGTCTCTTTGGGAGTCTTTTCCCTAGTTCTGAAGGGCCATGGTGTTCCAAGGCAGGAGGCTGAGGAACTGAGGTCCAGTAGGCAGTTCTCTGGCTGTGTTTGTGGCTTCAATGGTATCAGCAGCCAGAAAAATATGGGGTAGACCCTTCCAGTATCAGCAGCAAGCAGGATCTGGAACAGACCCTTCCAGTGTCAGCAGCCAGGGAAACTTGAAACAGACTTTTCCATCGTCAGCAGCCAGCAGGACCTGGGACAGACCCTTCCAGTGTAAGCAGCCAGGGGGTCTTGGAACAGACCTTTCCATTGCCAGCAGCCAGTGGGACCTGGGATAGACCCTTCCAGTCAGCAGCCAGCAAGATCTAGGACAAACCCTTCCAGTGTCAGCAGCCAGTGGGATCTGTGACAGACCCTTCCAGTAGGGCTAAGGAGCATTTTCCTATTGAAGCACATTTATGTAGGTCCCCCTGCCCAGTGGGAGACCGTGGTGGGGCTGTTGGCGATGGAAGCAGACTTTCTGATCTCTGCTGATGAACAGACCTAAGTATTTCAGTACTACCTTCAAGAAGTCCAACAGTCACACCTATAAATAGGGGATTGGTTTTGTATGGGGCAGTAAAGGACCTACCTGGATTTGTACAGGATATGTTATTTGGGTCTCCTGTGTCATTAGACTATGATTCCTGCTTTCGCTGTTCCTAATGTGCATTTGCACAGTGGGAAGAGCAGGTGGGCAGCCAGAGTGCTCTTTGGCATCCGTGGAGCACAGTGAGAAAGATTGAGGAGGGCCTTCAGCACATTGTGTGGGCCCCTTTGGGAGGACTTTGGGGAGAGCTTGGAGAAGGGTCAGAGACTGGGCAACCTGTATGCGTTGTGACCAATGAGAAGATTGGTGATGCTGGATAATTTTCAGATAATTTTCAATTTACTCTTTGCTGTCTTATGTGAGCCAGGATAGCCTTTGTCTATTGGAGAGTAATTATTGTCTTTATAAACTTATATTGATTCCCTATAAATTCTATCAATTATCCATCATATTTGTCTTTACTCTTGAATTTACTGGGGTAAAAGTATTTATTTGTACAATATAGAATACAGTTTAAAGTGACAATCAGAATACTTGGGTCCTCAGGAAATATTTGACATGGACTACTCAGAACCTTTGTTGCTGTGAGAGCCCCTCCCTCCCTGTCCCTCCACATTCTGCCAGCCTCGTGTTTCTCCACACAGAAGACTGGTCCCTGGGTAAGCAGCGTGTTATGATCGTTGACATTTGACATTGTGACATTGACAGGTATCATTGACATTCCAAGATGTGGCCGTGGACTTCTCCCCGGAGGAATGGGGGCTGTTGAAGCCTGCTCAGAAGGTCATGTACAGAGACGTGATGCTGGAGAACTATGAGAACTTCGTCTCCCTAGGTACGGATGGCTTCTTTCTCATGAATCATCATATGGCTGTTGCACTTCTGCATTTTTCCTTCCTAAAGGCTGTGTGATGTCTGAACTACTCTGCTGAATTCTGACTGGTTGTAAAGAAATATTCTCATGAATACATATAACATAGAGAAATTCCTAAATCTTTTGATGCTGAAGAGCCTTCTATTTCCTGTTCTCTGTGAAGCTTATATAGCTCATGGTACTGCCCCTGAAGCTGCGACTTCCTGCCTGCCTTTTGTTTAGGTCAGATATTCTCCACTAGAGTCCCAGGGTAGGCACCTGAAGGCACAAGAAGAGAGGGTCACATCTCTTTTTCAAGGAATATGTTAGAATAAATGGATTTTCTGAGCCTAAGATGAAGCCAACTCTGACCCCCATACTTCTGAGAAATATAAGGTACAACCTTTCAAGCTCCATGATACCGTGCTCTAGGTCCATGTGACACAGGTTATTTTGCCTAATGGAAAAAAGCCTAAGATTAAATCCTCAGCATATTCCCATTTCTTTTCCATTGAGCAGGTCTTCCCATTTCCAAACCCAGTACAATTTCCCAGTTGGAGAGAAGAGAAACACCATGGATTGCAGAGGGAAAAGTTTCACTGAGTACTTACCTAGGTGAGTAAATAAAAACCATGCAGTGGCCAGAGACGGTGCGCTCACCACCTGTAAAATGCCAGGCAGGGGCTCTCCTTCAAGGCCCTCGGGCCTGGGGTTTGGGTTTGTGCTCCTTCCAAGAGCTGCCTCCCTGTCTTTCACTTCAGCAGATCGCTTTTCCAGCACAGATGCCCTGGTCTTTCCATCCATCTCAGAGAAACAGGGGCATCCTCCTTATGGTCTGTACACTGGGTCCTATCCTTACCCCTCCCTCTCATTTTCGTGTTCTCCTCTTCCTCTGTCTGTATTATCTACTTCTTCAGAGGGGCCTTTTCCTGGGCTTTCATGCCACTGTAAGTCTGACTTTCGATTGGCCCCAATAGAATATAAGCTCTACAAGCGTCAGAATTGCTTCCTTGTGGTCTTTGTGGTGCAGAGGCCCAGCACATAGTAAGTGCTTACAGATGCTTGTTAGTTGATTGACCGTTCTGCTTGTTTTATCTCTATTCTAATTTGTCTCAGCCAGGTGGCTCAGTGGATAGAGTGCTAGGCCTGAAATCAGAAAGACCTGAATTCAAATCCATCCCCAGACACTCACCAGCTCTGTGACCCTGGGCAAGTCACTTAACCTCTGTTTGCCTTAGTTTCCTCCACTGTAAAATGGGGATAATAATGGCACCTCTACCTCCCAGAGTTCTTGGGATGGTCAAAGGAGATAATGTTTGTAAAGCACTGTCACAGCACCTGGCACATAGTAAGTGCTATGTAAACGGTAGCTATCTTCACTACCAAATCCCACCGAGTGTCATCTACATTTCTTCTTGTTCTTTTTCTGTCTTAAAATGCTCTAATGTGTTTTGTTTCCCTAGTGCTTTATTTTTAAATTACTGTTATTCTTATCATTATTATTATAATATTGCCACTGATCTCCATGATAATAACACTAGCTCACCTACTCAGAGATCTGTACCTTTCATAGAAGAGGGTTTTTCCAGCCTTGGAGGTAGGTAGTGAATGTATTATCCCCAGTTTTTAGATGACACGTATGTAACTCAGTGAGACTTTGATTTGCCCTTGGTCATCAGGCTAGTAGGAGTGCTTGAATCACGAGTTTCTTCTCCCCAAGTGCTTTTACCACTATATCATGCCACTTATCTTCTAACTAAACAGTCAAATCTTCATCATGCTTCTCCTCTGAGAAACATTTTATAATTTTGACTACAGAGTCACAAGATTTTGCAGTTGAAAGGGACCTCAGCTGCTATCCGGGTCCATCCCTTTCCTGAGAGGAATCTCTACTCTCCTCCTTGCTCTGCTCTAATCTCCTTTGCTTTGATCCGAAGCTATTTTCCAGATGTGGGATCCATCCCACCAGCTCTCGGTGATAGCTATGATATCAATTTTATCTCTAGATCACTTGTTACTTCTATACAAACATCTGAGGCCATGCATTTCATTGCTGGCTTCTTAGATTTTTGTCAACTGTGAATTTATTTTGGAACACTGCTGCTTTTTTTCTTCCACTATAATAACTGTTCTCCTAAAAGGCATATAGGTTCTAGCTACCCATAGGCAATGTTTGCCCTATCACCCCCTGTCCTCCTTAATTAGAGTCTAAAGACTCTGGGCAAATACCTTCTAGCCAGGCCTTGTTTTAAGTACACATCTTCCCTGACAAGGAGCCTGTGGTAACTCTGTTTTAATCTGGATGTAGAAGTCAATCACCAACCACTTATTAAGTGCCTTCTTTGTGCCAGAGATGGTGCTAAGCACTTGTTGTAGAGAAAAAACAAGAACAGCCCCAGCCCATCTTCTTAACCAGCTCTTCATCTCCCCAGTCTGCCGCTTTCTCTTGAATCTCTTACTATCTACTGGCTGCCCTGGTGGAAGTGTCGCCTCTGCCCCCAAAGGCTTTGATTTCTTACCTAGAACAACTCATTGTTTAGCAATCTCTTCAAGACTCTCCTTGCTCAGTGGTCCTTTCCTTGTGCCTTTCTCTTCTGAAGTCTGCTATTTTCTAGCCTCCTGACATATGTAAGGATTTTGGTTCAGATCTTTATATCTCTTTCCTTTTGAGAAAAAAATCTCAAAGTCTTTATTCCATCTTTTTAAGGAACACTTCCTTCACCCTATCATTCGCTTGAGGGGCTCCTTTTGCCTCTTTTTCTTATCTTCCAAGAAGGCAAGCAACTTTCCCTTGAGCACTTGACTTTGGCTGAAAGGCCCTCAGCAGCCAGTCTGGGTAAATCTCTGCAGAATACTTGTTGCTTTCCACACTGCCTGGAACAACATCTTGAGTCCTTATTCTGTCATTCGTGGTAATCTTTTCTCCGGCTATTAAAGTGGATTGTGAGGACAGATTGCCTGTTCGTCCCACCTTCCCAAAGACTTCTGCATGAGTGTTCTGTATCAGCGTTCACAATTTTTCCTCAAGAGGTGAAGTGAGCCACTTCAGCTGATTTTGAATAGCAATTAGCAGCTTCCTGCAAGAGCCAGTGCCCATTTCTCTTGTACACGCAGTCTGTCAAAGTCTGCCTTAAATTTTCATGTCCTAAACCAAGCAGAACTGTTAGTATAGAGTTAGAGGTTTACACTCTGTAATCTAAACACTGTGTGATAATGATAATTATAGCTAGCATTTATATGGTGCCTTAACCCCAAGTCCGAGACTTTCTTCCAAACTTCTTTGCACTTATGGTCTCAGAGAATTGCCGGGGACACTGAGAGATTAATTAACTTGCCTGGGATCACACAGCCAGCATATGTCAGAGGTAGAACTTGAACCCAGGTCTCCTTAAATCTGAGGCCAGCCTGCTGGGCTGTCTTTCAATAATGACAATTATTATTATAGAGTAAGCATCCCACATACCTTTTCATCAATAGCAAAACTGACAAATTTTGTGATTCCATTAAAGTGTTGATAAAAATACCAGAGAGAACAGGTCTAGCTACAGCTGTCTAAAGAATCAAATTGGAGAACTTAATCCAAATCATCAAAATCCCTTAAGACTCTTGATTAATTCATTTTAAAAAATTAACAAATAATAAGGTTATTCAACTGGCTGCAAATCCACTGGGCTATACTGTCTGCCAACCTAAATTTATTCATCAAGGTCCACAATGAGAGGTTGAGAGAGAGACTTTGTTAAATGGTTCAATAAAAAGCAGGTTCTTGATTTCTTTTTTTTAAATTATTTTTAATTATTTTTCTTTCAGTTAGCCACAGTCTGTTTTCTCTCCGTTTCACTTTTGTCCCCATTGAAAAAAACAAAAAACCTTCATACAAATATGTATAGTCAAGCAAAACAGTTCCCATATTGGCCATGTCTAAAAAACATATGTCTTGTCTTGTACCCAGTCTCTCACCTCTATCAGGAAGCAAGTCTTATTTTTCATCATTGCTCCTCTGGAATCATGGTTGATAATTGTGTTGATCGAAGTTCCTAATGTCTTTCAAAATTGTTTACTTTACATTATTATTGTGGTATAAATTGTTCTCCTAGTTCTGTTTACTTTACTCTTAAATGCGTCAGCTCATACAAACCTTCCTAGTTTCCCTGAAACAATCCCCTTCAATATTTCCTATCGTACAATGGTAAATTTGCAGTGATTTGTTCAGCTATTCCCCAATTGAGGGGCACCCTTTAATTACTACTCCTTGCCACTACAGAAACAGCTTCTGGAAGTATTGTGGTACATATAGGTCCTTTTCTTCTTTCTTAGATCTCTTTGGGATATAGGTCTAGGAGTAGTATTGCTGGTTCAGAGGAAATGTACAATTTAATCACTTTTAGGGCATCATTCCAAATTGCTCGGACCAGTTCACAACTCCACTGACTGTGTATTAGTATGCCTGTTTTCCCTCAGCCCCTCTCACATAGGTCATTTTTCTCTTGCTTTAATTTTCATTTCTTGATCACTAGTGACTTGGAGCATTTTTAATGGCTATTGATAGCATGAATTTCTTCATTCGAAAACTTCCCTTTCATCTCCTTTGACCTAGTCACTTGATTTCTGTATCTCTTATTTGCCAGCTGAGAAGAAATGAACTTGGTTTTGCATCATCTCTTCCTATAAAATTGATCCTGAGATCCCATGGAGGTCAAAGAAAGACCCTATGTATGCTAAAATATCCAAAGCATGACTTTTTGTGGTGCTTTATAAAAAAACTAAAAGTGGCTACACTTCTGTCAGGCAACAGTAGAAGAAAGTGTGTTTTGTGAGTGCAGAGGAATATTATCTTTATTCTATAAGAAATGACAAAGAGTAGGAATTCAAAAAATATGGTAAGACACATATAAACAGACACACAATAAAGTGAACAGAACCAGGAAAAAAAATATACACAGTGTCTGTAATAGTGTAAATAAAAAGAACACTAAAGTGAAGCCAGACTCATAGCAATTGTAATGATCAGTCGCAGTTCCAAAGAATAGTTGAGGAATCCTACCTCTCTGCTCTTAGTAAAGAGGCAGGGATAGAATGTTGCATTCTCTTTCAGATTTAGTCACTCCGTCAGTTGGTTTTGCTTCACTGTTTTTCTTTGTTATGAAGGAGGATTCAGTTTGCATGTGGTAATTGGAAAGGGGATTGAGGGAGAGTGCATTTCCAGAAATGTCTGTGTTGTTAAAAACAAAAGGTATCAATAAAACTTATTTTTAAAAAAATTGTCCTGAGTATTATGGATCCATATTTTGTTTTCTGAGGGCATACAAGACATCTCTTTGATGAGAGGTTCCTGATTTTTGTCAGAAATGGCTTAAAGTTTAAAACTGTCATTAGTTTCCAGAATTTTTTTGAAAATTTAGGCAATTAGGTGGCAAGATGTCCTGACTTCACTTGCTAAAGACTTCAGTTGCTGCTTAATGATGTTCTGGATGTTCCAGATCAGTCATTGATTCTCCTTGAATGAGGAGACAAAATCTAGAACTTGGAAGAATCTACTTCTTTTTTTTTCTAGCACGTAAGGCAATAAATATTGACATGTTTTTGTTTCTTTCAGGTTCCCTTGGTCAGAAGATGAGATACAAAACCACTGAGTCAGCTTTAAAGCAATATATTTCTGCGGGACAGTCATCCCGCGAGAGACTTACAAAGAATGGTCCCCATGATGCTAAATTGGCAGAAACTTGGCATTATGATATCAAGTTAGAGAGACAGAAAGGCAACCAAAAGAGACAGTCCAGGCAAGTAACAGTCAGTCACAGAAAAACTTCTAATGAACCAAGTGTTCATGAAGGTAATTCTTTGTGGAGAAAGCTCAGCTTAGGGTCAGTTTTTGATACACAACAGAAAGTTTCTGTAGGAAAATGTCCCTATAAATACAATACACTTGGAAAGAACTTTAAACAGTTTTCAGACCTAATTAAACATAATAGAATCTCCTTGGGTAAGAAAATGTCTAAGTATAATAAAAGCAGAAAGCCCTTCAGCTACCACTCAAACCTTATTTATTACCATAGAATACATACTCAAGGGAAAGCATGTAAATGTAATGAATGTGGCAAAGCCTCCAACATTAATTCATGCCTTACTGCAAACCAAAGAATTCATTCTGCAGAGAAGCCCTATAAATGTAAAGAATGTGGGAAAGCCTTCAGTCGAAAGGGAAACCTTAAAATACACAAGGTTATTCATACTGGAAAAAAACCATTTGAATGTAATGACTATGGAAAAGCCTTCAGGAATAATCACTACCTAATTCAACATCAAACAAATCATACTGGAGAGAAATATTTTGAATGTAATGAATGTGGGAAAGGCTTCAGGAAAAGCTCATCCCTTATACAACATCGAAGAATTCATACTGGAGAGAAACCATTTGAATGCAATGAGTGTGGGAAAGCGTTCAGCCAGAAGGGAAGCCTTAATGCACACCAGAGAATTCACACTGGAGAGAAACCCTATAAATGTAAAGAATGTGGGCAAGCTTTTAACTGGATGGGAAACCTGAACACTCATAAGAAAATTCATACTGGAGAGAAACCATATATATGTGATGAATGTGGAAAAGTCTTCAGCAGGAAGGGGAGTCTTATTGCTCATACCAGAATTCATACTGGAGAAAAGCCTTTTCATTGCAATGAATGTGGAATATCTTTCAAATGGCGTAGATACCTTAAGGAACATAAGAAAATTCATACTGGTGAGAAACACCTTGAATGTAATCAGTGTGGGAAAGGTTTGAGGAAGACTTCATCCCTTATGCAACATCAAAGAATTCATAATGGAGAAAAACCTTATAAATGTAATGAATGTGGAAACTCTTTCAACCGGAAGGAACATCTTAAAACACATAAAATAATTCATACTGGAGAGAAACCATTTGAATGCAGTGAATGTGGGAAAGCCTTCAACCAGAAGGGAAGCCTTAATATACATCAAAGAATTCATACTGGAGAGAAACCATATAAATGTAAAGAGTGTGGGAAAGCCTTCAGATGGAAGGGAAACCTTAATACACATGAGAAAACTCATACTGGAGTGAAACCCTATAAATGTAATGAATGTGGGAAATCCTTCAGCCGTAAGGGAAACCTTAATGCACATAACAGAATTCATACTGGAGAGAAACCTCTCCAGTGTAATGAATGTGGGATAGCTTTCAAATGATCTGCATTCCTTGCTGACCATAAGACAGTTTGTACTGGAGAGAAACCCTTGGAATATAATGTGTTTGGGAAAGCTTTCAGAGGAATACCTTGGCAGATCAAATAATTGTTTCTGGGTAAAATCTCCATAAATGTAAAGAATATAGTTCATCCCTCATCAGAGACTTCATGTTAGAGGTGAACTGTAGGGTTATAATGAGATGTCATAAATTCATCATTTATTAAATACTGAAAGTCAAAGTGTTAATTTTTTTCACTAACTACATTATCATTGTTGCTTCGAGAGTGGAAAATGATATTATCTATCTCTCTTGTTTATACCTATTAAATGCCACTAGGTACAATTGAAATTACATTGTATTAGGTACTTGAGAAGACTAAATCAAAGATGGTTCCTGACATAGCTCACAGAGGGGCAAAAAGGAGGAAAAAATATGACAGATAACTTTCATATGTATATGTATTTGATAATTATATGAGGCAAGGAAAAATAATATCTGGTAGGGATTGAGGGTAGTGAGGATAGAGGAAGTCTTCATGGAGGAGAGGCTATTTGTACAGTGATGTAAAGAAACAGTAGGATTTTTATTAACATAGATGGCAGTAGGGAGGACATTACTGGCCCTAGGGAATACCATGGGCAAAATTCTGGAGACAGGACAAAATAGGGCTTTAGGGGGACTTGGTGAATAATCTAGTTTTTCTGGAAGATAGTTCATGTATGAAAAGCAATTAGAGTATAGAAGACAGCACTAAACCCAAAGTCAGGTACTGGGCTCCAATCCCACACCTACTACTCACTACCTATGTGACTTAGGCAAGTCATTTCAACTTTCTAGGTGTTAGATGCCTCATCTATAAAATGAAAATTAGAAACCATTTCTGAGAGGCAACATGGTATAATCAATAAGAGTAAGCCTTGAGTCAAGACAGCTTGATTTCATCTCTTACCCTTGGCAGGCTGTCTAACCACAGGCAAATCCTTTAATTCCTCAGTTAACTCTCTAAGCTTTAAAATTATGGATTATTCATCAATATTCATTGGTGGAAGGAGTTACCACACTGAGAGTTTTCCCAAACCAAGGAAATATCACATTTAGCACAAAGTTCCTTCCAACTCTTTCCATGAAGATGCCATTTTACTTTTGTCTTCTAATGCCCAGCACATAGCACAGTGCTTTTCATTCAATAAGCACTTCATAAAAATTCTTTAACAATTCAATTATGATCCTGTCAGTAGAATGAGATGAAAAGGTGTGGCAATACCAATTTAGGGAGGGCTCTGATTGCCAAGGAAAAGGTTTTGAATAGAGGAAGGAATATGATCAGATTTAAGCATAAGCAAGTTAATATATTAATAGCTAATATTTATGTAGCACCTTAAAGCTTACCGAGTTATATATGTAAAAGTCTATATGTATATACAATCACATGTGCATAGCCCCATTTGTACACATATGTATATGTGTTTGATAGCTTCATGGCATACAAAAGCCTGTGAGGTAGGTGTTATCTCCATTTTACAAATAAAGACACTGAGACTGAAAAGTTCAATGACTTGCTGAAAGTCACACAATAAGTGTTTGGGGTTGAATTTGAACTCAGGTCTTTGATGCCTATGCCACCAATTGGCCTCTCTTTGTATTGATTGGAGAAGGTACTAGAGAAAGGAGAACTAGCTAATAACCTATTGCCACAATCCAAATTGGTGGACCTACATTAGAATGTTGGTAGTAGAGATAGCCCCATACCAATGCATACCCACTTTCCCTTCTACCTTATTCTACAGCCACTATACCCCTTGGGAACTACAAACCACTAGAGACAAATGGCTTTTTATTTTGAACCTTTGTCTCATGTGTTCCTCCTACTTTGAAAACATCCTTTAAGCTACCTGGGGCTTTTTTGCCACCCTCCGCTATGGAGGTCTCTTATTTGCTTCCTAATGTCTCTTAGGGCCATGGAACTAGAAGGGACCTAAGAAGCCTTCAAGTCCAGCCGTCTTACTTTACATTGGAGAAGACTGCAGCCCAGGGAGATGACAGACTGTGTCCAAATTTTCATTGGTAGTAAGGGTCAGAGGTAGGATTTAATCCCAGGTTGACCCTCTGACTCCAGAGCCTGGCTCCACCACCCTCTCACGAATTCTTGTCATTCCAAGAGCATCCTAGCCAAATACTGGTCGCTCCTTTGCAAATCTTTGCCATTGCCTGCTGTTGTATGACTTGTTGGACTGTGAAAGTGCCAGTTCACTTCATGGCAGCTGCTTTGTGGTATCCATGAGCCTTTCTTATGATGTATGTAAGAATATGTTTACTTTGCAAGTGCTATCACTCTCCACTCTGGGGACTGTGAATGAATTCATGTTGTTTACTGTAAAATATGTACATGCATGAACACATTTGTACATGGCTTTGTTAATACTTAAGGCTTTTTTCCCCTTGTTAAGGTCTTTGTGTGTTGGAAGTTTTTGTCTCCATAAGAATCTGAATTAGCTTTCCTATAGAGAATCCCACCTAGCACTATATAAATGGCAGCTATTATTGTCATTGCAATAGCAGCCTCCTCACAGTTTACCTACTTCTGGTTTCTCCTCTCCCTCTTAAATCTGTTCTTTAAAGCAGTGGTCTCTAAACCTTTTTGATGGTATACCCCCATCAGTTAAACAAACAAACAAAAAGATTCGAACATACATCCTAATACATGGGTCTACTTTTTTTAAATTTATTTTTTATTATATATACAACACTCAGTTCCACAAGTTTTTGAGTTCCAAATTTTCTCCCTGTCGTTCTCCTCCCCCTCCCCACCAAGATAGCATGTAACCCGATGTAGGTTCTACATATACCTTTATTTACACAATAGTAAGTTATAAAGAATTATAACCAATGGAATGAATCATGAGAAAGAAGAAACAAAACCAAAAAAGAAGGAAGAGAGACAGACAGACAGACAGAGCAAATAGTTTATCTCAAATTGCATTCAGACTCCATAATTCTTTCTCTGAATGTGGATAGCTTTTTGCTTCATGAGTCTTTTGCAGCTGTGTGAGTCTATTTCTAAGGTATATGCTTGTACAAATATATTACAGGCAGCTAGGTGATGTAGTGCATATAATGCTGGGCCTGGAGTCAGGAAGACTTCATCTTCCTGAGTTCAAATCTGACCTCAGACTCTTCCTAGCTGTGTGACTCGGCAAGTCACTTAATCCTGTTTGCCTCAGTTTCCTCATCTATAAAATGAGCTGGAGAAGGAAATGGCAAACCACTCCAGTATCTTTGTCAAGAAAATCCCAAATGGGGTCACAGAGTCAGACATGGCTGAATAATGACCGATGAACAAAAAAAATGTATTATGCATATTATAAATCATATACAAAGGATAAATTTAAAATGATGAAATAAACAATAATTTTAATATTTATTTTATTATTAATGCAAAACCATTAATATCAATTTTTTTTAAAGTGAGGATAACGAGACAGCTAAGTAGCACAGTAGATTGCTGAACTTGGAGACAGGAAGACCTGGGTTCAAATCCAGCTTCAGACACTTTCTAGCTGTGTGATCTTGGGCAAGTCACTTAACCTCCGCTTGACTCATTTTCTTCATCTGTAAAATGAACACGATAATAACCCTCCCAGGGTTGTTATGAGGATAAAACGAGATGATAAATGCAAATAACTTTGCAAACCTGAAAGCATTATGTAAATGTTAGCTAGGACTGCTATTATTATATATTAAATACATGAAAAAGAGCTTTTTCATATATGTCCATACTTTATATATCATAAATAAACATTCATTTGTTTTGAAAGCTTCAAGACTTCATGTTCTAGTCACTAGATAGTTGAGCTCATGAGCCTATAAGATTTGTGTCCAACATTGTACTCAATGAATCTTCACTGAAAACAATACCAAAGTTTTCCTAGATTCACTGGCTCCTGGAAGGATATCATTTGGCAAACATGTCCAGGACAGGACTGTTTCAACAGCATTGTACATTAGTTCAGAGGATGGTACTTAGTGATTAAACGTTTAAAAATCCGAAAGTCTGGTGCTTCTCAGTTAGACGTTTTTGTTGTTGTTTTTTTTTTATCTGATCTATCTAGCTGGCTGAGGCCAGGGTGAGCTTGAACATAGCCACAAGTCTCTGTCAGCTGCATTTGTTTATTCAATTCTCTCACCTTTGCAATAAACACTAAAGCCAGAAACAGGGGTCCTGTCCAGCTGCTTTAATAAAAACCATGCAGATCCAGCACAGTTTGGCTGCTCTGGCTTCTGTGTAGGCGAGAGGGCCATTCAGTCACTTTATTTGACTGAGAATTAGCAAATGATTTGAACACGTGTCCTTCTAGGCTTTTATGTCATGTTGTGGGTGAGCCAACACTATATTCTTGCATCAGACCATCCCTATTCTCCACTTTTTTCAGGTATGTGCAAATAGCTATTTTTTCCTTTATTATTGACACAACTTTCTTATGCTTCTCTTTTTGACTTATACTGTGGCATTTACTTACAATAAATACAGGGCAACAAACTGCATTATGAAGTCACTATTTAATGTGATGACTGAAGGAACCATATTTTTTTTCTTTTGCATCTATGCATTAGCAAGGCAATAATCACAATACAGATGATAATTGTAAATATGCCTAGGTAGTTCTGTATCGCAAAATATAAGAGACTCTCCATATAGAAGGTAGGAGTAAACCATTTATCCAGACACCAAAGAACCAGATCCCAAAACCAATAAGTCCAATCCATCATAGCAGCAAAGAAATTAATACACATTATCACAGCAAGGAATGACTCCATCTCAAAACCATTCCTGCCCCCTGCCACAAACAATCACTCACAGCACAGCTAGCACACATCTGCTCTCTCCCTCAGCTCTAACTGCTCTGAGCATTTCTTGTTTCATTCTTCCAGTTCCTCTGGTTCAACAAGCTTCTCCCACCACATATGACTTAGGCTTCTTGTGACATTAGCAGGTCACATGGGCCTAGTAGTGGGTGGGAAAGATCTTCAAATTTAAATTACCATTACAATCTGTTTTCAGAAGTACCCGGGACCTCAACAGTAACTTTGGAATAGGTTCTAGTTGTACTAATAGAGTGAAGGGTTTGGGTTTTTTTTTTTAATTGTGTCAAACAACATTATTTTTAAATGAACTATTTATTTAAAAGTCTTGTAGTGCACCAGTCTGGAAAGTCAAATTAGTCACTAAACATTTATTAAGCACCTACCATGTGCCAGATTCTTTCTTAATCATTGAAGATACAAAGAAAGGCAAAGGACCATCCTTGCCCTCAAGGAGTTTACAATCTAATGGGGTAAGACTGTGCAAAAAGATGCAGGAAAGCAATAGGGAGAAGGAGGTAAAGAAGATACTCAGTGTTGGGGCATGTCAGAGAAGTCTGAAAGAGTGTAGCCAGGTGAGAAACAAAGACTTGGCTGACCTGGACTTCCTCCTAAATGGAGGTTCAAGGAAGGAGGAAGGGGCCCCAGGGAGAGAGGGTACTAAATAAGGGTGAGTTCCAAGATTGGTGATCTTGCAAGATGAAAAAATTCTTGGGGCAAGATGAAAAAAGTCTAGGAATGCATCCTGGTGGGAAACGAAGTCAACAACCAGCATTTGTTAAGGGCCTATGATGTATCGGGCACTGTGTTAAGTGCTGGGCATAAAAAGTAAGTGCCCTTCCCCACCCCCCAAAAAAACCCCCAACAACCAACAACAACCTAATCCTTGTTCTCAAGGAGCTCACAGTGTGATGAGAGAGATAACATGCAAACAGCTATGTACAAACTAGACATATACAGGATAAATTGGAAATGATCAATAGAGGGAAGGCACTAGCATGAAGGGGAAAGAAAAAAAGGCTTCTCATAGAAGGTGGGACAAGCCAGAAATACTAAAATAGAAAACAGAATGATGGAATGCTTTTTTGCCCACTGATTTCTCTGAGTCCAAGGGTGAAAATTCATCCTTGTTTACAAGTTGCACATGGCTATTCACTTCTAAAAAACAGGTTTAGAAGGTAAATAGTCCATCCATAAAGTTGTGAAGCATTCGTTATCTGGGGAATATGGTATCTGGTAAGTAGCAAGGGACCTGGTTTGAAACAAAAGCCATACAGACTTTACTCTTTTGGGCACTGTTTCTTTGTTGTATTTTCTCCTATTAAATCAGTGAAAATGAACTTTTAAAAATACCTTGTCCATATTCCCAATTCAGAACTATTCTCTGAGGTACTGGGGAGGCCTAAGAATTGTGCTTTCATTTGCTTCCCCAGTATGATAAAGGAAAAAAATTTTAAAAGCACAGATCTTATACAGGTCCACATGTACAAGTAAAAATTAAAATTGCCCCGAAACCCAGAGTTATGTTGAACCAACAAAGAACATATTACAAAGTTTATTGGAGATTATCGCTTATTGTATTCTCAGTTTGGTGTTTGGTGGAGTGGGGTGAAGAAAGAATTCCTTCTTGAGCATTGACTGTCATTTATTATTTCTAATTAAAGTTTCCTCTGATTGGTAATTCTAGATCATGAAATGTGGTATTCCCTGCCCCCCCCCCAAAGATGATTTGGTACATTGGCAGGGAATCCTGTGCATGGACTGTACTGGAGCATCCATGTGGCATTTTCCCTTAAACCCTGGAGCCCACTAAAGGTAAGGAGATCCTTTAAAAATATCTCTTTAGGACTATGTAGAACTATCTTGGGTTCCGTACATTTTCAGGGCATCAGGGTTCCCTGTTTTTTAAACAGGCCAATGAGAATCTGTTCCTATTCTGTTCCTTGCCTCAAGGACTTTACTTGACCTTGGGGGATTTGTATGAATACAAAGGAGCTGGGTCTAATATCTTGACACCACCAAGCTATCCTTCAAGGATGTCTGGTTTCCTGTCCAAAAGTCTAGCCCACTGTCTTGCACCTGGACTCTCAGGAGAAAATGAGGGGGTTGCTGCTAGTCCTCATTACCAGACTTCCAATCAATTGTATTATTCCCTGCACCTTGGCTCTGTAACCAGTCATGTTATCCTCACTCCCATGATGTCAACTACCCTGTTCTGTTCTTTGTTCCATACTCCCCAAAATCTATAAAAGGGGAACTGTGCTTTTGCTTGGGGGCTTCTGCATAAATGGAGGCAATCCACTGACCTATTTGTGGACAGGCAGTATGCCCCTGCTAAGAAATGTTACATTGCTCAGACAACTGCCTCAGTTTACCCTTCTTGTTAAATTTTACTCATGACAGTGACTTTTGAGGCATAGTTCCAAATTGCTTTCTAGAGTGACTGGACCAGTTCATAGCTCCCTCAGTAGTGCATTAACAAAATTATTTTTCCCTAGTCCCCCCAACATTTGTCATTGTTGCTAATCTGATGGGTGTGTGAGGTGGAATTTTAGAGATGCTTTAATCTGTGTTTTTCCAGCTTGGGGTCATTTGAGCATTTTTTCAAATGCTTTGTTGATAGCATTTCTTCTTTCAAAAGCATTTCTTCTTTCAAAAATTGCATGTTCACAACCTTAGACCATTTATCAATTGGGGGATTATTCCCCCAATTTAAATCACTTCACATGAGATTGTTGTCTCAGTTACCTGTTCATGAAACATTCCTAAACTATATAGCAGTTAATAAAAAGAGGTTTACTCAGTGATAGTATGGGGTGAATATTCAAGATGCACACAGCATTAATTCACTTGATACAGTTTTCATACATCTAGATTCATCTTGGGGGTGTGCAGACAACAACTGTGTGTCCAGCCTGAGTCAGCAGTAATTCTTTTCACATTTTCTTCTATGTTTCCATTCGTTTGACTTGTTTTATTTTTCTTAATGCCTCATGAAGCCATTAGCTTCCACTTGCCCAGTTCTAATCTTTAAAGAATTATTTTCTTCACTGAGCTTTGTACCTCCTTTTCCATTTAACCAACTGCTTTTAAATGAATTCTTCTCTTCTCTAGATTTTTGTGCCTCTTTTACCACTTGGCCAATTCTGTTTTTAAGGTTTTATTTTCTTCGGTATTTTTTGTGCCTCTTTTACTAAACTTCTGACTCTCATAATTTTCTTGCATCAGTATCATTTCTTTTTTTAAAAAAATTGATCTCTATTTTAAATTTTTTTGTAAATAGAATTTTATTTTTAATTACATGTAAGGATAATTTTCGACATTCATTTTTATAAGATTTTGAGTTTCAATTTTTTCTCTCTCCCCTACTCCCTCCCCAAGAGAGCAAGCAATCTGATAGACGTTAATATGTGCAATCACGTTAAACATATTTCTACATTAGTCATGTTGTGAAAGAAAAAAAAGAACAGGAGGGAAAAACCATGAAAAACTAACAATAAACAAACAAAAACAGTGAAAATAGTATGCTTTGATCAATATTTAGATTCCACAGTTCTTTGTCTGGATGTGGATAGCATTTTCCATCATAAGTCTTTTGGAATTGTCTTGGAACACTGTATTGCTGAGAAAAGCTGAGCCTATCATAATTGATCATCACATAATGTTGCTGTTACTATATACAGTGTTCTTCTGATTCTGCTCACTTCATTCAGCATCAGTTCAATAGTATTCCATTGCATTCATGTACCACCACTTATTCAGCCATTCCCCTACTGATAGGCATTCTCTCAATTTCCAATTCTTTGCCACCACAAAAAGAGCTGGTAACAACATTTTTTTGTACAATTCTTGTTTCTTTTCCAAATTTTCCTCTACCTCTCTTATTTGATTTTTCAAACTCTCTTTGAGCACTTCCAGAGATCCTTGTTGGGCTTGTGTCCAATTGACATTTTTCTTTGAGGCTTTGCTTGTAGCTGTTTTGATATTCTTGTCTTTTGAGTTTGTCTTGATCTTTCTTGTCACCACAGTAACTTTTGTAGTCAGGTTCTTTTTGTTGTTGTTTGCTCATTTTCCCAGCCTATTTCTTGATTTTAACTTTATATTCAAGTTGGGCTTTGCTCCCAGGTGGAGGGAACACTGTCTCAAGCTTCAGGTTTTTTGTGCTGCTGTTTTCAGAGCTAGTTTTGGGGGTCTGTAACTTCTCAGTTCCTCCAAGATGGTATGATATAAGGAGAGGTATGGTTACTATTCTCCTGGCCTGTGTTTTGTACCCAGGAAGGGAGCCTGTTCCCCTAAAGGCACTAATGTTGGTGACTCCTCTTAGCCCTGGAACTGTGACCAGGTCCCCTGCAGTGGCAAGCACTAGTGGTCCTTTCTGACTTAGAACTGTCAAGTCTGTGTTTTCTTTCACAACATGACTAATATGTAAATATATTTTGTATGACTGGACACATATAACCTATGTCAAATTGCTTGCCATCTCAGGGAGGAAGAAAATTTGGAACTCCAAATTTTTTTAAATGTGGTAAACATTGGATTAATATTTGAGACCTACTATAAGAACCTATCTTATCTAATTATGCTTATATGATTTAAGTAAAATGTCAAACTGATTAATATTGATTGGAATAGAGTAGGGGTCCAAATGAATTATTCCTTACAGTATCCAAGATATATAGATGTACATATATATATGTATATGTATATATATGTATGTATGGATGGATATATGCATGCATGTATGTACACGTATTTGTAATATGGGATGGCCCTCTGGGAGGAGTAGAAAGAGGGATGCTGGGGGAAACTATGCTGATGTAAAAAAAAACAGGCAAACCAAAAGATATCAATAAAAACTTAGTTTTTTATAAAAATGCTTACTTTCTAGGGGTCAGGAGGAGTCAGTATACTACTATTCCTAAAATCACATGTAGCTCTAACTATATATGTGATTAGAATCTTTCTGGATTTAATCTCTATGTGATTATTATTTTGGGGGGATTTGATATTGGCACATAAGGAAACTTCTTCCACCAATGCAGATTGGCATCTCATGGCCAATTTATAATCTTAAAGTCACCCAATCCACCAAGTACTGCCACAGAAGCTTGACCTGCTCCATTTTCAACTTGGGCTGCTTTGCCTCTCCTTAGGTATCTTGGCAGATCCCTGATCCCGGAGGCTTGCCAGAGTGGTGCTTGCAAGACTTGATGCTTTTCTCATCAGCTTTAGCCCTACTTCAGTCTAGAACTCCTGGGTTCAAGATATCCAACAGCTTGAGCTTCCCTGGCGGTTTTGATTAACAGGCATGCATCCCCACACCCTACATTTTGTCAATACCTAAATGACTTGTAATTTAATTGGTTCTGAGTAGATACAGGTCACAACCTACATGACTGGGTTGATGATCCTAAGAGTTACTGTCACAGAAACATTTAGTTACCTCATTTGGTGGCCCCTGGGTCAATTCTTGAGGAACAGTCATCCAGACTGTGAGCTTATACTACTGTGAGAAACACAGCTGTGGGCAGGGCCAAACCCTGAGGAAGAACCATGTGATGGTCCCTTAGTCTGTGGGGATCACAGGACTTCCCTAGGCAGGGTCAGACCCTGAGGAAGGCCCAAGTGATGGCCCCTTAGGATGGTGGTAAATATCACAGAGATCCCAAGACAGGGCCCCAAAACCCAAATGATGGCCCCTTAAGAAGGCTGTGCAGATGACAGGGATCCCTGAGGAAGACCCAAGTAGTAGCCCCCTTAACACCACTGTGGGGATCACAGGATTCTCCAAGGCAGAGTCAGGAAGTAAGCCCAAGACATGCTTCCACAACTCATTGCTTTTCTTAGGACAATCCATGTGATTTGCCCATTCTCACCCAAAGAACTCAGGACCAAAGTGGGCAGAGAAAGGCATTTATCACACTCCTCACAAGAGAGTGAGTACAGTGCTCACTAGGAGCACTCATGCCAATACAGAAGCAGGAGTGAGGGTAACCAGTTCCTCCATCCTTTTTTGACTTAGGGTTAGTTTACATTCTTTACTTTTCTACATACTTTTCTTAACTTATACAGTTTACACAGGTAGGATAATAAGGATGCAGAAGCAAAAATGAAATTAATTAGTTCTATCTTCCTTTTCTGAGTGAGGTTTAAACTACATTCTTTATTTCCTTACCTTCTCTCTTTAACGTATGCAAATTATGCAGATCAGTAGACCTGGACACTTGACCAGGACCTGACCCTTGAACTGACATGTTAAGCTTGAACTGGTTCAACTGGTGGAGCCTCTCTAGCTTCCCTGACACCAAGATGGCCATTGTCTTGGTAGGTAAACTTTAACTCAGCTATATGGATAGCTTTCTGCAAGAGCAAAACCAGATACCGTACTATCTTTTCTTACACTTCTGATTTTATTTCCAGCTAAATGGCATATTCCAGAGCTTGTGCCATGTAGAAGAGCTTTCAATAACCCACTATGAGCCATTAGATTAGGACCTTAGTGGAAGATACTGGAAATTGAAAAATATCTTTTGAAGTGTGAATGATATGTTATACACACACACACACACACACACACACATGCACATATATATATATACATATATATGTATATATGTGTATATATGTGTATATATACAGTGCTTTTCCCATGGTCACAAAACTAATATTTGTCACAATAATAGTGAATAATAACTAGCACTTATATAGCATTTGAGGTTCCCAAAGCACTTTGAGATGTTTTCTCATTAAATCCTCACAATAGCCCTGTGAGATGGGCACTATTATTATCCTCATTTTAAAGACTGTCAAAAGTAAGACTTCAATGTGGGTTTTGCTGACTTCAAGGGCAGCGTCTAAACGTAACATCACACACACACACTCTCTCTTGTCTCTGTCTCTCTCTCTGTCTCTCTTGTCTGTCTCTGTCTCTCTCTCTTGTCTGTCCGTCTGTCTGTCTGTCTCTCTCTCTCTCCCCCTCCCATACTCACATTCAATTCTTCTCCCCCCAACCCTACCCCTCACATTCACCCACCCCACCCCCACTCCCCTTCCAGCCCTACAGGAGCTGTCCAAAAACAAGAAGCGCCGAAGTCCGGCCCCGCCTGGATCTACGGCTGCGCAAAACTACGACTCCCAGAAAGCTTCGAGCAGAAGGCCGCAGAGCGAGCGAGAGGCGGCAGGTGCTGAGGAACTCTGGGAAATGGTGTCTTGGTGTTTCCAGCTGGGACCAAAGCACTGCGCCTGTGGGTGGGGGTGGGGGTGGGTCCTCCTGGAGCCCTTTTCGCGCAGGCGCACTTCCTTATCCGGGGACCGCGTCTCCTTCCTCCCTTGCCTGGTACCCCACCCTCGGACCTTCTTTTCTGGACGCTTTCTGCAGCCTCCTAATGACCGTCACCGTCTCCGTCTCTAGTCTCTCCGCACTGCAATCCTTGCCCAGGAGACCTGGTCCTGCCTCTCCGGCCTTCTCTCGTGTGACTCCCCCTTACAATCCAGGATTGGGCCGGAGGAAGCCGACTTGACGTTTCTCACGGGGGATAGCCCCCCTCCGTGCCTTTGCACCGTCTGCCCCCAGTAGTTCAGGGGCGCTCGGGCTGGGGCAGCGCAGCAGGAGCATTGCTTCCTCATGCAGCACGGAACACTGCCCGGAATGCAGTACTACCCTAAACCTGAACACTCGAATCTCCTGAGCCTCGGAAGCCCCGACCTACCTTCAGGGTCAGAGCAAACGCCCTGCTAGTTCCTTCACCCTCCCCCACTCCCCCCGCCCCGCTACCACCACCTGCAGCCTGGTTACCCTGGATCTGCTTTGCAGAGGATCCTTTGGGTTCTGCGTGTGCCTTGTTGCTGCTGATACAGATATTAACAAGAATAACAATTAGCTTTTATGTTGCGTTTTGCAAACATAAACACAATGTTATTTGATCTTCTTAACAATCCTGAACATTGTTTAGGAGAGCCAGCCTATTTTATATCCCCTGCTACAATGTAAGCTCCTTGAGGGTTAAAAATGTTTCACCTTTGCCTTTCTATCCCCAAGGTTTGGCCCGCCTGGAACACAGTATGGGCTTAATAACTGCTTATTGTTTGATTAGTTGAATGATCGCAAATTGTCTCCCATATCCTTTGTGAGTAGCTTCTTTCCTTTTCCTTTTAAAGCACCTTTCAACAAAACTCCATTAAATATGTTGGGTTTTTTGTCATTTTGTTTTTAGGCACCAGTTGCTTCTGACAAGCAACCCCCTCCTCCCACCACCACAGTGTTGTTCAGTCGGATCTGATTCTAACTGACCCCATTTGGGGTTTTCTTGGCAAAGATATTGGAGTGGTTTGCCATTTCCTTCTCCAGATCATTTGACAGATGAGGAAACTGAGGCAAACAGGTGTTACACACCTAGGAAGTGTCTGAGGCTCGATTTGAACTTAGATCTTTCTGACTCCAGAGCCAGTGCTCTATCCACTGTATCATCGAAGTTCAATGCTTAAGTGAAACACAGGAAAACTTGTTTTTACCAGCCCTTGTTTAGGAGTGCTCCATCCCTTGCTAAGAGTCCATCTGTCTATTATTTTATGCTGTGATAGAGAGATCCAAGCCCTATTTTCAGACACAATCTTCTTATGTTCACTTCCCAAGTCTGCCTTTCTCTCCTGAAACCCTAACACTGCCTATGCTTAGTCTTCCATTTTAGTTCCCAAACCAGCCCTGATCAGAAGCATAATTGTCAGCAGGCAAAATCCCGAGAAGAATGTAGCTGGATGAGTGGATTAAAACCAGGCAGATGCAAGTCATTGCAAGTCAAGGTTTTGGATAGGGACCTTCCCCCTAAAGACCTCCAAGACTATGTAAAAGAATTCTCTCTCTCTCTCTCTCTCTCTCTCTCTCTCTCTCTCTCTCTCTCTCTCTCTCTCTCTCTCTCTCTATTTCTCTCTCCCCCTAACCTGAGAGAAGCGATATTCTTAGTAGTTCCCACCCTTTCATTGTTCTCCAGATCCCATTCTTTTCCTGTACTTTCTTTTGATTGTTTTCTCATCTTCTTTCATCTTTCATCTCTCCTGCTTCAAAAGTTCCTTTTCTTCTTCACAATATAAATAAGTCTGACCTATATTTTACAAGACCAAAACTTAATCATCTGAATTCCAGTTCCCCTCAAGCCCTGAACTTTCTGTCTCCATTTCATCTGGTCTATTATCTCTTTTTAAATACTATGAGCTGCTCGCTAGTGCTGCTGCTCCATGGAAAAGTATCTTCGAAGTTGCCACTGATTTTCGTGATGTCAGCAGTAGCTTACATACATTACAGCACTTAATCATTTACAGCTGCTTTTCCTCCCTCTAAGGTGAAAAGGGAAAACTATTATTATCCAAATTTTATAAACAAGGAATCTGAGTGAGGTTCAATGAGGTTTTGATCTCTCCATGGTAACAACATGGCTAATAGTAACAGGATGTGCAGTAACTCAAATCTAGGCTTTCCATCTTGAGTCCAGCACTTTCTTCCCTATGTGATGCTTCTTCTTTCTTCTACCCAAATTAAAGATTATTTTCTCAGACTTTTTCCTTATTTCACCTCTTAGCAATCTTTCACAATACCACTATTCATGATACTAGTTGAGCATTTGTGGAGGGAATTATGATTTGGGCATTATTTGGATTAGAAGATTTCTGATGTCCTTTCCAATCTGATTTTCTGCAGTATTACCCTGAACTCTGCCATGATCAGACTATATTTGTTGCATTGTGTGAAGTTCTATGCCACAATTTGGGAAAGAAATAGACAAGCTGGAGCACCATCACAACGGGATTATAAAGACAATGAGAGAATTGATTTCCAAGGTTGAATAAAGGAACTTGATATGTTGAGCCTAGAGAAAGAGAAGACTAAGGAAAGAATGAATGAAAAAGCATTTATTGACCACTTACTATATGTGAAGCAGTGTGTTAAGTGCTGGAGCTACAAATAGAAAATTGAGTCAGTGTCTGCTCTCAAGTAGCTAGCATTCTGTTGGAGAAAGACAATACATGTAGGAGGTTTCGGCTGCAAGACAAATGGAAATACCCAGTGGTCTCTAGGGTGCATTGGCAAAGCATTCAATCAACAAGCATTTATTAAATGCTAACTACTGACAATCCTTTCAGATTATTTGGACTCCAATAAGATCCAAAGCCTGAATTAATCAACCAAACTGCTTTGCTCTACTCTAAAAATGCCCTTTCCTGTGTCAGCAAAGACCAGATAAGATTGACAAGGAGTATCTTTCCTGTTTGTGACAGGATGTCTACAACCAGAATAGTGGGATTTCTCTTACATTGATATCCTAGGGGCATATGCTTATACGGGGGAAACACAGACATCTTGGGATCATAATTTCTAACTGAAACTACTTTGTCAATTGTCTTGTCTTACTGTATTTATGATTTATTCAACTAAGAAACTTCTTTTCTCATGACATGGAGACCACAAATTGGAGTTGGGATTGTTCTAAAGTGTATTTAAACCTTCTTATTCTTTTGTCAGTCAATCAGAAGTTTCCTTCTGACTCCATGATCATGTATCTGCCAGCTTCAAGGGAATAAACAATATGAATTTATATATCACCTAGCCTGTTTGCTTCCTTTAATCAAACTTTCAGGTCAACACTACATGCCAGGCCTATGCTAAGCCCTGAGATACAAAGAAAGGAAAAAACACAGTCCCTACCTTCAAGGAACTCAGTCTAATGGAGGACTCAACATGGAAACAACATGTACATAAAGATATATACAATAATTAATCTCAGAGGAAAAGCATTAGTACTAAGAGGGGACCTGGAAAGGCTTCCGGCAGGAGGTGGAAATTTAGCAGAATCTTAAAGAAAAATGAGGAAATTAAGAAGTAGAGATGAGGAGGGAAAGAATTCCAGGTATGAGGAACAGCCAATGAAAGGCAAGAAGGTGGAGATGGAATGTTGTCTTCAAGGGAAGGCACAAAGACTAGTATGGCTGGATCATGGGGTAAATGAATGAGGATAAAGTGTAAGAAGGTTAGAAAGAGGGTAACACTGCATTTTCTTTAATGCCATTTTGATTAGCAGAACAATGTCTCACATTGAACCATTGGACAGTACCAAGGACTTTGGCATGATTGTTGGACAAAGTCACTCAAGTTATTTTTGTGACAGTACAAAAGAATGTGGTTCAGATGATAGCACAGCTCAGTGAATTGTTAGCCAGTGTAAAAACCTTATTTAAAAAGCCTTAGATAAAGGTTTATGTCAATTTGGAATTAGTTACCTAATTCTGAACTTGGTGCTATTATGCTCAACATTTCTATTGACACTTTGAATAAAATCTTAATGCCCTCACTAGTTTTGCTGATGACACAAAAGGACATGGGATACTTCGTATAATGCATGACTGAAGACATGCATGACAAGAATTTTTAAAAATCTCAACAAGAAGAATGTTCCAAAACAATGTGAAATTTTAAAAGCTTCTAAGTAAATTCCTATACTTAGGTTCAAAACATCATTTTCCTAAGCACAAGATTGAGGTTACCTGGTTTGGCAGCATATCATATTCAAAAGACCTAGGAAATTCAATACATCTCAATTTCAGAACCAACAACAGACTATGTATACCCATTATTATGAATTTGAGGTACAATAACAGATGTACATTGCATAGGTTGTTTACAAGTATAAAGAGAGGAACAGCCAAGAGATAAATTGCAATAGCCGTTCGTTATCTCAATTGACCATGTCATCAGCAAAAAGAACAGAGAGAATATTGTTTCAACAAGGAAGTAAAACAACCGGATTTTTTTCAATGACCTGAAGGCAGTGTATGCCATTTGGCAAAGGATTCAAAGAAAAGTAGATTTTTTTTCATATTTTATTATTTAATTTTTTTAGGTTTCAACATTGATTTCCACAAGATTTTGAGTTACAAATTTTCTCCCCATTTCTACTCTCCCCATCCCACTCCAAGATGCCATATATTCTGTTTGCACTGTTTCCCAATCAGCCCTCCCTTCTGTCACCCCACTCTCCCCCCACTCCATCCCCTTACTTTCCTGTAGAGCAAGATAGATTTCTATGGCCCATTGCCTATATATCCTATTTCCCAATTGCATGCAAAACCAACTTTTTTTTGAGCATCTGCTTTTAAAACTTTGACTTCCAAATTCTCTCCCCTCTTCCCTTCCTACCACCCTCCCTAAGAAGGCAAGCAATTCTGCATAGGCCATACCTGTATCATTACACAAAACACTTCCACAATACTCATGTTGTGAAAGATCAATTATATTTCCCTCCATCCTATCCTGTCCCCCTCTATTCATTTTTCTCCCTTGACCCTGTCCCTTTTCAGAAGTGTTTGCTTTTGATTACCTCCTCCTCTGATCTGCCCTTCCTTCTTTCATCTCCCCTTTTTATCCCCTTCCCCTTACTTTCCTGTGGGGTAAGATACCCAATTGAGTGTGTATGTTATTCCCTCCTCAAGTTGAATCCAATGAGAGCAAGATGCCCCTTCTTCCCTTCCAACAGAACTGCTTTTTCTTGCCATTTTTATGTGAGATAATTTACTCCATTCTATCTCTCCCTTTCTCCCTCTCTCAATATATTCCTCTCTCACCCCTTAATTTTATTTTATTTTTTAGATATCATCCTTTCATACTCAACTCACCCTATACCCTCTGTGTATATATGTATATTCCCTTCAACTACCCTAATACTGAGAAAGGTCTCATGAATTACACACATCATCTTTCCATGTAGGAATGTAAACAAAACAGTTCAATTTTAGTAAGTCCCTTATGAATTCTCTTTCTTGTTTACCTTTTCATGCTTCTCTTGTTTCTTCTATTTGAAAGTCAAATTTTCTATTCAGCTCTGGTCTTTTCATAGAGAAAGCTTGAAAGTCTTTTATTGAAAATCCATATTTTGCCTCGGATCATTATGCTCAGTTTTGCTGGGTATGTGATTCTTGGTTTTAATCCTAGCTCCTTTGACCTCCAGAATATCATATTCCAAGCCCTTAGATCCCTTAGCATAGAA
>CM053625.1:329845323-329926346 GCA_028646595.1 Phalanger gymnotis | reverse complement strand
TTCTTTGCACAACATGAGTTTTACTGCTTAACCGTGGGCTGAGCCACCATTGAGATGCCTACTGTACTGCCCTTCAGGATCTTGATAGGGTATGGATTTCCTTAAGATGTTGGCTTTAAAAGTGTTGAGGAAACAATAATCCAGGGCTTCCATGGCCATTCAAGAACCAGTGAGTGAACTTTCATACTAAGGTCAAACCCAGATCTCATTAGTGTGATCTGGAGTTGAGTTGCTACATTTTCCCCTTGGATCAGGAAGCAAATTTTTTTTAGGTCTATTTGTTATTTTCTCTATTTCTCATCCTTAAGTTCCAAAATGGCATCTGAACCAGGTGATTTTTTTTTTCAGAGCAATTGGGGTTAAGCGACTTGCCCAAGGTCACACAGCTAGCGCATGTGTCAAGTTTCTGAGGCCGCATTTGAACTCAGGTCCTCCTGACTCCAGGGCCAGTGCTCTACTCACTGCACCACCTAGCTGCCCCTGAACCAGGTGATTTTTAAAGTCTCTTCCTTTTTATGATGCTATTCCAGACTGGGAAGTACAGTACGTATAAATCTGATCCAGATAAACTTAAAGGTAATTAATTTACATTTCATAAGAACTTCCAAAGAGATAGTTCCCATATTAAACATCTTTTGGAGGTGGGGGAATCATCCTAGGACATTTATCTACTATCTTTTATTCCTTGGCTCTAAGAAGTTATAATAGTTTAACTATTTTGTTAATTGATGTTTTAATGTGTTTCCTAAAACTATTTTTTAAAAAATCAGACTTGTATTATATTGGAAGTACTTCAAATTTTGCACTTTTGCAACTGAACAGCCACCTGACTGGCAGCTAATATAACAAAAAAGAGGGACATAAAGGAAGATGGAGCTGTTTTTTTTCTTCTCAAAGCAACAATTTAATTGATGATAAAACTTGACATCTCAATTCTCCAATATTTAACAGATGATAAAACTTTATGAAGCATTCCTTTAATTATATGCATGGCTAATCTCCAGTATGAAAATTCTGATGAAGAGTGGACTCCAAAGATTTTACTAGGGTCATTATGCTTCATCAGGGATGAGCTCATTCTGAGGGCATTTCCACATTCATTACATTTATGAACATCCTCACCAGTATGAATTATCCAATATTCTACAAGTTTTTCTAGATTGAAAGCTTTCCCAAATACATGATAATCACAAGATTTCTAGCCAATATGAATTTTCTTATATGTATCAAAGCTTTTATATCAGCCTGAAAGATGTACAACATTCATTACAGTCAAAGAATCTCTCCAGTGTGAATCAACTTCTGGTGCTTCAGGTTTCTACTCTAGGTGAAAGCATTCCTACATTAATTTCACTGAAAGGGTTTCTCTTCAGTATGAATTCTTTGATAACTAATACAAGTTGCACTATTGCTAAGGATCTTATGAAATTTATTACATTCAGAGAGTTTTTCTCCAGTATGAATATCCTTGAGAGGTTATTAGTTGGTATATTGGATAGAGCATAAAACTTAAGAGTCAAGGAGCCCTAACCTGATGCTATCTGGTCAAGTTACTTAATATTAATGTTATACATGGGTTGTGATTTAATCACAAATCTTGGTTATAACGATGAATGAATCCACTTAACGTCCTTCAGTTTTCTACTCAATTTGAAAAATTTCTCACATTTTTTAATCATGAAAACTTTTCTCTCCAGTATGAATTCTCTAATGTGCAATAAAGTTGTTTTTGTTTTTTTCCTGTTGAAGGCTTTCCTAATTTCCTGATATTGAAATGGTCTACAGTAGAAATTCTCAATTTTTTTAAGCAATGAGCTGTTTCTAAAAGTTTTCTCACATTTGTTTATATTCAAAGGGGTTCTCTCTATTATGAATTTTATCATATGCAACAAAGTTTGGACTATAAACACTTCCTCTTTCATTCCATTCAAAGAGCTTCATCCCAGCATGAGTTTTTTTATGTTCTTTAAGGTTTCCACTCCATTTGAAAGCTTTCTCACATTCATCACACTGAAATGGCTTCTCTTCAGTATGAATTTTCTTATGTCCTTTGAGGTTTTCACTACGGGTAAAAGCTTTCCCACACTCCTCACATTGAAAAGGCTTCTCTCCAGTATGAATTCTCTTATGTTTATTAAGATCTCCTCTCTGGCTGAAAGATTTCTGACATTCATTACAATGAAAGGGTTTCTCTCGAATATGAGAAAATATCTGATGACGAGCTAAGCTCTGGTTATTAGTGAAGGCTTTTTCACATTCATTACATCCAAAAGGAGTTTCACCTGTATGAATTCTCTTATGGGTGTTAAGGCTTCCCTTCCGGCCAAAGGCTTTCCCACAATCACTGCATATATACGGCTTCTCACCAGTATGAATTCTCTGATGTTGCACAAGGAATGAGCAGTATCTGAAGCCTTTTCCACATTCACTACATTCAAAGTGTTTCTCTCCAGTATGAGCAATCTTGTGTGCATTAAGGCCTCCTTTCTGGCTAAAGGCTTTATCACATTGATTACATTTATAAGGTTTCTCTCCAGTATGAATTCTCTGATGTCGCATAAGAGAAGAACGGTGTCTGAAGGCTCTCCCACATGCGTTACATTGAAAGCGTTTCTCTCCAGTATGAGTTATTTTATGTGTATTAAGTATTCCCTTCTGGTTGAAGGCTTTTCCACATTCATTACATATAAAGGGTTTCTCACCAGTATGAATTCTCTGATGTTGCATAAGAGAAGAACTATACCTGAAGCCTTTTCCACATTCGTAACATTTAAAAGGTTTCTCTCCAGTATTATTATTATTATTAATTACCCTGCGTTTAGTAATGTATGAGGTGTTGCTGAAGGTTTTACCAAATGTATTCAATACATATGGTTTCTCTTGAGAATGAATTCGTTGATGTCGAGTTAGGTGTCTATTACTGCTGAAGACTTTTCCACATTCATTACATTCAAAAGGCTTCTCACCTGTGTGAATTCTCTTATGTGTTTTAAGGTTTCCCTTCTGGCTGAAGGCTTTTCCACATTCATTACATATATAGGGTTTCTCTCCAGTATGAATTCTTTGATGCACAATAAGGCGTGAATTGTTACTGAAGGCTTTCTCACATGCATTACAAGGAAAGAGTTTGTCTTCAGTATGAAACATCTTATGTGTATCCAGGTTTTCTTTCTGGCTGAAGGCCTTCCCACATTCATCGCATACAAAGAGTTTCCCTCCAGCATGACTTCTCTGATGTAGGGTGAGGTTTAAAATGCTATTAAAAACTCTGCTACATTCATTACATTTAAGAGGTCTTCCTCGAGTATGTGTTCTATAGTAATGAATGAGGTTTGACTGATAATTGAAGGGTTTCCTGTACTTACTATATTTACAAAGTTTCTTTCCTAATTCAATTCTATTATATTTAATTAGGTCTGAAAATTGTTTGAAACTCTCTCCAAGTGTATCATACTTATGGAGACTTTCTCCTCTAGGAAAACTCAGTTGAGGAATGAAGAAAGACCCTAGAATGAGCTTTCTCCCAAACATATTATAGTCATTAGTGACTGGCACCTGCCTTGGCTGTCTCTCTTGGTTTCCCTTTTGTCTCTCTAACCTGATATCATGATCCCAAGCTTCTCCCAAACTGGAATTCCAGGAACCCTCCTTTGTGAGTCTCTCATTGGATGATTCTCCCATAGAAATATACTGCTCTGGAACTGATTCCTTGATTTCATACCCTGTCTTCTGAATAAGGGAATCTGAAAGAAACAGAAAACTGTCAATATTTACTGTTGCCTGTGCTGTGAGAAAGAAAAGTGATTTATACTAAATTCTAGATTTTGCCTTCTTATTCAAAGTGAATGACGATTAGTCTGGAAAAAGTGGAACATTGAGGGAAGTGAGAGACGGTAAAAAGAAGAAGAGAGTAAAAGAGCACCTAGCCACCCAGAATTTAATCAATTGCATTCTAGGATATGGCAAAACTTTATAGATTTCATCAGAGTGCCAATATTGGGAATTCTTGGGAAAATATGTCAATATTCAGAAAGAGAAAATATATTAATTCTGAGAATAAAGATAAGCTTGAAGTAAATCTCCATCAAAATTCAAGAACCTACTATGAAAGAGATTATTTATAAACACAAATATCCTTATAGAACAATGTAGAATGATGCCTCACTTGTGTGGGAAAAATCTGATGTTACAAAGAGGCAGACAAATATTTTTATTCATTGAAAACCAGAGGAATATGAATGTAAAGAAACATAGCTTCAAGGATACCAAAGAGGTGATGGACCACACTGGAGAAGTTACAGTTGCAAGGGATTATGGTGTTTTGACTCACATACATATACATGTTTTGTGACTAAAGATGATAAATCTTTTTTTTAAGTCAAATAAACATTTGAACAGTGATGTGTGATTTAAATTGAGCTATATATTTCACAGGGAAAATTTAGAGAGTTTGTGACTTCTTAAAGGAAAGGCGAGTCACTGAGAATCAGGAGGTTCTCATTTAAGCCACAAAGTATTTAAGAATAGGGTATAGGAACCTGAAAAGAACCTGACATAGAAGCCTGAGAAGTGATGGGAGTGGGAGGCTGCTGATCTTTTCTGCCACCTGCAGCTTGAAAGGAAAAGCAGAAAGGTTTGTTGGATCTGCTTTAGTATTCTGGTGAGCTGGCTAGGTTTATCTGTCTAGCTTAAAAGAATCAACTTGTAATCTGTTGCTGTGAGCACTACCTGACAAAGCAGCATCTAGGTGAATGAATAATTGGGATGGTCTGTAGATCCCAGAGATAGCTAGTTTCATGATTTTTGCAATTCTCTGGTTTAAAGAGAGCTGTTATTCGTATTAAGTAAAACTTCTGGAAAATGGGAAGACCTCTATGACATCATGCAGAGTAAAGTGAGCAGAACTAGAACAATTTACACAATTTACTGCAACAGTGTAAGAAAAACAATTTGAAGGCCTTTAGAATTCTGATCAACGCAATGAATAAATGAGTCCAGAAAATTCAAGATGAAACATGCCACTCCCCTCCTGTAAGAGAGGTGATGAATTTAAAATAAAGATAAAGACGCAGATTTCAGGAGTACAACTAACATGGGAACTGGTTTTGTTGGACAATGCATGTTTATGATGATGGTTTTATTTAGGGTTTAAAAAAAGTGCAATAGTGGAATAGTGGGAGGGACTGATTAAAAATGCAGAGCAAAATAAATAAATGCTTTTTATAAAAAGTAACATTTTAAAACACCTTTTTAATGGTCTGTAAAAGTCTGTAAAAGCTATGTTCGATTAGTGAAAAGAGGATTTTCCCAGCTGAAGAGTGGTAGGGACCAACAGGCAAGCAGTAGATGGAGAAGCAATTTCCTGTGGACTAAAAACATCAAAGCCTACAGTCCAGAGTTTTAAGTTACCCAGACACATAGGTTTTCCTTCTTCTTGTGCTTTCCTGCCAAGTCCCAATAAGGGTATGCTTGCCCTTCACTAAAGATTAGTGGAAGAGAGTGATCTAGATTTATATGTGTACTGTGATCAATTTTATTTGTGCATTAACTTTAATGTATTAGTAGCTACCTTGTAATTGTTACTGTTTATTTTGTCTTTTTGTCAAATAAGTGCTTACATTTCATATCTAAAAGTGTCATTGTGAGTACTAATTATGTAGCTAGAATTAATTCAACGGGGGCTCAAGACCTAGAGTGGTGAGTAAGGGAAATGTATTTCTCCTCAAAAGAGTTACCTGTAGGCCTTTGAGAGAGCTTGAGTGTAATCATATAATCGTGGTCTATCTGTGGGCAAGTTGGAGTGAGGGAGCTAACCCAGAGAATGAATGAGTGTTGACATGGCCCACAGGAGGGGTTATACAGTATCACATTATGGGGGTGGTCAAATTAAGGGACACTCCAGGCATATATTGTCATAATCCTAGCTACCTGCTATCTGACTTCTGTACTCCAGTTCTGGGGTGGTTATGGAATATCATTGGAGAAAATAATAAAATTGAGTTAATTAAACATATAAATTCAGGGTATATAACCTTAGCTGAGGCTCTGCTCCCACTCAACCCTACTGCAGTTCTTATGTTCTGCATGACAATCCTATTCCAATTCTCTATATCTAGTTCCACAAGGACTATTTCATGTTTTCTTTCTCAAAACACTCTAGGCTCCCCAACCCCCACACTTGCTGCAGATGACCTAGGCTCTCTCCTCAGTGAGAAGAATGAAAGCATCTGACATGAGCCCCCATTCTTTTCCTTAAATGTTCTCAACATGATCATCCTTGCTCTCCTCTCTGCTAATCACAGAAGTGGTATTTCTACTAGTCATTAATGTAATTATGCACCTATTTCCACTCCCTGTCCACACTGCCCCAAAGTTTTCAATTACATGTTTTCTCTCTAGCAATTTCAATTTCTCATCTCACCGCTGATTGTTTCATTCATCAGCCTGCAAATATGCTCAGGTCTCTCCAGTCTTATAATTAAGAAAACAAAAAACCGAACCCCAATAATACCTTTTCTTGATCTTTCTGGCCCATGTTGCTTACTATCTCGCTCTTCTCACTGCCGAAATTCTAAAATGTGTATACATTTGATGCTCTCACTTCTTCAATACATACTTTTGCCTCAAGTGCGCTTCTGCCAAGATTCTGGAATACAATGACTTCCAAATCCCTAAATCCCAGGGCCTTTTCTCAAGCCTTATTTCCCAAGGCCTCTATGTCAGGTTGGTCATTTCCCCTAAGGCAAATTTCTAGGAAAGGGAAAGTCACAGAAGATTTGTGACCATGAATGTGACAATGGAAAGGGACCTTGAGGAATGATTACTGCTAAATGGCAAGGACAGAATTAAGGATGGATTCCAGAGAGTCCCACAATGAACAAGGACCAGAGCACGCTATAAGCTAGGCATGCCAGGTCTGGAGGACAGCCTGTCACGGGGTTATCAATGCCATTTCTCCTGCCACTGCGGCCTTAAGATCACTGTCACCAAGACATAGTGACATCTCTCTGCTCAGGGAGATGAGACTGTATCCTTCCATGGCAAGAGACAATGACTGAGATAAACCTTCTCTTTCTGCTGAGACAGTTATATCCTTGTCTCTCTCTTCACCATAATCCAGATATAGTATTTTCTCTGAAATCCTCTTCACTTGCCCCTCCTAGCCCAATCCCCTTGCCTCCCAACACCCCCAGATATTTCCAGATAGGCCTTATGCCTTCTCTTGGGCACACTAAAATGTACCCATTATAAAAGCCTCTTGTTTTCTGAATCACTGGCCTATCTGCCACTTCTATGAAGATCCCTAAGGAGCTACAGCACATTGGGACAAGCAGATCTACAATCCTTCCACATCTGATTTCCTGGTATCCTTCCTCTGATTATGCTCTACCTTGTCCATGTCCTTCCTACAATGAAATGCCCAGAACTGAACACAATATTCCAGTTGTGGCCTGACCAAGGCAGAGTCCAATAAGACTCTCACAGAATCCCAGAGTCAGAAGGGACCCCAGAGGCCATCAAGGCCAACCTAAGCCAGACTGAGAATCCCATCTGAAGCCTCCTCAAGGAGCATGATGAAGTGAAATGCTGCAGAGGCGAGCCAAGAGGATGTGAGAGAAAGCCTTTGGAAGAGAGAAGAAGAGAAGCCAACAGCAGGAGTGGGAAAAGCCACGGACTAGAGAGAGCCTCGGTCTGCAGCCTCATTATGATAGTAACCAGCCTGGTGCCCACGGACAAGACAAAGGCCCCTGATCCTCAGCCTCCTCTGATGCAAAATGCGAAGGTCGATGCATGATTCACCTTACATGGTGTAAAAGCATGTCGTAAGCTATGGAGTTTTATATGTATGCAAACTGTCACTATTACCATGGAACTCCAAAGCGACCACAAAGATCATGGTCTATATGGAATAACTGGAGAGAAGATAGATTTTAGCATTTCACAAGAGAAAGACACCAAAGGAAATGGAGCCAGTACAGACGGCATGTCGGGAACAGGAGTTTGGGGCTTGAAAGGAATGAGAAAAAATGTAAGGTAAATATGAAAGGCAACAAGAAAGGGCTTCTTTTGTGTCAGTTTTAAATACAAGTCGAATATATTGTATCTGAAAGCAGAAGGAAAGTAAACTTTGAAGAGGGAGAGATTATAGATGCAAGGAGAAAACACTATGGGAGGAGGCAGGAAAGGAAAGGTGTGGAGGTGGAGGTGCTAACGTCAGAGCAGAGCGAGTTATCAGCCAAGGGATTGAAGTCAGAGTTAGTTACGGGGGAGAACTTGGGTCAGACAGCCATAGCTCTTCTCCAAAGGCCAGGGAGGCTTTAGAGAAAATGCCCTAACACCCTCAAGTTGCTCCTTCAAAGGATTCCATCACTCTGGCTTTCACTCACCTAGATAAGTGCTTATCAGGACTTCATTTTGTGTCATCCATGGTGTCTCTCTTCTTTCCAGATGGGAGATCACGTCTGGTTTGGAAACTGGGAGCCCTGCTCATAGGAATATAAATGGTAAAGTGCTGAAGAGAGAGACATCACAGAATTCAATCTTACCTTCTCCCTTTGGGAGTAGAGGGCATGCTAGGAAGACCCAGGTGACAGTGCAAAGGACCTTGATATTGTGTTCCCAGGAAGCAGTGGGGGTAGGTAATGGGGATGATCTGGCCTCAAAGCAAGCATGCTGGGAGGGATGAATCAAGATTGGCATTGGGCTTATTCTAATAAGATCAAATTTGATAAGGATAAATTGAGTCTTACACTTGGGAACAAAAAGTCAACTCCACAAATATAAGCTGGGCAAGGCATGGATGGCTTGCCATTGCCTCTAATACTCAGTAGCTGTGTGACCCTGGGTAAGTCACTCCACTTCTCTATGCCTCAGTTTCCTTCTCTATAAAATGAAGATAATAGGAACACTCACCTCCCAAGGTTATTGTGAGGATCAAGTGAGATGTTCGTCAAGTGCTTTTAACCTTAAAGCACTACATAAGTGCTAGCTATTATTATTATTATTTTACCTCAAAGGATTTAGGAACCTCCACATTACATGTATTCATGAGAAGATCCCCGCATATAAAGTCAAAACTCAGTGAAACATTGGAGGCATCCCAAGATTTTAGGAAATGAGAAGGCAAAGACATGGAAACATGATGATTCATAATGGAAAAGCCATCTTTACCAAGGAAGACAAAATTCTCATAGTTCTCCAGCATCACGTCCCGGTACATATCCTTCTGGGAAGGTTCCAAGCGGTCCCATTCCTCCTGGGAGAAGTCCACGGTCACATCTTGGAAGGTGAGTGATACCTGGAATGTCAAATCATATTTGTGCTCACCCAGGGACCCCTCCTCACAGGGAAAACCAGGAGGATGTGAAGGTGGCAGAATGTAAAGGCAGAAGATTTGGTTTGCAGGGTTCTTACTTCACTTGTGTGCTCACTATTTTTTTCAGACTCTGCATCATATAGGAAAGTCTGCTTTAGTGCTCAAAGTCGACCTTACAAATCATCTCCCAAATTGAGCCCCAAGTACATTATGCACTTCACTCATGTAAGGCACTGCTCCTTCTCCATATGAATATTTTGGTTACTCACGGGAGCAGAAAAGGACGTTCATGTAAGGGAAACTAGCAAATTCACCTTCAGAAGAGATACAGAATCTTAGTCGAAACACTGAGAAAGACAGACCTGGTCAGGGGACCAGAGAGAGAACTGCCACTCAAATAAATGTACTGAGAGGACCTGTCTGATGATAGCATTGGGTGCAGGGATTTAGAGTACGTAAACTCAGGTGAATGGGACTGTTTTCACAGGTTATATCTAATGAAACGTGATAAACCACATAAGTGTCTGGAGACTAAGGGAAGATTCTCGAAGGACTGCTGGGAGATCATGTCTGGTTTGGAAGGAAATAGAAAGAAACTACAAAGTTAAGGTGATGGCAAAATATATACAACGCCACACCAAAGTGTTTGAACTTGATTTTGAAAATCATAAGCACCAAATCTGTTTTGGACAAATCAATGAAAAAGAATTTATTAGATAACTTTGCCATCCATTGTACTTAAAGAAAGGTAAATATTTACACAAAAAGGGAGACTATCTCCATCTCCAAGGAGCTTATGTCCTAATTGCAAGAGATGACATATATAGGGTGTGATGTGGAGGCCAGGGAAACGGGGTTATGGTCTGGAGAGTCTCAGGTATGCTGAGGGAATCCATAAGGCAGTTAAGTGACAAGCCTTTTCCTCAATCAATGGTACTACTGATGGATTACTGTGTCAGGGACAAAGGGTGGAAAGCGAAGGGGATGGGCAAGTGGTACACTCCCATGCACCAGCAGGCATATGACAAGATGGCCTAAGGGGGTGGTTAAATGGTATGCGAAAAAGCATTGTCCAGTGCTATGTAGATACAATGGTCAAAGTATGCTCAGTTATCAATCAATATGGCTTAGTCTTTGACCAGGAATTGAAGGGTATGGAGGGCATGCTACAGTCAACTCGGAACACCTCTCACAAATTTTCAGTGGAAGCATTTACACCTTGGAAATTGGTAAAAGTTACAAATCAGGGCTTGATTTATTGTATACAACTTTCTAAATGCAAGCACATTCATTTTCTCCTATTCTATTCAGTCGCACTGTTAGCTCACTGTCAGAAGTATCTGTCCAAAATATACATACTGATGTATTTTCTTGAAGGATTGCTCATACAATTCAGTATCATATTTTGGACAGCAGTCATTCTTAATCATTTGGTTTTTCCTGTAAAGACTAGTCAGCTACTCCCTCGAATGGCCATTTACGGATCACTGAGCATCTGCAGTACTCTAGGCTTTAATGAAATTAGCACATCATGTACAACAGGAATATTTGAAGGTCTTTGTTATTTAAAAAAATGAGAATTCCTTTCCCACTTGGATTCTGCACAGAATGTCCTATATCAGTCTACATCAGTATTAAACAATTTAACATTAGCATACATATTCCTGCTTAATGCCTTTAATATGGTTGTATCTAGTAAGGAATCTTTTTTTTTTTGGAGGCAATCAGGATTAAGTGACTTGCCCTGTGTTGCACAGCTAGTAAGTTTTTTGAGGACATATTTGAACTTAGGTCCTCTTGATTTGAAGGCCAGTACTCTATCCACTGTGCTCAAGGAATCTTGAAAAATATTAACATGTATTAAACATATCTTATTGGAGAAGAGCTTCTTAGATTGCATTTTTCTATGAGTCAAATGCTTTTAAAAATAATCAGCCAACAATATACAGTAGAATCTCATAATCTCTGTACCTTATGATAAACTGTATGAATGTGAATATAGTGTTCTACTGTAGAAAATGGTTTATCAAAGCCTGATTCTTCCATTCTCATATTTTTATCAAAGATTCTCTGATTTAATATAAGGTGAAAAATAGGCATTTGGATTAGTAATTACTAGAATTATAGGATCATAGAGTTATAGCTGGAAGAGACCTTCAAGATGATATAGTTCAACCCTTTCATTTTACAGTTGAGGAAACTGAAGCCCAGAAAATTAAAAATGACTTGCCCAAAGTCACATAGACAGTGAATATTACAGCCAGGATTTGGTCCTAGGCTCTTTTAACTGCAAAGCCAATTAATGTTTTTCTCACTGTGCTGCTGCCTCCTATTAATCACATTAAAAAAAATCTATAATTTGTTTCTAAACATTTGTATGTATGAGTAAATGAATGAAAAAACATTTATTTCGCATTTACTATGCATCAGGCACCATACTAAACACACTACACAAACATAAGTAGAGGAGTCCTTGCCTGCAAGGAACTTGAACTCTAATTAGGGAAGACAACATACCGTATTAGAAGGAGGGAGAATGGTAGATGTTGGTGGCTGCCTGGTTTGGAAATGAATAGGAAGACTGTGGTGAGCTGGGTTCCAGGCAAGATAAGGCAAAGGCTCACCTGTCAAGCCAGGATCCAAGGGGCAGTGTTTGAAATCAGATAGGAGGAGGAGAAGCGTAACCACAATATGGGCAGCGTGGTTTTGAAATGGCTTGGAAGTGTCATTTCTTCCTTTCTCCGACTATCTTGAAAATTAGTGTCAGGGCAGGCAGGTGGCACAGTGAGTAGAGCACCAGCCCAGGAGTCAGGAGGACCTGAGTTCAAATCAGACCTCATACACTTCACACACTTACTAGCTGTGTGACTTTGGGCAAGTCACTTAACCCCAACTGCCTGCCTTCCTCCTCCAAAAAAGAAAATTAGTGTCTTGATGTTTTCAAATTTGTCTCCTCTAGCACACATTTTTTGTTCATTTTTAAAACTATTTTAAATCATTATCTTTTGTCTTTACATCAGATTCATTTCCAAACGCATCCCACCCTGTCCCCTACCCAGAAAACCTTTCTTTATAACAAAAAATCAAAGAGAAAAAAGAGAAGCGGATCAGTAAAACAAACCACTGATTGTGACAGGATGTGAATGACAAGCTTTTAAAAAGTGCTTGCTAAGCACTGGGAATGCAGTTCCAAAAAGAAAGGCAGGCCCTGCCCTTCAGGAGCACAGCGCTATGGCTAATAGCTAGAGGGCTGCGTCAGAGGTGGAGGCAGCATCTGGATGGCAAGACAGAAAGTGGACCAAAACGCTTCTGGTTGGGCCTGTGGTCACCTAGATACAGTGAACTTTAACCAATCAAAAGAGCATGCCCCAAGGTGTAAGAGTGGTTTGGAGTCTCTGGGCAACATGGTAATAAGATGGCTGGCACAACATGGTTGGGACTGGGGCCAACTAGACATGGTAATAAATGTAATATTTCGTACCCACAGTTCCTTACCTTTGCAATGAAGAGGGGTGGTATTGCTTATCACTTAAAAACATAGTGTATATAAATATGCTTTTTGTTAACACTTTATTTCATGCATCAAGGTATTACAGTGAAGACTTGCAATCCTTTTCATATTTGTGAATTACAGATTTAATCTGACATAAATATAGCTTTCATTAAAGTAATGAAATATAATTAAACAATATTTTTGAGACTAGTCTACTGCAGTGTATAAGGAACTAAAAAAGCCCAAAGTGTAACTTGTGTTTCTTTTGATTAACTCTCTAAGATATTCCTTTGTTTATTTTCTAACCCCTCAGAAACCTATTAAAAAACATCTTCCCTTCTAAAGTCCACTTCTATACATCATCTCTTTCATTAGTACAAATAAATTTACTGATAAAGTACTTATTAAGCGTTTTATGATATGTCAGGCACAGTGTCAAGTAATGGGCCTGCGAGTACATGCAAACAAGACAGTTCCTGACCTCAAGGAGCTTAGAATCTAATGGGGGAAGGCAACATATAAACGGGAGGTAGAAGGGGAGGGCAAAGGTATGCATATGGTAGTAATTCGTTTATGAGGTTTCTATGCCCTAGTACAGGATCAATTTTTTTAAAGGTGCCATGCACAGTTGAGAAATAAGTAGATTCTTTTCTGTTACAAAGTCAGCAATAGGCAAGCATCAACGATATCTAACTTTTCTAAAATGCCATTCGTTTCCTATTTTTTGGTATGATTTTTCTAAATCCAAAAGGGACACATTGAGGTCTCCACTTGTACTTATAATTGTATAGTCTTATAATTGTACTCTTTCTCTCTATAATTCAACTAATTTTTCTTCAAGAAGTGAGATATTATGTGATTTGGTATATATATTAAATATATTTTTGCTCATTAGTTATGGTGCCATTGAGGAAAATGTCATTTCCCTATCACTTTTAACCCTCTCTATTTTTACCGTTGTCTTGCCTGAGATCATGAATGTGACCCTTGCTTTTTAAAATTCACCTGAATCATTAATAAGTTCTGCTCCAGCACCTCAATTTAATTCTGTGAGTCTTTGCTTCAAGTGTATCTCTAGTAAACAATGTATTGTTGGATTTTCCTCTTAATCTGTTTTGCTTCCCTTTTCCATTTTATGGGTGAGTTCATGTCAATTCCCAGTCATGCCTTAATTGTGTATTTCCTTCCATCATATCCTCTTTTCCTTCTCTTTACGAAAGGAATAAAGAGAAGTGGTCTGTTCCAACTCCTCTGCTCCTCTTTTTTCCAAGCCCAGGCCCTGATCTCTGGTTCTTACATTTCTATATTTAATCTACCCTTTCTTTATGATCAGCTTCCCAAAGTTCAAGTTTATTCTGCTTGTGAGCATTCTCTCCCTGACTCTATTCTATTCTCCCTTTTATGCTCTCCTCTCTCTTTTATAGATGGCATTCTTGTTGATTTTAACATATCTTTGCACTAAATTTATTGTACGTATGTGTTCACCTTTCTTTCTCTCTCAGATAAGAATGAGGCCATGAGAAGCATGTTTCTTTATCCTTTTGTACATATTTGTAGACTCTTTTTCTTGAGCACCCCATTTATGTTAAATAGTAAAGCCCTCACTCCTTTTCATTATTTTTCCCTAGCGCGTTCCTCCCTCCTTTTTCTTTTCTTAAAACCAAAAAAAAATTACCCCCATCTCTTGTATTTGTTTTATTTACCTGAATACCTTTGTAACCCCTGAAGACATTAGGATTCTTAAAGGTTGTTAATTTCTTCCCTGCTTAGTAGAATGTTAATACTTCATCATTCTTTAGCCCCTTCCAATTGCTCAAATATATTACCTTTGTAGGTTTCTTTTGACTCTTATGTTTGTATTTGAAAGCATATACTCAGTTCCAGTGTTTTCATCAGGACTACTTTAAAGTCCTCTAGTTTATCAAAAGGTAAACTTCCCCTACAGGATTATGTTCAAGTTTTGCAGGGTAAGTTACTCCTGATCATAACTCAGTATCTTTTGCCTTTTAGGATGCCATATTCCAAGGCTTTCTACCTTTGCTACAGCTGTACCATAATCTTGTGTAATCCTGACTGTGGTTCCTTGGTTCTTGGATTCTATCTGGCTCCTTGTGATATTTTTTCTTTAATTTGGAAATTCTACCAAGTAGCTATGCCATTCTTGAATGTTTTGAGTTGGGGATTTCTTTTAGTAGGTGATTAGATCACTTTACCTTCTGGTTTTAAGAGATGTAAGCAGTTTTATTTTATGGCTTCTTATAATACTGCATTCACATTTTTTGTTTGGTCAGAGTTTTCAGGGAGTCTGACAATTCTCAAATTATCTCTTTTCAAACAATGTTTCAGGTCAGTTGTTTTTGATAGAAAATACTGAGAAGGGAGAATAAGTAACAATATGGAACAAAGATCAATATTAGCAAACTGATCTAGTTTAGATCAGCTGCAGAAATTGTGCATGAAGAAAAATGTTCCAGAAAAATGTTCCAAACTCACAAAATGTTCTGGCTGTTGTTATTTTCCTTATTGATGCAGAAACATTCGTTGAGAATAAAAGTGTGTATCTATGCTTTGCATAACTGGAACAATGCTCAGAGCTATCCAAATCTATCTCCCTTTGTTAACAAGTAAAATCTCTCCTGGCTTACGTTATTGGTCTTGATCTGGTTCTCTGGATGTTCATCCAAGATCTGCCCTATCTAATTACCACCTGGTATTCCTCCCCAGGGGTGAGAAGTGCCTCTCAGTCAGCGGCTGTCTGAACTGGATCCCCTTGTCACTTCGGTGGTAAGAACCAGAAGCAGGACTGGTAAGCTTCAGCTCTTACAAGCTCTAGTTAGGCAACTCCCTGTGTCTGTGTCTATTTAGTTTTCTGTCATCCTTGTCTTTCATTTGTGTTGGAGACAAAGACTCTTGGGGCATACTTCTGTCAGAAGCCTTTCTTGAAAGGAAAAAAATTGTCTAGAGATTACCGTCTATATAAATATATATTTGTATACACACACATCTATACATACACATAAAAGGTTTATATTATGTGTTGTGTATGTATATTAGATATGTATAGTTATGCACATATATATCTATACACACATGTGTGTGTGCATGTATATGTATAGGCAGACTGGCCTTATGGACAGAGAGCTGGTCTCAGAGCCAGAAAAATCTAGGCTCAAGTCCTACCTCCAACTCATCACAGCAATGGGACCCTGAGCAGAAAGATTTATTTACCTCTCAGGACACCAGGCAGTGTTCTAAGGTAATAAGTGGTAGAGAAGGTGCCAGTCTGCATTGGAAGAGAGCATTTACTCATTAAGAGTTCACTATACAAATGAAATCACAGGTATGGTTAAAAAAAAAGTCATAAATAAGTGAAGAGAATTCAATTTTCAAGGCTAGGTTGCAATAAAATAGAGAAAAAGAGGAAGCATTATCCAAAGTCATCCAAAAATATAATGCCATAGTACTCAAATTACCAAGGGGATAGTTTATAGAACTAGACAAAAATAATAATAAATTCATTCTGTGAATCAAAAGGTCAAGAATTCTTTAAGAAAGAATGAAAATTAAAAACCAACTCTAGAAATGTTAAGGAGAGAGGCAGCATTACCAAATTTTAATTTCCATTATATAGCAGTAATTCTCAACTCTATCTGGTCCTGAACAAAAAAGGTGACCAGTGAAAGAGACTGGATAAGTAAGGTTAGAAGGAAATGTGTGTAGCAACCTGATTTTTAATAAATTTAAGAACACAAAGTACTTGAAACATAACTCTTTATTAACGAGCTACTGAAGCTACTGGAGAGCAGTTTAGCAGAAAATATGCTTAAACCAACATCTTTTGGATATGCCATAATGAATTCTTGGGATAAATCCTATGCAAGTTAAACTGTAAAAAACTGATAATGAAAGTTTCTTCCACAACTATAATTTAAAAGTTTTTATTTTTGCCTTTTGTTTTTATACCATTGACATTTCTTAATATACTTCCCTCCCATCTTACTTCTCCTTGTAACAAAAATAAACAATAAAGCAAAACCAAAGCAACAACCAAATCTGACAAAGTATGAAACATTTGCAACCACAGTCCTTTATCCCTCTACTAAGAAGAAGAAGAAGAAGAAGAAGATGCACTGTATCTTTGTCCTTTGGAACATTTAATCTAAGCTTGGCTGCTTTATTGGTTTTTTTTTATTCTCAGTGTTTTAGTTACTGTGTATATTTTTTCCTCATTCTGTCTTCTTCACTCTGCATCAATTCATACAAGCTGTGTTTCTCTGAAGCCCTTATACTTGTTTTTTATACATTTATATGACACAAGTTATTTAGCCATTCCCCAAATGATGGAAACACAATTTGTTTCCAGTTCTTCACTAAAACAAAGAGGACTGCTATGAATACTTTAGAATATTCATTTTCTAAAATATTCTGTCTTTAAATTCGTTAGAAGTCAGAGTCAAAAAGCATGGGAACAAGCTTGTAATCAGATCCAAAAAAAGGCAGTATCACAAAAGATAAAATATATTACTTCAGTTCTACCAAAACAGAAAGCTAAACCTCTCTCTCTCTCTCTTTCTCTCTCTCTCTCTCTCTCTCTCTCCCCCTCCCATCACAAGTGTGCGCACACACACACAGGCACGCATGCACACACACAGACTCTAACCCTAAAACACATACACAATACACGTAGATCAAATAAAAATGAGAGATTCAGAGTGGGTCAATGTAGTGACCAACCATGATTCCAGAAGTCTATTGCTTAGGCATGCTACAGATCTTCTAACAGAGGGGTGATGAAAAATGAAGAATACATAGGGAGATAAGGGCAATGTGGGAATCTGCTTTGCATGACTATCCATATTTGTTATAAGGATTTTGCTCTTTTTTATGAGGGGAGGAAAGCGGTATGAGGGAGAAAAAATAAATCTCACTTACAAAAAAAAAAATTTAGAAATGAGATACGAACATTTCTCAAAATATGAAATGCAAACTAGCAACCACCAGCTCAACATTGCTAGTAATCAGAGAAATTCATATTAAAACAAGTTTGAGTGTTTTGACCTCACATATTAAATTTCTAAAGATGGAAAAAATTCAAGTGTTTGTGGGGATATGAGAACACAGGATGTATTCACCACTTATGAAGTTATGCGTAGGTCCAACCAAAATACTTTGCAATTAAGCAAGAAAAGTTACAAAACTGTTCACATGCTCTGATCTAGTTATTAGGTCCCACTATTGGGTTAAATTCAAAGGAGGTTATTGCCAAAAGAACATCCGTCCAAAAATATTTGTAGCAACACTATTTGCATATGAAAAAAGTGAAAACAAATTGTCATCTTAAAGAGTGAACTATGAAAGTTTCTAAGAAATATGGTCTGATCTACATGAAACAGCATAAAAGGAAAAATTAAAAGAACAAGATACGCAATTACTTCAACTGCGTATATGAAAACAAATTTAAATGGCAAACAAGATCAAGAACAGTATTTATTACGGGAAAGAATGTTGGTTTGTTGGGGCTTAAGGACTTAGGTTCAATTCTGGCTGTAGCAATTATTACCTATGGGACCTTGAACAACTTACTTAACCTTTCTGGGCCCATTTCCTTATCTATAAAATAAGGCAAAATTAGACCAGATGACCCATTAGGTATCTTATAATTCTAAATCTATGAACACTGGATGACATTAGTAATGGCTTCTAATGCACCCTTCTTTTAACCACTAAAGGACTGAGGCTGCATGTGCAATTGGTCACAATCACTCATTGGTATTGTTTTACTTACCTTTTTTCCAAAACTACACACTGTAGGGGATTCAACTGGGAGTAACTCATGGGTATCTATGATGCATCAAAACAAAATTTATCAATACAGTTATTTTTAAAATTAGTTCTGGTGAGTATATTTTTCTGTGTCGACAAAACTTTAAAGACAGGCAGCAGCCTTAGACTTCTTTGCCTCAGTACTAGGAACAAATGAATGACTTTTTAAAGGGAGGGAGGTCAGAGGAAAGACACAGGGCAAGTGAGGAACATTCCACACTGACGACCAGAGCAGCAAGACTGGAGCGCACGTGGAGACTCAGGTTCTGGGTCAGGTTTGGTCGCTGGCAAATGTGAATAAGACATTATCTGCTCCAAGCTTTGATTTCCTCACGAATCAAATTAGGGGTGATTTCTAGCATTTCCTCAAGCTCTAGTGATTATGAGTTCTGTATCATCTGTCAGAAGAACGAGTCTTTTGAGGTAGGAAAAACTGATGTTCAAACCCCTGAAAGCAACTACAAACAAAATAGTGGACAAGGGAAAGAAGGGTCCATACTTTGAGAAAAGGAATGGTATTTCAAGAAAGAGGAAATCCCAACTCACCTGGGATCTGGCTGGTAGGAGACCAGAAGTCATTTCCATCTCCTCTTTGATCTTCCTTTTTTGGAGAAGGGCAGAATCTTGAGAAGACAGAACTTAAGGACAAGAAAGAAATCAAGAGGGAGACCAAGTCATGCCTTGTAGCTCACAAGTCCACTGCGGCAGAATCTCCCACTTATCATTTGGGTGTGATCCCCATGGTCCTAAGACAACGAAAAGTCAAAAGGAAGCCAGAATCAGATACATCTTCTACTAAAATCAGAGGGAAAGGCCATGGACATGATTTCCTGAGGACAGATCAAAACGTAACATCCAAGTAGAGAAAAGATAAAAGAGCACCTGGCTACCTTTGAAGAGTTAAAATTTCAATGCCCTGAAGACCTATACCCCTATTTGTAGTCCTGAGCAACTAACTGCCTGCTGGCCAGACTTATAGATATCAATCATGCTAATAAATGAAATACTGAAAAAAAAAGCCCTAAGTAAATGTCAACCTGTTATCTGTACCTACTATATGTAAGTAGAGACTAGAGATTTGCATAGGAAAGTTAAAGGTTAAATCAGAAAATCAGGCCATAAACAAACTTTAGCACTTTTGTTCTTTGTGTGGACTCACAGGACTACCCATGAATGTCCAGTCACAGCCATGAAGAACAGATTTTTATCTCTATGAGGAACAGATCCAAAGTTTGTCCAGGGATGAGTCAAATTCTTTCCTCACTTCCTTTTCTCTCACCTTTGGCCCATGAACCAATTACCATGCTAAACAATCTGAAAGCATAGATCTGGAAGCAAGGTAACAGATAATACCTTGCTTCCCCACCAATCACCGCTATGGAACCCCACGAAGTGGAAACGTCCCTAACATGGGGCTGTTCCTGTACAAAAAGAAGAGCTGGGAATCTACCTTCAGAGCTGCCATATCACTACGATAATCCTGACAAGCTTTGGAGAACTGCAGCATCCTTCCCACCCCTAGCTGGCAGAAAATAATGTACTTTAAAAAAATCTAATTTGGATAAATGAGCTTTATATGCATAGATTTTCTCCTGTTCTCCTTCCTCATGCAGATAATGGCTCACCATCCTATCACTGATCTGGAGAGGCCTTTGCTGCCAAATATTCAACTTGAAACACTCAAATGAATCTGTGGTCCCACTACTTTGGAAGTATATTCCAATGATGTAAGCCACAACCCATCCATGCTGGTCTACCCTGAGCAATTCTTGTACATATTCTTCCATAAGTTTGCAAATGGTGTCTATTCAAAGTCCTTAAGGCCTTCCTTGATTTCTCCTGGCATCCCAACATGGTCAGTGAAGCACCCTTGGCTGCCCACCTGTCTTTGCCACATGACCAGCCCATCTTTCTCCCCAGCATGCTTTCTTTTTTTATATAAGTTGATTTATTTTTAGTTTTCAACATTCACTTCCCAAAGCTTTAAATTTTCTTCCCCTTCCTCTCTTCCTCTGCCCCTTCCCCAAGACAGCATGCAACCTGATATAGGCTCTATAAAGACATTCCTATTAAACATATTTTCACATTAATAATGTTGTATAGAAGAATTAGAATGAATGGGAGTAACTATGAGAAAGAAAAAAAAAACAAAACAAAAAAAGAAAATAGTCTGCTTTGATCTGCATCCAGACTCCATATTTCTTTTTCTGGATGTGGATGGTATTTTTCATCATGAGTCTTTTGGAATTGTTTTAGGTGCTTGCATTGCTGAGAAGAGTTAAGTCTATTAAAGTCAGTCCTCGCACACTGTGGCTATTTCTGTGTACAATGTGCTCCTGGATCTGCTCACTTCACTCAGCATCAGTTCATAAAAGTCTCCCCAGGTTTTTCTGAAGTCTACCTGTTCATCATTTCTTATAGCATAATATTATTCCATTGCATTCATATACTACAATTTGTTCAGCTATTTCCCAATTGATGGGCATCCCCTCAATTTCCAGTTCTTGGTCACCACAAAAAGAGCTGCTATATTTTTGTACATGTGGTTCCTTTTCCCATTTTTATGATTGCTTTGGGATACAGCCCTAGAAGTGGTATTGCTGGGTCAAAGGGTATGCCCATTTTTATAGCCCTTTGGGCACAGTTCCAAATTGCTCTCCACAGTGGTTGGATCAGTTCACAACTCCACTAACAATGAATTAGTGTTCCAATTTTCCCACATCCTCTCCAACATTTACCATTTTCCTGTTTTGTCATGTTAGCCAATCTGATAGGTATGATGTGGTACCTCAGACTTGTTTTGATTTGCATTTCTCTAATCAATAGTGATTTAGAGCATTTTTTTCATATGACTATAGATAGCTTTAATTTCTTCCCTTAAAAACTGCCTGTTCATAACCTTTGACCATTTATCAACTGGGGAATGACTTGTATTCTTGTAAATTTGACTCAATTCTCTATATATTTTAGAAATGAGCCCTTTATCAGAGACACTAGTTGTAAAAAATTTTTCTGTTTTCTGCTTCCCTCCTAATCTTGGTTTCATTGGCTTTGTGCAAAAACTTTTCAATTTAATGTAATCAAAATTATCCATTTTGTATTTTATAATGTTTTCTATATTTTATTTGGTCATAAATTTCTCTATTCTCCATAAATCTGACAGATAAACTATTCCTTGCTCCCCTAATTTGCTTATAGTATCAGCCTTTTTATTTAAATTGCCTACCTATTTGGACTTTATTTTGGTAAAGGGTATCAGATGTTGGTCTATGCCCAGTTTCTGCCATACTATTTCCCAGTTTTCCCACCTGTTTTTGTCAAATAGCGAATTCTTATCCCAGAAGCTGGGGTCTTTGGGTTGACTTCTGTGTCTTGTGCATCCAACCTATTCCACTGATCTACTCCTCTATTTCTTAGCCAGTACCAAGTAGTTTTGATGATTGCTCCTTTATAATACAATTTAAGATCTGGTATCGCTAGGCCACCCTCCCTGTCATTTCTTTTCATTAATTCCTTTGATATTCTGGACCTTTTGTTCTTCTAGATGAATTTTGTTATTATTTTTTCTAGCTCTCTAACAACATTCTTTCTTTTGGTGACATCTTTTAATCGTCTTCTTCAAAGTTCTTCATCTGATATATGTTTCAGCCTTCTCAAAACCACCAGGCTCCTGTCCACTGCTCTCTCTATAACATTCATTTTTAATTTTGCAGAGACTGTTATACTCCACATTTCACTGCTATAAAACAATTCTGGTAGAATGCTGATACATCTCTCTCTCTTTCCACCTATCTATATGCATACGTATATACATATATATATATACATACATGCTAAATATGCTATATATATATACATGTGTGCTATATACATGTGTATATATGTAATCACATATTATAGTAGTATATATGTGTTTATTGTATATATGCACACATACACTTTTAGAAAGCTCTATAGGCTGTCCACTAAATATGTGTTGTTATATTAGCACTGGACATTCTCCATCCATTTGGTCTCTCCCATTTGGATGGTTGAGCCAACCTCTAATGAGTGGTCACAGATCTCTCCCAGGAGGCTCTGCAATATTCTGGAGCTTGAGGCAACCAGCACAACGTCATCTATGAACAGGAACATCAGGAAGACCCTACCACCCACGACCTTGCCAAATGTAAGATTTCAAATAGACTGGGAAGATACTGATTAGGCAACCTTCTCATTTTCACACTTTTAGAACTCACACAAATAAGTTTCATTCAAACTGGAACTCAATGAACAACACTAATGAGTAACCCTGATTCATCAAGGTATCAAAAGACCTGAGAGAGGTAACTGTTGAGCTACCTCAGGGAATTCTGAAAAATGATGAACATGAGAGGTCCCACAAAACTGGAGAAGGGTAAACATCACCTTAATTTTTTATAACAAGGGAAGAGAGTAGTCTACAGGCTAAGTCTTGGATTTGTTCCTCTCCTATTACCACAGCCACCACTGTATCTCAGGCCCTCATTACTTCACACCCGGACTGCTCAATAGCCTCTAAATACTCTGTCTTCCTCTTCCATCAAGCAGCAAAAATGGTTTTCCTAAAGTGCAGGTCCAACAATGTCACTCCTCTACTCAATAAATTCCAATGATTCCTTATTACTCCTAAGATCAAATCTACTTTCACTTGGCACTGAAAGCCCTTCAGCACCTGGCCCCAACCTACCTTTCCAGACTCATTGTATATTTCTCCATGTAATACTCCATTTCTCATCTTTATGCTACAATGGACTCCCTCAAATCCCTCATTTCCTTTAAAAACAATACCAGGTAGCTATTCCTAGTTTCCCAACCCCTCCATGGGAGCTAGTGGCCCCCACCTCCAATATATTAAGTGTCTACTATGTGCCAGGAACTGTGCTAAGGGCCAGGGAGAAAAAGAAAGACAGCAGTCCTGTTTTAAGGAGCTTTTAAGGAGCTCATAGTCTAATGGAGGAAACAAGAAGAAAAAACTATTTACAGACAAACTAATTGTAGACATGGACAAATTGTAGAACAGAAGGAAGGCATTAACATTAAGAGGGATCAGGAAAGGCTTCCTGCAGAAGGTGGGTTGCTAGCTGAGACTCGAAGGAAGCCAGAGAAGCTAAAAGGCAGAGATGACGAGGGAGAGAGTTCTAGGCTGAGAGATAACACATGAAATTGTGTGGATTCAGGAGACAGTGTCTAGGCTGAGGAACAGCAAGGTGGTGTCACTGGCCTCTGGATTGCAGGGTATGTGGGGGAAGTTTAAGGTATAGTAAGACCAGAAAGGAAGGGGGCAGGCTATAAAGGGCTTTGAACATCAAACAGAATTTTATATTTGGTACTGGAGATAATAGGAGTTGAGTGAATAAAGGGGAGTAACATGGCTAATCTTGTGTTTTAGGAAGATCAATTTGCCAGCTGAGTGGAGCATGGGAGATCAATCATCAGGCTTTTCAATAGTCCAGGTGGGAGATGGGAGAATACCAGGTGGTATCGGTGTTAAAGTAGAGAAGGCGACAGATATAAGAAAGATGGTATAAAGGTGGAAGCAACGGGATTTGACAATTGATTAGTTACGACGAGTGAGAGAGAGTGAGAAGCTGTAGGCGACACTTAGGGAGCGAGCCTGGGTGGAGGATGGCTGTACCCTAGGGAAGTTAGGAAGAGGGAGGGGTTTGGTGGGAAAGAAAATGAGTTCAGTTTTGGATATGTTTTATTTCAGACGTCTATGAGACGGCCAGTTTGAAACGTCCAATAAGTAGTTGTAAATGTGAGACTAGAGTTTAGGAGAGGTTAGGACTGGACAAATCTGAAAATCATCTGTATAGAGACGATAGTGGAAACCACAGGAGGTGAGGAGATCACCAAATGAAACAGTACAGAGGGAAAAGAGAAGACGGCCAAGGATTGAGCTTTGGAGGACACCCGTTGTTAAATAACTTGGAAGAAGATCCAGCAAAAGAGATTGGGAAGGAATAGTCAGACAGGAAGGAGGCAAACCTGGGGAGAACAGCATCACAAAAACCCGGAGAGATGAGAATATCTAGAAGAAAAAGGGGGACTGATGGTGTCGAAGGCTCTAGAAAGATCAAGAAGGATGAAGACTGAGAGCCCATTATATTTGACAATGAAGAAATCACTGGTAACTTTGGGGTGAGCAGTTTCAGTTGACCAATAAAGTTAGAAGTCAGACTGCAAAGAATTGAGAGAGGAAAGGAAGTGGAAGCACTGACTGTAAACAGCCTTCTCAAGGGGTTTAGCTAGAAAAGGGAGAAAAAATGTAGGATGCTGGCTAGCCAGGATGGATGGACAAAAGTGAGGAGCTGTTTTTGGTAGGGGAGACATAAGCATGTTTGCAGGCAGTAGGGAACAGTTAATAGACAGAGACTGAAGAGTAGTATGAGTGGGGATGGTAAGAGTATGAAATCTGCTGGAGAAAACAAGAAGTAATGGGATCACTTGGTACATGTAGAAGGGCTAGCCTTACAGGGAGAAAGACCACCTCTTTATGTGAAAGAGGAGAAAGTGGCAGAAGGTGACTTCGTGATGTGAGAGGAGGAAAAGTGGGGAAAAAGAGAGGTCTGTGTGAATGGCTTTTACTTTTTTCAGTTAAGTATGAGACAAGGTTCTCAGCTGAGAGGGTGGGGAGGGGGGAGCCATGGGAGGTCTGAGATAGAGGGGTTTGAAGAGTGGCTGTGGTGAGTGAGACAGTGAGTTAGAGAGGAGTAAAAATATTGCATTGTAGCCCAGGTGAGACTATTCAATATAAATTTGTGGTGGACCCTGCTAACGTGTTACAATGATTTTCTTGAGCTTTATTCAGCAGCACATATAAGGAGTGAAGGCAGCTTTGATGCTGGGAATAATCCACCTAAGGCTTGGCAAAGCAAGATGGATGACCGGATAAGGGAACAAGGCACTCAAGAGAAAATGTTGGGTTGTTCTGGTTTGACAAAGAGTTGAGATGGAAGGATGGAGAGTGTAGCCAATGCAGGGGTGATAGCTTGGGAAAGAACTAAGGAATCATGAGTTCAGAGGTCACAGCGAGGAGGAAAGACTAGGTTTAGAGGTTGCAGAGCAGAATGAAAGGTGGAATGACAACAGATACAATGTGATTAGGTTAAGCAGTTTGAGAATTCATGAACATGGAGGTACTTCATTTGCAGGCTATGGTAAAATCAAAGGTGTGACCATCTTTGTGTGAGGCTAAGGTGGAGTGGAGGAGTAGGTCATAGGAAATGAGTAAATAGAGAACTGAGAGGTTAGAGTAATTGAAGGAATATCTGTATGTTATGGTGAAGTCCCCTGGTATGAGGACAGGAGCTGGGGAGGAGAGAAAAACTCAGGCAAAAAGGAAAGCATCTCAGAGGGTGTCTGCCATCAGAATCTTGATTGGGTGATAAATATGGACTGAATGAACTTCACAGATGTTACTGAATGATGGTGGTAGGAAAGCCTAGAAATGGTGATGGAGAGCAATGAGTATTCCAACTCTCCCACTTTTACCAGGGGAAATGAATGAAACCAATGCTGGAAAGGGTGACCAGGGAGGCTGTATCATTAGACACAAAAACAATGTATTTATTTTGTACAGTATATATTTGAAGACTAGAGTGTTGGGCCAAATGAAACAAGATGAAATTCAGTTAAGAATAAATGTAAAGATTTATTTACTTGGGTCAAAAAAACTCAACTTCACACGAAGATGGGAGAGATAGCAGTTTATCTGAAAACAACTCAGTGAACAAGACTGTAAAGAGCCAAGGGTTTTAGTGGGGTGCAGGATCAATAAGACCACAGCTAAAAAGTTCATACAATCTTGGGCTGCATTAAGAGAGGACTAACTTTCAGATGACTTCTGCCCTCATCTGTTATATTCTGTTGGGCAACAGAGGTTAAGAACATTGATAAACTAGATTATCTAAAGGAGGGCAACCAGAATGGCTGGAAGTTTTGAATTCGTGTCACAGAAAAATCAACTGAAAGACTTGGACATGCTGAGTTTGGAGAATGGAAGACTAAGAAGGGAATAACGGCTATCTTCAGTTATTTAAAAGTCTGTCACATGTAAACAGGATTAGGCTTGTTGTGTTTGAAAAGGGAGGTCAGAATTAAGAAAGTGCGAAAAATGACAAGGAGCAAATTTAGGCTTGAGGTCAAGAAAAACTTGCTAACAAATAGAGATGTCTGACATCGGAATAAGCTGCCTTAGGAGAATGAGGAGACTGCTCCTCCTGGACCGTCCTCAAGCAAAGCAGGATGAGATTTGCTTGGTTAGGTCTAATGGAGATTCTTTTAATAAGGAAGGCAGGGATGGAACTAGACTTGGTATGAGATCCCTTTCAGCTCCTGAGTTCTATGATAGGATGACATCTCAAGGGCAGGGGCTGTTTCCTTTTCATCTTTGCATCCCGGCAGCAGCACAGTACAAGACACATAGCAGATGCTTAATAAATGACCATCAGATTGTTTAAACTCACACAGCTATTCTACAAACAATAAAAACAGATTAGGCAGCAAACATAGTATTCAAATCTGAGAGGGAGAGAAGGAGAGAAAATGGAGAAAAGAAGAGTGAAGCAGAGAGAATGACGGAAGGGGGAGAAGAGAAGGGACCAAGGGGGAGAAGGGGGAGAAAAGTAGAAGAGATGAAGGAGTGAAGGGGAAGAAGAGATGAAAGGGGAGAAGAGAAGCGGTAAAGGCAGAGAAGGGGGGAAAGGACGAAGAAAAAAAGGGCAAAGTGGGAGAAGAGGAGAAGGGGGGAAGGAGTAAAGGGAGAAAAGAGTAGACGGGACCAAGGAGAGCAGGGACGAAGGGGAGGAGGGGGAGAAGGGGGGAAGGAGGAAGAAGAAAAAAAGGAACGGACAAAGGGGGAAGGGAGAAGCAAGGAAGGGGAGAAAGGGTAGAGGGGTGAAGGGGTGAAAGCGGACGGGAGAAAAGTGGATCGCGGGAGAAGGGATGAAGTGGGAAAAGAAAAGAATGGGTGAAATGGGAGAAAGGACGAAAGGGGAGAAGGGGGATCCGGGGGAAAGGGGGGTCGGGGAGAAAGGACGAAGGAGAAAGGGGTGCGGGTCTGGAAGGTCACAGAAGGCGGCTCTGCAAATTTTACTCTGACCGTATGACCCCCCAAAGTTCCCTTTTGGCCGCGTCCTCTCCCCTGCCCCTCCCCCTCCCACCAAGTACCCTGGCCCAGCAAAGCCCCTGCCCCGCCCCTCCCCCCCAAACAGCTCTCTCACACACTCAGTGCCCCGCCTAGCGCCCCTCCCCCACACCTCCCCCCACGCCCAACCCCCTCCTGGGCCGGCTCCGCCCGGACTCGCCCGCACTCACATTCACACGCTAGCTTTCATCCTCCCGCACACGTACGTGCGCGCACACACATTCACCCCACTCACCAGCTCACCTGCACTGAGCTCGGCGAAGAAGTAAGGGCGGAAAGCCCTGCCCCGCCCACTCACCTCTGAACTGCGCATGCGCGGACTGAGCCCAGAACTACAACTCCCAAAAGCCACTGGGGTGGGAATTAGTCGAATGGGAACAAATAAGACATGCGTTCTACCTCGGGATGGATTCTGGGAAATAGATTATGGTTCCAGGACGCATTTCGACCTGACATCTGCTCAAGAGGCTTTTCTTTTTCCCCTGTTGAGTTCTCGGTCCCTGGAGGTCTCTAGACCCGGGCTTACCCTGGCCGGGAGTGAGCCCTCCCGGCCTCCGCTGTTGTGTACGCTCTCCCGAGGCGATGCCGGGACGCAGCAGGTCGGCCTCGCATCCTTCCTGCCGCTGCTGCTGGGCCTCGGGCTTTCCGCTCCACCCCCTTCCCTGGCCAGGGGGGAGGGGGGAGGTAGATGGGGTGTCGGGAGTCGTGAGCTGGAGCTGATGAGGCCTCGGCGTGCGCCCAAGCCACCTCCGCAGGCACCGCCTGCAGGGCCCCCCGTAGGATGCGCGAACAAGGGGCGGGGGGGATCATTGCAGGTACTGGTTCATCTCTTATAAATAGAAACAATATTGAGACCCTCTTGTGTTGAAAAGCGTAATCCCATGCCGGCTCCATAAACTGTTCACTTCTTAACTTGGTTTAGTTTCTAGAAATCCTATGGTTAGATCAATTGAGTGTGAACAAAGCTTTGTATCTATACACCTTAATATCTAGGACAGGGTTGGCAGAAAAGGTTTTAACCGGAATCTTACACAAGGGAAATACATCATAAAGGGATAGATGCCATAAGTTATCTTTTTCAGGTATTTTGTTGGATGATATGGCTGTGGAAGTGCCTTCTCATGCTGAGATTCTGATATACCACACACAGCAACAAATTTCAAATAAGTAAATGACCCAAGTAGAAGATAAATCACAAAACAACTGGAGGAGATTGGAAGATTAATAATATTCACAACTGTGGATAGGAAAAGAAAACATAATTAAAAAAATAAGTAAATGAAAAAGTATTTATTAAGTGCTTACTAGGAGCCAAGCACTGCTAAGAACTGGAAATATAAATTCAAAAGCCAAGTTGGTCCCTGCACTCAATGAACTTAAATTCTAATGTGGGCAACAAATAGATAATTGTTATTCTATAAAATTTTAAAGGTTTTTGCATAAATCAGTGTGGCCAAAAGGAGAAAAGAAACAGATTATGATAGAAACCTGTGCACCAAACATCTTTGATACAGATCTTACAGCCAAAATGTATAGGAAATTGACACAAAATTTATGCTTATGAGCTATTCCCCAAGAGACAGAGTCAAAGGGTATAAACAAATAGTTTTCAAAATAAAATTACTGAGAAATAGGAGGTCGGCCAAAGTAATTCACTGATGGTGGTGATTGGCTCAACCATTTTGGAAAACAATGTGGAATGGCACATGAGAAATTAGGAAATTGTTCGTAGCTTTCTATCCATATGATCCCACTATTGGGCTGATGGCCTGACAAAGTTAAGAATGGAAAAAAGAATCCTGTGTGTACCAAGATATATATAACAGTTGCTCATTGTAATAATGAAAAGCCTAATGTTTCAGGAAGAGCTGAAATAAACTGTGCTATATGAATGTAAAAGAATATTGTACAGTAAGGAAATCTGGACATGAAGAACTTTTATCCCCAGCTCTTAGCATAGTGGCTGGTGCTCAATAAACGCTTACTGACTAAAGAGTGAAAAAGAAATCAAAAGACTGTCATAATGACTGCAATATAAATGAAAACAATGTAAAAACAAAACTAAGGTCATAAGGTACAATATTGGTCTTAAATTATTAATACTAAAGTACATACCCTTTTTCTGTTAAACACATAAGTTACAGAAAATAAGTTTTGCCTGTATAAATATTTGCAATCATTGAATTTTATGCTTTTCTTTAACCATCAGGGTTTTTTTTATTTGTTTTGGTAAGGGCCTATGGGAGTTTGGCAGTGGTGGTGGAGAGTTCTTTTTTCGTAGTAACTGATGTCAAAACAAAATCTTCAGTGGCACCTACTACCTTTGAACAAAATGCAAACTCCTTAGCCTGTATTTTAAAGCACTTTGCAATCTGCCTCCCACCTTCCTTTCTGTAATTTATTTCATATTAACCCTCTTTAATTCAGTTTATTCCAACCAAATTTACCAATTGGCTGTTACCTGAACCTAACATGGTCTCTGCTCTTCATGCCTTTGAGCAAGTTGTCCCTCACAGCTGGAATGCTCTCCTCACCTCCACTTCCTAGAATCCCTGGTTTCCTTCAAGACTTAGCTCAATTGACAATTCCTATGGGACAGTCTTCCCCAAACTTTCTCCCTTCTTGCAGATTTGTTAGTGTCCTCTCCCCGTATCTACCAGTAAAACATAGGCTCCTTGAGGGAGACTCACTCAGAAAGCACAAAAAATGTGCTAGGCATTGCAATAAGTGTTAGGGGTGCCAGGAGAGACACAACCCACACAAAAAGTGCACACCCTGAAGGAGCTTACATTCTGAGATGTAAAAAATAGGTCAAAGATATATACAGATGTGATGGAAGGCAGTCTTAAAGAGGATAAGGCTTTAGAAGCTGGGTAATAACAAAAAAATTCATATAGAAGGTAGCATTTGAGCTGCTTCTTGAAAGAAGCCAGAGAAAAACAGGGCTGAGGAAGGAGAGCCTGAAGGCACAGGTCACCAATGCAAAAACAATGATCTGAAGTGGATGTCACCCACGAGAAATGGCAAGTAGTCCAGTATAGCTGGATTGTACAGTTCATGGTGGGGTGTAAAGTATAAGGAAACTGGAAAAAATTGGAAGGCTCTGAAGAACTTTAAACACCCAACTGTTTTGTGACAGTGTCTGGAATAGAGGAACTTCTCCCAGGACGACATAGGGTTCCCCAGTTGGTCCTTGCTTTCTATATCATTGTTATATGATTAGACTTGCTGGTCTGGAGACTACCATAAGTCTCCCCTTAGAGAAGGCTGTAGATCAGAGAAGTTAGTATTGGAAATTTCCCAAAATTAGTGCAACTGTATGCCCGAAAATAAAGTTACCAGCTGCCAGACTGTTTCTCAATTGTGTGTCCTGAATGCTGACATGAAAATGGCCAGTTCCTGGTGGCCACTAAGTATCCCACCCTTAGGAGTACGGAAGCCTCCCTACCTGCTGGAGCACTCCTTTGCAGGTGAATGGACTTCTCTTGTCTTCCCCAATGCAGTGCTGCCCTTATATGAATCATACTCATATACTTACATGAATTATACTGTCAGTGTATGTATGTGAGTTGTATATTGGATCCTTTTTCTCCTTTTCCTCCTTCTATTTCCTTGCCAATTCCCTGCCAAGAAAGCTTTATCTTGAACAGACTCTGTTATTTTACATGTTATTCTTGGCATTAGAGCTCATAAGGGGGTTTGTTTTTCTGACATCTCAGGCTAACCCACTGGTCTTTCCTTAGGCATAAACCAATCACCAAAATAAGACAACCCGTTGATAGCTGCAATTACTCAGGGGGTGTATGGCACTGTGAGCCCAGTCATGGAAAGCAAGGATCAGTGGAAACCCCATTCTAGGAAGAATTCCCTTATGCCAGGGGACTCTTACAAAACACAGATCAAGGACTTTATATTTGTTCTTATAGGTAGTAAGGAGTCACGAGTTATTTTAGCAGGCAGGTGACATGGTCAAACCTGTGCTTCAGGGAAATCACTTTGGTACTAGATTGGTAGATCAAACTGGAGTGGGGAAGTCTTGAGACAGATTAATTAGGTTACTGCAATAAACTGAGAGTTGTTATGGGCCTCAAATATGGTGATGGTGGCTATAGTGTGAGATATTGTAAGAAGGCAGAAAGGTTGGGCAAGAGACTGGATATATGGAGTGAATAACAAGGAAGGATTAAGCATGACAATGAGGTTGTGACCCTGAATAACTAGGAGGGTGGTGGTGTCCTCACAATAATAGGAAAGTTCATAAGAGGAAGATTTGGGGAGGGAGATGGAGATAAATGTTTTATTTTCTTCTTTTCCAGTGATAAACAGCAAAATGCATATAGATACTTAATGTTTGTTGGGTTGAAATAATGCACTGTTTTATAAAATTTAAAGTTATGTGTAGATGATTAGATAAAAGAAAACTAAGGTGAATCAGGTTGGACCAGATGACCACTAAGGATCCTTCCAGATCTTGCCACAAGCTCAAATGGCCCTCAAGCACTCTCCTGGGCCACTAGTGTCTCTTAGTGTTGGAACTGCACAACAGACACTCTAAGGTCTCTATGGCAGACAAAGATAAGGAATATTGCCCTAATTGGAGACTTTCAAAGGCCGGGTTACCATTTGGCAATATTATAGAAGGGATTCTTTTCCAAGTATAGGTTGGATTATATGAGCTCCTAAGAATACTTATAATCCTGAAATTTGGTGAAATTTATTGAAGCTTTTATCCAAAATCTACAACTGCACAAAAAATCTGCAGTATGTAGTCTTTGATGAGCTCCAAAGTATATTAATGACATTTAAGGGGATAATATCTTATAAGAAGCTTCCTCTAGAAGGCTTTCCCAAACACACTAAATACTAACAATCAAAATAAAATAAACATATTTTCTACAGTAAGAATTTTCTAATGTGTAATAAAGATTTGTGTAAGCCTGAAAGTATTCTCACATTCATTACATTCAAGAAGGGCTTCTCTCTAGAATGCACTCTTATGGTATGTAATGTTTCTGTTTTATTTGAAAGCTTGCACATTCACTGCATTGAAAGTGTTTCCCTTCAATATGAAGCTTTGCTTTTTTCCTAAAGGCATTCCAAATTTCTTACATTTAGAAAGTTTTTTTTTCAGCATGAATTTTAATATTCCTTAAGGTTTCTACATCATTTGGAAGCTTTCCCACATTCATGACACTAAAAATATTTCTCTCAGTCATTAGTTTTCAGTAAGATTTCCCTTCTAGCTAAAGGCCAAGACACATTTATTGGGTTTCTCTTTAATATGAATTCCATGATTGTTTTGCAATGCAAATTTTCTTCAAGTTCCAAATATTTAATGGGCATCTATGGTCTATGAATTCTATTATGTACAGCAATTTGATCTTTGTCTAGGCTGTTCCACTTTCATTACATTGAAAGTGTTTCTTTCCAGTATATATTTTCTTATGTGCATTAAAGCTTCCTTTATGCCTAAAGGCTTTCCCACATTCACTACATATGTAAGGTTTCTCCCCAGTATGGATTCTCCTATGTATTTCAAGGTTTCCCTTCCGGCTAAAGGCTTTCCCACACCCATCACATTTATAGGGCTTCTCTCCAGTGTGAATTATTTCATGTTGCATAAGAGATGAGCTCCGCTTGAAAACTTTCCCACATTCATTACATTTATAGGGTTTCTCTTCTGTATGAGTCCTTTGATGTCGTATAAGGCCTGATCTGTACCTGAAGCCTTTCCCACATTCATTGCATTCAAAATGTTTCTCTCCAGGGTGAACTAGTTTATGTGTTTGAAGGCGGGCAATTGTGCTGAAGGCTTTTCCACATTCATTACATTTATAAGGTTTCTCTCCAGTATGAATTGTTTGATGTTGAGTTAGGTAGTGATTACTGCTAAAGGCTTTCCCACATTCATTACATTTATAAGGTTTCTCTCCAGTATGAATTGTTTGATGTTGATTTAGGTGGTGATTACTGCTGAAAGCTTTCCCACATTCATTACATCCAAAGGGCTTCTCTCCTGTATGAATTATCTTATGTGTTTCCAAATGTGCCTTCCGCCTGAAGGCTCGCCCACACTCATGACATTTGTAGGGTTTCTCTCCAGTATGAATTACTTGATGTGTATTAAGGTATACCTTGTTCCTGAAGGCTTTCCCACATTCATTACATTTAAAGGGCTTCTCTCCATTATGAATTCTCTTATGAATTTCAAGGTGTGCTTTTTGTCTGAAGGCTCTCTCACATTCGTTACATTTATGGGGTTTTTCCCCTGTGTGAATTTTCTGATGTTGCATAAGGGAAGAGTAGTGCCTAAAAGCTTTCCCACATTCATTACATTCAAAGGGCTTCTCTCCAGTATGAATTACCTTATGTCTAATAAGATATACCTTCTTGCTGAAGGCTTTCCCACATTCCTTACATTCAAAGGGCTTCTCTCCAGTATGAACCCTCTTATGTACATAGAGGCTTGCATGCCAGCTGAAGGCTTTTTCGCACTCATTACATTTGTAAGGTTTCTCTCCTGTATGAGCTGTTTGATGTTCAATTAGGTATCGTTTGCTACTGAAAGCTTTGCCACATTCATTACATTCAAATGGTTTCTTTCCAGTATGAATTATTTGATGTTGAGAGAGGCTGTGATTATTGCTAAAGGCTTTCCCACATTCTTTACATCCAAAAGATTTCTCTCCAATATGAATTATCTTGTGTGTTTTTAGGTATTTCTTCTGCCTGAAGGCTTTCCCACATTCATTACATTTGTAAGGGGTTTCTTCTGTATTTATTTTTTGATGTACTGTAGGGCATGAGGAGTTGATGCTGAAATCTTTGCTACTCTGATTATGCCTAGGGTCTTTTCCTCGTGTATGTAGTCTATGGTAATGAATAAGGTTTGAATGGTAAATAAAAGGTTTCCTGCAATTATTATGCCTAGGAAGTTTCTTCCCCATGGAAATTCTATTTTGCTTAATTAAGTCTGAACACGGTCTGACACTGTTTCCAAGTGTATCATATTTATGTAGACATTTTCCTACAGTAACTTTCTGTTGTGGAATGAGGTTTGACCCTATATTGACCTTTTTTTCATATGTGTTATATTCATTAGTATTTAACCCATTAAAAGTATTCCTGTGAATGACTCTTAATTGTCTGGATGGTCTCTCTTGGTTGTTGTTCTGCCTGTCTAACCTGACATCACAATCCCAAGCTTCTTCCAACTTTGAATCCCAGGGACTTTCCTTTTTGAGTCTTTCCTTGGATGATTCTTCCATAGAAATATGCTGCCTTGGAGCTGAATCTGTGGTTTCCCAATGTGTCTTCTGTGTAAGGAAATCTGAAACCATCAGAAGAAGTGGTATCAATATCTACTGCTCTCCAAGGGTGAGTAATCAAAAATGAATCAAAAGGATACCATGGCCCTATAAGAACTGTGTCAGGAACAATAAAGCCTCAGATGAACTAAGGCTCATTGCAATAATTTTTAAAGACAATAACAAAAAACATCTGTTGATTTTCATGTTGAAATATAGACTAATTCTAGACACTGTCTCCTTTATCAAAGGAAATAATGATCAATCTGGTACAGTTAACAATAACAACAGTAATAATAACAATAGCTAACATTTCTATAGAGCCTACTATATGACAGCCACTATGTTAAGTGCTTTGCAAATAAAATGAAATATTTCTTTTTTAAAACATTAGTATTTTTAATGATATAATTTATTTTATATATTTTTATGTACATTATTTATTTTATTAATATTATTATTAACGTATTCATTTTTAGCTTTTTAATATCTTTATTTCCACATATATCACACCCTCTCCACTACTCAATAAGCCATCCCTTGCAGCAAAGAAAAGGCAAAAAGGAAATTCAAAAAACCAACACATAAACAGAGTCTGACAGTGTATGCAAAATTTCACACCACAAACCTGCCACCAATGCAAGAAAAGGAAGAAATCCAATTTTCTCCTCTCTTCTCCTGGGTTGAGCTTGGTCATTCTAATTACACATGATAGAGCAAATATTTTTTAACAAGAAACCGAAGCCCAAGCTAAAAAAAGAGATAGTAACAATTCAGCTAATTGTTAAGACTTAATGCATGTCTGAATTTTCATAAAGGCAAACGAGTTTATTTTGGGAACTTTAGACTTCAAAATCCTAAGCCAAACCTGAGCAAAGTCTAGGATCCTGTCAGTAAAGACATAGTTTGTGTTCACTTGGGAAAAAAGTTGATTCATATATGGGAGAGGGAGTAAGAAAGGAAGTAGGATGAGAAGATCAAGTTGTTAAGAGGTGATAAAGACTGAAAGGTCTTTAGGGGGCTGAAGGGGAGGTAAGACCCACAAATATTTCAGAAAGAGCAGAGAAACTCAATGGGTAGAGAGAATGGGGATCATTTGTAGTGATTTGCATTGAGTGCACCATGTTTGTTTGTTTGTTTTGCCGTTGCCAAGGGACAATTTATGTTCCAAGTGTAAGCTGGTCTCCCTTCTAGAAGAGACAGTAAAGGGGCATGAGGAGCAGCTCTCCATACTATAAGTAATCAAGGAAAATGAAATGTTCCCGGAAGAGAGAAAGAAAGAAAAAAGCAGAAGTGGGACATCTGGGCAGGAAAGGTATCTCAGATAGTAGGAAAGAGACTTGACCCTCGTTAAGAAGCTGTTGAGTAGAGGAATGTGTCACATAGTGGTAGAAGGAAAGGACAACAGTACAACTGGAGCTTAAAAAAACAAACAAAACCTGAGGCTCTTTCTGAGTAGAAGAGAGCTGTATGTATGGCCTGAGGGGGAAGAAGCTTCTTGTCTGCCAAGGAATGATAACACGGAACCAAAGAAAATACAAGGTAAGAGATCCCTTAGTAAGCATAGAAAGGAAAAGAGAAGAGTAGAGGGGGTAAAAGGAAGCTAGGACTTTTAAAACCCATGGTCAATAAAAACAAAAACTTCCTTTTATGACCTAGAAACTTTGAAATTTGTTAAAACAAAGATACAGCTATTTAATATTACAAACCTCCAAAACAGAAAAAGGCAATAGATTATGTGTTTGGGAAACAGACACAGGCCTGGCACTGAAAGTGTGATATAGTAAGGATGAGAAACTTCAATTATCCAAACATCTGCTCAAGCTCTAAGCTGAAAAGAAAGCAGTTAGGGAAAAAAATTCCAAAGAGAAGGAAAAAAGGGAGTTAATGGAATAGATGGATGAAAATATACATGGACCTCACCAGCCAATTGGGAGTGTCAAAAGAGATGCATAGAAGATGGAAGTGAGTGCAGCCAGTAGATGATGGATATAAGAGCAAGGACTGGTTCTGTAAAAATTGTGTCAAGAATGCTAAAGCTAAGAGTGAACAAAAATGGTTTGGCTTTGTTGGAGCATACTTAAAGAAAAAGGATAAAGGAAGGGACAAAGGTGATGCTTAGGGTAGATGAGAGGATGGTAGCTGATAGGAGATAAGCTCAATTCTTATTTGGCTTCTGGAAATGAGAGAACAAAAATGGATAATAGGGAGTTAATACCTGAAATAATGAAGAAGATAGTAACAGAGTACTGTATAGTGAGAGCAAGACTGTGGGAATGTGACCTTGGGCATCATGGTTAATGTAAACAACAAAAACGGCTCTATCCTATGGGAAACTTGCATGTGACCACTTTGTTGTTTCTATACTATATCTGGCCTGGTCAAAGTGCGGCACAGATATCTACTGCTGTCTTGCTGCCAACAAGCATCTGCCTTGTAAGTAAGCTCTCTCAGTAAAACCCATTTACTACCAAGCTGGCTTGGGCCTCTCTTTCTTTGTTATCTAGGTACCTTTCTCCTGATAGCAGGACCATCCTCCTAGATGCCTGCATGGATACAAGCACACCAGGGTGTCCTTGATGAATTTAAATCACCTGTTATCAGATGAACTACCTATTCAGGGACTGAAAGCTTGGCTGCCCCTTTACCATGGTATGGCTTTTGTTTGTCCCCCCACCCCACCCCACCCCACCCCAAAAGGTGTAAGACACTTAGCTTGAGCAGGGGGTAGCGGTAGGGGAAGGTATCTCTAAGCTGATTGGTTGCTGAGGTCACTGCCTTCCAGAAGCTCTCTCAAGCTTTCTGACCTGGAAACTTGGACAATGACGACAGTACTTTTTATATCCTTTTAAACTTTGAAGTAGGTCCTTTAATTTGTGAATCTGGTTTTAAATGGATTTCCCAGTTTCCAAGAACTGCATGCATTTTAAACTTGGAACCTGAATGAAAGGACTACTGAGCCTGACTTAAGTTTTGCCTGCTCTTTAGGGGAAAGCACCACCTCGGGGGTTCCATTGCACCAACAGAAAGTGCCAATTAATACAAAGTTTTTCTCTACATCAGGAGCAAACTTTCCTCTTTGCAATGTCCACCCATTGCGGCTAGTTCTGCCCCCTGGAGCCAAGGGAAGAACAAGGGAATCCCTCTTTCTCTGCCCTTCACATGGCCCCTCCAAAGTCTTCTTTTTATCCGTTCAGGCCACTGGACCCAGATGGCTCTGGAGGAGAAAATGAGGCTGGTGACCTTGTACAGCCCTCCCTCACTCAAATCAAAGTCAACTGCAAGTCATGTCATCGTTTCCCTGATGTCATGGTCCTCTTCGAGAATGAAGGACAAAAACATAACAACAACCTATTTCTTCCACCAATCTTGGTAAGACTGAAGCTTCACTTCTCATGCCACTTATTCCAGTGGCCAGGCTTGTTTATCTCTTTCCAAAACAATAGCAGAAAGAACTGCACACAATATATCAGGAGTGGCCTGACCACCATGGAGTTAAAAACAGCTATCAAAAAGTCTCAGAATTGTAAGATCATCTAGTATGACTCATATCCAAGTGAGACTCTTCTGTACGTGTCCCAAAATGTCATAAATAGCTAGTGAAAACTGTAAACACTGCAAAGAGTTGGAAGAAGAAGAAAGTAGATAGAAGAAGGAGTGTCCTATGTGTAGTAGAGAGAAAGGGGACAAAGTGCTGGGCTCAGAGAATGAAAACCTGCACTGAAGGCCCTACTAGGCAGGTGACTATGGGCAAGGCAGAAGTTCACTGAGGTTCACTCACGCTCTTCATCTATCAAATGAGAAAACGATTATTTTCACTACCTACCATGCAGGCTTGGAAAGCACTTTGTAAACTATATCCATAAGCTACTGCTAGTGTCATGGAATCTAATGGCATTCCAAGTTCATTTTCCATAAAGCAGTGAGAATAGAAGGCAGTCTGCTCTACAATACTTCAAGGAAGAAAAGAGATAAGAGGAAATGGGGGTAGAGGGTATAGGGAAAATGTATGTGGGTTTTGGCAACGAAAGGAGAGAGATGAATTAGAATACTGATAACAGGAAACGAGGACAAGCAAAAGCTTTATTCTTTTAAATATAGGTCAGGCTTAGTTATATCTGAAAGCAAGGGAGATTAAGGTTATCAGAAGAGAAGAATGACAGGAGGAAACACAAAAAACACTGGGATCCAGAGTAAAGCAGGAAGGGTTGGCAGCACTAAGGAGGAACACCTCTTTCTCTCAGACTAAATGGAAATATGGGAGAAGAGAGTAGATGATGAGTTTAGAGGAGGAATGTCAGGCTGGCTGGCTACAGTTCTGGTGGCCTTAAGGAGAGTTCCCCAAAAACTCACTACCCAGCTCAGCTGCTGCTTGCAATGCCTGTGGTCTGTATGTTTATTAGTTCACTCACCTGGGTAGGTACTTCTTAGGACTTCTCCTGCTGGTAGCCATGGTGTTTCTCTTCTCTCCAAATGGAAGATTAGAGCTGGTTTGGGAACCGGAAGGCCTGCTCATGGGGAAAAGAATGGAAAAGTGTTGAGATCAGAGAGATATCTTAGCCTCTTTTTCTTTAGGAACTAGAGGTTATACTAGGAAGAACCTCTGAAAAATGTTCTATATTGTGTTTTTAGGAAATATGGGGAATGGATGATAAGGTTTGATGTGGGTTCAAATGAGATCATTTTTAACATTTCCTGTGAAGTGGATTGAAACTATTCATGTCTTTAAGGCCTTAGTGGAGAATCTCTGACCTGGAAGGACAGCCAGCCAGGAAGGAATAGTCCTGGTGACATTACAATAAAACTGCTCCTTTCAAATTGTTCAAAAACCAAAGACCTTTTTTTTCCATATGGAAAGCGGCAGCAACAACGCTGTGTGTTTCTCTAAATTGAATGGAGAGACTGTAGAGTCTATACCAAAGGATTTAGGAATCTTTGCACATTCTATGTATTCAGGAGCACATAGCCCAAAGCCCTGACAGTAGGAGAATACAAAGATACCCCAATGCCCAGATGATGATTCATATGACAAAGCTGTCCTTACCAAGGGAGACAAAGTTCTCATAGTTCTCCAGCATCACGTCCCTGTGCATGTCCTTCTGAGCTGGCTCCAGCAGACCCCATTCCTCCGGGGTGAACTCCACAGCCACGTCTTGGAAGGTCAGTGCTTTCTGAAACATCAAAAAACATTCTTGCTCATCAGAGCTCTTCTCCAATGGAGATGAGGGCTAAGAAGGGGGCTGCATGGAGAGAAAGCGCTTATCACAGCATTAACTTACCTATTTCCTGAACACCTTAATCTGTATCTTGTTTTATTCTATATCGCATTAATAATTTCATTTTACTGCCCAAGGTCAACCTTTCCAATTCTCACCTACATCAAGCTCCCGGGGAATCAAGCACCTTACTCTTAATCATCACATGTTTTAGCTATTGTATTCCCAGCACCTAACACACTGACTGGCAAATAGTAGTAAAAATTATTTTATTTTTAATTTAGGAAATAAAACAAACATTTCCATAACACAGAAATTTTTTAAAAGGATAACTGCACATTAAACGGCAAATCTATTGTTTGTACAACTTGCTATTCCTTTTAAATACATGATAAAGTTATCATGTAACTTTTTTCCCTTTCCCTCTTGCCCTGCCCCGCCTAGAAATGGCTACCATTAGACACAAATTTATATATATATATATATATATACACATGTATATACACACATATGTATATATATAATTATATTATCATATATACACACACATTATATGTGTAAAATCATTATATACATATTTGTGTTTATCAATCCTTTCTCTGGATGCAGATAATATCTTCTTTCATAGGTCCTTTGTAGTTAATTTGGGTATTTATAATAATCAAAATGACTTGGTCGCTCAAAGTTATTCTTAAAACAATATTGCTATTACTGTATACAGTGTTTTCTTGGTTCAGCTCATTTCACTCTTCATTACTTCTTGCAAGTCTATCCATGTTTTTCTAACATCAATAAGCTCATCGTTTCTTATAGTACAGTAATATTCCAGCATGATTGTGTACTACGACTTGTAGGAACTTAATAAATGCATGTTGATTACTTTTTTCAGTTTTCTTTTTTTTATTATTATGAATTTGACAAATATCAACAAACACGAACACTTCCTTGTACAAAGAGCAGAGAAAGCAGACTATATGTGAGGCCATGAATCTCCATCACATATACCTTGTTTTTTTAAAGGAGGTGTCAAATCTGACTCAGCTGTTCCAACCCTGCCCTGCTTGTCTGCACCTCTTTCTGAATTCCTTTCTGCTCACTTTTGTGCTTTTTGACTGTTTCACTGATGTCTTTTTCTTTTATCCCTTTTTGGGGATATCATTATCGCTACTGATGGGGTGCTCATGCCCCAGCCCTATGATCATGCCTCTGGAAGCCTCCCCATTTCTCAGTAGGCCTCTGTCATGGGAGAACATTTTCTCTTGTTGCAAAACACATTCTCTCATCAGGGGTGCCTGGCCCAAGGATTTTTGTCCCTAGCTGGCCCAAGGACTCTTTTGGCACCAGATCCCCAAAGTCCATGCCTCTGACAACTCCCTCAATGTCTGGTATCAACAAAGTTATTTCTGCAAAACTCTACATTTTATCATCCATTGCTCCCAAAGACACAGGGACCCCTTGCATTACCTAATTAGTATCCCTGGCATTTCTTTCCCATAAATGCCCCACCACCATCCTCACTAGCTTTCAGGTTCCCTAAGGACCATTGCCCACTTTTGCTAAAGAGTTACAATAAACTTTTTGCCACTTGACTAAGAGAGGGCTCGAGTGGGTGAATTTGTTTCTGGCAACCCTGCCTTGGTATTCTCAGGGTCCCGGCACCTCCAAACCTCTTCATTTTGGTGGTCCACTACAGACTTGCCTGACTCTCAAGCCCTCCTCCTGTCAAGATCAGACTGTACCTAAGCCTCCTCTCTCTATCTCTTTTTTGATAATCATTTAAGATGATTTGAACCTCATTAAGGGCCAGAGCCTGAACTAATCAACTAGAAGAAGCACCTAGGCCTAAAAGATATTCCCTTCTTTGTTCACTGAATAAACTCAGAGAATGCCTCTTTCTGTATCAACAAGGCCAGATGAAACTGACAAGAGCATTCTTCTGTTAATGACTACCAAGGACAAGGCACCTTAACTAGACTCTACCTTGAATAAGGAGACTTTTCTTATCTTAATATTTTATGGACATACACTACATTATGTCATGTTAATAGTAAAGGAAACACAGATATCTTGGGTTGCATTTTCGATTGACACTTTGTCAGCTCTCTTATCTTTTTGTGTTTGCAACCTATTCAATTAAGAAAATTCCTTTCTCATACTATGGTTAAACATATATGGAGATCATAAATTTGAATGACACATTTATGCTGAGCTGGGATTATTCTAAAATATATTTAAGCATTCTCATTCTTTTGTTCAGACAGTCAGAATTCACATTCTGGCTCCACGTACGTACATGTTTGTTAGCTTCTGCTAGCTTTAAGGGAATAAACAATATGAATTTATATGCCACCTAGCCCGTTTGCCTTTTAACCAAACTTTCGGGTCAACACCCTGCAGTTGGGAGTCACTCTCTACGCACCTAGGAAGGCTTGGAGGTACTTTTTGGGCCTGATGTTCTCAGGCTCTCAGTTGAGCAGTTTGAGGTTGTGGACTTGGGCATACCTTCCACTGCATCTCCCCCCCTTTGCCCTCTAGTAACAAATGAATTGCTAAGCATAGTAGGGATAGGCAAAGGTAAGCAAACCAGATAGGACCTGATCTCAAAGAGCTTACATTCTAATGAAGGAAAACAACTCATCAAGTGGAACTTTGAAAAAGGAATAGGGGACTGAGAAAAATGATTATTTCTCTCTTATATTAATAACAATTATTTTTGGGGAGATTCAGGATTTTTCCTCTTCCTATTTCTTCATTCTCCTCAATCTTGTTCAAACCCCACCCAAGTAGGGAAGCCCATTATGTTCTACTTAGGCTTGGACGGGAGAAGGGTGGGCAGATTCTTTGTCTAGATTGCCTGGGGCTGGAGGTCTAAGAGTAAGATTAATATAATCAAACCTGGGCCTGCAGCCCTTCCTTAGAATGAGTCTACCTCTCATTTTAATATTCGTTCTCATTAATTGTTAACCAATCAGAGTTGATTGCTGTCTGTCAGGAACACCCACTTTTCCAAGGGCATATAAGTGTCAATAATCCATCTTTGGTTTATGAGAGACAACCAAATGACCATCCTTTTATTATTTACTAACCATCATTAATAAAATGATTAATTACCCAGAAATTATGTCTCTCGAACTTTTTATACATCATATGACACATGCGAAGTAGCGTGGTTTAGAAAGAGATGGCAGGTGACATGAAGGCCTGATTCCAGGAAAGATAAGACAAAGTTCACCTATCTGAGTCCAGGGAACTAGTCAAGCAAGACATATCCACACACCGGCCATGTCTAAGGATATACACTCATTCTGCACCTCTGGTCCCTCACAACTTTTCCAAGATGTAAGAAGTTTGATGCATCTTCATTCTGGAGTTATGATTAGTTATTGCATGGAAAAGAGTACATAAGTCTTTCATATTTATTTTACAATGTTGTAGTCTTTATATAAGCTGCTCTCTTGTTATCAATTTTATATTTTTGCACGTGTATCTCTTTATGTGGTCTCTTTTGGGGATATCATGGTATTATGGGGTCAAAGATCCAGTTCAGTGAGTCTTTTAAATTCAGTGTTTTTTGAGGAATAGTTCTAGATTGCTTTCCAGAATGGCTAGACTATTTAGCAGTTCCGTAAATAGTACAGCCCCTCTAACAACTGCCTCACAGTTGTTTCAATTTACATTTCTCTTATTAGTAGTGCTTTGGAACATTTTTTTTCATGTCTGTTGATAATTTGGATTTTTTTTTCTTTTGAGAATTGCCCATGCTTATCTTTTAACCATTTATCTACTAGGAAATAGCTCTTGTTCCTAGATATTTGAATCAATTCATTAAGGATCAAGCCTTTATCAAAGAAATTTGCTATAAAGTTTTTCCCCCTTGTTTTCTTGATTTCCATTTAATTTTAGCTGCATTGATTTATTTTGTGCAAAAAAAATAAACCTTTATAAAATTAAAATATCTATTTTATCTTCTGTGACCCACTTTATCTTTTGTTTGGTCACAGCCCAAAATCTGAAACATAATTTCTTCCTTCTCTAATTTGTTTATGCTATTACCCTTTATGTATAAGTCAAGTATCCATTTAGAGTTTATCTTGGTGAAAGGTGTGAAATGTTGGTCTATTCTGCCAGACTTCTTCCTAGTTTTTGTCAAATACTGAGTCCCTGCCCAATAGCTGAAATCTTTGGGCTTATCAAATACTATACTACTATATTCGTTTGCTTCAAGAGCATATCTGTAGAGTTTGTTTATAAGAAAAAGAATATATAGATTCAGAACTGTATCAGTGAAAGGTTAATTAAAAGAAAAACACCTTGATCCAGACTTCTACGCTTAAAGAGAATCATGATGGACCAAACTAGGTTCTCTCCCTAATGGAAAGAAGAGTAGACCAGGTGCCAAGGCCTTTGGTTCTAGTGCAGGTTCTACAGCTGACAAGCTTGAATAAGATCACAGAATACTACACTAGACGTAAAGATGGAGAAGGCCTTAGAAATCATCTAGGCCAAAGAAGAAACTAAGGATAGGAGATTAAGTGGCATATGTAAGGTCATGCAGAGAATAAATGACAGGGCCAGGAAGACACCAAATCCCGCAAACTTTCCACTATACTACATTCACCCTTTTTGACTTCAGATTACTTATATATTAGATTAGGGGATTGGATCCCACAATTCCTGAGACTTTAGATCTAATAATCTATGGATTCCAGCAACCTGATAGCACCGTACAATCAGCTCTAGTCTTCTGGGAGAGAACACTAAGTCTTCTAGTCCTTGGATATGACTTGGTTGAGCACAGAAATGGAAGAAAAGGGAAAGAAATGTTTCCACACTTTGAGGAATTATTAAGCATATCAGGAAGGAAAAGAAATGCTAACTCACCTGGGACCCAGCTGTCAGAAGCCCAGAAGTCATTTCCTCGTCTGTCTTCTTCCCTCACTCTCCTTTGGCAGGGAAGACAAGAGACTTGAGAAGCCAGAACTGAAGAAGAAAAAATAAATGATTAAAGAATCCAACTCTGCCTTGTTACTCACAAACTCACCAGGATGAAATTAATTACACATTATCTGGGTGTAATTCCATGGTCCTTTACAGAGAAAGAAGTCGAAAGGAATCCAGAAATAATCTGACTTCATCCTAGAATCAGAAGGAAGGACCGTGGATATTACTTAAGAAGACACTGATTCTATCTCTTGTGAAGCAAGTTCCAAAGGCCAGAACTTCCTTAGGGAAATCAAGAGACATGAGTTGAATGCTTAGCATTTCTCATTATGTGTTATATGATACTGAGTATGCAACTCAGTTACCTCCTCATTTAAGGGAGAAAAATATTTCTAGTCTCCTACTTGGCTTGCTACATATGTGAGAAATCAAACTGCTGAATTATTTGGGGGTAAACTTGGTGGAAGGACAAGAATAATGGTTAACAAGAAGTTGAAACTGAAGATAAGTAAGAAGATAGTAAGAAAACACCTAGTTAGTTGTCTTAGCGAAATTTAAGTCACAAGTCCCATAAGGACTTCCCAGGCCAATCACTGATGCTATTATTTTCTGAAAGATCCTGAAGAATGGAAGGGGCCCCAGTACTGGAAAAAGACAAAGGTTGGCCCAATTTAAAAATAAAAGAAAGTGGGAGGGATAGACTATAGCCTGCAAACTAAGTCAATGAGCTCTACCTTGATACTTCAAAATTCTAGAACATCATTGAAGAGATAACGAGGGAACAACCAGAAAAGGAAGCAGTGATGGTTTTTTTTAAAAGAAAAACACTTTTGCTGTGCCAGTTTGGCTGAACAGTCTTTTTAAGTTCTTTGTACATGGAACAGCTTTATGGCCAGGGGGAGAGAAGGGTATGTTGGGAAACGTGGTTGACATAAAACTGAAGGCTCTCAATAAATATTTATGTTTAAAAAAAAGTGCAAACTATCAACATAAGACAATATAACAAATCATTAATAAGACATGAAAACACCTCTAGTTTCGTCCTATAGTCAGTAAAGTACTAAAGAAAAGTCACAGATAAACAGCATCAGCCCCAATCCAGAATAGGATGAGGGGCGGGGAGGGACCTAATTGGTTTTCAGCTTTTTGTCCCTAGAGCCTAACACAGACCCTCGACTATAGGAGGTACTTAATCAATACTGAACGAATGAATTAAATGAATGAATGAATACCAGACGAGATGTGGAAAGACAGGACCACTAATACCCTAATGCTGTTGCTGTGACCTCATCCTAATGTTTTCATAAACAGTTTGGAATTATGAGAAAAGTAAATAAACTGTTCATACCCTCTGAGCCACCAAAATGATAATTAAGCATATAAACCAAGAAGGACAGAAATCAAGTTCCTATAGATATCAGAGTACCAGTAAGAGTATTATTTGTGGCAGCCAAACAATGGAGAGAAGAATGTGTGTCTTTCTATCCCCTTGGTAATGGCCAAGCAAATTGTGGCAGAATAGTGTTGCACTTTTTGAAATGAAGAATGAGGCATTTGAGAAACACAAGATTCATATCCACAGATGTAGAAAAAAGCAATGACTATAATAATGTAAACAAACACCATTCAAATACAGCTGATCTAAAATTAGATTCAATGACCAATCTTGATCCTGAAGGACAGATCATGAAACATCATTCCCAGTTCTTTTATTAGAGAACTGAGAGATTTGTGGGGGCAAAATATTTCAAAATCTGGAAGGTATGGTTGCTGCACTAATTTTGCTTAACTGTATTTCCTAGTTACAGGGAAAGGTCCTGTGGAAGCACCAAGATGGGGTGGGGGGAGATAGGGTGAATCGATTCGAAAGGTCATCTGGTGGGGTGTCCTAGGGAGCTTTCCTTTGGCCATTTAGCATTTTCATCAATAACTTAAAGGCATAGATAGATGGCTTATTTAATATTCAGGTGGCACAAGTCTGGGAGGGATTGTTAAGGCTTTGGATGGTAGGGTTGTGATGCAAAAAGACCTTGACGGATTGAACATTGGGTTGATTTTTAAAAGATTAAATGTAATAGAAATTAACATAAAGTCTAATACTTGGGTTCCAAAACCAACTTTACAAGTAAAATAAAGGTGAAGTATAGCTAGAGAGCAGTTATAAAAAAAAATTAAGTATTTTAATGGGCCACATTCCCAGTTCTTTTATTAGAGAACGGAGAGATTTACAGCGGCGAAATATTTCAAAATCTGTGAGGTGTGGTTGCTGCACTATCTAATTTTGCTCAATTGTATTTCCTAGTTACAGGGAAAGGTTCTGTGGAAGCACCAAGATGGGGTGGAGGGAGATAGGGTGAGTCCTATGGTTTTTTACCCCTAGATGGGTATATTTAATTTAGACTATTAAGCCTAATTCTGGACACCAGGTTAGGGACAACATCAACAAGTTGGAGAGTGTCCAGAGGAGAAAAGCCAAGCTTCCTTTTAGATAAACATTAGACTAAGAGGCTACTGAGGTCCCTTAAAATCAGAGATTCTGATATGGGTTAAGGACCTCCAGATCACACACACACACACACACACACACACACAAACGTGGCCAACCTCATCTTTGAGGACCTGAAGGAGAAAGACAAAAAGAGAGTCAGTTGGAGAAAGAGGAAGAAAAAGGCAGCAGTGGAGAAAAGAGATTGGTCTGGCATCAAACAGGATGGAAATGAATGGAGAAATGGTCTTAACTGACACTTTTATTTTGGAGTTGAGGAAAACGGACCAGAAACGGCAGTGACTTGTTCCAGATCACACAAGGATTCAGAGACCAAGAAAAGGATAAACAGTGGAGTCGGGATTCCAAATCCAGGGCTTCCTCCTCTGGACCATGATGAAGAGGCCAAAGACTAAGATGATTAGGAGGAAGAAGGGTCTGAGTCAAAGGAAAGTTCTCAGAATCACAGGTGACATTTAAACAGTACCTGAAGCTCTACAGAGCACTTTATACACATCATCTAAGAGGCAAAGTGGTGTAGTGTATAGAGCAGGCCTCAAGACCTGGGTTCAGATCCAGCCTCTGTGTGACCCTGGGTTTAACATCTCTAACCATCCTAGGCAATTCTCTAAGACTATAAATTACAAAGCAATTGCTGATCTTTATCAGTAGTTTCCTTGCTAAGTGCTCTCTATACGGTTGCAATCACTTCTATGCAGACAAAAATATCCTTTGATTCTAACAACCCTATGAGCCAGATGGTCCCAATAGATAATCATAATTCATATTATCGTAAAACGCTTTCCTTACATAGCCTGGTGAGGCAGGTGGTGGCAGTATCATTATTCCCATTTTACTGATTAAGGAAAATGAGGCTCAGAGAGAAGGGGCTTAAATAGAACCATTTAGCTAGCCGAGTAGGAGCTAGGATTTGAACTTGCTATCGAGTCCCTCGCTTTTTTTGAATAGACCAGCTTGTCAGAATACAATGCCAAGAGGCCAAAGACAACAAACCACGGCATTGGTGCCAGCCCCATTGCGTGGGGGGGGGGGGGGCTGGGGGACATCTGACTACGAGGCAGGACGTGCTCCCTGTCCATTCTCCCTCCTACTCTCACCTCAGAGCCCCGTCCTGGCCCCTCCAGCCTCCACCCTGATCTTCACTATCTCACCCTAGTGTTTCTCCGCAGGAACCACCCCCTCGGCTTCCTGCCAGATTCAGCGGCAGTGCCGCCCTTCCCAGGACCCCCACATGCTGACCCTTTCCTTCCGCTCGTCTACAGCTTGTACCAACCTACTCATACACATCTTTGTCTCCTCTATGGGAATGGAATCTCCTGGAGTACGCCGACCGTTCCCTCTCTCTTTTCAAAACTTTCTTTGTGTCCTCAGTATTTCATGCAATGCCTAGTACACAGAAGGTGCTTAACAGATGCTGATTGCCTGGTAAATAGTATACCCCTGGGGTCCCCTGTACAACTAAGAGACCAACTGTCCGTCCCTTTCCTCTTCATAGGCCCAGCTGACTGCCTCACCCATTATCCCCAGTGGATTCCCCAGGTCCAGAACCGCCAGGGTCAAGCTATCCCTTGAAAACCATCTCTAGTCCAACCGCTCAGTTTATGCCTTCTTTTACAGATCAGGAAACTAAGGCCCAGAGAAGTTAGGGGATCTACTCGGGGGCAAAAAGCCAGGAAGTAGGACGGGAGAGATTCGAACCCATAGCCACCACATCCGGGTTCTGAGGTCAGGTCCCCGCCCCCGCCCCCACCCAGCAGGAAGTGAAGGAACGGAGGAACCCCTCCCCCACGCACTCACCCTCGCCCTCACTCACCTGCTGCCCGCCCAACGCAGATCTACGCACTAAGACGAAGGGAGAAACTCCGCCCCACCTCGGGCCGCGCCGGCGCAGAAGCCTTGAACTACACTTCCCGGAATGCTTCGGGAAATTTGTAGAGCAGGCCAGGACGAATTTGATTGGACGTAATCCCCTGCACGTGATGCCGTTGATTTGCCGATGGGCCCTGGGAAATGAAGTCTCAGAGAAACACAAGGTCCGGGACCCATATGATTCTGGGACATGTAGTCTGAGGTCTCTGCGCAGGCGCATTAAGCAGTTTCTCAATTAATCAAGTAATTATGCATGGAGACAGTTCATAAATAATCGGAAGAGGACCTTGAAGCCTTAGAGTCCATCCCTCTCTTTCTACAGAAAGGGGAAACCGAGACCCAGAGAGAGAGAATCACTGGCCTTGGTCACATCCCCTAAGAGGCAGAGCAAGATTGGATCTAGGGACCAATCAGGAGGCTTCTAGTTCAACGAGGCGGTAATTAGGGTCTGTACCGGTGTGGTGGCCATGAGAACTGAGAGGAGGGAAAGTGATATGATCATTGTTACGGGGACCTGGGGGGCCTGGTAATCAAATGGATATTTAGGAAGAGAAAATGTAGGTGTTTTTGGGGACAAATCCCCAAATCTGAAATAGTTTTAGAAATAAATTTATTAGGCCATTTGGTAAAAGGAGGGAACAGGAAAGAAGGGGTAGCTCCCTCCTCAAGGGTCTGGAAGGTTTGTTATATAGGCTTTAGACCAGGGTCTCCACAAATACACAGTTAAGCAATTTTGTTGAGAGGGCAATTTGAAAGCAAGATAGACTGAGATGAATATGAGTAAATATTAACATTCAATAAAATTTGGGCAAAGCCAAACACAAAAGAACCCCAAACAAGACCCAGGACAGGAATATTTTGAGTGGATCCAGGACCTGGGGGAATCCCAAATACCTCATAGCTATCTCCAGCTTGCCTGGAGAGTTACTGATGTGAGAACCGTGCTTGCTTTAGAAAGAACAACATTCGTAGTGAAATGGACGGACCGAGAAAACACAGACCAAGCCAATTAAAATATGTTGAGCATCATTTATTAGCTGGCCAGCGACTGTCCTGTAGACTGAAAGTCTAGAGAGCAGTCCTAAGCACAAAGAGCCTTTTATACCTGAGCCTAGAGCAGGTGCAAGCAAGCCATTACAAAAGCAGGAGATTGCAGTTAAACGAAGCGCATCGGGGGTCAAACATATCTTAAGCAAGTTCTAATGATTTATGCTAGGTGTTTGATCAGTGTTGCTCAGTGAATTAGGTTCACTCCGGGGTTACAGCGCTCCAGTAAGTGGGGCACCGTGCGCGCCCCTGTGCAGGGGTGAGGGTGCTGCTCGCCCGTGCAAGGGGGCATTTCAGTAGAAGCCAGGAAAGCTTTTAGTTTTTAATGTGAGGTTGCAAGCCCTAGTGTTCTACAAAAAGACACACCTCCTGGTGGTGAACTACAGTACCTTTATCCCTGTCTAGCCTTGAGGTCCCTCCCTCCTTTCCCATTGGTTGGTACTCAGAGATGCACAACTTTCCAATCCTCTTGTTCATACTAACTCCTTTAATGCGCCCCCCCCATACATTGTTTATGCATTCAAATTAAGTCTTGGCTCCACCCAGGGCAGGGGAGATAATATTCATAAGATCATTAAGCATGAGCTCTGCCTTATAACTGTGACTTTTGACCCATTTGGAGATATCCTAACCAGTGGTGGGATTCAAATAAATTAACAACCAGTTCTCTGCCCTAATGACCGTTTTAAGTAGTGGATAGAGCAACGGTCTTGGAGTCAAAAAGACCTGAGTTGAAATCTTGCCCCAGCTATTTACTAGTACAAGACACTGTACTCTCTAGGCACAAAATGGGGTGATGTAAAATGGGCTAAATGGTCTCTAAGATCCCTACCAGATCTAAATCTATGATTCTATGATCCTTTGAGTGGAAGGTGCTGGTCTGGATGCAGGGAGACCGGTTAGCATCATGTATGCATTGCACGTGTATTCATATACATGTACAGATGTGGTGATCTGCTAGAAAAGAACAGACAATTTTTTGAATCTTTAGCCATCTGGAGGCAGAGTGCTGGACCAGATGACCTCTACAATTCTCTTCCATGATGCTATGGGTGTAAGAACATGTGTGTGATTATACATAAAGAACCAAGTATGTGCCTGTGTGAATGTGCCAGAGTATGGATTAAGGGCTGGAAGAGACCTTAGAGATTGTACCCAGTCCCTCCATTTTAGAGAGAAAACAACCTGAGACCCACAGAAAGGCAGTGACTTGCCCGAGGTCACAGGAGAGTAACTGGCTCAGCTCCTATTTGAATCCAATTCTTCATGCATTGAAGTGTTTCTATAACTGGATAGCTGAGCTGTGAGTCCAGTCCAATTCTGGTCTGCCATGATTCAACTCAAGTTGTGGTTTTGACTGTGTACTGAAGAACCACTTTGGGTAAAAAAGAAAAATAATATTAAAAAGAGAAAAAAGGCAAATTAATTTTTTTAAAGAAACAAACACACATGCACACACACACACATACATGTATGCGCCTGTGTAGGTGCATGTGTGATTAGGTGAACCTTTGTGCAAAAGTGGCTAGGCAAGCTTGACTACCCCCCAGAACCTTCAGTCAACTGTCTTAGGAAATTTCATCTCTTAGCTCTCCTGTGCATCCCTGGGTGCCTGGAAAGTGTCCTCCCCAACCCCTTACCTAGTGATCACTCCAGGGATAGAGCAGAAACTCTCTTACTAAGACTAATCTCTTTCTGGTGGATCTTTTAAGCTCAGGAATCAGGCTCAGATATGATTGGGGTGGTGGGGGGAGACATCAGGTGGCTTAAGAAGGGGCAAACCCTCCTTGGTCCAAAAATTGGAGTATGATGATGATGATCAGTATTGGGCGGTCTGTGACTGACTGCTACATGTCCAGCCTGACTGAGATAGGGAGACCCAGTCTCAAAACAAAAACCAAAACCTAACTTCCTCATCCCCATCTTCATCCTCAGCCTATTTCTCCATCTCCATCTTCATTCTAACCCCTAACCTTCATCCTCCCTGGAAACCTAGATCCCCCTGGCAGTCTCATCCCTGCATACCCCCACCCCCAAAAACAAAAAGAAAAAAGGAGTTTTTTAAATGCTTTCCTATTTATTTTCCATACATTTCTACATCCAGCTGAGAGATACAGTTATTGTTCTAGCTCAGGCAGAGCCTGTGAGTGGGGTAACGTGTGGGTGTAATGAAGATACTCTGTCTTCACAGTTCCCTCAGCTTGTTATTACCTCTCCTCAGGGTTCCTATTAAGCTGCAGGGACTCCGTGCTCTTGGCCTCTTTGTTCCTTAATTATCAGTGGGGAGCCTCTGCTTACCTCCACACCACTTTCTAAGAAGCTGTCAGTCTCCCCTTCCTGGCTCCCTCCCCTGCCCCCTTTGCAGACTCTGCCCTAAGGGCTCACCCCCTTGCCTCTCCGCACCTTGCCTTCTCTCACTTCCTGAGCTTGGCAGAGACCACTGTAGTAGGAAGGCTGAATTTATAATCTCAAATATAATCATGTATATGTTTGAATGGTTCGAAATCGCAAGGTATGAGAGATTCTCTAAGTAGAAAGCAACAAAACATTTATTTAGGCCCCACAGCAGCAGATCCGCGAACCAGCCTCCCCATTCCGACATCTTGACAAAAAGACTCCAGGCCCAGTAAGCCCTCCTCACAAGAGTAACCAGGAGGCCACAGAAAAACAAGATAGTATTTAGCCAAATCATATTTACTGGCCTCAAGTCCACGCTCGCATTCCTGGGTCTACACATGGGTTGGCCCTGCTTCCGCAGCTTCCTGCTTTGGCTTCTTTTCAGCTTCAGCTGTAGTTGTTTCTTAGCTCGCCTCTCCTGGCAGCCGAGCCTCTGGTGTTCTCAAGCCCCGCCTCAATGATCAGAGACCATTGGTTGCCGAGTTGGCCCCCTCTTAAGTCATCAATCTACACCCACACAGATTTCACACCTGATAGGGCTTTGGGCCTGGGGCTTAGCACTTAACAGCTGAAAGTACTTTCACTCAAAGTAAACAAAAGCCAAACACCTCAAGTGCTAAGGAGCCCATTTTGCCTTACTGACACAACCACCTCTTTCTCCTTTCTCACCCTGACTCTGTGTGCCTCTCCTTGAATTTCCCAGCTCTGCTTCTGCTCCCCTCCAGAAAGCCTTCTCTAATTAATCCACTCCATTTGAATCCACCTCAGCCCTTCTGGCTTTCAAATCTCTAACTCAGAATGTCCTGCCTTTCTCAAGGCCCTGGCCCTGATTATGAGTACCATTTTAACAACCTGTTTGGGGAACTCAACATAAAATTAGGTATCAGTTCTGCCAAGCCGGTCTGAACTGGCTAAATCTCACCACTGGTCCCAACTCCAGAACCAGTTCTAGCTGGTTTCTGTTAATCTGGGGCTTGTGACCCTCTTAGAAAACAATATCTCTTCCCCTATTTCCAATCTCTGGCTTGTGACTGTCTAGCAAAAACAATACCTCTGCCTCTGTTTCTTACACTGAGGTCAGGGCGACATTCTATGTTCAAACGGTCTCTAATCACATAAAGTTAGGTTCAAACAATATCGATATTGTTTGTATTTATTTGTATTTAAGTATATATGTAAATATATATTTGTATTTACATACATACATATATGTATACATGTAAAAGAATGGAACAGAGGTGAGATTTTGTGAAGGTAGAATCCACAGTTAGTTAAGTGAAATCAACCCAAATCAGTAGCTTCCTAAATGTTTGTGATGCAAACCGAGGCCCTGGGAACTGAGGTCTTGGAGCCAAAAACAAAATGGTCTTTGCCCTTGGGGAGACTTCATTATACCAGATGCAGACAAATAGGTTAATAAACGACAATTTATTATGAACCTTAATTATAAGAAGGATGGTGATACCTTCAACAGAAATAATGAAGTTTGGAGGTGGAAAAGGACTGGAAGAAAATATTGAGAGTTGTATTTTGGACACGTTGAGTTTGAGATATTTATGGGTGATAACCAAACAGACCATTGGTAATGAGTGTCTAGATTTTAGTAGAGAGAGTAGGGCTAGACATATCGGTTTGGAAGCCACATAGAGATGATAATTGAACAAAAGAGATCAACTGAGATAAGCATAGGAAGACAGTGGAGAACAAGAAGAGATCTGGACCTAGGATAGAGCTTTGGCAGATGCCCATACTTAATGGATGGGAGAAGTGACTCTCTAGCAAAGGAGACTTGAGAAGAAATCCTCAGGTAGGTCAAATAAAAGAAATCAGGAGAGAGTTCAATAATTTGACTAGCATCTAGGGAAAAGGAAGAATGGTGTGAGATAAAGCTGTAAGAGTAGGTTGGAACCAGATTATTAAGCTCCCAGAATGTCAATTTAATGAGTTTAAATTTTACTTGATAAGGAATGTTATGGAAGGATTAAAGTTTCTTAGGCAAGAGTGTCTTGAACAGAGGGGTGTTAGAAAGCTAATATGAGTTGCAAAAATGCCTGTTCTTGGGATGTCTCAAAATCACCAATAATGCTTCCACAGTCAGAGCCAAACAATAGTTTCAGTACCCGGGACAGGTCATTTTTCGGAGCTTAGCAGCCAGAGATCAGTTTAGTGCTCTCTTCTTCCTACTTATCATGGGTCAGAACCTCCTATTAGTCTTTTTTGTTCGGATTTCTCCAGTCCTGACTCTCCTGGGCAGCTCTGGCTTCTGGGATCCCCTGGCACTGCTCTCTCCGCCCTGGTGTTTTTTCTCCCCTATTAGAGGGTAACAAGCACCCCCAAGTCTTTCCGTTGCCTTGAACCCTTTGCATCCTCAGCCGGCTGTGAGCTCCAGTGCCTCCGACCTCCCAGGACGAAACCACTGCTAGAGGGACCCCCAGCGCCCCTTAATGGGTATCTTCCAGAGTCCTGCAGGCAGTGACCACAGGGTGAACCTCTCATCTTGAAGATGTCATTAGTACAACCAAAGGCCATGGAACTGCCTGTCCGAAGGTTCTGGGGACCCCAGGCTGCATCGATCCCCCCTCTGCTCACCCGTCTCTTTTCCAAAATCCACAGAGGTAGCTCGGACGGACATCAAGGCCTCATCCGCTCCAGACCACGACCCCCGACACCCTCTTCTCTTTCTGGGAATTGACCGAGGGGGCGTGGGTGGGGGGCGGAAAAGCCCCCTCAGAGGGGATGCGGGGCAGCCTTGCGCCCTCCCCCCGGGCATCTCGACAAAGACTGGTGGAAGTCTTAGGAAGGTGGACGCCGCAGCATGGCTCACACCTGGCCGCGGTCAGCCCTGGCCGACTCCTTCCACACCGCCCCGCCTCCCCGCGCCAACCAGCACCAGAAGCTAGGTAACCCAGCAGACAAGAATGAAAGCCTCTCCAGCCATTGTTGGAAGAACCGGGTAATGCGCCTGCGCAGAAGTAGCCCCTGGACTACATTTCCCGTGAGACCAAGGAACCCACCCCTGAAGTAAATAAATATTCACATCATGTGCTGCGGCCTTCCCCCGCCTCATTCGGGTGGGGATCGTACGGAACCCTCTGGATTCTGGGAGTCGTAGTTCAGCCTTCTGTCTGCGCAAGCGCAATCCTAGCGTGCAGCCTCAAGGTTTCCGCCTTTCATTCTTGCTGGGTCCCCAGCGGTCCAGGTGAGTGTGAACGTGAATGTGTGTAATTGTGAGAGGGGGCGTTACCGGACTGCGGACCCTTGGGTCTATGGCTCGGGAGGGAGATGAAAGGAAAAGGGGGAGGGGCAATATCGATAGAAGATGTGGAACCACCTTCATGGTGCAATACAGCCGGGACCTGGGTTCAAATTCTTCCTCTCCTGCTTCCTAGCTCTCACCTTGACCAAGGCTCATGACCTCCCTGGGGCCGCTTCCTTTTCTTTAAAGTGATAGAGGTTGAGCTCGGCGGCCTCTGAGCCCCTTTCCTTCTTTCTTTTCTAAACTAAATTTTTTTTTCAATCAACGAAAAAACTACCTTTTTTTCCTTCCCAGGCCTCCCTTCCCTCCTCACCGCTGAGAAAAAAAAGAAAAACAAAACTGTTACAACCACGGATAGAAAAAGATCCAAATTCCCCCTGGCCGTGCCCACAAAAGGCCCCAGAGGTCATCCCATGGGAGCCTGTGCCTCTGAGACCTCGAATAGCGTGGTGGGACCTTATCAACGAAGCCTTTCCCTGGGGTCTGGCTGTGCAGGGTGGCTTTGGTGACACCGGACCCCGGCTTCTGCCCACCGCACTCTGCATCAGTCCATCCAGGGCTTCTTAGGTAACCCTGAGTCCCCTTCTCATTGCATCACAGTCAGAGACCACAACCTGCTCAGTTTCCAGGCCTTAACTGCCATAATCAATGAATATTTATTAAGTGCCTCCTGTGTGCCAGGCACTGTGCCAAACTCAGGGGATACAGGTACAAATAAAAACAAAGACAGCCCCTGCCTTCAAGGAGTTTACATGCTTAATGGGAAGACTATACAGAAAATGAAGTCAAAGAGGGAAGAGGGGAAGAAAAAGGACCTTGCATGATGGAGAGTGCCAAAGAAGCCCCAAAACAGTATAGTTGGTGGAATATAGGGGAAAAAAAAACAGCCCTGAGACTCCCTCACTAAATTGAGGTGCCCCAAAGAACTGCTTTAAATGTTTTTGTTCATATGAGTCCTTTTCCACTTTCTTTGATCTCTTTGGATATAGAACTAATCTTTTTAGGCATAGAACTGATATTGTCATTGTTGTAGCAAAGGATGTACCCAGTTAAATATTTTTTTGGCATGTTCTATATTGCCTTCAGGATGGCTAGACCAGTACACAGTAACACCAGCAGTACGTTAATGTACCACTAGCATTTGTCATTTTCCTTTTTTTCAACTTTGCCATTCTGATGGTTGTGAAGTGGAACTTTAGAATTGTTTTAATTTGTCTTCCTCTAATTATTAATGAGTTAGAACATTATATGTCTATTTGTTAGCTTGCATTTCTGACTCTGACAAGCATCCTATTCATATCCTTTGACCATATACTGATTAGGGAATGGCTCTTATTCTTATAAATTTGAGTCAGTTCTTACATATCTTAGAAGTTAGATGTTTATTAGAGAAATTTACTGCACACCCCTCACCCCCCATTTACCTTCTTTTTAAATTTGGCTGCATTGATTTTGTCTGTGCAAAAAGATTAAAAAAAATTTTAATCAAAACCATATATTTTACTTCTTGTGATTCTGTTTCTTGTTTCGTCATGAGCTCTTCCTTAATCCATAGATCTAAAAGATAATTTTTTCTTTTGCTCCTTTAATTTATGATGTTACCCTTTATATTTAAGTCATGTGTCCATTTGGAGCTTTCTTGGTATATTTTGTGAGATGTTGGTCTATACCTAGTTTTTTCCAGACTGCTTTCCAGTTTTCCCAACAGTTTTTTTTTTTTAAATATCGGGTTCTTACCTTAATAACTGGGATCAGTGGTTTTGCAAAACACTAGACTACTGTGTTTGTTTGCTCTTTTTTTTGGTATACTTGATCTGTTCTACTGATTGACTTCTCTTTCTTAACTAGTACTAAATTGTTTTGATGATTACTAATTTGTAGTATTGTTTGAGATTTAGTTTTGCTAGGTCCCCTTCTTTTTTTCATTTTTTTCATTATTTTTTCACTTTTTTTCATTATTTTCTTTTAGATTCTAGACCTTTTGTTTCTCCAGATGAATTTTGTTATTATTGTTCATATATATATATATATATATATATATATATATATATATATATGAAGTAATCATTTGGCAATGTGATTCATATGGCACTGAATAAGTAAATTAATTTAGGCAATCTCACCATTTTTTATTATATTGCCACCCATGAAGAATTAATATTTCTCTAATTATTTTGATCTCTATTTCTATAAAGATTGTTTTGTAGTTGTATTCATATGATTCCTGTTAGGCAAGTAGTCTACCACGTATTTAAAACTTTCCATAGTTGCTTTTAATGAAATCTCTCTATTATCTCTTGGTAGATTTTGCTGGTAATACACAGAAATTATGCTGATGATATAGGTGAGTTCATTCTATAACCTAAGATTTTGGTGAAGTTAATTATTTTAATTTTTAAAAGTTAATTATCTAGGGTTCTCTAAGTAAATTATCATATCATCTGCAATAAATGAATGGTTTTATTTACTCTTGCTTATGTTTATTTCCTCAATTTCTTTAAAAAAAGTCATATTGTTATAACTAGCATGACGATGGCTATCCTTGCTCTTTACCCTTGATACTATCGGAAAGGCCTCTAGTTTGTTCCCATTACAGATAATGCTGGCCCTTGGTTTTAGAAAGATAGTATGTATCAATTTAGAGAAACATCCATTTAGTCAGTCAATAAGCATTGATTAAATGTCACTGTATGCCAGACACTGTGCTGAATGCTGGAGATTCAAGTAAGAAAAAGAAAGACAGTCCCTGCCTTCACGGCTGCCTAGACTATTTCTGTTTTCATGCCGCCATCTTAACTCTGTCCCTGCCTAGACTATTTCTTATAGTATTAAGAACCTATTTTTAATGGTCTTGACCAAACTTCTGAGAATTCTCTCCTGCACAGATGAGAACCTATCTAAAGAAAAAAAAATGCTAAGGTTTGTTAATAGCTTAAGTTTCTGATTTAACCCTCCTGTACCAGAAGGATGCAGTTTCTTTAGACCTTGGGATTGTAATTCACCCTAGATAGTTAGATACTTTCTTACTATTTCTTGACTTTCCATGTTTAGATACTTTCTTACTATTTCTTGACTTTCCATGGATGTCATTTTTGTTCTGACCTTAAAAACTCATTTCCATAGTCTTTCCCTTTCATTCTAATAGAAGGTAGGTCTGATCCTGGCTTCCCTTTGACCTCTCTCTCTGTAAGGACACTGGGGATCACACTTAAGTGGTGTGTGAGAAATTCCATCCTAGTGGCTTTGGGAGCTACATGGCAGAATTAATCTTCCTTCTGGTTTCTTTCTTGTCCTTCAGTTCTTGAGATTCTGCCCTTCCCCAAGAAAGAAGAATCAAGGAGAAAGAGGAAATGACTTCTAGAACCTTAACGGCTAGACCCCAGGTGAGTTAGGACCCTCTCTATCCCCATTCCATTTTCTCTGTCTCTCTCTTCTTCTTCTCTTTCTCTCTCTCTCTCTCTCTCTCTCTCTCTCTCTCTCTCTCTCTCTCTCTCTCTCTCTCTCCCCTACTTTATCCCTTCCTTCTTTAGTAATCAAGACCATGGTTGCTGCATAGAATTTGTTATGGTGCTTATAATGATGTTTATTTAGAATAGGAATGATTATTTATTCATTAAAGGTTTGGTAGAAATTCACTTGGACTTGGAAGTTTTTTATTTTTCTCGTGGGAGTTAATTTCTTACTGTTCAGTTTCTCTATCTGAGTGTTTATTTAGATTGTTTCCTGTTTTTTTTTTCTATGTGTTTGCTTAGTTGTTCATTTCATTTAAGTTTTCATTATTTTTGCAGTGTGATTAAGTATGGCAGTTTCTGATGAATTTCTTTTCCATTTGTTATAAATTCTCGTTTGTCACTTTCGATTTTGATAACTTGCTGTAAAGCACCAGACAAAGGCCATCTCTAACAATGATAATTTATTAGTCATTATTAATAACTTATTATATGATTACTCAGTTTTGGTTACCCTTTTTAGAAATGCTTTTTGGTTTTGTTTACTAGGTTAGTTATTTTTTTCAAATCTTCATTTGTTGCCTCATAGTTTCAAAGTATCTTCTTTTATGATTGTTTTGAGATTATTAATTTGTCTGTTTTCTAGTTTTTAAAACTGCACATTCAGTTCATCAGTTTCCTCTTTTTTTCTTTTCTTAATATAAATATTCAGGGTTATGAATTTTCCTCTGAAGACTCTTCTGGTATTTTGTTATGTTGTTTGTCTATCATTTCCTTTAATTTTTTTCTTGTTTTTATGACTTAAGTCTTTGACCCACTAATTATTTAGTGTGATACTTTTTCAGTCTTCATTTAAGTCTGTGTTTGTTGTTCACATTTCCTTTATTGATTACAATTCTGTTGTTGCATTATGCTCAATAAAGGGTATACTTTAAGTCTCTGCTTACTTGAATTTGTTATGAGTTCTTTATTATACAGGACACAGTCAGTTTTTGTACAGGTCCCAGGAGAGCTTGACAAATAAATATATTCCTTATGATTCCCATTCAGAAGTCTCCATATAACCTAGCAATCCAGTTTTCCCAAAATTTTGTTGCCAACTGTTTTTTCTTCCTCATCTGATAAAAAATCATCACATTTGTGATGGCATATTTTGTTTTTAAAAGACTAGTCTTATTCCTCATCATAACACACAGTCATCCTTTCCGCTCCAAATACAGATAAAATTTATTTTACTGTGTAACAATCTTAATCTTTTTTTTTAATTTTTTTTAATTTTTAGATTGCAACAAACAGTTCTACATAATTTTGGGTTCCAGATTTTCTTCCCTCCCTCCCCCCCCCTCCCCAAGAAGGCATGGCATCCCATATAACTTCCAGGTATAACTAGGCAAACAATCTTAATCTTAATGACAGATCTAACTGTGTCACTTTTGGGCTCAAAAATATTCAGTTGGCTCCCTGTTGATATCAAGATAGGATATAAAATACCCAGCCTGGCACTTAGATTGCTTCACAGTTGGCTCCATTCTACTTTACAGTCTTATTTCATAAAATTCCCCTTTACATTCACTCCCTTCCTATCATATTGACCTAATGCTGCCTGTATGTGTCATTTCATCTTGCATTTCTATCTTTGTATTGGTGGTCTCTCATGTGTACAATGGTTACCTGCCTCTCCTCTGTCTCATAGCATACTTAAATTCTTTCAAAATATTGCTTCCCCTGGGAGGTGGAGCTAAGATGGTGGAGTGAAAGCAGGGAAATACCCAAGCTATCTTATTTGAGAGAGGTAGAATCCAATAGGAGACGGAGTGTGGCAGATTTGCACCCCAGGAGAGTCTGGAGGGTCCATGGGGAAGGTTCTATTGCACCAGCCTAGGAGAGTGCTTACACCTGACCATACCAGAATGGGAGCAGTCCCCAGGCTGAATCACCAGCTGCAGTAGCAGTTCCCAGGCCTCTCAGTGCAGGATAGGTGTCTGTCAGAGCTCGGTGAGACAGAAGTGCAGAACTTGTGGCAGCAGCAGCAGCTACTCCTAGAGCTGGCAGCCCACAGTCTAAAGGTTTGGAACTCACCTTCTTGAACTTCTGGGAGCCATGATGACTGAGTAAGTGCTCCTATCCCTCCCCTGAATAACCCAGAGAATACTGCCCTAGGAAAAAGCCTGGAATAGAGAGCTAGAAGTAGGGGTTCAAAAGTTTTTTAGCTTGAGAAACTAGGGATATGGGCCCCTCTTGAGGTGGCAGAAGGAGACCAGTGAAGAAAGGGAGGCATCTCAGCAAGCCCCACCACAGCAGACCAGCGGGAGTTCTTGAGCCCCAGGGAGGCGGAGCCAGCAAGCACCAACACCAGGACCCCAGGTGTGCCCTTTTACAGCCAGGGGAATTGGCAGACACCAGTGTAGACCTATGGCTGAGGCCACCCATGCTATATAGTGCTCTAGGGGAAGAGGAGACTTCCAATAGCCAGGCCACCCCTCCCCCACACCTCACATGGGGAGTGTCAGAGTAACCACAGGGAAACTCAGAAAGATTTCACCAACCTTGACCTTGGCACATACCAGCCAGCTCCAGCTCAGCACCGGGGAGCTCTGGCATTATATCACCTCTAGCTGATAAAACCAGAGGCCACAGCACAGAAAACCAGTAATCAGGCTCCTAGGTCCCAACACAAGAAGCTTGGAACAGAGCCCCCTGTGCCCCAGAAGCAGAGATCCACCTTAAAAGCCAGGAAAAAGCAACCACCATGAAGAAGCAAACTAGAAAAGTTAAAAAAAGACCATTGAATCATATTATGGGGACAGAGAAGATCAAAATATGAATTCAGAAGAGGACAGCATTGATACTATACCCACATCTGAAACCTCAAAAGGGAATACGATCTAGTCTCAAGTCCAAAAAGCATTCCTGGAAGAGCTCAAGGAGGATTTTAAAAGCCAAATAAGAGAGGTAAAGGAAAAATTACATAACTTAACAAGAGAAAATAACTCCTTGAAAAGTAAAATTGGCCAAATGGAAAGAGATGCAGAAGCTATCTGAAGAAAACAATTTGTTAAAGATTAGAATTGGGCAAGTAGAAACTAATGACTCTATGAGGCATCAGGAAGGAGTCAAACAAAATCTAAAGAATGAAAAAATAGAAGAAAATGTAAACTATCTCATTGGAAAAACAACTCACCTGGAAAGTAGATCCAGGAGAGATAATCTAAGAATTATTGGTCTTCTGGAAAGACAAGATGAAAAAAAGAGCCTGAACAATATCTTCTGAGAAATCACCAAGGAAAACTTCCCTGGCGTCTTAGAAACAGAGGGTAAAATAGTCATCAAAAGAATCCACCAATCACCCCCTGAAAGAGATCCCAAATTGAACACTCCAAGAAATATTGTAGCCAAATTCCAGAATTATCAAGTCAAGGAGAAAATACTGCAAGCAGCCAGAAAGAAACAATTCAAGTATCGTGGAACTACAGTCAGGATCAAACAGGACCTTGCAGCTTCTACATTGAAAGATCAGAGTGATCGGAATATGATATTCTGAAAGGCAAAGGAGCTTGGACTACAACCAGGGATCAACTATCTAGCAAAATTGAACATAGTCTTTCAGGCAAGGAGATGGACATTCAATGAAATAAGGGAATTCCAGACCTTATTGATGAAAAAGCTAGAGCTCAATGGAAAATTTGATCTTCAAATAAAAGACTCAAGAGAGGCATAAAAAGGCAAACAGGGAAAAATAATCCTTGTTATTCAACAAATGCAAATTGTTTACATGCCTATATGGGAGGTTGATATTTGTTAATCTTCATAATGGTCTAGGTAATACGATGTCTAAAAGGGATATATACATAGACAGAGGGTGTGGATATAAATTAACTGATGTGATGATAAAAAACTTAAGGGTTGTAAAGGGATTCTAATGGGAGAAGATATAAGGAGGAGGCAGAAAAGGGTAAGTTACATCACACGAAGAGGCACAAAAACAGTACAGGGAAAGAAGGGAGGGAGAAGAGCAGTTTTTGAGCTTTACTTTCATCAGATTTGGTTCAAGGAGGGAATAGCTACTCTATTAAGTATAGAAATCAAACTTGTCTTACAGGCAGTAGGAGGGAAAAGGGGAAAGAAAAGGGGGGGATGGTTAGAAGGGAGGGAAGAAGTAGTAAGGGAAAACGGTAAAATAAGGGAGGGGGGCCTGACAGGGAGGGAATACTGAGGGAGGTGATGGTCAAAAGCAAAACTCTTTTGAGGAGGGGAAGGGAGAAGGGAGAAATAAAAACATAAACAGGGAGGAAATAGGATGGAGAAAAAGGCACAGACAGTAATCATATTTATGAATGTGAATGGGATGAATTCTCCCATAAAACAGAGGTGGATAGCAGAATGGATTAAAAATCATAATCCTATGATATGCTGTTTGCAAGAAACACATTTGAAATGGGGATACACACAGGGTAAAGGTAAAAGGCTGGAGTAGAACATATGATTCTTCAGCTGAAGTAAAAAAGCAAGGGTAGCAATCCTAATCTCAGACAAAGCAAAAGCAAAGCTAGATCTAATTCAAAGAGATAAGGAAGGAAACCATATTCTGCTAAAAGGTACCATAGACAATGAAGTAATATCATTACTTAACATATATGCACCAAGTGGTATAGCAACCAAATTCTTAAGAGAAGTTAAGAGAGTTACAGGAAGAAATAGACAGCAAAACTATACTAGCAGGGGACCTCAACCTCTCTGTAAACTTGGTAAATCTAACCTCAAAATAAATAAGAAAGAAGTTAAGGAGGTATATAGAATTTTATAAAAGGTAGATATGATAGACCTCTGGAGAAAACTGAATGGGAATAGAAAGGAATATACCTTTGGCTCAGCAGTACATGACACACACACACACACAAATTGACCATGTACCTGGAGAAGATGTGGGAAATTTGAAACACTATTGCATTGTTGGTGGAGTTGTGAACTGAACTATGTGGAACTATGGTCAAAGGGCTATAAAGATGTGCATACCCTTTGACCCAGCAATACTACTTCTAGGACTGTATCTCAGACCATAGAATTGGGAAATGGACCTGTATGTACAAAACTATTTATAGTGGCTCTTTTTGTGGTGGCAAAGAATTGGAAATCAAGGGGATGCCCATCAATTGGGTAATGGCTAAGTAAGTTGTTGTATATGAATGTAATGGAATACTGTTACGCTATGAGAAATGAGGAGCTGATGGACTTCATATTAGCCTGGAAAGACTTACATGACCTGATGCTGAGTGAGGAGAGCAGAACCAGGAGAACATTATAATATGATTACAGACACATGGTATCTGTGATGACTAACTTTGATAGACTTCGCTCTTCTCAGCAATACAAGGTTCTAAGACAGCTCCATAAAGACTCATGATGGAAAAAGCTATCGACATCCAGAGAAAGAATTATGGAGTCTGAATGCAGATTGAGATGAACTATTTGCTCTCGCTCTCTTTTTTTCCCTTTTTTTTGCTTTTGTTTCTTCTTTCTCATGGTTCATTCCATTGGTTATAATTCTTCTTTACCACATGACTATTGTGAAAATAAATTTAATTTGAAGTTATATGTAGAACCTATATCAGGTTACATGTCATCTTGGGGAGGGGCGGGAGGGGAAGAAAATTTGGAACTCAAGAACTTGTGGAACTGAGTGTTGTAAACTGAAAGTAAAAAATAAATTAAAAGAAGATAATAAGTAACGAAAGCAGAACTTAAAAAAACATTGCTTTCCACTTTTAGGAAGTTGCCACTTACTACATGTAATCTTCCTTTCCTAATCTCCTGAATTGATAGTTCTTACTGTCTCAAATTTACTTATTATTTTGCTTATACTTTGTATATATAGGTTTTCTTCAGCAAAATGGAAGAACCTTGAGGGACTGGTTTTGTTTTCATATTCTGGAGACTAGAATAGTGCCTTACTCATAGTAGGCATTTAATAAATGTGTGTTAAGTTGCCCCCTCCCTCTTGCCCACACCAAACACAAATTCCAAGATTCTTCTTTTGCCTAAATTAAAAAAAAAATCATTCTTTGCATAACTGAGAGAAGCGTGGTTTAGGAATATTCTATGTTTTACTTGTGGCATACAATTTCTTTTCTATCTTTTCTTTTTAATTTTATTTATATATTTTGTGGCTATATCACCTTCATTTCTAAATAAGTCCTTCTCTCTTCTACTCAGAGAACCATCCTTTGTCACAAAGAATAAAAAAAAAGTGAAGAAAAAAAGCATTTAAGGAAATTCAGACAACAGATCAGCTGAGTCTGACAGTGTGTACAGTGTTTTGTACCTATAGTCCCTCACTTTTGCAAACATGAGAGGAAGATGCATTTGCCTATTTCTATGCCTTCTCAACTCACCCTCAGTGGTCCCTCACATCTGATTGGAGGGCTGGAGAACAGAGCACTGAACTCCTTCCGAAGTCTTCCTTTATAGAAGGCCCACAAACTTCTGGTGCCTCCATTCTCCATCAGCAAATGCTCTCTAAATGGGTGTTTATGTATTAAGCCTTCTGTCACCCCAGAGAGATTTAAAAAATCCAACCATGTACAATTTATACATCTTAGTGAAGTTCATTTGACAGGGGGACAACTAGCTGGGTCGTAGGTGAAAAGTAAGATGCTAAAACATGGCTGCTGAATTCCTTTAATCTTACCACAAGGGAGGTATTTTCTTATCTGGGTCTGTAGAATGTGTTCTCTACCAAGAGTCAGCACAACTGTGTAATAACCAGAGTCTATGGATCATCTTTTGGGGAGGCAGAGTACAAGCAATTTCTCTAGTGACATGATCACTGGGGAGGGAGGGTGGGGTAATGTCACACTCCTGGGAACATTCCCCCTTTCTTGCTGCCCTCTGGTTCATGTGCAAGGATCTGCCTCAGAGTCCTCCTGAACCTGGGAGAGCTCCTGACAATTGACAGCTTCACCGATGGACAGAACAAAGTCCTGGACTCATGTTTTATCTACAGCCCCATGGGGAATGATTAATTCTCTTTGATCAGTCATGACATATTTCCTGTCTTGTAGTTATCCTGCTTTCATAGAATGATTAAAACACTTCATTCCTCCCAGATTAAGGACTTGTTCCTATCTATTTTATACCTTGGATTGATTCAGTAGAGAAGTGTGTTTTTATATTCCTATAATTCCAGTGCCTTTCCTCTTCTAATTATTCCTTACTTATCCTGTCTATAGCTTGTTTGCATGTATTTGTTTGCTTGTTGTCTCCTTTTTTTTTTTATTTCCGGCACTCAGCACAATGCCTGGCACATAGTAGATACTTAACAAATGTTTACTGACTGACCGGAGAGAGAGAAGTAGAAAACCCCACTCTTACATGCTAGTAAAGTGTCTGATTCACTGTTCTCTCAGAGTGGGAGGTGATTTGTAAGGTTAATTGAGCAGTTAAGTAAGCTTTTCTCTGTGACTCCCAACCTATTAGGAAGTATGCTATATAGGAAGTCCTCAAGAAATATTTGACTTGGATATGCAGAACACTGAAAGCCACGAGAACCTTCCCATTTATCTTTTGACGCCTTTATGTCTTCCTCATGTTTCCTTTGAGAGTTGGTCCTGAGGTGAGCAGGAACATGTTTTGCTATTTTAGATATTGACCTTCCAAGACGTGACTGTGGACTTCACCCGGGAGGAATGGAGGCTGCTGGGCCCTGCTCAGAAGGACTTGTTTAGGAAAGTGATGCTGGAGAACTATGAGAATTTTGTCTTCCTGGGTAAGGACGGCTTTCTGTCCATGGGTCGTCATCTTTGGCTGGGTTGTCTTTGCGTTTTCATTTCCCACTGGCTGGGGGATTCCTGAAGTGCCTGGCTGCTTTTTGACTTGTTCAGGGAAAGTCTCACAAACAGATGATGTGGAGAGATTACTAAATTTCTTGACTTCTAGAGATATATTTCTGCTCTCTCTTCTAAGCTGAAAGACCTTTCTTTTGCACAGTTAGAAATCAGCAGCTTTATTGTGCTGCCCCGAAGGTTCATTCCAGTCAAAGATTTTCATCTAAAGACCCACACTGTAGATAATTAAAGACAAGAAAGGTCTCTGGCCTTTTAGCCAAAGATGTGTTAAGATGAACTGATTTTCTTTGGTTTCATCCCTTAGATGTCCTTTCTACCACCATCTAGGTCTTTCAGGCATGATGTGTATCTTAAAAAAGAAAGAGGGTAAGGTTGATGAGATTTTTCTGAATTCAGCATTTTCCCATTTATTTCCCATTAGTAGGACTTCCAGTTTTCAAACCCAGTATGATCTCCAAACTGGAAAGAAGAGAAACACCATGGATGCGAGAGGAAGAAGTCACTTTTTATTTTGAAGGTGAGTGAATGAAGAACAGAAAGATAGGGGTTACTCTGAAGCAGCAGCTTAGCTGGTTAGAGTCAGCTGGTGGTCAGGGAACTTTCCTACAAGGATCCCAGGCCTGTGGAGGAGTGTTAGGACTGACTCACTTGAGTCCTGTCCTGTATTCTCCACTTGCATCTGAATAAAGCACTTCCTGATCTCCCTCTCTTCACGTTTTCCTCCAATCTCAGAGAGAGAGAGCACCGTTTCTTTGTTCCGAAGCTCATGCCTTTCCCTATGCTCCAGATTGCACCATTTCCTACTTCTTCCTGTATTTATTTTCTCCTCTTCTTACAGCTTTCAGATACAGGTAAATTTACCCTATGGTTAAAATAACAAAAAAGACCCTCTCCTTAATTTTATTTCCTGTCTCATTTAACTTGAAATTTCTTTTCTGTCATTCCTGTTAAGGCCAAACCTCAGTCTCCACCCCTCAAAATGTCATCTATGCTATATCTCCATTTTCTCTGATCCCTTTCCCTACTTGAAGTGTTATAATTTGCCACTGCTCTATGGAAAATGATCTTTGTGGTCGCTTTGGAGTTCCATGGTAGTAGTGACAGTTTGCATACATATAAAACTTCATAGCTTACAACATGCTTTTATGCCATCATACATTGATGAATCATACATTGACCTTCCCATTTTGCAGCAGAGGAGGCTGAGCATCAGGGGGCTTTGTTTTGTCCGTGGGCACCAGACTGGTTAGAATCATGAGGCTGCAGACTGAGGATCTCTCTAGTCCATGGCTTTTCCCACTCCTACTGTTGGCTTTTCTTCTTCTCTCTTCCAAAGGCTTTTTCTCACATCCTCCTCTTGGCTCGCCTCTGCAGCATTTCAGTTCATCACAGTCCTTGAGGAGGCTCCAGATGGGATTCTCAGTCTGGCTTAAGGTTGGTCTTGATGGCCTTGGGGTCCCTTCTGACTCTGGGATTCTGTGAGAGTCTCACTGGACTCTGCCTTGGTCAGGCCACAACTGGAATATAGTGTTCAGTTCTGGGCACCTCACTGTAGGAAGAACATGGACAAGGTAGAGCATAATCAGAGGAAGGAAACCAGGAAATCAGATGTGGAAGGATGGGAGATCTGCTTGTCCCAATGTGCTGCAGCTCTTTGGGGGTCTTCATAGAAGTGACAGATAGGCCAGTGATTCAGAAAACAAGAGGCTTTTATAATGGGTGCATTTTAGTGTGCCCAAGAAAAGGCATAAGGCCTATCTGGAAATATCTAGGGGCATTGGGAGACAAGGGGATTGGGCTAGAAGTTGCAGGTGAAGAGAGATCAAGGCAGAAGATACATCTGAATTGTAGTCAAGAGAGATAAGACTGTAACTCATAGTAGATGGGGCAGGATGTTTAAGGATCACAGTCACTGGACACTCTAGGGTGCTTAGCAGAAGGTTGTCACTAGGGCTTGATTACAGTGCTTTTGAGACAACAAATGGGAAAGAAATGGCATTCATAATTCTGTGACAGGCATCTCTGCATTCCTTGCACTCCCAGGTTATACCAGTCTCTCTTTACTCCACTTTCAGTGTGGGACTGTCTGAGATACATTCTCATCCATTAGGGCAGCTCAGTGGTGCATATTAGGGCCAGAGGTTTTATAGGGAGAGGTGTGCTCTTGTTCAGGTGCAACAGAACTGACTTCTTGTGTCATGGGTAATTCCAATGTGGATGATTCCAGATAGTGAACATTTTAGAAAAGGGAGAGATTGCCAGAAAGGAGGAGGTGACAGAACTAAAGCAAAGAACCTGCTGCAAGAAAGACAACCTTTGCCAATCCTCCTCCCTCCAAAAAACCCCAAAACCACAACCAAACCCTGCTAGAATTTTGGACTGCCAAAATATGATACAAAGATTTATTGAACGAAATGACAGCGTTTAGCTTGGAGAAGAGAAGATTTTAGAGGTAAAAGGACAGCTGTCCAAATATTTGAAGGCCCATTAGGTGAAAGTAGTGTTAAACTCTTTGTGTTTGACCTCAGAGTGCAGACCTCTAAAGAATATGAAGATCTGTGATCTTCTTGGGTCATTTAACCTGGCTGTGGCTGAGAATATCTCAAGACTTAACAAGCCTGTTGATTAGTCAGTTTCTGGTGATATCTGAGGAACAGCCCGCCTTGAAAAGTGGCAGATTCTCCCTCACTAGAAGCCTTCAAATAGAAATTTGATGACCAGCTTGTCAGGGGACTATTGCTCACATACAGGTGCACCTGCTGACTCTGGTGGTCCTTGACACCTGCGGTTACTGTAATGATCCTCTTGATGGGTTTCTTATTTTGGTTCTTCTACCCTCATTTTCCTTCTGTCTCTTGAGCTCTTCTATCTCTGTCCTCTGAACTGTCTTTTCTGTCTCCCAAACCTTCCCCAACCAGTTCTTAGTGTCTCATTTGTGCCCCGTCTTAAACCTTCTGTTCCTCTCTGTACATCACTTCAGACAGGTTTTCTACTGTGAGGCTGTCTCTTCTCTTCTTATTCTCTACTTTTTCCTTTCATAACCTCATCAGCTCCTATGAATTCTGTGATCGTATCTTTAGAGATGATTTCCCAAAATTATACATCTAGGCTAAATCTCTCCCCTGAGTGCAATTCCTGCATTGCCACCTGGCTTCTGGACACCTCTTGGTTGTACATGGACATCTCAGCTCAATAGTACAGAATTAATACTCTTTCCCTCTAAATTGATCCTTCCTCCAGAATTCCCTGCAATACAGGGAATGCATAACCTCATCGTTTCATAACCTCCTCCTAGATAACTAGGTAAGTAACTTCAGAGACTTTCTTCATGTTTCCCTCCCCCTACCACATTTAGTCAATTGCCAAATATTATCAGTTATCCGCCACAACATTTCTACCATCTGTCCTTTTCATTCCTATCACTACCAACTTATTTAAGAGCCCATCACCTCTTGCCTGGATTGTTGTACTAGTCTCCTAACTACTGTTCTGCGTCCAGAGAGGGTAGAGTCATCTCTCACCTATGTGCCACACAGTTATCTTCCTAAGGGAGAGATCTGATCATGTCAAAAACCTTCATGGCTCCCTATAAGCTTCTTAGCCTGGCATTTGCAGCTCTCCACAGTCTGACTCCAAATTGCCTTTCCAGCTTTATCACACATTATTCCTCTTCTCACTTTATGTTCCAGCAAGAGTGGACGGCTTGCCCTTCCCATGAATGAAGTAGAATGAAACGTATTTTTTTGCTATTTCTTTTTCTTCTTCTTTTTGGAAATAGAGCTAATATAGAAAATTTGTTTTGCATGACTATACATATTTGTAATAGGTTTCATTCCTCTTGCCTTCTCAGTAGGTATGGGGGAGGGAGAGAATTTGGAACTGAAAATAAAATAAAATTGGGTTTTTAAAAAAGATATGAAATGAATGGTATCAATCTGGAAGAAGAAGTAAACTTGAGATAGTTACAACAAAGAAAGAGCTAAAAGGACTTAGTAATGTATTGGATATGGGGGAAGAAAGCTTCAAAGTCAGTCTGCTATTTCTGGCCTTTTGGCATTCACACAAGCCTTGTATCTCCTTTGCTTGAAATACACTCCTCCATCATTTCTGCCTCTCAGAAGTCTTAGCTTCCTTCAAAGCTCAGAAGCCACTTTCTCCCTGAAGTTTTCTTTATTCACTTCAGTTGTTCAAGTTCTCTTTTCCTCCTCAAATTGTCTTTTATTTATTTATCTGTATCTATGTTACATTGTCCCTAGTAGAATGTTAGGTTCTCATGGGAAGATACTTTCATTTTTATCTTTGTATTCCTTGGCTCCTACTGGAGTGCCACGTATGGAGTAGGTGGACTACTTTAAGAGTTTAAGAAAATTAACTTTCTATTTTTTTGGATTTTTTTCTTATATATTTTTATTTTTTTCCACTTAATAGTATTTTATTTTTTCCAATTACATGCAAAGATAGTTTTCAACATTCACTTTTATGAGATTTTTAGTTCCAGTTTTTTTTTCTCTCTTCTTCTCCTCCCTCCCCCCTCCCCAAGATGGCATGCAATCTGATATAGGCTATATACCTACATACATATTAATTTCTACATTAGTCATGTTGTAGAAGAAGAATCAGAACAAAAAGGAAAACCCATGAGAAAGAAAAAACAAAAACAACGAAAAAAGAGAAAATGCTATTCTCTGTTCTCCATTTAGTCTCTATCCATAGTTTTTTCTCTGGATGTGGACAGCATTTTCCATCATGAGTCTCTTGGAATTGTCTTAGACCATTGCATTGCTGAGAAGAGCTAAATCTATCCAAGTTGGTCATCATACAATGTTGCTGTTACTGTATGCAATGTTCTCCAGGTTCTGCTCACTTCACTCAGCATGACTTTGTATGAGTCTTTCCAGGTTTTTCTGAAATCTGCTTGCTCATCATTCCCTTCAGAACAATAGTGAGAATTAACTTTCTAAATCCACATTTCTTGTCCTATACATTCACTGGCCTACCACTTCCATAATTGCACTTGCATATAGATTGTGTTCTTTTGACTCGCTTTAAACTCAATTATTTCTGCAACTGCAATCATTATCTTTTCCCAAAATACCATTCTTCCCTCTCCACTTTCTCCCTTTCTGACCATGGGACTGTTATTCTTTTAAGCTTTTTCCCTTATATCCAATCCATTACTAAGTCTTTTTGGTTCTTTCTTTGTTATAACTTACCCGATTTACATCTCCCAATTCTCTATTGATACTACTCATTTCATATCTTTTTTTAAAAATTCAGTTTTATTTTCAGCTTCAAATTCTCTCTCTCCTCTACACCCACTAAGAAGGCAAGAAGAACAAAAACTATTATAGATATGTATAGCCCTGCAAAATAAATTTCTGCATTAGCCTTGTTTCCAAGAAGAAAAGAAGAAAAAGAAATAGGAAAAAAATATGCTTCATTCTGCATTCTGAGTCCATCTGTTCTCTATTTGAAGATGGGCAGCATTTTTTCATCAGAAATCCTTTGAAATTGTGGCAGGTCATTGTATTGATCGAAGTTAGTAAGTCTTTCATAGTTAATTATCTTTACAGTATTGCTATAACTGGGTAAATTGTTATTCTGGCTTTACTTGCTTCACTTTGTATCAGCTCATAAATCTTCCCAGCAGTGTTCCAGATATGGTTTGGGCAGGGTGGTGTTCCTTGAAATAATCACCTCCCTTACTTTGAATACTGAACATCCTAAGATCACATTCTATCATAACACTCTGTTGACTCCTACTGAGTCCATCAAAACTCGCAGGTTTTTTTCAGTTAAATTTTCTGGAGTAGCCAAACCTCCTTCAGTTTATAGTTGATTCTTGATGTTTGAAACCAAGACTTTTCCACCCTGTCATGATCCTTTGGGATCCTAACTGTAATTCATCATGTTAGGCACTCCTCTTAGCTTAATCTTATCTCCATATTTGATAAACATGTCATTTATGCTTTCATTAATGGCATTGATTGAAATGTTAAGCAACAAAGGGCCAAGGATAGATCACAGGACAGTCCATTAGAGAACACTGTCCAAGTTGATATTAAGATATTAATGACTTCTCTTTGGGTCCACTCATTTAACCAGTTCCAAGTCTGCCTTACTGTATTATTTAATCATTTAATTTTTAATTAATCATTTATTTTTCTAATTTAATAATTATCTCTCCTTGTCCACACAGATGACATGAGAATACCAGGAACAATTTCTTATTGTTGGTCCAAATTAAACTTGTGGTCAACTAAAATCTCTAGGTCTTTGAACATGAATCCAGCCAAGTTTCTCCAATCCCATATTTGTACAGCTGATGTCCTAATTGCAGGGATTACATTTATATTTATTAAATTGAATGTTGTTTACTCCTGTCCATTCTCCTATCCCTTTTTTAAAAGAATCCTGATTTGTTCATCTAATATATTAGTTATCCCACATACTTCTGTGTTATCAATAGTATTGGGAAGAGTGCCTTCTATGATTTCATCAAAACTGTTTATAAACATGTTGTATAGGACAGGGCCAAATACAGAGCTCAGAGATATACAACTAGAGAATATTCTCCAGGTTGACAACAACTCCTTATTCAGTACTCTTTTGGGATAAGGTTACTTAAGCTTTTATAAATCCACTGAAATATACTTACCAATTTTTATATCTTCATCTTATTGACAAAGACAACTTAAGAGTCTTTGTCAAGCAGTTTATTAAAAAATTAGATATCCAAATCTGTAGCATCCTCATCCACCAGTCCAGGAATCTTATAAGTAAAGGAAATGAGATTGGTTTTACATAATCTGTTTTTATGGAATCAATACTGGGTTTTAGACATCAATACTTTGTTTTCTAAGTACTTGCAATTCAACTATATGTTCGTGAATTTGGCTAGATGTTATCTTTAAGCTTCTCATACTATAATTTCCAGAATTAATCTGTTTCCCCTTTCTGGTCATTGTGACCTTTCACCAAGAATTGTCTGAGAATTGCTACTCTAATGACATCTACAAATGGTTTTAATCCCCTAGAATGTAATTCATTAAGTCCTGAATAACTAGTTCTGTTACTTTTTCTTTACCTTTGTTAACCTTCAAATCCCCCTTAACATTCACCTTTTCCAGATCACCATACTCTTTGAAAGAGAAGACAGAATCTAGGATAAATCATTTTGATTTCTCCTAGCACAGGAAACAATAGATAATACTTTTTTTGTTGATTTCAGATTCTCTTATTCAGAAGACAGGCTCTGAAACCAAGAAGTCGACTCCAAAGCAGGGTATTTGTATAGGAGGATCTTCCAAAGAGAGACTTACAAAGGATGGCCCTTGGGATTCCAGGTTGAGAGAAGCGTGGGATCATGATATCTGGTTAGAGAGGGAAAGGGGAAAACAAGACAGACAATCTGGGCAGGTAGCAACAACCCATAAATGGAATATATTTGGGAGACAGCTTGTTTGGGGGGCAATCCTTATTGAAAACCAGAGAGTTCCTATAGGAGGAAGTCTCCCTAAGTCTGAGACAGTTGGCAAGAGTTTCAAACAGTTTTCAGAGCTAATTAAATATAATAGAACTGCCTTAGGGAAAAATCTTTGTAAGCATAGTAAATACAGGAAGCCTTTCAGTTATCAGTCAAACCTTATTCGTTACCATAGAACAAACACTCGTAATAATAATAAGCATAATGAATCTGGCAAAACTTTGAGTAATATCTCATACTTTACTATACATCGAAATAGACATACAAGAGAAAAACCATGTAGGTGTAATGAATGTGGGGAAAACTTCAGCCGGAAAGGAAACCTTACTGCTCATAAAGAAACTCATACTGGAGAGAAACACTTTCAATGTAATACATGTGGAAGAGGGTTCAGATACCATTCATATCTTGTACAGCATCAAATAATCCATACTGGAGAGAAACCCTATATATGCAATCAATGTGGAAAAGCATTCAACCGGAAAGGAAGCCTAAGTAGACATAAAATGACTCATACTGGAGAGAAATACTTTGAATGTAGTAAAAATGGAGAAGGCTTCAGGTATAGATCCTTCCTTGTACAACATCAGAGAATTCATACTGGTGAGACACCCTATAAATGCAATGAATGTGGAAAAACTTTCAGCCAGAGGCAAAGCCTTAAAATACATGAAATAATTCATCCTGGTGAGAAACCATTTAAATGCACTGAATGTAGAAAAGCCTTTATCCTGAAGGGAGATCTTATTAAACATATGAGAATTCATACTGGAGAGAAACCCTATAAATGTAGTGAATGTGAAAAAACCTTTAGCCTGAGGGGATGTCTTAGGGCACATAAGAGAATTCACACTGGAGAGAAACCCTATAAATGTAATGAATGTGGGAAAGCCTTCAGGCAGGGGGGAGGTCTTAGTGCACATAAGAGAATTCATACTGGAGAAAAACCTTTTAAATGTAATGAATGTGGAAAAGCCTTTAGCCAGAAGGGAAACCTTAAAACACATAAGAGAATTCACGTGAGTGAGACACCCTCTGAAAAGAATGAATGTGAAAAATTCTTCAACAGAAAGGGAAATCTAAATAGAAGCAAAATAACTAATACTGGAGAGAAACCCTTTGCATGTAAGGAATGTGGCAAAAACTTCAAGTACAGTGTATTCTTGGTGGAACATCAGAGAGTTCATACTGATGAGACACCCTATAGATGCAAGGAATGTGGGAAAACCTTCAGCCAGAAGAGACGCCTTAGGACACATCAAACAATTCATCACAGTGAGAAACTCTTTAAGTGCAGTGAATGTGGAAAAGCCTTCAGCATGAAGGGAGATCTTAATAAACATATTAGAATTCATACTGGAGAGAAACCCTATAAATGTAATGAATGTGAAAAAGCCTTCAGCCAAAGAGGAGGACTTTATACACACAAAAGAATTCATACTGGAGAGAAACCCTACACGTGTAATGAATGTGGAAAAACCTTCAGGCAGAGGGGAGGCCTTACTGCGCATAAGAGAATTCATACTGGAGAGAAACCCTTTAAATGTAATGAATGTGGAAAAGCCTTCAGCCAGAAGGGAAATCTTAAAACACATAAGAGAATTCACACAAGTGATTTGCCATTTGAATTTAATAAATGTGAGGAAAGCATTTACCAATAGTCTGGACCTAATGACATCAAATAATTTGTGCTCAAGAGAAACACTTTCAGTGTAATGCATGTGAGAAAGCTTTAAGTCACAAGAGGTTGCTTAATGAACATAGGATAATTCCTATGAAAGAAAAGTCTTTTCGGTGTAATCAGTGTGAGAAAGCTTTCAAATGGAGTGGAAACTTCATGCAATATTAGGGAATGGATACTGTGGAGAAACCTTTTGAACATAATGAAGGTAGAAGATCTAACATTGTTGCACAGAATACCATTTGTGGTGGAGAAAACCATTGACTATCAAGAATATGTGAGACGATTCAGGCACAATTCACCATAAGCAAACAGAGGATCCATACTGAAGAGAAAGGTTTTCAGGATAATTATTGGGAAAATTTTCAACTGAAGTAGTAATTAGTCATAAAAGGTTTTATTCATCAATTAATTTTAGTATTCAGTGCCATACCAATCAAACAACCAAAGGATTATTTTATAGGACTAGCTAGAAAAAATAACAATTCATATTGAGGCAAAGAAAGTCAAGAATTTCAGGAGAAATAATGAAAAGAAATGGGAATAAACAGGGCTTAGCAGTGTCAGGTCTCAAACACTACAGAGTAATAGTTCTCAATAATTTAGTAAAAAATAGACCAAACAGTGACACAGATTACATAAACAACGAAGAGAAACAAGTGTATCTAGTACTTTTGATAAACACAAACACTCCAGCTACTGGGATAAGGGACTCAATATTTGATAAAAACTACTGGGGAAATTGGACAGCAGTATGGAAGAAATTGGATTTAAAACAATACCTCACAACTATACTAAGATAAGTTTCAAATAGGTTCATGATCCAGTATAAAAGTTCACATCATAAGCAAGAGAAACATGAAAAAAATTACCAGATCTATAAAAAAATTGATGATCAAATATGGAATAGAGGATCACAGATGATAAAATAAGAATTTCTGATCACATTAAAAAAGTTTTTCCATGAAAAATCCAACAAAGTTAAGATAGAAAAAATAATCCTTACATCAAATTTCTCTGATAAAGGTCTCTTTTCTAAGATATAAGGAACTTACTCAAATTTATAAGAACAGGAGCCATTCCCCAATTGGTAAATGGTCTAAGGATATACATAGGCATTTCTCAAAGGAAGACATCCAAGGTGTCTTCTGCTATTTGAAAAAAAAAATGCTCCAAATCACTACTAGTTGGAGAAATGGAGATTAAAGCAATTTTGAGATTTTACTTCACACCCATCAGAGGGGCAAAGATGACAAAAAAGGGAAATGATAGGTTTTGGAGGAGCTCTGAGAAAACAGGTATATCGATACAATGTTTCTGGGCCTGCGAATGGGTACAACTACTTGGAAAGTAAGTTTTAATTTATACACAAGATATTACTAAATGGTGTGTGCCTTTTTATATAGCTATGCCATTTTTAGGCCTATATGAAAAAGTTCAAAGAAAGAAAAAAATCCTCTATGTACAAAAATGTTTATGGCACCTTTTTTTTGGCCTGGTAAAAAGCTGTAACTAAAGGGATGCTCCTAAGTTGATGAACAGTTGAATAAATTGTGGTATAGGAATGTGATACGATACTGTTGTGCTATAACAAATGAGGAAATTGATTATTTCAAAGAGACACGGAGAGGCTTACATGAACCAAGAGTAAAGTGAGCAGAGCCAGAATAATTTATGCTTTAGTATCAATATTATAAAAGTGAGCAATTTTGAGGATTTTTATAAACTGATGAAGAATGAAATAAGCAGGACCAGAAGTTTATACAGTATCCACATTGTGAAGACAACTTTAAAAACTGTAAGAACTATGTCAATACATGGCCATTCATGATTCCAAAAGACATATGAAACATGCTATTAACCTTCAGACAGAGAGGTGATGAATTTAGGCTGCAGAATGTGACATTTTTTTTTGGTAATGCAGACAATGAGGAATTTGTTTTGCTTTATTATGAATTTTTGGAATAAGGTTTTTTTTTCTTTTGGGGTAAGTAGGATATAGAAAAGAGAAAATAGATCTTTATTAATTAAAAATAATTTGGAAAAAATAGAGATTTGGGTGATGCTACAGATGTGGAATATTGTATTCACTTTCAGAGGAGGTCACTCATTATTAGTTTTCCTAAATTGTTTTACTATGTTACAAGAGAGCTTGTTAAAGGGGGGGGGTCATCTGTAAATGTGCTAAATGTAAAAATAAAACATTAGTAACAATAATTAAAAACAAAACATTAAAGAATATGAGTTGATTCATACTGGAGAGAAATTCTTTAAATGTAATAATGTAATAAATATTAAAAATCTTTCAGTTTGAAATGAAGCTTTGATAGACATACGTATACATACATACATACACGCATATGTGGAAGAGAGAATTTATGAATATGATTTAGTATTTGTGAAACCCTTGACCTAAAAGAATCTATAAAACATCTTTTACTTCCTAGGATCATGCTAGAAGGAACCTTAGAGATTGAATCCAGTCTCCTTATTTTACAAGGCAGGAAACAGGTCCAGAGAGTTTAGGGTACTGGACTATAGCCAGTGTCTAAGGTAAGAATCAAAACCAGGCATTCCTGATTCCAAGTTCATTGCCCCATACACTATACCAGGTTGTAATGAACATGGAAAAGCCCTCAGAACCTTAGGAAGTATCAAAAAAATTGATGCTGAAGAAATATCCTATAGATATAATTATTCTGGAAAAAAACCTTCGAAGTGTAGACAATTTACTAAACAGATTTTATGCTGGAGAGTAGCTTCAAATCATTGGGAAAATTCTTTATAAAATTTCATCCTCTGTTAAATACTGGAGAGTCAAGATGTGAGGTTTTTTTTTATCAACTAAATTATTGCATTGAGAGTAAATACATTATACCCTCTTTTATGTTCCTCTTGGTTCTTTAAGTTCTTTAAGTGATAGTTGAGATGACAGAATATAACCCCCTTGAGTAGGGATTGTTTCATTCTTTGTGGGTCTGCAGTGCCTAATATAGTGCCAGACAAATGGTAGATATTTAATAAATGCCTTGATTGGTTGATTTATCAATACAATATTTAATATGCCACCTGGAAGAGATTTTTTTTGAAATTAATATTTATTAAAACTACTAATTCTTCTACTAAAAATGGTAGATAAATGGACTGGTAGTTTTTCCCCATGTGGAAAGATGATGCTTAATATGGAAAGTACCTATGTGTACATCCCTCTAAGGCATAAATTAGTTACCTTTGGGCCTAAATAGTTTAAAATTATGTGTGTTTTTCCACTTAGTCTGAAATAGAATCCTAGAAGACTAGCAATGTAAGGGACGATAAATGTTACGTGGTTTAACTGCTAGCCTTGGAACTCAAGGATAGAAGATAGAATCTTCTTCAAATTACTTATTGCTATCTAGGATGGTGGCCTTATTCATGGCTTTGGGTGACTGCTTGGCTTACTCCCAGAACTGCACAAGCAAGCGATGGCATAGCTACTGGAGGTGGGGCTGAAGGTGGTATAGACCAGCCCTTCTCCACTCGCAGGTTCTACTGTACCAGAAAATACATAATAAATATGACACTTTACCTCAAAAAAAGACCCGAAGTTTGCTTGTGGAAGTAGGCACCAGAGAGATTGCAACTTGTGAATTATTGTGAACCCCAAATTCAGACCCACCAATTGCTTCTCTTAGCAACCTCCAAATTCCTGCCCCCCCCCTCCATTTTTCCTTCTGGATCTCTCTGCCTGGTCCCTAGCTGTCCTTCAGATACTTCACCCAATGACAGCTCCAAAACCTTGTTCCCTAACAACTTTTTTCATAGGAAAATGGAAGTCAACAAGCATTTATTAAGCCCCTACTGTGTGCCAGTGCCTGTGATGAGCATAGAAAAATAAAGGATTATTGTTCAGACTGCTGTTTACAAAGCAGGATGTGTATATATGTGGTTGGTGGTATCATGACACAAAAGCTGACTCTTGGTAAGTTTAAGAAAATTACAAAAATGGTGCTTTTCCCCTACTTGGGATATAGTGCTTATAGTAGGTGTCTTAGAGGGGGTTCAGACTCAGTCTTACACACAGGTATTTATCTAGGGCTCCTCTTGGGCACACCCAAAGATATACACATGGAGAGGGGGATTCAGGACCAAAGAGAGTTCAAATCCTGACTGCCCCTCTCCTAACAGGCTCAGGCACATGGGGCTCTGTTTGTTTTTTTGCAGGGAGTAAGGCAGGGCAATTGAAG
>CM053625.1:329798122-329839398 GCA_028646595.1 Phalanger gymnotis | reverse complement strand
CTACTTTCTGCCATAGTCTTTTCTAGTTTTCTGAGCAGTTTTTATCAAATAGTGAGTTTTTACCTCATACACTCGAATCTTTGGCTTTATCATACAATAGATTACTATAGTCATTGACTACTGTGTCTTGTGTACCAAATCTATTCCACTGATCCACCATTCTAGTTATGATGATTGCTGCATTATATTACAATTCTAGATCTGGTATGGCTAGGCCACTTTTTGCATTTTTTCCCCCATTAATTTCCTTGAAATTCTTTTTTTAAAAAAAATATTTATTTTTAGTTTTCAACATTCATTTCCACAATATTTTGAATTACAAATTTTCTCCCCATCTCTCTCTTCCCCCCAGCCTAAGAGAGCATACGTTTTGATGACTTCTTCCCCCAGTCTGCCCTCTATTCTATTACCACCCCTTCTCTTATCCTTTTCCCCCTTACTTTCTTGTAGGGCAAGATAGACTTCTACACTCCATTGCCTATATATATTATGTCTCAGTTTCACATAAAAACAGTTTTTAACATTTGATTTTAAAATTCTGAGTTCTAAAGTCTCTCCCTTCTTCCCTCCCCACCCACCCTCACTGAGAAGGCAAGCAATTCAATACAAGTTATACACGTGTAGTTATGCAAAGCACTTCCATAATAGTCATGTTGTAAAAGACTATGTTTTCATCCATTCTATCCTGCCCCCCATTTATACTATTTTATCCTTTGACCCAATCACTCTTCAAAAGTGATTGCTTCTGACTACCCCCTCCCCCAATCTGCCCTCCTTTCTATCATCCCCCACCTCTCATCCCCTTCCCTCCCACTTTCCTGTAGGGCAAGATACTATTTGAGTGTGTATGTTACTCCCTCCTTAAGCCAATCCAATAAAGTTCATTCATTCCCTTCACCTACTCCACCTTCCCCTCCATTGTAAAAGCTTTTTCTTGCCTCTTTTATGTGAGATAATTTACTTCATTCTATCTTTCCCTTTCTCCTTCTCCCAATATATTCCTCTCTCACCACTTAATTTTATTTTTAGATATCATCCCTTCCTATTTAACTGTGCCCTCTGTCAATCTCTCTCTCTCTCTCTCTCTCTCTCTCTCTCTCTCTCTCTCTCTCTCTCTTTCCATCTATCTACCTACTTATTCCCTCCAACTACCCTAATATTGAGAAAGGTCTTATGAGTTACATATATCATCTTCCCATGTAGGATTGAAAACAGTTCAACTTTAATAAGTCCCTTATGTTTTCCCTTTCCTGTTTACCTTTTCATGCTTCTCTTGATTTTTGGATTTGAAAGTCAAATTTTCTATTCAGCTCTGGTCTTTTCATCAAGAATGCTTGAATCTCCTCTATTTCTTTGCATGTCCATCCCCCCCCCCCGAGGTATTATACTCGGTTTTGCTGGATAGGTAAATCTTGGTTTGAATCCTAGGTCCTTTTACCTCTGGGATATCATATTCCAATATCCCACTCCCCAACCAATCCCTTAATGTAGAAGCTGATAGATCTTGTGTTATCCCGATTGTGTTTCTACAATACCCGAATTGTTTCTTTCTGGTTACTTGTAATATTTTCTCCTTGGCCCTGGAACACTGGAACTTGGCTACAATATTCCTAGAAGTTTTCCTTTTGGGATCTCTTTCAACAGGCAATTGGTGGATTCTTCCCATTTCTATTTTACCCTTTGGTTCTAGAATATCAGGGCAGTTGTCCTTGATCATTTCTTGAAAGATGATGTCTAAACTCTTTTTTTTGATTGTGGCTTCAGGTAGTCCAATAATTTTTAAAATTATCTCTTCTAGATCTATTTTCCAGGTCAGTGGTTTTTCCAGTGAGATATTTCACATTGCCTTCTATTTTTTCATTCTTTTGGTTCTGTTTTACAATTTCTTGATTTAGCTTCCATTTGCTTCATTCTAATTTTTAAAGAATTATATTCTTCAGTGAACTTTTGGACTTGCTTTCCATTTTCTTTTTAAGGTTTTCTCCTCATTGGCTTTTTGGACCTTATTTGCCACTTGGATTAGTTTATTTTTTAAAGTCTTATTTTCTTCAGTATTTTTTGGAGTCTTCTTTAGTAAGCTATTGACATTTTCTTGCATCACTCATTTTTCTTCCTAATTTTTCCTCTACTTCTCTTACTTGGTTTTCTAAATCTATTTTGACATCTTCCATGGCCTGAGACCAATTCATGTTTTTCTTGGAGGCTCTTGATGTAGGAGCTTTGACTTTGTTGTCTTCTTCTGGTTGTATGTTTTGATCTTCTTTGTCATCAGATTTTTGGTCTAAATTTTTTCCTACCATTTGCTCATTTTCCCAGATAATTACTTGACTTTTGAGCTCTTTGTCAAGGTATGACTCTGCTTCTAGAATGGAGAGTGCACTGTCCCAAGCTTCATGGATTTTGCACAGCTGTTTTTAGAGCTACTTGTAGGCACTGGTAAATTTACAATTTTTCTAAGGTGGTTTGATCAAAGGAGAGGTATTCTCTCCTCTCCTGGTCTGTGCTCTGGTCTGTGAGTGACCTGAAGCACTCTTTTCTGCGTTGGAACTTTGAGGATGATTCCCTCTCCACAGCTGCCACAATGTCTGCCACACCAGCACACCTCCTCACCCCAGGACCACCACCCAGGACTGTGACCCAGGTCCAAGCAGGGCAAAGCAAGAGAATCCTGCCTCAGTGCCATCAAAGAGATCCTTGCAATCCCCCTCTGATCAGCCACTTGATCCCCCCACTGTATGTGGGCCTGGAGCTCCAAAAGCATCCTCTGCTGTTGCTGCTGCCACTGCTGCCACCTCCCCTACCCCAGGGCTGGTCCCAGACCTTTCTCTTCTCTCTTCCAGGCTCGACAGTTGTCCCACTGACCTTCTACATTTTCCTTAGTGTTTGTGGGTTGACAATCTGAAAACTGCCACAGCTGCCAGTGATTCAGTCCCTTGACCCCTGCTCCAGCCCCATTTGTGCCACCATGGCCCATGCTGAATTGCACTCTGTTCCCAGGCCCTTGTTATGGACCTTTTCTTTTGACCTTCCAGGTTGTCTTGGACTGGAGATGTTTTCACTTTCTCTTTTTATGGGTTCTGTAGCTCTAGAATTTGTGCAGAGTCATTTTTACAGGTCTTTGGATGGGTTTGAGGGAGAGCTCAAGCAAGTCCCTGCTTTCACTCTGCCATCTTAACTCTGTGCCCCATCCACTTTTATATTCTTAACCATTTGTTTTTTCCAATGAATTTTGTTATTACTTTTTCTGGCTCTGCAAAATAATTTTTTGTTCTTTTGATTGGTATGGCACTGAATAAACAAATTAATTTGGGTAGAACTGTCATTTTTATTATGTTAGCTCAGCCTACCCATCTGCAATTCACATTTTTCCAGTTGTTTATATATGACTTTATTTGTGTGGAAAGTGTTTTGTAATTGTGCCCAGGAGCTATTCTAAATCTGCTCATCTCATGCCAGACCACATGCAGTACTCTACTTCCTTAGTCTTAGGAGAGGACATCTCTAAATTTTTCTACAGAGAAAGTAAGATTTTTCATTTAATCTCTCCATTCTGCCTAATCCCACCATCCAATTACCCCATCAATATCCTTATTTGCACTCTTTGACTCAGTCTCAGAGAATGAACTGCCCAATCTCCAGGCCACCACCAACTCCATAACTTCTGCCCCTGGTCCCAGTCCTCATCTTTTCTGACATCTTGATTCCACCATATTTTTCTCTCCCCTTACTTTTCCATGTCATTTTCTATACTGGCTTCTTTGCTGTGGCTCATAAACATCTCAGGTTTATTCCTGTCCTTAAAATAACTTCATGTGCTGTTACAATCCTGTCAAACTATCATGCTATATCTTTCCCTGTTTGCCAAGCCAATCTCCTGGCAAATGCTTTCTACAGTGGTTTCCATCATCTTCTCACTTCTCCCACTTCTCAGTGTCTTCAACATCAGTGGTTGGAGCATAGACTTAGGTGACTGTGATGTGAGAAAGTTTTTCTTGGATGTGACAGATATCATTCTGTCATTGTGAGATTCTACTCCAGTTCTGCTCTTCTCTGTCTTTCATTGACTATGAGGGCTACTCCATTTCTTCTAAGGGATTTCTGCTCACAGTAGTGTATGTAATGATGGCCTAAATTCACCCATTCCCATCCATTTCAGTTCACTGACACCCAAGATGATGATGTTTAATTTATCAATTTCCTGTTTGACCACATCCAATTTGCCTTGAGTCATAGATCTTACACTGCAGGTTCCTTGGCAGTATTGGTCTTTGTAGCATCAGACTTTCCTTTTGTCATCAGATACCTCCACAGCTGAGCTTTCTCTTGCCTTTGGCCGGAGTCTTCATTCTTTCTGGAGCTACTTATGCTATTCCTCCTCTCTTCCTCAGGGGAGTGTTGGACACCTTCTATCTTTAGGGGCTTACTTTCTGGTGTTATGTCTTTTATTGTTTTAGTACTGTCCATGGAGTTTACTTGGCAAACATACTGGAGTGGTTTGATATTTCCTTGTCCAGTGGATCACCATATCTCAAAACTCTCCATTATGACCAGTCTGTCTTGAGTAATCCTGCATGGCATAGCTCATAGTTTGATTCAGTTATTCAAGCCTTTCTACCACCTCAAGGTGGGTTCAGGAGGGGCCTGATATAGTGAAGGTGACAGTTGTAAGAATGACTAATATGGGCTGTTGTCTAGGTTCAGCTCCTTGGCCTTGATCTGCTCTTTCTGGTCTTTCTCAGGCTGGCCTGGCTGAAGTCCATTCCTTTCCTTGTAAACAAGTTCTCTGATTAGTATTACCCAGGACAACTCCTGGTGCTCCCTGTGCAAGGCTTCCCTAGAATCCAAAGTCTCATTTTGGATTTTCAAATTGACAGACCTATTAGCTCATAGAGATGCCTGCTTCCCAGGAAGAGAGGATGAAGGAGAGTGAACAGGGAGCCTAGAAAAGAGAAGGTTGTAGGATAAATCTCCATCCTTGAGAAAGGAAATGGGCTCCAAATACTCCTGTTTCAAGATCCCCATTTCATATTCTGTCTTTGTCACTCATATCACTTATTAATTGCCAAGGACTTGAATAGGATGACCAGGACTTATTATTGGGCTTATATCTCCTATTTAGAATTAATTGGAATCTCAGATTAGAGTAATAGCTTGATGACTGAAGAGTGAGAGACCAAGTGGTGATATAGCTGAGTGGTGCATTTGGGAACCTGGCTGTCAGTGAGTATCTGTGTGGTTTCTGTTTTGTTACAGGAATCGAGCTTGAGAATAGGCAGGCATTAATCAGTTGCAGTCAGCAGGTTAACAAGTGGGCTTCTAGCATTATTCTCATGTCCTCAAGGCCAGTTTCATAAGACTCTCCTCATTGGTTCATATGTTGATACACTCAACATATTTGATATATAGTATTACATATGACAGGTGTTACATATGTATGCATCTATTTATATTTTGACATACTTGATGTTTCATGCCTGTTTTGGTGCTGGAGTTAGGAGCAGAGTGAATATAGGCTTCAGGCTTCCAGGTTTGAGAGAGATGACAGGGAGTTCTGGATTCTCTTGTGGAACATACCCTGCAGAGAAAGAGTTGGGGAAGGAGCAACCATGTTGAGGAGGCAGCAATGTCTTTATCCCAAATGTCCTACAGTAGAGACAGTGGGGACTTTCTTCTTGGGTGATATCTGGAATGCTCTCTTAGTTCCATGGAGATATTTCACTGTGAGCAAGAAAGCTCAATCACTCTGTGTAACATCTGGTATAATCTCACACATGTCATTATTCTGCTTTCTGGTTACTGTCATCTTGGAAGAAGGGGTGTATTTGATGTGTATTCCATATGGTCTTTGTGTTAGTGGCATCTAGTGGGAAGGGACTAAAGTCTTGGATACACACACACACACACACACACACACACACACACACACACACTCCCTGGGGCACTCCTTCCCCAGTAAGGGATAGCAATGAGAAGCTCAGCATGGCTCAAAACACACTTCTCTTGAACTTATATTATTAAGATGTGAAAGACAGCTTTAATTGTAACCAGGCACCATAACTATAAGGAGAGCAGAATGTCCAGCTTCCTGGCACCAATCTCTTGTTCCCTTTCTTTGTAGGAACTAAATATTTCCTGGAAAAGGGTGGGCAGAGGAGACCCTAGAGAGATCTCTTCATAGCTCACTAACTTGAATAGATAAAAAATTAGATCAAAATCTGATTTTTAAAACACGATCAGAGAAAATGGAGCCAGGATGTGAAATTTGAGCGTGGTCCATTGATGGATACCATTAGGCCTGGTCCTCTTGAGTTCTTTGATTCGTGAGTCATTGCTTACTATGGAATACTGACCTAGGAAGTAAGGACAGAAAAAGTCTCTGGCTAGAGATCTCAGGTTTCTTCTTTGTTTCTCACTCACTGAAGAGTCAAATGAAATATGAAAGGGAGAGTGCTTGGACTGTACTGGCTCATGGCCCCACAGGTTCTAAGCTCCTTTGCATGTTGCGTTGTTCCATATTCTCACCCGGACCAAAAACACGAGGAGCTCACAGAGAAGCTGGGACAGGGACTCCATTGTGTAGTGTCTCCTCCTCTGTGGTGCTCTGCCCCCAGCCCCAGTTAAGTCCCTGTGTCTGCAGGCCCTTCCCTTGGGGATCTCTTTAGGCAAAGCAGCTGGGGCTGTGGTGCTTCTAGGAGCAGAAGTGACCGACTCAGCTCAGAGGTAGACCTTGAGACCTTCATACCCTGAAGACATCCCTCTTCCTGGGACCCTTGTGTGAAGGGTGCTCCTGTTCTTCCCAATTACCTTTTGGCTTTTATAGTTTTAGTCAGTTTTATGGTTTCATGGGGCTGTCAGGTGAGGAAGTGGATAGAGTGCTGAGCCTGGGGCTAGGAATGCTTATCTTCCTGAGATTAAATCCTGCCTCAGATACTTACTAGGTGTGAGAGCCTGGGAAAGGCACTTCACCCTGTTTGCCTCAGTTTCCTCATCTGTAAAATGAGATGCAGAAGAAAATGGCAAACCACTCCAGTATCTTTGCCAAGAAAACATCAAATAGGCTTATTAAGAGTCCTACATGACTGACCAATAACAAAAATACTTCCAAAAGGCCAGAGACATCATATGAGCAGCAATATTTTCTAGTGAAAAGAACTCAGGACCTGATGGCAGCAAAGATCTGACAGCTCCTGACATCCTGCACTTTATTCCTACCCATGACCTGATATCCCAGTAATTAATGATCCTTTGTGGGGCTTAGCATGTACCCTCTCCAAATGGAAGGCCTGCCATTCTTTTATTCCTTGATATGGTTTAGGGGGACTATCTTTCTTTCCCACCACCACTTCCCTGAAGGTATCAGCTATCCTGAAGTAATGGCATTGGAGAAGTCTGTGGTGGGCAGGAGGGAAAAGTAATTGAGATCCAGAAGAGACTGGTTGAGTGAAGAGAGGACTAAGTGGACACTGGCCTGAAGGCTTTTGGGCAGCCAAGAACAAGAGAATTTGAGTAATGAGAGCCTGGCCCCCAGAAAATGGGCTCACATGAAATCAAGGTAATTTCTGTCCTTTATTCTCTACTTCATTCTTTATTTATGTATCAAAAGTCCAGGAATTTTTTGGGGGGAATTATCTCACATGCAAAAGAACAGAGATAGAATGTAAAAAGTTGTCCAAAGGCTGGTATAATGTACCAGATTTCATGACATGGGTTTTCCTAGGAATTTCCCTAATGTCTTAGACCTCAGTAGGAAAAATGAAAGAGCTTCACAAGTACAGATTTGGGGACTGGGAAAGGGAAAGGTATTCATTCAGTGAGTGGGCCACAAGCATTTATTCAGCTCTTATCATGAGTCAGGGAAGATACCAAGCACAGGTGTCAAAAAGGATGACTAAAATACAGTCTCTGCTTTCAAGAAGGTGACATCTAATGAGAAAGACATCCTATGTATCCTACATAGGGATGTACAATAGGGACCTACAAGGTAGATACAGTGTATGTGAAGGCAGTTAGGAAGGTATTAGGTGTGTGGTAAGGAAGGGGAATACTAGACATATCCTCTTGCAGAAAGTAGATTTTTTTTTCAGTCTTAAAATTCTCCAGAGAGCAGAGATGGAGTTGAGGGAGGGAGAACATTCCACTCAGGGAGACAGCAAGGAAAAAGGCCCAGAACTGAGAGATGGAGTGTCCTGTTTGAGGAGCAGCAAGGCCAGAGTCTTGGAATCATAGAGTACTTGGAGGAGATCAAAGCTAATGACTGAAAGGCAAGAAGGGTCTGTGTCCAGAAGGACTTTCAAAGCCAAACAGAGGATAAATACCACTTATTTCAATGACTGCAGGAGAAAGAAGATTAGAGGAATGGAAACCTCAGGATAACTCAATAGGCTCCCTATGTAGAGCAGAAAAAATTAATATTAAGATTTATTCATAATTAAAATGCCCAGACCTTTACTTTTCTGGCTGCATCAACCTCCTAAATGCAGACCTTTCATGAGAAAGTTTTGGAATTGAGGCAATGGAGAGCCCTAGACTCTGAGGTGGCTTCACAGGATCTAGTTAGGAAATGTTAAGGGGAGGTGGTGGAGCCAAGATGGCAGAGTAAAAGCAGGGACTTTCTTGAGTCTCCCTCAAACCCATACAAATATCTGTAAAAATGACTCTACACAAATTCTAGAGCTACAGAACCCACAAAATGACAGAATGAATCAGATCTCCAGCCCAAGACAACTCCTGTGCTGAGAGCAGTGTGCAGCCTAGCATGGCCCATGCAGTGTGTCCTGCACTGCTATAGACAGGACTGGAGCAGGCCTCAGGGCACTGAATCACTGGCACCTGTGACAGGTTCCAGACTTCTCAAACCACAAGCACCAAAGACAACTTAGCGGGTCAGTGGTAAAACTCTCTGGTACTTGCTTGAGAGAAAAGCATGGTTTGGCCCTAGCTCCGGGGTGGTAGAGGAGGCAGTAGTGGCTACAACTGCTCCCAGAGCTTAAGGCCCACAGACGGAGGGGAGAATCAAGTGGATGATCAGAGCAGGATTGCAGGAATCTCTTTGCTGGTGCTGAGGCAGGATTCTCTTGCTTTGCCCTGCTTGGATCTGGGTGAGGAGGAATGCTGGTAGTGAAAAAGCCCTGAAGCTTGGGACAGAGCACTCTCCACTCTGGAAGCAGTCATACTTTGGATAAGAGCTCGAAAGTCAAGTAATTGTCTGGGGAAATGAGCAGATAGAGTTAAAGAACTCAGCCTATAGAATCTTACATTGTTGACAAAGAAGATCAAAACATACAACCAGAAGAAGTCAACAAAGTCAAAGATCCTACATCAAAAGCCTCCAAGAAAAATAAGAATTGGTTGCAGGCCATGGAAGTGCTCAAAGTAGATTTAGAAAATCAAGTAAGAGAAGTAGAGCAAAAATTGGGAAGAGAAATGAGAGTGATGTGACAAAATCATGAAAATGAATCAACAGTTTGGTAAAGGAGACCCCCCCCAATACAGAAGAAAATACCACCTTGAAAGTATACTAACCCAAATGGCAAAAGAGGTCCAAAAAGCCAATGAGGAGAAGAATGCCTTAAAAAGTAGAATTGGCCAAATTGAAAAGGAGGTCTAAAAGTTCTCTGAAGAAAAGAATTCCTTAAAAATTAGAATGGAGCAAATGGAAACTAATGGCTTTATGAGAAATCAAGAAATTTTAAAACAGAGCCAAAAGAATGAAAAAAATAGAAGGCAACATCTCTCATTGGAAATATCTCATCGGAAAAACCATTGATTGTAATATTAAGTTGGGACTTTTTTTTTTTACTGTTTTAGAATGCTAAACTAATTAAATGTCTTTGATTGAGTCTTACTAGGTGCAAAGACCCAGGCCCAAAGCCCTAATTACTAGGTGCTAAGCAAATGTGGGCATGAGGCCCCCATGGCCCTAAGGGGAGTTGTTAAGACCAGAGCCAATAGTATGTGCATAAGTTCTGATCACTCAGATGACATTTGATGACATACAGACTGTATAAAAAGTGAGAACAGAGCTATTTGCTTCAGGCTCTCACTCCTGGGGGAGTGTTGGCATGGGACTCTGAGCAGCCCCTCTAAGAGCCTCCCAGCTTGTGAATCCAGATGTTGATGGTTTCTTGATAGCCATGAATTGTATTTGGTCTGTTTATATTGCGTATGTTTGTAACTTGTTTGTATTTGCTCTGAAGTTCAGGTCGCTGGCTTTTCCTCCTGAACTAATGGAGTTTATACGTATATGTTGGATTAAAGTAGGATTGTTAAACCCTTAATGTTGCTTTCCTTAGTAAAGCAGATCAAAAGAACATGTGCTGGTAGCATTCTTGTTGTTGGGCTTGTGTTGGCCTTTCACCCCCACAACAGCTGATAGCCAAATTGTTGCAACACTGACCTGGAAAAAAGATCCAGGAAAGATAATTTCAAAAGAATTAGACTACCTGAATGCCATGATCAAAAAAGAGCCTAGAAATCATCTTTCAAGAAATTATTGAGGAAAACTGCCCTGATATTCTAAAACCAGAGGGTAAAATAGAAATGGAAAGAATCCACAATTGCCTCTTGAAAAAGATCCCAAAAGGAAAACTCCTAGGAACATTGTAGTCAAATTCCAGAGTTCCCAGGTCAAGGAGAAAATATTGCAAGCAACCAGAAAGAAATAATTCGAGTATTGTGGAACTACAATCAGAATAACACAATATCTAGCAGCTTCTACATTAAGGGATTGGGGTGGGGGTCGGGGGGGCGGCTTGAAATATGACATTCCAAAGGTCAAATCAGTTAAGATTCAAACCAAGAATCATCTACCCAGCAAAACTGAGTATAATACTTCAGGGGGAAATTTGGATATTCAATGAAATAGAGGACTTTCAAGCATTCTTGATGAAAAGGTCAGAGCCGAATAGAAAGTTTGACTTTCAAATACAAGAATCAAGAGAAGCATGAAAAGGTAAACAGGAAAGAGAAATCACAAGGGACTTATTAAAATTGAACTGCTTACATTCCTATGTGGAAATATGATATTTGTAACTCATGAGGTCTTTCTTAGTATTAGGGTAGTTGAAGGGAATATACATATGTGTATGTGTGTGTTTGTATGTGCACATATATGTTCGTACATATGTGTGTGTGCATATCTATATCTATATCTATATCTATATATATATAGAGAGAGAGAGAGAGAGAGAGACAGACAGACAGACAGATAGAGAGAGAGAGAGAGAGAGACAGAGAGACAGAGAGAGCACAGGGGAATTGAATATTAAGGGATGATGACTAAAAAATAAAATTAAGGGGTGAGAGAGGAATATATTGGGAGTTGGAGAAAGGGAGAGATAGAATGGAGTAAATTATCTCACATAAAAAGCAAGAAAAAGCTGTTATATTTGAAGGCATGAGGGGGGAGGTGAAAGGGAATGAGTGAACCTTACTCTCATCAGATGTGGCTAAAGGAGGGAACAACATACACACTCAATTGGGCATCTTACCCTATGGGAAAGTAGCTGGGAAAGGGAAAAAGGAGGGAATGATAGAAGGGAGGGCAGATTAAGGTAGGGGGTGGTCACAAGCAAACACTTTTGAAAAGGGACAGGGTCAATGGAGAAAATATGATAAATTTTAGGGGGACAGATAAGTTGGAGGGAAATATAGTCAGTCTTTCAAAACATGCCTATTACCCAAGTGTTTTACATAATGAGACATGTATGACCTATATTGAATTGCTTGCCTTCTCGAGGAGGGTGGTCGTGAGGGAAGAAGGGAGAGAATTTGGATTTCAATGTTTTAAAAGCAGATGTTAAAACTGTTTTTACATGCACCTTGAAAATAAGATGTACAGGAAATGGGGTACAGAAATCTATCTTGCCCTATAAGAAAGTAAAGGGGAAGGGGATAAGGGGGGTGATAGAAGGGAGTGCAGACTGGGGGAAGGTGTAATCAGAATGCATACCATATTACAAGGGGGCATTGAAGAGAGATGGGGAGGAAATTTGAAACAAAATGTTGTGGAAATGAATGTTGAAAACTAAAAATAAATTTTTAAAAAGGAAATATTAAAGTGTCAGAGGTGTTGCTGCCATATGAATTTAATGGAAGGGAAAGAGATGACAGACAGTGACAACAGAAAAATTTTCCAGTAGTTGGGATATAAGGCAGACTCCTTAAAGGTGAGAAGTTTATTGGCCTTTAAATTAGTATAAGAGACACTGGGTACACTTAGCTTTGTCCTTCTTAGGGGCTAATCTAGATATTCCTTGAATGCTTCTGGTCTACCACATGACACTTTGTGGGTCTGTATCTAGCCATATATGACTGAGGGCTCTTTCTGTATGGGTGATTAGGAAATCTGATTGCCTGCTTACCTAAAAGGACTAATAATCCAGGGGCTGCTAAGGGAGTACTTGATACACATACAAGGATCCAGGGTGAGTAAGTGAGGGCATCTTTTAGGTGCCTTTGAGAGCCAGAGAGAGGAAAGTTGGCTGCCTTCTCTAATTCCCTCTTGACCATGGGAGCTGAGAATGGATGGCTGCCTCTTTCTCCTTGTGCTTATTCTATTCTCATCATAGAATAAGCCAAGATGGAAGAATATTGAGAAGTCTAGAGGTCTGGGGTTTTGGTGCACATAGAAATAACTCCTGACATCTGGCCGAGGGGAGAATTGTCTGTCTACTTTGGGAGCAGAGAGACATACCAAGGACAGAGAGCTGCAGGCATCCTGACCCCCTCCTGTTCGAGTGAAGTGATTGCTATGGGCTCCAGAAAGGCCAAGATGGCAGACACCCAGCAGAGCAGTCCAATGAGCAGTTGTGGAGGGGCCCACAAAGGGGAAAAGGACTTCCACTGCTAAATGTTATGAATTACCACTGTGCCATCTATGTTCTCTCTCCAGGGGCCTCACTGCTGTTGTTTTCAGTTTGTGCCCATCTTTCATGGCATGTATTCTGTGTGTATCTGTGGGAGAGGGTCCCCCAGGCTTTGACTGGGAATGTTTTTAGTAACTGTTCTTATTGTACCATGGGAATAAATGCTTTTATCAAACTGAGGCTATTTCTTGATAGGGAGCTTACGGGTGCTGTAGTGTCAGTACAGTCCCTAAGCATTATTCCTAGTAATTAATATTGTCCTTCCTGGGGACCCAGTCTGGAGCTATGAATTTCATCTAAGAACATGCTGCATGTTGTATGCATGTCTGTGTTTGTGTTTGTGTGTGTGCATTTTCAAATAGCATCCAATAAATAAATTAACCCAAAAAATAAATCCAATATGGCAGTCTTAACACAGTCATTTCTAACCTTAATATTTTTTCCATTGCTAATTTTTCATGCATTTACTTGTTAATTTTTTGCCTTCACTTCTCAGTGACCTATCCCAAACTAGTCCATTTCACACACAAAAAATACAGTTAAGCCAAGCAAGCCAATACATTATCCATTTCTGACAGTAGATTCCTTACACCCCACTTATAGTCCAACACAAAATTCTGAGGGGAAGGAAGAACTGGGCATTGTATTTAACAGATTTCTGATGTCTAATCATGGGTGGTTTCCTGACTGTAACCTTCTGTAAATTTTCCTCTTAGATGTGATTACTTTATTGCACATCAGTTCATTCAAATCTTTCTAGTTTTTTTTTTCTGATGTCTCTGTCATTTTTTTCTTCTGTGATGATTTTCTTTTACAATTTTGTACCAAAATGTACCAATTTTGTCATTCCTCAGGGAATCTTTCCTTCCAGTTCCTTACTGCTCCTGAATATGCTGATCCAAAGTTTTACCATTTAAATTTTATTTTTTTAAACTCACACTCTAAAAAAAGCATTTCCACAGTCATGGCAAAACACAAAATGTGGACTCTCAGTAAAACCATGAACTTCCACTTCACACAATGCTTTCCTTTTCAGAAAGGTATACAATATATTCTTCTTGATTTTTTAAAATTTCTGCTTTTGTGTTTCCTGCTGAACTTTCTCCCATTTTCTTGCATGCATTTAAAAATGTCTCAATGGATTTATTTTCAGATCAATGCTTCTATTCCCTCCCTTTCTGTGACCCTAATAACTAAGAGAATAAAATGTCAAAGAAAAAATGCCAAAGCAGCAAATAAACAGAGTCAAATAAAATGAATCCCCATAAGAGTCAGGTCCAAAAACATGTGTATCTTTATCTTGATTACGCATGCTGAATTTCATGTTGTCTATGAACATGTATGCACATTCCATGAGCAGATGGTAAAAGGAATCATCTTCACAGAAGTTTTTGTACAATTATTTTGTGTTTTGACCACATTTTGGGATTGCTGCCTGCCATGGTAAGGCCAGGGTTGAGTAAAGCACACAATTTTTAGGACACCTTTTCTAGCCCTTCCTCACACCAGGAGATGAGCAGTGTGGTCCTCCAAGAAGGATGCTCAGACATCCAGAGGAGCTGCTGAATCCCACTGCTGCTTCAGTCCAGTGAGAATACGACCCTATGGCCTGGGCTGCCTGTACGCAGGGTTGTGACTACAGCCCCCAAGGCATCTGCATCTGCTACTTCCTTGTCTGTTTTTGACTATGCTATAAACTGGGCTGAAGGGAGGCACAGGTGTGCAAAGTAATCAGGCTCATTCTTCTTCAAGAGTCAGTGAGACAGGCCTTGTAGTGACCAGGAGTTGTGAGTTACTATTGCCACATGTGCTCTCTTGCAGCCACTTTTCCTTGGAGAAGGGTGTCACTGACTTTTGGGAGGATGGTTTGTACCAACTGTTTTTAACAGTTGTTAACCCACATACTTAACACAGTAGTATTTATTATAAAGTTAGGAAAAGGTAAGAATAACATGCATATGGTATGGCTTAGAGTTATATTTTTGCCACTACTGTATTGAAATTGTTTTTTAAATGCAACTTGTTTTCTATGTTTTTGAAGTGCTTGTTCAGCAAAGACAGAAAAATCTTAAAATGGGAATGGTGTTTGTGTTTTCTCTGTATGAGTCATGTCCAACTGATAAAATATGTAACTGTCCTTTTGAGTTTATGATTTATTACCTTAAGAGCAGACTAATATCTGAGTGTTCTCCTTATCCAAATGTTAACATATTTAAGTATTACTTTGTTACACTTTTGGATTTCTGTTGTTTAAAAAGGATTTACATTCCATTAGAATAACATTGTATAGACATTTTTAAATAAAATGATCAGGTCAAAAATGATTTCCTCTAGAGTAACAAGAGAGAGAAAATTCTAGCCTGGCTCCCCTCTCTCTGAGGTCAGCAGCATGGCCAGCCTCATGACTGCAATCTTCTGCTCCCTTCCTGTCAGGAATTAAAATCTCCCTTGAAATAGGATAGAGGAAAGAGACTCTAGAGTTGTCTGTTCACAGCACCTTATAAGCCACCTGTGGACAGACTTATTGGGACACATGTAACCTATTTGGGCAACACATACACTCAAACACATCCAATGATGGGGAGAGTTCCTCACCACCATATCCCCCCACCATGATATCCCTTCAGTGGACATGAAGTCTATTCCAACCCATTGCAGATAGTCTGGGGCTCTGGGGTGATGAACTGGTGACACCTTAGGAATGACAGGGACAAAGACAGAGACTGTCCTGAGAACCGTGTTCCCAGAATAAGCAGGGAAATACTGAAGGGGGCCTCCAGAGCAAGGGTAAGGATGCTCTCCTTGTGCCGCCTGTTGGGATAGGGTACAAAAAGAGCACCTCATGTGTTAAGCCTACCCTTCCTAAGGAACCTTTCTAATCTTTCCCTTAAATAGACCCAGATGATCATCTGAGCAGCCCCCATAGTAAGGAACAGACCAGATTCACTGGGGTACCTAAGAGGTGGTTATGAACATTGTGAGAAGAGGGGAGATGGTAGTCTCTCTTCTTCCTTTTTTCCCTTCCCTACCCCTTTCTAAGATGCAACAGAGTGACATCTGTGTCCTCCACAGCTGGGCTGTTAGGCCCAGCCCTCCCCTGGGCTCTGTAGTAGCTCTGACTCAGGGGCTCTGGAGGAAGCAGCTGGTCTCCTGAGCTAAAGAGCTCAACAGTCCCTGGAGGTTTTTGTTCAGGCCTGCACCACTGTGGTTTAGGTATAATAATGCTGACAGTAGTAATGTCCAGCATCTTCAGCCTCCATACTACTGATTGTGAGAGTCTAATCTGTCCTTTACCTACTGCCACCGAAGTGGGCGGGGACCCCAGATTGCAGCATGGAAGCATCATAGATCAGGAGCCTGGGAGTCTGTACTGGTGGCTGCTGGTACCAGGCTATATAACCATATACATTCTGAGTGGCACTTTCTCCAGGCATAAGAGACAGAGAAGCTGGAGACTGGGTCACCACAATGACTACACTGTTCCCTTGGGTGGATAAAAGAAAATAAGGAGAAATAGATTGAAATCAAGAAGCATGTCCATTAATGTGTACTCTAATTTCTTGAGATGTCCTCATTGACTATATGAACTAGCCCCTCATCAGCCTTTCCAGCCCCACATCACTGTCTCATCCCCCAACCCATCTTCAATTTCCAAGTTTTGGAATCTCCTGGCATAGCTCAACAAGTGACCACTTGTTTGTATGTTAACACCTGCAGCTGATGTTACCCTGGGTCCAGAGCACCAGGAGCCAGAGGAACCTGGATAGGGAGGCCATTATTCCTCTTGTAGACCTTCAGTCTTGAGACCTCTGAGGCCACAGTGGGACAGATGGAGATGGGGGCACATTTACGTCTCTGCAAGTGGTTGTACAAGGTTGCTTTGATATTAGTTTGCAAAACAGTCTAATGTATGAGGTCTCTCCTCCACTAGTCATTGCTGGGTATTACATGTGGGTCAGACTAGCTCAGTAGTCAAAGTTTGGGAAATTTTGCCCTCATGGTCCAATGATCTCTCCTTCCATCTCTGCCAAGCCTGCCTGGAGAGTCCCATAGTAAGACCCTAACAAAAGGCTCTTTGTGGCTGTAAGGAACCAAACCAACTCTTCTCTGGGAAGAAGAGATCAAGGTGGTTTTGAAAAAAAAATTAACTAGAGAGACAAATGCCTCACTGGAGATAGCAGAAAGGGCCATTAGAAAAAAGTAATGAGCTGAACTAGGATTTAGTTACAGAAGAAAGAAAAGATAGACTTTAAAGGTAGCTGGAGAAACAAACTCAGAGGAAATAAGAAAGGATACAGCCACCTTAGGAAAGCAGGGAAACATCCTGGACAGACTGAAAAATGGGCTTGGGGAGCTGTACCAGCACTCTTGGGGCACTGTATAGAAGTGTCTCAAGATTCCACTCTGCCTTGCAGACATATTTGTCTGCATGCCACGTGTCTCTGATTTCCATAGCTGCCTATAGACAGTACTTGTAACTTCATCACTCTCTCATCTGATTCAGTGTTCTCCACTGATGCTGAGCCTCCCAGCCAAGACAATTTTCTCTTAGAAGGATAAGTCAGTGCTTAAGACTATGACTAACAACTCAGCAGCCACGTCTGTAGCTTAGGTTTTCCACTTAGGGAATGTAGAAAGTAAAGGCTGAATTCAGAACTGTGAGACTCTTTCCTCCTCTTCGACGCCTGAGCTTTTTCCCTGTGCAACATAAGTGGCAGAAAGGAGATTGCCATCTTTCTCTATGAGATTTAGGTTTTCTGAAACTCTTTGACTCTGTATGAAGACAAACCCCTGGACTAGAATTTTATAAGAGAAAACATCACAGGAAGGACTGGAAGACCTCCAAGAGTGAAAGTCGGAAGACGTTAAGAAAAACTGTTTCAAATGAGGAGGAAAATAGTGTGTTTGGGGTGGGTAAGGGGTCATCTAGAGAACTTGTGTGGGGAAGCCCTTTTTCAGGAGGTGGCAGCAAATACTCATATAGTCTCCCAAGCCCAGTGCTCTGTGCACTATGGCGCCACCTAGCTGCCCCAGTCAGAAGAGCAGTAGTCCCTAAATGGGTTCACACCCTACACACCTGTAATGCAGTATGCCTGGCCTTTCAGAAAGAGGCCTCTCAAGCCCCTCACCTTGGCATGGGATTGTCAAGGACTCCTTAACACACTCTAGCTAACAATGAATGCAGAGAACAGTTGTAAGGTTTGCTTACGGTGAGAAAAAAAAAAAACAACAATCACGACCTTTGCTATCCCACACAGAAGCACAAAGTGCCTCTCCCATCATGAATTTAGAATCATGACAGGGCAAACTCTCTGAACATAGAGTTAAACACTGCAAGTAGATTGGAAAAGTCATTCAATCCCTTTTGATTTCCTGAATTTATCAGAGCATTGTTTTAATTTTCGTGTTTTCCTTGCATGGGAGGATGTGGATTTTGAAAGTCAAGGAAAAGTAGTTCTGAGGATTTCTTTTAGGGAGTGAATTCATGGTTGTTTGTCAGTGAATAAGGAAGAGTTATGGTGATTTACTGCTTCCTCTGCATCTTGCCTCCCAGAATTCTCCTTGCTCACCTGTTTTAAAGTTAGTGTTATGGAGCAGCTGGGTGGCACAGAACACCAGCCATAGAGTCAGGAGAACTTGAGTGCAAATCCAGCCTCAGACAGTTGACACTTACAAGCTCTGCAGCACCAGGCAAGTCATTTAACCCCGACTGCCTAGCAAAAAGTAAAATAAATGCATAAACTTGTCCTTCCTCACAATGCTATTGTTATTATTTCGTGTGATTGTAAAACTCCTTCCCCTTGTTTTGCTCACGTGGCTCTCTGTATTATCTGGCATATTCTCATTGGATCATTACTCTGTTTTCAGTTTACTGACATCTAGGAAAAATATATTGGATGTGTCCTCTGTGTGGTCTTTGTGTAACTGGCATCTGGTGGGAAGGGACTCAAGATTTGGATACACACACATGTAACTTTGGGCCCTGCTTCCCCTGTAAGGGATAGCAATGAGGAGCTCAGAATGGATTTTTAAAAATTAGTTCTCTTGAACTAACATTATTAAAATGGGGAAGATTCTAACCAGGCACCATATTTATGAGGACAGCAGCATGGCCAGCTTCCTGGCACCAATCTTTTGTTCCCCTTCTTTGTAGGAACTGAAGTCTTCCTTGAAAAACGGTGGGCAGAGGACACTCTAGAGAGGTCTCTTCATAAAAAAATTAGATCAAAATCTGATTGAAAACATTGTCAAAGAAAATGTGCAAAGGATGTGAAATTCCAGCTTGGTGCTTTGGTGGATTTCCTTAGGCTGCTGCCTGGTCTTCTTGAGCTCTAGGCACCTAAAGGTCATTGCTTTCTATGGAATATGGAGCTTGGAAGAAATCTCTGGCTAGAGATTTCAGTTTCTTCTTTGTTTCTTGCTCACTGGGGAGTCAGATGAAATAGGAATGGGAGGGTGCCTGAGGCCCAGGGCATTGTAGGGTGATGCCATCTCATTGGGGTTGGTTCTTTGCTGACTGTACTGCTCCTGGCTGAAGAGAATCGAGAGTACTCAGGGCTCAGAGCTGCCAGACCATGGCCTTTCACCTGAGCCCTGAGGCTCTTTTCTCATGTCAGCCACAGAGACTCTGACCCTGAGCAGGCAGGCCAGTAGCTGCTGGAGGAGAGGAAGGAGAGGAGACAGCTGAGCCTCCCTGACCAGTCAGCCTTGGGGAGGTTTTTGTTCAGGGATGTAGCACTGTGGGAGGAGCAAAAGATCCTTGAGCACAGTAATAATCTGCCACATCCTCAGGCTCCACATTGCTGATTGTGAGAGTGAAATCCTTCTCAGCACCACTGCCACTGAACCTAGCAGGGACTCCTGAGTCCAGGTTGGAAACCTGGTAAATGAGTCTCCGAGGGGATTGTCCAGGTTTCTGTTGGACCCAGTTTAGATAAGTCTTTCCATCACTGTATTTGAGACTCTGACTGGCCTTGCAGCTGATGGTGATTCTCTCTCCTGAGGTCACAGACACTGAGGCTGGAGACTGGGTCAGCACAATGCCCCCGCTGGAACCTAAAAGTAGAATTTAATGATCAACCAACATGAAGTGAACAGATTAATCTCCTTCCATTTTGATCTTTAGCCCACAGACAACCTGGCTCTGCCAATCCTTGACCTCCTAGAAATCCACATTCCCCCTTGGACTGCACTTGCCCATGGCCCCAGAGATTCTAAGTTCCTCTGAATTCTCTCTTATGAAAAACTGCCAATCTTGTTGTGTTGTCCCTTGTTCTCACCTGGGACCCAAAGCATGAGGAGCCCACAGAGAAGCTGGGACAGTGACTCCATTGTGCAGTGTCTCCTCCCCTGTGGCTGCTGTGCTCCAGCCTCAGTTTATGTACCTGTGTCTGCAGGCCCTTCCCTTGGGGATCCCTTTATGCAAAGCTGCTGTAGCTGTGAGGCTTCTAGGAGCAGAAGTGACTGACTCAGGTCGGGGCAAGGCCCTGAGACCTTGACAACTGAAGATGTCTCCCCTTCCTGAGACCCTTGTGTGAAAGGGGCTCTGCTCTTCCTCCCATCCTTATGCTTTTTTTAGTTTTAGTCAGTTTTTTGGTTTCATTGGGCTGCGAGGTGGGGTAGTTGCTAGAGTGCTGAGCCTGGGGCTAGGAACACTGACCTTCTTGAGATCAAATCTTGCTTTGGTCCAAAGAATTTTTTCTTAATGAGCAGGAAAAGCCAGGGCATGAACTGGGTTCATATTGGGACAAGGAGATACTAGTATGTGCTAAGTTAAGGGGGTGAGGAGGAAGAATGTGACTGTAAATGTCAGAGAGGGTGCTTCATATGAATTTAATGGAAGGGAAAGAAATGACAGGCAGGGAGAATGGGAAGAATTTGCCAATAGTTGGAGTGCAAGGCAGATACCTTAAAGGTGAGAGGTTAATTCATCTTTACATTAATATAACGGGCATGGGACACCCTTGGCTTTGCCCTTTTTTGGCATTTATTCATTTTATTTTATGGATACTTATTGTTGTTTTCATTTTTTAGCTTTTATTTTATATTTCATTTCCCCACTCCATGTAAAAATAATTTTAACATTTGCTTTTGAAACTTTGACTTCCAAGTTCTCTCACTCCCTCCTCATGCCCACCCTCATTGAGAAGGCAAGCAATTTTATATAGGTTATACATTTGTAGATATGCAAAACATATCTATAATGGTCATGTTGTGAAGGAAAACAGACAAAAAACTCAAGGAAAATAAAGATAAATAGTTATGCTTCAATCTGTATTCAGATACCATCAGACCTTTCTCTGGGGATAGATAGCATTTTTCTTCCTAACTCCTTCAGAATTGTCTTGGATTGCTGTCTTACTTAGATTAGCTGTCACTCATAGTCGATCATCTTACAATGTTGCTATTACTTTGTACGCAGCACATTTTACTTTGCATCAGCCTATGCAAGTCGTTCCAGGTTTTTCTGAGAGCATCTCCCTCATCATTTCTTGAAGTACAATAATATTCCATCATAATTACATACCACATCTTTTTCAGCCATTCTCCAATTGATGGGCTTCCTCTCAACTTCTAATTCTTTGCTCCCAGAAAAGAGCTGCTATAAATAATTTTGTATGCATAGATTCTTTTTGTTTTTGTTTTTTTAATCTCTTTTGAGATAAAGACCTAGTAGTGATATTGCTAGGTCAAAGGGTATGCATGGTTTTATGACCCTTTGGGCATAGATCCAAATTGCTCTACAGAATAGGTGAATCAGTTCACAACTCCACCAACAGTGTATTAAAGTCTCATTTTTCCCCCTGCAACATGTGTCATTTGCCTTTAATGTCCTATTAGCCAATCTAATAGGTATGAGGTAGTACCTCAGTACTGTTTTAATTTGCATTTCTCCAATCAATAGTGAGTTAGAGTATTTATTCATATGGCTATAGATAGCTTTGATTACTTTATCTGAAAACTGATCCTATCTTTTGATCATTTATCAATTTGGGAATGGCTCTTTTTTTAAAAATAAATTTTACTCAGGTTTTTCTATATTTGAGGAATGAGACCTTTATCAGAGAAAGTTGCTTCAAGATTTTTTTCATAGTTATTATTGCTAGTGGCATTCCATCCTATTCCCCCCATTTATTCTATTTTCTCTCTTCTTTCGCTCTGCTCCCCCTCAAAAAGGTTTTGCTTCTGATTTTCCCTTCCCTCAAGATATATCAATTTGTAAAACAATCTGGTGTATAAGTGTAGTAGGAAGGCCGAATTTATGATCTCAAACATAATCATGTATATGTTTGAATGGTTAGAAATCGCAAGGTATGAGGGATTCTCTAAGTAGAAAGCATCAAAACATTTATTTAGGCCCCACAGTCACAGATTCAGGAACCAGCCTCCCCATTCCAATATTGTGATCACAAGACCCCAGGCCCAATAGGCCCGCCTCACAAGAGTAACCAGGAGGCCACATAAAACAATGTGGTATTTAGCCAATCCATATTTACTGGCCTCAAGTCCTTGCTCGCACTCCTGTGTTCAACTCTGCTTCCGCAGCTCCTGCCTCGGCTTTTTTCAGCCTCAGCTGTAGTCTCTCTTAGCTTGCCTCTCCTTGCAGCCCAGCCTCTGGCATTCTCAAACCCTGCCTCAATGACCACAGACCAGAGACCATTAGTTCCTGAGTAGGTCCCTCTTAAGTCATCAATCTACACCCACTCAGGTTTCACACCTGATAGGGCTTTGGGCCTGGGGCTTAGCACTTAACAGCTGAAAGTACTTTCACTCAAGGTAAACAAAAGCCAAAGTCCGGAAGTGCTAAGGAGCCCATTTTGCCTTACTGACACAATAAGGTCCCTCCTCCATGAGTATTGCTGGGTATTACATGTGGGTCTAGCTCAGTAGTCAATGTGTGGAAAGGTGTGCTCTCATGGTCCAATGATCTCTCCTTCCATCTCTGCCAAGCCTGCTAAGATGGTCCCATGGTAAGACCCTAACGAGAGGCTCTTTGTGGTTATAAACAACCCAATGCTCTCTTCTCTGGGGGGAAGAGATCAAGGTGATTTAGAAAAAAAATTAACTGAATGGAGAGACAAATGCCTTACTAAAGGTAGCAGAAAGAGCCATTAGAAAAGAAATGAGCTGAACTAGGATTTAGTTACAGAAGAGAGAAAAGATAGACTTTAAAGGCAACAGGATAAACAGACTCAGAGGAAATAAGGAAAGATACAGCCACCTTGGGAAAGGAAGGAAAAATCCTGGACCTACTGAAAACTGTGCTTGGGGAGCTGGACCAACACCACCGGGGCACTGTACAGAACTCTCCCAAGCTTCACTCTACCTTACTGAGCACACCTTTGTGTGTATGCCATGTGTCTCTGACTTTCATACATGCCTATATTGTGTTCTTTTAACTTCCTCCCTCATTTGATTCAATTTTGTCCAGTGGTGCTGAGCCTCCCAGCCAAGACAATTTTCCCTTTAAAAGGATGAGTCAGTGCTTAGTACTATGACTAACAACTCAGGAGCCACATCTATAGCCCAAATTTTAACTTAGAGAATGTAGAAAGAAAGGCTAAATCCAAAACTGTGAGCTTCTTTCCTTCTCTCTGACACCTGGGCTTTTCCCCTTTGCAGCATCAGTGCCAGATGAAAGAAATTGCTGTCTTTTTCCAAATGAGAGTTTGGGTTTTTGAAACTCTTTGAGTCTGTATGAAGACAAAACCCTGGACTAGAATTTTATGAGAGAAAGCAGCACAGGAGGGACTGGAAGACCTCTGAGAACGAAAGAAGATATTAAGTGAAACCATTCCAATGAGGAGGAAAAGAATTTGTTTGTTTGGTGCGGTCATCTATAGAGAGAGCATGCGTGGGGAAGCCCTTGATTAGGAGGTGGCAGCAAATACCCATGTAGTCTCCCAAGCCTCACACTCTGTGCACTATAGTGCCACCTAGCTGCTCCAGTCAGAAGAGCAGTATTCTGTAGATGGATCCACAGCCCTATACACTTGTACTGTATTGTGGCAGGCCTTTCAGAAACAGGCCTCACCAGTTCCTCACCTTGGCATGGGATTGGCATGGCTCTTTAACACTCTCTAGCTAACAGTGAATGTAGAGGACAGTTAGAAGGATTTACTTATGCTGTGGAAAAAAAACAAAACAGTCATGACCTTCACTATGCTACACACAAGTACAAAGTGCCTGCGCCACCATGAATTTAGAATCACAAAATGACAAGCTTTCTAAATGTAGAATAAAAGATTGCAAGTAGATTTGAAAAGTCATCCAATCCCCTTTGATTTCCTAAATTCATCAGGATGTGGTCTTAGTTTTTGTTTCTTCCTCATGTAGGAGGATGTTGTTTGTGAAAGTCAAGGAGTTCTTGGCTGAAAATTGGAGCCCAGCATATGTTTTGGGGGGTGATTTTATGGGATGTGATCTTATGGTTGTTTGTTGGTAAATATGGTAGAGTTACAGTGATTTACTGCTTACTCTGCCATCTTGGCTCCCAGAAGTCTCTTTCCTTAAGTCTTTTAAAGTTAGCATTTTGGAGCAGCTGGGTAGCACAGTGGATAGAGTACCAGCCCTAGAGTAAGGAGGATCTGCATGCAAGTAAAACCTCAGACAGTTGATACATGCTAGCTATGCTACACCAGGCAAGTCATTTAACCCTGATTGTCTTGGAAAAACACACAAATAAATAAATAAGGTTATCCTTCTTCAGAAAGCCACTGTTATTATGTTGTGGTTTTATATAAATCATTCTCCTTTTCTTCACATCACTGTGAACCACTCAGTCGCTCTGTGTATTATCTGGTATATTCTCATGTATATCATTCCTCTGTTTTTCATTCAATATCATCCAGGAAGAGGGGGTTTATTGGATGTGTGTTCTGCATGGTCATTGGATACACACACACACATACACACACACACACACACACACACACACACACACAACTTGGGGTACTCCTTCTCCATTAAGGAATAGAAATGAGGAACTCAGCATAGATTTAAAAAATAGTTTTCCTCAATTAACATGATTAAGATTGGGAAGATTCCGGGGCAGAGCCAAGATGACTGGGAAAAACCAGGGACTTCCTTGAGCACACCCCCAAATCCCTCCAAACACCTGTAAAAATGACTCTAAACAAATTCTAGAGCTACAGAACCCACAAAATGACAGAGTGAAACAAGTCTCCAGCCCAAGACAGCCTGTAAGGTCAATAGGAAGGGACTATTGCACCAAGGTGGGAGTAGAGCATGCCTGCACAGACCAGGCCAGAGCAGACCTGGCAGAGCAGGCCTCAGGGCAGTTAATCACTGGCAGCTGTGAGAGTTTCCAGACTTCTCAACCCACAAACACCAAAGACAACTTAGCAGGTCAGTGGAAAAACTCTGTTGTGCCTGGGTGAGAGAAGAGTGTGGCTCCGCCCCAGCCCCAGGGCAGTGGAGGTGGCAGCAGTGGCAGCAGCAGTGACAGTGGCTGCTTCTGGAGCTCAGGCCCTACAGATAGTGGGGGGATCAAGCAGCTAATCAGAGTGAGAGTGCAGGCATCTGTTTGCTGGCACAGAGGCAAGGTTCTTTTGCTTTGCCCTGTTTGGATCTGGGTTGCAGTCCTAGGTGGCAGTCCTGAGGTGAGGAGAAACACTGGTGGGGCAGAGCTTGTGGTGGCTGTTGAAAGGGAGTCCTCCTAGCAGTTTGAAAGCAGGAAAGAGTGTTTGAGGTCACTCAAAGACCAGAGCACAGGACAGGTGAGGAGTAAACACTTCTCCTTGGATCATCCCACCTCAAAAAAAAACTGAAAATTTACAGGTTCCTGAAAGTGGCTCAAAAAACAGCAGCACAAAACTCCTGAAGCTTGGGACAGACTACTCTCTACTCTGGAAGCAGAGTCATACCTTGACAAAGAGCACAAAAGTCAAATAATTGGCTGGGAAAATGAGCAGACAGAGTAAAAAAAAAAACTCAGACTATAGAATCTTACTTGGTGACAAAGAAGATCAAAACATAAAGCCAGAAGAAGACAACAAGTTTGAGATCCTACATCAAAGCCTCCAAGAAAAATATGAATTGGTCTCAGGCCATGGAAAAGCTCAAAAAGGATTTGGAAAAGCAAGTTAGAGAAGTAGAGGAAAAATTAGGAAGAAAAATGAAAGTGATGCAAGAAAATCATGAAAAACAAATCAACAGCTTGCTAAAGGAGACCCAAAAACCAGAAGAAAATAACACCTTAAAATAGACTAACCTAAACAGCAAATGAGGTCCAAAAAGCCAATGAGGAGAAGAATGCCTTGAAAGGCAGAATTAGCCAAATGGAAAAGGAGGTCCCAAAGACCACTGAAGAAAATACCACTTTAATAATTATATTGGAGCAAATAGAAGCAAACGACTTTATGAGAAATCAAGAAATTATAAAACAGAACCAAAAGAATGAAAAAGTGGAAGACAATGTGAAATATATGATTGGAAAAGCCATTGACCTAGAAAAATCAATCCAGGAGAGATAATTTAAAAATTATTGGACTATCTGAAAGCTATTATCAAAAAAAGACTCTAGACACCATCTTTGAAGAAGTTATTAAGGAAAACTGCCCTGATATTCTAGAACCAAAAGGTAAAATAGAAATGGAAAGAATCCACCAATTGCCTCTTAAAAAATCCCAAAAGGAAAACTCCTAGGAATATTGGAGCCAAATTCCAGAGTTTCCAGGCCAAGGAGAAAATATTGCAAGCAGCTTGAAAGAAACAATTTGAGTATTGTGGAAACACAATCAGGAGTTTCAACAATCCAGCTAGCAGCTGCTATGGGGATGTGAAACCAACAACAACCAGCTCACAGAATGCTGCAAGCCCAGGTTCTTTTGACCTGCTTTACTAAGGAAAGCAACGTTAAGGGGTTAAAAATCTCACTTTAATCCAGTATACAAATATCATTCACTTAGTTCAGGGGAAAAAGCTAGCACCCTGAATTTCAGAGCAAATACAAATTACAAACATCAACAGACAGACCAAATACATTTCATAGTTACCAACATCTGAGTTCAGCCAGGAGCTCAACAAGAGCTGGCCCAGAGTCACGCAATACTCATGCTGTGGGTCAGAGCTCTGAAAAAGAGAAAAGCCAACCTCTGGTTTTATATATTTTTGAGGGTCAAGGGTGAGTGACCCATGTAACAAAAATGAGACTTAAACCCATGTGGTCAAAAGCCTCTGATGTCACAAACATGTCACTCAAACACATGTAAACTAGGCTTTCCCTTGAGGCAAGGAGGTCATCAAGGACTCCTAATTTAATCAAGGAAGTAAAGGCCAAACTCTTCAAGGGCACTTGGTTGAATTAAGTGCTAAGAGTCCATTTTGATTCCCAATATATCAGGATAACACAAGATCTAGAAGCTTCTACATTAAGGGATTGAAGAGATATTCTGGAAGCCAAAGGAGCTGGAATTAAAACCAACAATCACCTACCCAGCAAAACTGTGTATAATACTTTAGGGGAAAAATGGATTTTCAATGAAACAGAGGCCTTTCAAACATTCTTGATGAAAAGACCAGAGCTGAATAGAAAATTTGGCTTTCAAATACAAGAATCAATAGAATCATGAAAAGGTAAACAGAAAAGAGAAATCATAAAGGAATTATTAAAATTGAACTGTTTACATTCCTACATGGAAAGATGATATTTGTAACTTATGAGACCTTTCTTAGTATTAGGGTAGTTAAAGGGAATATACATATACATAGACAGAGGGCAGAAGGTGAGTTGAATATGAAGTGATGATATTTAAAAAATAAAATTAAGGGGTAAGAGAGGAATATATTGGGAGAAGGATAAAGTGATAGATAGAATGGGGGTAAATTATCTCACATAAAAAAGCAAGCAGAAGCTGATATAATGGAAGGGAAGAGAGTGGAAGTGAAAAGGAATAAGTGAACCTTACTCTCATTTAATTTTGCTTAAGGAGGGAATAATATACACCTTCAATTGCATATCCTACCCTACAGGAAAGTAGTGGGAAGGGGATAAAAGTGGGGATGATAGAAGGGAGGGCAGATTGGGGTAGGGAGAAGCAAACCCTTTTGAAAAAGCAAAGAGTCAAAGGAGGAAATTGAATAAATGGAGGATGGAATAGGAGGGAGGGAAATATAATTAGTCTTTCACAACATGACTATTATGGGAGTGTTTTGCACAACAACAGATGTATGATCTATATTGAATTGTTTACCTTCTCAAAAAGGGTGGATGGGGAGGGAAGAAGGGAAAGAATTTGGAACTCAAAGCTCTAAAAACAAATGTTAAAAATTGTTTTTACATGCATCTGGGAAATAAGATAGACAGGCAATGGGGTATAGAAATCTATCTTGCTCTTCAAGAAAGTAAGGGAGAAGGGGATAAGGGGGGAGTGGGGTAATAGAAAGGAAGGCAGACTGGGGATAGGGGTAATCATAATCCTTGCCACCTTGGGGTGGGAAGAAGGAGAGAGGTGGGGAGAAAATTTGTAGCATAAAATCTTGTGGAAATGAATGTGGACAGCTAAAAATATATAAATTAACATAAAAAAGAAAATGGGGGTAAAATGAATGGTGAAAGTTAAAAGGAAATATTAGTGCTGCCAATAAAAACTTACAGCTTCAAAAAAAGAAAGATTGGGAAGATTCTGACCAGGCTCCATATCCATGAGGAAAGCAGAATGGCCGGCTTCCTGGCACAAGTCTCTTGTTGCTATCCCTGCTTTGTTTTCACTTCACCTGAAGCATACTGTCTTCTTCTCCAGTCTTTTACCTTTACTCTGTGTGTATCTCTTGATCTCAAACATGTTTTTGTAAACAACATATTGTACGATTATGATTTTTAATCCACTCCGCTATCCACTCCTGCATTTTTGGGAGAGTTCGTCCCAATCACATTAACAGTTATGATTACTAATGGTGAATTTCTCTATATCCTATCTCCCCACCCCATTTATACTTTTTCTCTCTTCTTTCATCCTTTCCATCCTCACCAATATATTGCTTCTGACCACTAGCTCCCTCAACCTACCCTCCTTTTTATCAGCCCCCCTCTCTTTTATTTCCCATTTCCCCTACTCCTTCTTCCTTCCCTTCTGCCCTCCCTTCTATCTGCCCCTCCTTTTTTTTATCCCTTTCTTCTCCCTATAGAGTAAGATAGATTTCTATAACCAAATGAATGTTTATGTTTTTCTCTCTTTGAGCCAACTCTGATGAGAGTAAGGTTCAAACAATGTTTGCCACCCCTGCTTCTTACCCCCTACTGTAATAGTCTTTGCACCTCTTAATGTTATATCATTTACCCTTTTCTGCTTCCCACTTTCATCTTCTCCCAGTACAATCCTCTTTTCACCCCTTAATTAATTATTTTTTATCATCACATCAAAGTCAGCTAATACCTGCACCCTTTCTCTACGAATACCCATTCTAAATACTGTAGTAAAGATACAGTCCTCAAGAGTTACAGATAATCATCTTCTCTTGTAGGGATGTAAACAGTTTAACATTATTAAATAACATGTGTTTTTTTTCTTTCTGGTTTTCCTTATTATGCTTCTCTTCTGTCTTGTATTTGAAGATTGAATTTTCTGTTCAGTACTCATTTTTTCATCAGGAATGATTGCAAGTTCCATATATCATTGAATGTCTATCTTTCCCCCAGAAGGATTATGCTCAATTTTGCTGCATAGTTGATTCTTGGTTGTAATCCAAGCTCTGTTGCTTTCCAGGGTATCCTATTCCAAGTCCTCTGGTAAAAGGGCAAGTTGGAGTGCCTGGTGGCCAGTAAGGATCTCTGTGCAATGCATTTTGTTGTAGAAACATGGGCTTGATACTAACATTCACTAATTGTTTACACTGCTACCCTTACCCTAGTAGAGTCACAGAGATTAGCTTCTAATGGGAAGAGGCCAGAAAAGGAAGCTTAAAGCAGGCTTTCCAGGGTGTTACTCATCAGCCCAGCCTGGCCATAGCCTCCTTTCCCTGGGAGTCAGTGATGGTCAGACCCACTGCTCATCGTTCACAGTTCTGGGAGATGAACTGAGAACTTAGAGATGACAGCGACAGGGAAATAGACTTTCCTGAGAATTATATTCCCAAATGGATGCCTGAGAATAGGGCTTCATAATCACTGCTCATAATCTTGATCTGACCGTTCCTGTCAGTACAAGCCTATTGAAAAACATCCAGAAGTATCAGGACAGTCCCTTGGAAGGAGTTCTCCAAATCCTTCCCCTAAATAGGAAGGTCCTAATGGGCTTCATCTGAGGAACCTGCACAGAAAAGGTCTAAGGAAGGTGAGAGCAGGGCGTAAGGAAGGGGCCCAGATTCCCTGGAGTGCAGGGAAGGTAGGTTATGAGTTTGTCTAGAATGGGCAGGGGTAGAGGGTTCTGTTTGCTCTTTTTTGGACTCTATGCCCCTTCCTACCATAGGAGAGCCTTGGATTCCTTGTGGCCATAGTAAAGCTGAATTACACCCAGTCTTCCCCTGGGTTCAGGGGCTGCTCTGACTTTCACTCTGAAGAACATAGTAACTTTCCTGATTTAAAGGGCTCAAGCATCTGGTGGGGCAAATACTAGGTAGAAAGTGGGTGAAGTACAAATTCAGATTTGGGATTGCCTACCAATAGAGTCATGGTGTCTCTGGAGGAAGTATATGCTTCCCCCTCAACTGGATGAAGAGCAAGAAAGGAGTTCATTAAGGGTGTGACTTCAGGGGCTGGGGGAGGGGGCACTGGCAGTGACAATCTGAAGTCATCAGTTTTTGCAGCTTATGAGGTGTAATGGCAAGCAAAGTGGGATCTTTTTGTTTTTTCTTTTGGACTTAAGTTTATGTAATACATTAAGTGCTTTTGAAGCTAATGTCAATGGAATAGGACATGCTCTGAGCTCTGGCCCAGCTCAAAACTATGGTGCATCATGAGTCACCTGGAGCCCAGTGTGGGAGAATCTTGCCAAAAAAGGGAAAAAGAGTGGGAAGAGAGAGCAAGGCAGAGCTAAGAGAGAAAAGCTAGCCTGAGTGGACAGAGGGAGGAATTTTCCTGGGGGAACTCACTTGTGTGAGGCCTAACAGAAAGAATGTTTGGGATGTTGGCATCCTATCTGTGGTTCTGTGTTAATCTCTCAGACAGAAGCCCTGTCTGTTTGCCTATGTTAATCACTCAGGCAGAAGCCCTGTGTGTTGGCCTATGTTAATCACTCAGGCAGAAACCCTGTCTGTTGGTCTGTGTTAATTTCTCAGACAGAAGTCCTTTCTGTTGATCTTTGTGAGTGAATTGAGCTGAAGGTTGAGACTCACCCATGGGAAGGAGGCTTAGTTTAAATCTCTTTTAAGAGCTGCTAAAGTGAATTGAGATGATGGTGCTGGTAATGTGTGTAGATATTGTTGCAGCCCTATTAAACTTTGTTTTCCCAGAAGCAGAGGCTGCAGGCAGGAGCTCCTGGAGCCTGCTGTCAGGCAGGAGCAGAGAGCTGCTTGCCTGTGAACCCAGGTGGGAGCTGGGAGCTGTTGGCCCGAGGAGGAAGAACCATGGGGTTTTGAAGTCAACCCTGAAGTCAAGATAAAAGAGGACTTTACTTGGACACTCTGTATTGACTGAGGAGATCGTAACTTGCTGTGACCTAGTGGTGGATGGTGTTTGTATTTTCTGATACCTCTTAATGATGATATATTTTACTAAGGAAGACCCTGGCCTGGGTCCCCTTGATTTTGGGGATGAAATGATATATGCTGCGTAATGTGTTGTGCTAGGGAAGACCCTAGCCTGGATCCCCGGGCTATGTAAACAAGTATTTTAGGGAATGCTTCTGAATGCAATGATATATGCTATGCACCGCATGACATGCTGAGTGACATGAGATATATATGTATTAGATGATATGATTTGCTTAAGGATGTTGCTATGAATGTTAAACTTAGGTTTATTGAACAATGTTTAGTATCTGCCTAAATAGAGAGTTCATCATACTATGTGATTAGACCATTGAAATTATTCACAGCAGCAGTCCTTAGGTGTGCTGCCATAATTGGCATTACATGAGGTTAGTGTATCCATCATCACTGCCAGTACCCCAGTGGAATCTTCTAATAACTAAAGCCATCTCTGTTTCTTTTGGAACCAATTCAGATAGATGTGAATCCTCAAATACACTTAAAAGCTGATGATGACTTTCCTTGGAGAGCTTTCAGCCCATTGCCTTTCATGCCAGCCTAGGTAAGCCAATTATCTCTAAGTAATAATTTTAGACTTTAAATAGTCAGTATAGGAAGGGCTATGACTTTGTTCCGGGGAGGGAAGTAAGTAGAGATCTCCAGCTCTGCCTCATGCCCTTTCAGTCATTTCTATGAGATGATTTGTATAGACCAGTGGTCTCCAAAATGGGCATCCATAGCCTGAACACTCACAGCAGGAGTTGCAAAGTAATATGGGGAAAATTGCATCCACCAACATTGAAATACTCATTCACTCCTATGTCCAGATAACCTCCTGTGTTTTGAACACACACACAGTGATTTAGAGACAAGGGTACAATGACCTGTCTTTCTGTTTCCTGGTTTCTCTGGGGAGGCTAGTCCTGAGAACTTTGGGAAGGAGTAGCCTAGACTCCCAGCAAAGGCAGGAGAATCTGTGTCCCAGGTGAACTGACAAGACAGACTAATACCTGTGATCTAAGATGAATTGAGGGAACCCTAGGCCAGGGTCCCAGAATTCTGGGATTTCTTTCCTAACTCATTCCATTCCCTTGTCCATTCCAGTTCTGGAAGTTGGTATTATCTTAAGGCATGGGCCACTTGGGACCCTAATTCCTAATTTGCACAATCAAGATTTTTATGAATCAGTAGCCACACAACTCCAGATCACTTTGGGGGTAATCCTTACACTTTCTTCTCTTTAAAGCAAAGAGAGGTAGTACCATCACCTTTCCTTGGCAGGGAACAGATTCAGATCCTGTCTTTCTGAGTTTCTCTATGTCCCTAAGGTCTTAGTCTCGGGGCCATAATTGTTGGAAATCAATTTCAAACATTTTTATGTGCACTCTCTCATGTGATGATCACCACAACCTCTCTGGGCAACACATACACTCAAATACACGCAATGATGGGAAGAAGACAAACAGAGAGGCTTAAAGTAGCCTTCCAAAAAAATTCCTCACCACCACTGTTCATCACCACAATATCCCTTCAGTGGACATGATGGTTGGTCAAACACATTGTTGATTCTCTGGGGCTCTTGGGTGATACACTGGTGACACCTAAGAGATGACAGGAACAAGGAGAGAGATTTTCCTGAGAACTGTATTCCCAGAATAAGGAAGGAAATACTGAAGGGGGCCTCCAGAGTATTCCTAAGGATGCTCTCCTGGTGCTGCCTGTCAGGGCAGGGTACAAGAGGAACATCTGAAGTGTCAGGCCTCTCCTTTCCCAGGAACCCTCCAAATCTTTTCCATAAATGGACCCTGATGATCTCATCTGAACAGCCCCTATGTGAGAGATATGAGAGAGTGGTATCTGTGGCCCCCTCAGCCGGGCTGTTAGGCCAATCCCTCCCCTGGGCTCTGCTGATAGTAGTAATGTCCAGCATCTTCAGTCTCCACACTGCTGATGACGAGAGTAAAACACATCCCAGACCCACCGCCACTCAATCAGGCAGGCACCACAGAGTGCAGATTGAAAGCACCATAGATCAGGCTCTTGGGAAACTGTCCTGGTGGCTGCTGGTACCAGGCTAAATAATGGTTAATATGCTGACTGGCCCTGCAGCTGATGGTGAATTTTTCTTCAGGACTAACAGACAGAAGCTGGAGATTGGGTTAGCACAATGGCTGCACAGGACCCTTGGGTGAAGAAAGAAAATGAGCAGAAATCAAGAAGCATGCCCAATAGTGTGCTCTGAGTGAGTGCAGATGTCCTTCCCATTGACTAAAGGAACCGGTACCTCATCACCCTCCCCTGCCCAAACCTATCTTTAGTTTCCAAGTTTTGGAATCTCCTGGTAACAGTACAACAAGTGAACACTTGTTAACTTCCTAATGTGTGTGGCTGCTCTTACCCTGGGCCCAGAGCACCAGAGCCAGAGGAACTGGGATAGGGAAATCATTGTTTCTTTTGTAGAACTTCCGGCCTTTGACCTCTGAAGCCACAATGAGATAGATGGGAAGGGAGCATGTTTACATTTTAGGCCCTGGTTGTGAAAGGTTGCTGTGATATCAGTTTGCAAAACATTCCCAGGTGTAAGATCCCTCCTCCAAGAGTCAACACTGGGTATTACAGGTGGGTCAGACTAGCTCAGTAGTCTATATGTGGGAAGTTGTGACCTCATGGTCCAATGACCTTTCCTTCCAACTCTGTCAAACCAGCCTTGAAGGTCCCATGGTAAGGCTGTAACAAGTGGCTCTGGTGGTTATAAACAAGAGAAGTGCCTCTTCCCTGGGAGAAGAGATCACTGTTTTTTTTTTTAAATAATTAACTAAATGGAGAGACAGATGCCTGGCTGGAAGTAGCTGAAAAGTCCATCAGAAAAGATAAATGAGCTGAATTAGGATTTAGTTTCAGAAGAGAGAAAAGATATACTTTAAAGGCAGCTGGAGGAATAGGTTCAGAGTGGATGAAGGAAGATACGACCACTTTGGGAAAGAAAAAGAATCTTGGATAGAATGGAAAATGGGCTTGGGGAGCTAGACCAGCACCACTGGGGCACTGTACAGAACATTCTCAAGGCTCCACTCTGCCTTGCCGAGAGCACTTTTATCTGCATCCCATGCGTCTCTGATTTCCATACATCCCTATAGACTATACTTCTAACTTCCTAACTCCCTCATTTGATTCAACTCAACTAAAGGTGACCAAAAGCAAGTGGGGACGGTCGCACGCTACGTAAAATGACTTCCTGGTAAAAAGTTTGTAAAGTGCATGATGACCATCATTTATGATTTGAAACAGAAGTAGCAAAGATGAGAGTCAGAGGAGGGCCAGTCCAGTTCCTGGAGATTTTGTCTTCAGATACTTAAAGAATGAGAGGAAAGTCTTCAGTGTGTTGGGTGGACACTCCATGTGCACTTTCTGGAAGGCCATGAATGTGAATGGGCCAGGTGAGGAAAGCCTGGAGGGGTTTTATTCTGTACCGGGATTGAAGAGACTCTTAGTTTCCTTAAGTGTTTGGTCTTGTTCTAGCTCCTCCTATTCCTACGCTGCTGGTTGGATGGTTGGCTGAGCCTGGAATCACTAAGTCCTGAATTCGAATCGTAACCCTGACAATCACGAGCTGTGTGACCCTTGGCAAGTCATTTAATCTCGGTGTCCTCAACTGTGAGATGGTGACAATAATAACATCTGCCTCACAGAATTGTTTTGAGAATCTAAATGAGATAATTTTTTTAAAAAGCATTTGGTACATAATAGGTATTATCTAAATCATCTGACTCTTTCCATCTACTGTCCTTCTTCCCAAAGCTAACCTGCCCTCCTTTCTTTACATGAATTCTCTGGATTCTCAGCCATCTTCATCACAGCATTAGGAGAGCAATAATCACAACATAGATGATAACTGTAAAATGCTTATGTCATTCTGTATCACAAAATATAAGCAACTCTCCATATAGAAGGTAGAAGTAAACCATTTATTCAGACACCGGACAACCAGATTCTGAAACCAGTAAGTCCAATCCATCATAGCAGCAAAGAATTCAGTACGCAATACCACAGCATAGAGCCTTGCCATCCCCAAACCATCCACCCCTCCTGGTAGTGCCCTCCATAAATACAATCACAGCACACCACATGTCTGCTCTTTCCCTCAGCTCTAACTGCTCTCTCTCAGCATTTCCTGTGATGCATTTTCCTTTTCTGCTCAGCAAGCTCCTCCCACCACAGGTGACTTAGGCTTACTGTGATGTAAGCAGGTCACATGGCCTATTAAAGGGTGGGAAAGATCTTCAAGACTAAATTGTCATTATATTTGGCCCCAAGGTCTTTCTTATACATTATATATGTCAATGGAGCAATCGATAGGAGTTTTTGGATAACTGGTGTCAACAGAACTTTATAACAATATAACAGGGATAACAAAAATAAGTGCATAAAACAATGTCATCATTCCCTCCTCGAATGAATGGGGCTCAAAATCTTGGGGTAAGGGGGTGAAGGTTTCATCCTCCATAGCTTCTTCTTGCTGAAATTGGATGTAGAGCTGTCCCTGCCTCAAGAGGTAAAGAGTCCTATTCAAGAGATCAGTTCTTCAGTAAGCTTGCATCTGGAACTCAGTCAATGCCAGGTCCAGAGATGACACATCACAGATGTGGACTTATCCTGGGTGACATCTGGGGATGACATCTGGCTTAAACATCAGGCATCTGTAGGTGGATGGTACTAAGCCTGTAGGAAACAAATCTCATAAACAAATTTAACAGACAAAAGCCAAAAACCCAAAACAAAACAAGGAAACAATCATAGCCTCATTCACGATAGAATACGAGTCAAGGAAAGAGTTTCATAAGCATTTTCTTCTGGATAAACAACAGTTTCAGTATTTTCTTCCCCATGTGCTGTAATTTCTGCAGCATTTGGAACATCATCTGGCTTCCATTATACCCATAATAACTCCCAATTTCATTCTATCAGTAGAACCAAACCCTTCCTTTTCTCTGCTAGTTGTTTTAGAAGGAGGGTCAGTCTTCACAAGAGGTATGGTTTCATAAGGAATAATAATCAATTGAACTATTCTATCATTTGTACAAAACTGTATGTATTCTTTCCCCAAATTCTGGAATGTTACAATAATTTTTCCTTGCTAATTAGAATCTATCACTCCAGCCAATACATGTATTTCTTGAACTCCTAATCCTGATTTAGGTAATATCCATCCAAAAATATTCTTAGGGATTCTCATACAAAACCCAGTAGAGACTTTTCTCATCTCTTTTCTATTCAACCAAAAGTCCTCTAAACAGTGTAAATCATATCCTGCTGAACCAGGTATTCCTGGGCACAGTGGTGGGACATCTTCCCTCACAGTCCAATACTCAATATTTGGGATCTTATGTGTTTGCTGTTTTCTAATTTGCAGATTTGGGGTCATCATTCTGGTTAGAGGTGTACTTCATTCTAATGGTCTATTATTCAAATTATGTGAAGCAGTTAACAAATTATCCTTCCAATGTTGATACAAATTATTAGAACTTAACTTTCTTAACTGTTCTTTCAATAATCCATTCATTCTTTCAATTAACCTAGATGCTTGTGGATAATATGGAATATGATATATCCACTCTATATTGTTTAACATACAATAATTTTTTGTTTTATTACTTTGAAATGTGACCAACTATCTCTTTGAATCTGCATTGGAGTTCTATAACAGAGACTTATAATGTCTAGAGTTTTACAGGTGTTTTTTCTGAGTTGCATTCTTATAAGGACAAGCCACTAGTACACCTGAATAGATGTCAACACAAATACATATAAATTTGCATCATTTATCCTGGAGTAGTGGTCCAATATAATCTATCTGCCAGATCTGGGCTGGGACTTTTCCCCTTGCTATTTCTCTAGTTACTACCCTAGGAACAATTCATTCTTCTTCCAATTGACATATATGACATTCCTCTGTTACTTGTTTTACCAATCAATAAGAGATACTAATACCTCTATCTTGTGCTCACCAGTGTGTGGCTGTCATATCAATTTAGATTTGCAAATCTTTCCCACTCATTAATAGGCCATGTGACCTACTTAAGTCATAGTTAAGCCTAAGTCACATGAGGTGGGAGGAGCTTGCTAAGAGGAAAAGGAAGTCGTGTCACAGAAAATTCTGAGAGCAGTAATGACAGGTAGAACTGAAAGAAAGCACAGACATGTGATGGTGGCTCTAAGTGGGTTTTTGGGAAGGCCCATCAGGGTGTGGATGGTTTTGGGATGACAAAGCTCCATGCCATGATGTTGTGTATCAAATTCTTTACTGCTGTTATGGATTGGGCAGATGGCTTATGGGGTCTGAATCTCTGGTGTCTGAATAAATCATTTATTTCTTCTACCTTTTAGGTGGAGAATCTCGTATATTTTGTGAGACAGAACCACATAGGCATTTGGACAATTACCATCTATATTGTTTCCTAGACCAAAATCCCAAGGGTACATTTTGACTTTGATGTTTTTGCCATAAACTCCTGTTGATATAGTCATCTTGTATAGTGACTTGTAATTCCACTGGTCCACTCTGTATAGGCTATAAATCCAGAGCTAATTGTAGAGCAGCCTTGGCTTATTCAAAAGCTTTACTCTGTTCAAGTCCCCAATCAAATTCATACTGTTTCTTAGTAACTTTATGTAAGGGCTTCAAAATCTGTCTTAAATGTGGAATGTGATATGTCCAATATCCAAACAGTCCTATAAGCTTTTGGGACCCTTTCTTATTGGTAGGGATAGGAAAATCTCAAATCTTTTGTCGGGCTTGTGGGAGAATTTCTCCCAGTCCCTTATTCCATTGTATTCCCATACATTTTACAGTTTGAGCTGGCCCTTGAATAAAGATTCAGGCAGGGTTAATTTCCCATCCTTTGCCTTTCATATGCTCAATTAAAAGTGTCAAACTCTTCTCCACTTCCTTTATATTTTCTCCCTGTATCATAATATCATCTATGTAGTGGGTAAGCTGTACCCCAGGTAACTTTAATTCTTCTAAATGTTCAGCCACAATCCTATGACAAATAGTTTGACTATGCAGATATCCTTGTGGCAAGCATATAAAAGTGTCAGCCCTGCCACATGAAAGCAAACTTGTCCCATTGTTTAGAGTCTAGTGGGATCTTAAAGAAAGCATTGGTCAAATCATTAACTCCATACCAAGTCCCATCATATTTCTGGATCCTTTCTATCAAAGTAACAGTATCTGAAACAGTAGCATATAAGGGAGGAGTCACCTTGTTCAATTGTCTGTAGTTGACTGTCATTCTCCACGTTCCATCTGACTTTCGAACTGACCAGACAGGATTATTCCATTGAGCGATTGTAGGGACTAATGCTCCTGCCTCAACGTATTCCTATACTGCATTCTATATTACTGGCAGTTTCATCTTGCCAGTCTGATACATGATACTGCTTCAAAGTAACTACTTTAGAAGGTTCAGGCAAAGTTATTGGATCCATTTTTACTTTTCCCACTAAAATTGTATTTATTCCTGTATTCCTTACTGCAAATTGATACCTCCCCTCAGATAAATTCAGTCATGCCTTTCAATATATCTATCCCAATGGTGTATTCAGGAATGTGTACAATAACCACGGTATATTCTTTTTTAGGTAATTGTCCAATTTTCATCATTAGTTTGACTTGTCTGGCTGGTATTTTAGCCCCTCCTAGTCCTGTGATGGTAATAGGAATTCCATGCCTGAACTTGTCAGGATTTCCATAAATCAAGGTGTCTTCCACCCTGGTGTCGATCAATGCCCTAGTTACAGTGTTTGATCCATTTTTCCAATATATAGTCAGATTAATATGGAGTCTGTAATCTCATCTGTGTGTTTCTCTAATCTGAGCTGGGTGACAGCCTATTTCCTAGTTTCCCTGAAGGTGTGACTCACTTGTATGCAAGCGTTCATGATCTGTAGGATTTGTATGGGCAGTCCTTACTTCTGTGTTCCATCTGCTATTCAGCTCCTTATCTTGTACTGGGTAGCTCATTGATTGGAATACCATCTATCATTCCAAAATCTACCCCTGCTCTCAATAGAGCAGTAAACGTTTCTTTCCTTGTCACTTTATTCTGATGTTGAATCTGCTAGCTATTCACTCTTCTCTCTTAAGGAAATTTATCTTTTCCCCACTCTCTTAAATCACTTATCAGTGTAATCTTATCTAGCACCTCTGAAAGAAGGTACCCTACCTCCCTGATTAGCAGTCAGAACTAGATGTTTATAAGGAGGAGGAGTTGTTTTAAGTATAAAACTTCTATGAGAGACTCTCAAGGGAGTATCATAGTATGCATCTGTGTTTCCCATCATAATAGCAGTCTTCATACCTCCTCCTTCAACTTTCTCGTACAGTTCCCAAGTGAATACCAAAGCCTATCTGCACTAGGCCACATAGAATTAGTTGTGTATTCTCTGTTACATCCTGTTGCTGCTAAAGCTAACAGGCTAATTGTCCTGTTACCCCCTTGCAAATGATAATCCTTAAAAACGTGCTGTACAAAAGGATTCTGACTAATGCTTATAAATTTCATAGAGTCCCCACTATCCACAGATAGTCCTGTGGCCCATTCATCACTGATTCTCACAATCCAAGATATTAATGATTCTCTCATTTCTTGGATAAATCTACTCAAGATATCTGTGATTTCCTGCTGTGGAAAATCCTCTAAAACCTCTCTGAACATTGTATTATTTTCTTGTGTTTCCTGCCTCCTTTGCAGTATAGGGGGGCACTTCTGTCTGCGGAGCCTGGTCTGATATTGTATCATTATCTGGCAAAAGAGTATCATGCCACAAAATAACATTTCATGCCTCGGCTTCTGATATTGTATCATTCTCTCCTAACTTGCTTCCCCTGTCACCATGGCAACCAGACTGGCAGCTAGACTCGACCTGGGTCAAACTGAAATGCACTCTTGACCTCCTTGGGTTCTTTCTTCTAGCCAAATTAACAGGAAAACCAGTTGATTCCTGAACAAAAATCTGTTCTTCTGCCACCTGAGATTCTCCATCTTTCTGTGGTAAAGAAATATTCTCATTTGAGCTAGACATCTGAGTTCTCTCTCATAATAGTCTGTCTCGGCTTTCATGTGTAATATGATAGGCTATGAGTATGGTTCTGTGGTGGTGGATATGGTAAAGTTATGGTGATTTACTGCTTACTCACCATCTTGCCTCCCAGAAGTTTCTTTGCTCCAGTCTTTTAATGTTATCCTTCCCAAAATGCTCTTGTTATCACACTGTGTTACTGTATAAATCATTCTCCTTGTTTTGCTCCCATCACTCTGAATCAGTTCATACAAGTCTTCCCAAGCTGACCTGAAGCCATCCCTTTCCCTATTTCTTGGGGCACAATAACATTCCATTCCATTCCCTTTCCCTATTTCTTGGGTCTCGAGAATGCCAGAGGCTTGGCTGAGAGGAGCAGCAAGAAGCTATAGCTGAAAAAATCCGAAGCAGAGCCGACCCCTGTGTGGACCCAGGAGTTCGACCAAGGACTTGAGGCCAGTGAATATGATTTATGCCATCTTATTTTTTCTGTGGCCTCCTGGCTACTCTTGTGAGGCAGGCCTACTGGGCCTGGAGGCTTGTGTTCATAATACTGGAATGGGGAAGTTGGTTCGCTAATTTGTTGCTCTGGGCCCTGAATAAATTTTTTGATGCCTTTTGCTTAAAGAATTCTATATACCCAACGATTTTGAACCATTCATATATATATATATATGTGTA
>CM053625.1:329776589-329797622 GCA_028646595.1 Phalanger gymnotis | reverse complement strand
CTCCATGCCCCACGTTTGAGCGCCAAATGTTGGGGAATTCTTACCCCATACTCCCAGGCAATGATGAGATGGAAGCCAAGATGGTGAATAGCTCCGTTTAATTAAGACAATGACCAGATTTTATAGCCTTCATTACATAGTACTAGGACTGCCTTGATCCGCCTACTCTCCACCTATTCTCCGCCTACTCTCCGCCCATTCTTCCCCAGTTCTCCTCCTATTCTCCCCCCCTTTCTTTCCCGCGCTCTCCCCATGATTCACCTGTGCATAGGTGAACCCGGAAAAGAACCCTGCAGCACGTTGCCAACAAGGACGAGACCCTTCCTCCAAACTCCATCTTGTTCCTCCCATACCTCAGAACCCTGAATTTACCTCAGCTGGTTCGGGGCGCGGAGGTCCAATGATGCTTTGGGGTCAGCTATAACTCGTCCCGTTACACCAGCCAAGCTAATTTTCTCTTTAGAAGGTTGAGTCATTGCTTAGGTCTAGGTCTAACAACTCAGCAGCCATGTCTGTAGCCCACATTTTTGACTTAGGGAATGTAGAAAGTACAGGCTGAGTCCAGAATTGTGAGCTCCTTTCCTTCTCTCTGACATCTGGGCTTTTCCCTTTTGTAACATAAGTGGCAGATAAAGGAGAGTACTGTCTTTCTGTGAATGAGAGTCAGGTTTTCTGAAACTGTGAGTTTGTATGAAGACAAACTCCTGCACTAGAATTTTATAAGAGAAAGAAGCACAGGAAGGATGGGAAGACCTGTATGAATGAAAGTCAGAAGACATTAAGAGAACTATTCCAATGAGGGGGAAAAGAGGGGTCATCTAAAGAGAGAACATGTGTGGGAAAGTCCTTAACCAGGATGTGGCTGCAAACACCCAGCGAGTCTACCAAGGCCAGTGCTCTGTGCACTATGGTGTCACCTAGTGGCTGCAGTCAAAAGAGCAGTAGTCCCTAAGTGGGTCCACATCACCCCAGCTTCCCCCAATACACTGTGGCTAAGCTTATAGAATGATGCCTCACAAGACCCCCACCTTGGCTTGGGATTGTCACAGGCTCCTTAACACTCTCTAGCTAATAGTGAATGTAGAGGACAGTTAGTAGGATGTTCTTATGCTGGGAAAAAACAGATCCAAACAATCATGACCTTTGCTATTCTGTGCTTGTAGCACAAAGTGCTTCCCTCAGCATGAATTTAAAATAATAATAGGACAAGGTCTCTGAATGTAGAACTAAAAGTTCTCCAATCCCTTTCGATTTCCTAAATTCATCAGGGTGTTGTCTTAGTTTTCATTTCTTCCTGCCAAGGGAGGATGTCGTTGGTGAAAGTCAAGGAAAGATAGGTCCTATCATTTCTTTAGGGGCTTGATTTTGTGGTTGGTGGTGAATCAGAGAGAGTTATGGCTATTTACTACTCACTCGACCATTTGGGTCCCAGAATCTCCTTGCTTAAGTTTTTTAAAGTTAGTGTTCTGGAACAGCTGGCTGGCACAGTGGATTAAGCACCAGCTCTAGAGTCAGGGGGACTTGAGTTCAAATCCAACCTCAGACAGTTGACACTTACTAGCTGTGCAACACCAGGCAAATCATGTAACCCTGATTGCTTTGCAAAAAATTAATAAATGATGTTATCCTTCCTCACAATGCTATTATTATTATTTTATGTTATTTTACAAATCATTCTCCTTGTTTTACTCACATCACTATGAATTGCTCAGTCACTCTGTGAATTATCTGTTATATTCTCATGTATGCAAAGCAGCTGAGGCTGTGGGGCTTCTAGGAGCAGAAGTGGCTGATTCAGCTCATGGGAAGGCCCTGAGACCCTGAAGATGTCTTTCCTCCTGGAATCCTAGGGTGATGGGTGCTCCTGCCCTTCCACCTTTCCTTAGGCTCTTTTTTTAAAAAAAATTAAGATTCTTTATTTTTAGTTTAAAACACTCAGTTTTGCATGATTTTGAGTTCCAGATTTTGTTCCCCTCCTTCCCACTCCCTCCCCAAGACGGTATGGAATCCATTACATCTTCTACCTATAACTTCACATTAAACTTATTAATACAATAGTCAAGTTGTAAAGAAGAATTAACACCAATGGAAGGAATCATGAGAAAGAAGAAACAAAACCAAAAAAAAAAAAAGAGAAAAAAATGGAGAGCAAATAGTTTGGCTCAATCTGCATTCAGACTCCATAGTTCTTTCTCTGGATGTAGACAGCTCTCTCCATCATGAGTCCTTTGGAGTTTTCTATGAACCTTGTAGTGCTGAGAAGAGCCAAGTCTATCAAAGTTAGTCATCACAGAATCAATATATCTGTGGTTGTGTACAATGTTCTCCTGGTTCTGGTTTTTACTCATCAGTATGTCATGTAGGTCTTTCCAGGTTATTATGAAGTCAGTATCGCCCCCATTTCTTACGGCACAGTAGTATGCCACTACATTCATATACCACAACTTGTTTAGCCATTCCCCAATTGAAGGGCATTCCCTTGATTTCCAATTCTTTACTACCATAAAAAGAGCTGTTATAAATATTTTTGTACATATGGGCCCCTTTCCTACTTGTGTGTTCTCTTTGGGATACAGCCCTAGAAGTGGTATTGCTGGGTCAAAGGCTATGCACATTTTTATAGCCCTTTGTGCATGGTTCCAAATTGCTCTCCAGAATGGCTAGATCAATTCACAACTCCACCAACAATGTAACAGTGTTCCAATTTTCCCACATCCTCTCCAACATTTATCATTTTCCTGTTTTGTCATGTTAGCCAATCTGACAGAAGAGATGTTGTTTTGATTTGCATTTCCCTAATCAATAGTGATTTAGAGCATTTTTTCATATGCCTATAGATATCTTTAATTTCTCTGAAAATTGCCTGTTTTTATTCTTTGACTGCTCTTTTTGGTTTTAGTCAGTTTTATGGTTTCATGGGGCTGTGAGGTGGTGCAATGGATAGAGTGCTGAATCTGGGGCTAGGAACACTGACCTTCCTGAGAACAAATTCTGCCTTGGTCACTTATTGGATGTGAGAGCCTGGGCAAGTCACTTGTTCTTATTGTTTGTGTTCTTCTTGTTTTTGTTCTTCCTTTTCTTCTTCTTGCTCTTTTTGTTCTTGTTCTTACTGTTCTTCTTCTTCTCATTCTTTTTGTCCTTGTTCTTATTCTTCTTGTTCTTGTTCTCCTTGTTCTTTTTGTTCTTCTTCTTGTCTTTGTCCTTGCTCCTATTCTTGTTCATCTTATTCTTGTTTTTCTTCCTCTTCATTTTGCTCTTCCTCTTTTCTCCTTCTTCCTCTCCCTTTTTGTTTTCTTCCTCTTCTTTTTCTTCTCCTTCTTCTAGTTCTTGTTCTTCTTGTTCTTGTTTCTTGTTGTTGTTCTTCTTGTTATTTACTCAGGATCTTCCTACCTAAGGAGACCACCCCAGGGCATAGATGCCCTTTGCAAACTTATTTAGATCTTTGACGCAGAATTAGCTAATGGGCAACAAAGTTCTCACCTGTTCCATTGTACTGCCCTGGTATGGGTCTGGTGCTGCCCTAGCATAGATTTAGGGTCTCCTGTTTCCCTGGTTCAGGGCTTCTCCCTGAGTGCTAGAATGTTTGTGTGCAGTATGCTCTTGACGCAACTCAGTCAAGATTAAAGATTGTGTTGCTATGAACTCTCTCTTCTGCTTGGACAGTGAAGTCCAGGTGAGTGAATAACTGCCTGGCCTAGTCCATGTGGTCATTTTAATGAACTTGATGGTTATCTGTCATAAAGAGAATTGCTATTTACATCAAGAGTTGATTTGGGGTTTTGGAGCTAAATTTCAGATTCAATCTTGACATAGTCAAGTTTAATCATATTATGAGGAGACTAATATCTGAGCGCTCTCTTTATACAAATGTTGACATATTTAAGTAATACTTTGTTATACTTCTGGAATTCTGATATGGAATTTACATTCCCTTATAATAACATGGTATAGATATTATTAAAAAAATTTGAAGACACCAAAACACACTAAAAATTCTTTCTTTCTTCTTTCTTTTCTTTCTTTCTTCTTTCTTTTCTTTCTTTCCTTCTCTCTTTCTCTCTCTCTCTCTTTCTTTCTTTCTTCCTTTCCTTTTTTCTTTCTCCTTTTCTCTTTCCCTCTTCCTTCCTTTCTTCCTTCCTTCCTTCCTTCCTTCCTTTCTTTCTTTCTTTCTTTCTTTCTTTCTTTCTTTCTTTCTTTCTTTCTTTCTCTGTTTCTTTCTCTCTCTCTTTCTTTTTTCTTTCTTTCTTTTTTCTTTCTTTCTTTCTTTCTTCCTTTCTTCCTTTCTTTCTCTCACAAAACCTTAAACCCAGTTCACTCTGAAACTCATAGATTGGACCACAATAGGTTCCTGCCCAAGTTCCACTTAATGGCTGTATTTTGGGCCCTCCTGCCCCAATGGTAACTGTTTCTCTTTGGAACAGCAACCCTGAGGGTTTTCTCCTCTCAATTTGATTTTTAAAAATCTTCTTTTCTAATTAAAGGGGATAATCCCTTGACTCACTTCTTTAAGAGGCCTATTCACTGAATGGGCATTACCTCCTTTGAAGTGAGTATGTGAAAAGGCCTTAGCCTAAACAAGCCAGGGTCCCCCATTGCATCCTGGGTCATCTCCAGTCATCCTTATACATATCTGGTCACTGGATCCTGATGGCTCTGGAGAGAAAATGAGGCTGTTGACCTCTCACAGCCCTCTTTCACTCAAACACAAGTCAACTGTAAGTCACGGCCTCATTTCCTGATGTCATAGTCCTCTTTGAAAATGAAGGACAAACGCAATCACCAACAACAACATTCCCTCCACCTCTGATCATCATTGTAATCAGATAAATCCTTCCAAAGTTTTCGACAAATAGTACTTCTCATAAAAATGTGGTTTATAGTTGTGTTTGGAGAAAATAGGCATAGGATATGAAATTTCACTTTGCTCCATTCCCTGATTCATGAAGCTGCTGCCTGGTCTTCGTGAACCAATGATGGAAGACCTATGAAGGGATGTAAAGTGAAGTAAATAGTACCAAGGAGACACCAAATAAAATGAGTGTTTCCATAAAGAAAAAGAATGAAAAATCAAGATTGCATATGAAGCTGCAAATTTCTATTATGTGCAGCTTGTTTTTCTTTCTTTGTATATAATAAATTCCACCTGTAACTTTCAAAGCTTTCCTTCTTGTCTCAGGTTCTTTCTGTCCTTCCTACTGTTCTCTTGTCTGCATTAAAAAAGATACATAAGGCAAATTTTCCACTTGTTTTCTTTTTGCCTCTCTTTCCCTATTTCTATGTCCCCTTACCTCTCACTCCCACTATTAGATAAAAGAAAGACAAAGCTCTTAGGATAAATATGTATAGGCAAGCTAAACAATCGCATTGACTGTACCCAGAAAAATTTTCTTTATTCTCTACCTGGAAACCATCCCTTTTCTCTGTCCATTTCTGCATATCTCTAGTATGCCTCATCATCAGTCATCTGGAATCATAGTTGGCCATTGCAATGAGACTTGCTCAAGTCTATTAAAAGCATTTTTCCCCAATTACATGTCAAGACAATTTTTAGCATTCACTTTTACAAGATTTTGAGTTCCACATTTTCTGCCTTCTTTCATCCCCTCCCCTCTTCCTAAAATAGTAGGCAATTTGATATAGGTTGTACATGTGCTATCATGTAAAATCTATTTTCATATTTGTCACAGTTGTAAAAGAAGAAACAGATCAAAATGAAAAAAACACAAAAATAATTAAGTGAGAAAAGTATGTTTCCATCTGCATTCAGAGTCCATCAGGTCTTTATCTGGAAGTAGTTAGCATTTTTCTTCATGAGTCCTTTGTACTTGTCTTGGGTCACTGTGTTGCTGATAAGAGCTGTGTCATTCATAGTTGATCATCGCACAATGTTGCTGATACTAAGTACATTTTCCTGTTTCTGCTCATTTCACTCTTCATTTTGTACAAGAATTTCCAGGTTTTTCTGAAATCTGCCTGATAATTTCTTATTGCATAGTAGCATTCCATTATATTCATATACCACAGCACGTTTAGCCATAACCCAATTGCTGATCATCCCCCCGATTTCCAATTCCTTACCACCACACCAAGAGCTGAAGATGTCAGTTGTTTCCCCTTTTTTATGATCTCTTTGGGACATATACCTAGTAGTGGTATTGGTGGGTCAAAGAGTATGCTCAGTTTTATAGCATTTTTGGCGTAGTTCCAAATTGTTCTCCAGAATGCTTGGATTAGCTCACAACTCCACCAAAAATGCATTAGTTTCTCAATTTTCCCTCTCCAACATTGATCATTTTCCTTTTTTGTCATATTAGCTAATCTGATAGACATGAAGTGGTATCTTGGAGTTGTTTTAAGTGGCATTTCTTTAATCAAAAGTGATATAGAGCATTTTTTCATATGACTATTGATATCTGTAGTTTCTTCATCTGAAAATTTACTGTTCATAACCTTTAACCATCTATCAATTGGTGAATGACTTGTATTCTTTTTTAAAATTAATTAATTTGTTTTTATTTTTCAACATTCACTTTCATAAGATTTTGAGTTGTAAACTTTCCTACTCCCTCCCCTCCCCAGTATCCAAGATGGAGTGTAATCTGATATAGGCTATATATGTACAGTCATATTAAACATTTTTCCACATTAATCATATTGCAAAAGAAGAGTCAGAACAAAAGAGAAAAACAACATTAAAGAAAAAAAAACAAAAGCGAGAGATAGAGAACAGTATGTTTTAATCTGCATTCAGACTCCATAGTTCCTTCTGTGGATATAGATAGCATTTTCCATCATGAGTCTTTTGGAATTGCCTTACATCATTGCATTGCTGAGAAGAGAAACACTGGCTGTACAAATTGTTTCCCAGATTTCTACTTTATTTCTAATCTTTGTTGTGTTGATTTTATTTGTGCAACCCCTTTTTATTTTAATGTAAAGAAAATTATTCATTTTGCATTTCATAATGCTCTCTTTCTTTTGTTTGGTCATAAATTTTTCCCTTCTCCATAGATCTGACAGTTCAACTACTCCTTGCTCTCCTAATTGACATAAACATTTATTAAGCTCCATGCAATATGCTAGGCACTGTGCTAAGCAATTTACAAATAGTATCTCATTTTATACTCATAATGTCCCAGAAAGGTGGGTGCTAACATTATCCTCATTTTATCATTGAGGAAACTGAGGCAGAAAGGAATAAAGTGGGGGAGGAGCCAAGATGATGGCATAAAAGCAGGGACCTTCTTGAGCTCTTCCCCAAATTCCTCAAAATACCTGTAAAAATGACTCTAAACAAATTTTAGAATAGCAGAAGCTACAAAATGACAGACTGAACCGAATTTCCAACCAGAGAACATCTGGAACTTTGATTGGAAGGGTCTATCACATCAGCCTGGGAGCAGAGCGCAGTCCAGCTTGAGCTGTGCTGGCACAGATGGGGCTGGAGCAGGCCTTAGGGAACTGAATCACTGACAGCTATGGCTGTTTCCAGACTTCTCGACCCCAAAACTCCAAAGACAGCTTTGAAGGTCAGTGGGAAAGGTCTCTCATCTGGTTGAGAGAAGAGAGTGGTCTGGCCCCAGCCCCAGGATGGCAGCAGCCACAGCCACAGTGGCAGTTGCTCTGGAGCTGTTGGCTTAAGGATAGTGGGGGAATCAAGAAGCTGATCAGATGGAGATTGGAGGGATCACTTTGCTGGCTATGAGACAGGATTCTCTTGCTTTGCCCATGCTTTCATCCCAGTCCTGGGTGGCAGTCTTGGGGTGAGAAGGAGCACTAGCATGGTAGAATTTTTGGAGGCTATGGAGAGGGAATGCTCCTCACAGTTCCAAGGCGTAAAAGAGTGCTTATAGTTGCTCACAGACCAGAGCACGGGCTATGAGAAGAGTAAATATCTCTTCTTTGATCATACTGCCTTGGAAGAACTGAAAAATTACAGGTCCCTAGAAACAGCTTTGAAAACAGTTGCACAAAACCCCTGAAGCTTGCGGCAGTTAAGTTCCACTTAACAAAAAGCTCAAAAGTCAAGTAATTAGCTGGGAAAATGAGCAAATGGGGAAAAATAAGACTACAGAATCATATTTCCTTGGTGAAAAGGTATTTACTTACTTTCTTGGTGAGCAAGGAAGATCAGAACATACAACCAGAAGAAGACAATGAAGTCAAAGCTCCTACATCCAAAGCCTTCAAGAAAAAATATTAATTGGTCTCAGGCCATGGAAAAGCTCAAAAAGGATTTTGAAAATCAAGCATGAGATGTAGAGGAAAAATTGAGAAGAGAAATGAGAGTGATGCAAAGAAAATCATGAAAAAATGAGTCAACACCTTGCTAAAGGAGATGCAAAAAATGCTGACGAAAATAATACCTTTAAAAATAGACTAACTCAAGTGGCAAAAGAGCTCCAAAAAGCCAATGAGAAGAATGCCTTGAAAGGCAGAATCAGCCAAATGGAAAAGGAGGTCCAAAAGACCACTGAAGAAAATACTACCTTAAAAATTCGACTGGAGCAAGTGGAAGCTAGTGACTTTATGAGAAATCAAGATATTATAAAACAGAACCAAAGGAATGAAAAAGTGGAAGACAATGTGAAATATCTCATTGGAAAAACCACTGGCCTGGAAAATAGATCCAGGAGAGATAATTTAAAAATATTGGACTACCCGAAAGTCATGATCAAAAAAAAGAGCCTAGATATCATCTTTCAAGAAATTATCAAGGAGAACTGCCCTCATATTCTAGAGCCAGAGGGTAAAATAGAAATTGAAAGAATCCACTGATTGCCTCCTGGAAAACTTCCCAAAAAGAAAACTCCTAGGAATATTGTCAACAAGTTCCAGAGCTCCCAGATCAAGGAGAAAATACTGCAAGCAGCCAGAAAGAGACAATTTGAGTACTGTGGAAACACAATCAGGATAACACAAGGCAGATTGGGGGAGGAGGTAATCAAAAGCAAACACTTTTGAAAAGTGACAGGGTCAAGGGGGAAAATTGGATAAAGTGGGATAGGATAGGAAGGAGCAAAATGTAGTTAGTCTTTCACAACATGAGTATTGTGGAAGGGTTTTGCATAATGATACATGTAGCCTATGTTGAATTGCTTGCCTTCTTAGGGAGGGTGAGTGGGAAGGGAAGAGGGGAGAGAATTTGGAAGTCAAAGTTTTAAAAGCAGATTTTCAAAAAAAAATTTTGCATGCAACTAAGAAGTAAGATATACAGGCAATGGGGCATAAAAATTTATCTTGCCCTACAAGTAAGGTAAAAGGGGATGGGGGGGAGTGGGGTGACAGAAGGGAGGGTGGACTGGGGAATGGGGCAATCAGAATATATATAATCTTGGAGTGGGGTATGGTAGAAGTGGGGAGAAAATTTGTAATTCAAACTCTTGTGAAAATTATTGCTGAAAACTAAAAATGTTAAATAAATAAATAACATTTTAAAAAATCTAGAAACCTAACTGAAGGATTCAGTTGTCCTCTTTGAAGAGGAAATAAATTATACTTACTAGAAAAAAATAGAAATCTATCCTGCCCTACAGGAAATTAGAAGAGAAGGGGATATGAGAAGAGAGGGGTAATGGAAAGGAGGCCAGATTTCAGGAAGGGGTAATCATAATGCATACTGTCTTGGGGTGGTGGGAGGGCTTAGATGGGGATCAAATGTGGAATTCAAAATCTTCTAGAAGTGAATGTCAAAAACTGAAAATAAATTAAAAAAAAAAAGAAATTTAGTGACTTATCCAGACATCTCTTCGTAAAACATAGATCAAAATATGATTTCAAAAACATGATCAGAGAAAATGAGCCCACAATGTGAAATTTAAGCTTGACCTGTTGATGAATAGCCTGAGACTGCTGCCTGGTTTTGAGCTCTTGGGTCGATGAGACATTGCATTCTATGGAATATTGAGCTAGGAAGAAAGGACAGGAAAAATCTCTAGAGATTTCTGGTTTCTTCCTCCTGGGACTCCATTGTGCAGAGGTTTGTTTCTCCCTCAGTGAGGAATTAGATGAAATATTGAAGGGAGAGTGTTTCAGGCCCAGAGCATTGTAGGGTGACCCAATCTGAGAGGGGTTGGTTTTATCCCTGGCTGTACTGCTCCTAGCTGAAGAGAATAAAGAGCACTCAGGACACAGAGCTGCCAGACCATGGCCTTTCCCCTGAGCACTGAGGCCTTTTGCTCATGTCAGCCCCAGAGACCCTGGCCCTGAGCAGGCAGCCCAGCAGCTGCTGGAGGAGGGGAAGGAGACGAGACAGCTGAGCCTCCCTGAGCAGCCAGCCTTGGCCCCGGGGAGGTTTTTGTTGAGGGATGTAACACTGTGGGAGGAGCAAAAGAATGTTGAAAACAGTAATAATCTGCCACATCCTCAGGCTGCACACTGCTGATTGTGAGGGTGAAATCCTTCTCAGCACCACTGCCACTGAACCTGGCAGGGACTCCTGCTTCCAGGTTGGAAACCTTGTAAATAAGACCCCGAGGAGATTGTCCAGGTTTCTGTTGGAACCACTTCAGATAAGTATTTCCATCACTTGATTTGACACTCGCACTGGCCTTGCAACTGATGCTGACTCTCTCTCCTGGGGTCACAGACACTGAGGCTGGAGACTGGGTCAGCACAATGTCCCCTCTGGAACCTAAAACCAGGAATTAATTATTAACCAACATGAAAGAAACACAACAATTTCAATCCCTTTTGATATTAACCCACAGGCAGCCTGGCTCTGCAAACCCCACTGACCTCCTAGAAATCCACATACCCTCTTGGATTGTACTGGCTCATGGCCCCAAAAATTCTAAGCTCCTTTGAATTCTCTCATCTTTTGAAAATTTCATATCTGCATGTTGTGTTGTCCCATGTTCTCACCTGGGACCAAAAGCATGAGGAGCCCGCAGAGAAGCTGAGACAGGGACTCCATTGTGCAGTGTCTCCTCCCCTGTGGCTGCTCTGCCCCCAGCCCCAGTTTATGTCCCTGTGTCTGCAGGCCCTCCCCTTGGGGATCTCTTTATGCAAAACAGCTGGGGCTGTGGGGCTTCTCGGAGCAGAAGTGGCTGACTCCAGTCCAGGGGAAGGCCCTGAGACCTTGACACTTGAAGATGTCCCTCCTCCTGGGACCATTTTGTAATGGGAGCTCCTGCTATTCCCACTTGTCCTTTGGTTATTTTTACTTTTAGTCAGTTTTCTGGTTTCATGGGGCTGCCACGTGGTTCAGTTGATAGAGCGCTGAGCCTGGGGCTAGGAACACTGACCTTCCTGAGATCCAATCCTGTCTCAGGTACTTACTAACTCTGAGAGCCTGGCCAAGTCACTTCACTGTGTTGCTTTAGTTTCATCATCTGTAAAACCAGCTGGAGAAGGCAATGGCAAACCACTCCAGTGTCTTCATCAAGAAAATGCCAAATGGGCACTGAGATTCAGAAATGACTGAATAAAAACAAAAATGTTTCCAAAAGACCAGAGGGATCATATGAGAATAGATGTGTAGTGAAATGTTGTCTAGTGAAAAGAGGTCAGGACCTGATGTAGCAAAGATCTGACAGTTACTGACATCCTGCACTTTTTTCTACCACATTACCTGATATCCCACCAATTAATGATCCTAGTGGCGGGGGTAACGTGAAGTCTCCTTAGATGAAAGGCCTGCCTTTCTTTTATTCCTTGTTATGGTTTAAGGGAACCAGCTATTCTGAAGCAATGGTAATGCTGAATTCTGGAGTGGGGCAGGAGAGAAAAGTAATTGCGATCCAGAGGAGTCTGGCTGAGGGAAGGCAGGACTGAGTGGACGTTGGTCTCAAGGCATTTGGATAGCCAATGGGAAGGAAAGGTAGTTAATGGGAGTCTGGCCCCAGAAAAGAAGCTCAGAGAAATTCAAGGTAATTTCTACCCTTTATTTTCTCGTTCATTCTTTACTTATGGATCTAATATGCAGGCAAATTGTTTTCAGAATTATCTTACATGCAGAAGGATGGGGATAGAATCTAAAAAGTTGTTCAAAGGCTGGAATAATGGGCCACATTGAATGACATGGGTTTTAATAGGAATTTCCCTAAAGTCCTGCCTCTGAATAGGAAAAAAGGAGCTGCATAAGTACAGCTTTGGGTATTGGAGAAGGGAAATGTGGTTAGTTAATGAGTAGTTGCCAAATATTTATAAAGCTCTTATTATGAGCCAGGCGAGATACCAAGCACAGAAGATACAAAGGAGGGCTAAAATACAGTCTCTGTCCTCAAGGAGCTGACATTGTAATGGGAAAGATCTTGTAGATGAATAGGGACCTACAAGGCAGATAGAGTGAATGTGAAGGCAATTAGGAAGGCAGGAAGAGGGTGATGAGGAAAGGTAATACAAGAAAACAATCCTCTTGCAGAAGGGAGATTTTGATTTAAGTCTTAAAATTTTCTGAGGAATAGAGATGGAGGAGAGGGAGGGAGAACATTCCACCCAAGGAGGGAGAGCCAGGAAAAAGGCCCAGAACTGAGAGATGGGGTGACTGAGGAATAGCAAGCAAGAGTCTTGAGACCAAAGTGTTCTTGGAAGAGACGAAAGTGTAAGATTGAAAGGCAAGAAGGGTCTGGGTCCTGAAGGACTTTCAAAGCCAAATCATAGATAAACAAAACTTATGACAATAACTGGGAGAGCAGGAAGGTTAGTGGAATGGAAAATTTAATATGATTGAATAGGTGAACTATTTAGATTTTAAAAGAGGGAATTTAACATTAAGATTTATTCATAATTAAAAGTCCTCAAACCTTCACTTTTCTGGCTGCCTCAACCTCCTAAATGCTGACATTTCCTAAGGAAATTTTGGAATTGAGGCAATGGAGAACCCCAGACTCTGAGATGCCTTGATAGCATCTAGTTAGGAAACATATTTTTTTCCAAGTCAAGAAGTATTTATTGAGCACCTACACTGTTCTAAAATCTGGGGATCAAAAAAAAAAAAAAGGCAAAAAACAGTGCCTGCTTTCAAGGAGCTCAGTCTAATGGAGGAAACAACATAAAAAAAAAACTATGTAGAAATAAGATATACACAGGATGAACTGGAGATAATCTCAATACATTTGTTCCATTAACCTAGGATAAACATTTGCATAAATGTACATCAGAAAGAAAAATGTATGTGCATAGAGATCATACATGAGAAGGCAACAGATAACATATGACCACTGATGTCCCTTCAAATATCTGGCCTCCCAGTTTACCAATCTCTTCAGTTCCCATGACATATACTTTCATTCCATCTGTTACACACAGGACAATCCTGTCCCTTCTCTTGGCTGTGACGTCTTGGTCTATGAGGGCCGCTGCCAGTACTACTGCCTAAAGCCTTGGTCTTTGCTGAAGAAGCAGTAACAGAACACCCATTCACCCTGTATTTTCCTTGGGTCCATAGTTAGGAAATGTTCAGGGGTCCCCTGCACTTGTCTTCTTGAGCTGCCATATTTTCTAGAAACACTGGACCTGGAGTATGAAAAAGGCTCTGAAAGTGTCAAGGATGAACCGCCCCTGTCACTACCCCCACTCTCTTTCATAATTGGTTATTTGCACTCCAAGCCGGACTCCTGTGTCTTTGGGAATCAAGATAGGCACCAGCTGGTCTGCCCCAGACTGAGAAATTGCTTGTGCAGCTAGGACCCTCATAGATAAGGGAGACTCTGCTCTTCATAGTCTAGCAGTTCCCAAGGAAAAAGAATGGGGCTTTTGCCAGCCTGCTTATTCCTGATTTCTCCTCCCCTTTGGGAAGAAATTGGTCTTTCCCCCGTACCTACTGCTCTTTTCCTCCTGCCATGCCCCTCCCCTGCCCTTCAGGATTGTGAATTCCCCTGCCTGGAGTTCCACAGGCATATAAATAGTGGTTAACCTAAGGAATCTAAGAGCCATCTCTGATGAGGTGCAGGTTATCTGCTGGAGATTGAACAGAGAAGTATAAGGTGTTCCCATTCTGAGGTAAAGTGAGGCTTGTAAAGAACAGACAAGTCCCACTCACCAAGGAGTATCATTCTTATCTTTTTTAATTGAGCTTGAGGGCACTAGATAGGAGAGGCTCAGTTCCATGTCCTCAAGAGCTTGTCTGCAGAGGCACAGAATCCCCTTCTGGACAGGAAACACCCTTTTCTATTCAAGGCTGTGGAAGGACCAGACCAGTGCTGGAAGAAAAAATGAAAAAATTCCTCAGTTCCCCATTTAACCCAAGTGAAGTCACTGATGTTGTTACTCTACCTACCAGTGTCACACAGTCCTCCCTTCCCTTCTCATTGGGTGCAATTTATTGATGCCTTTCCACACTTCAGGGTTGGGTATTTACCCACTGAATAGGAAGCATTCCTGGGATTAAAAAAAATAACATTTCTTGAATGCCAGGGCCGTTTCTGGGCAGTCTACATCTTTTCAAACATGCTTTTAGTATTCCAAGATCTATTTTAAGGCCATGGTATTTACAGAATTTCAGAGTTAAAGGGAATGAGAAAGGGGGAGGATTCCAGTCTGCAAGAGGATGAGAATTCGCTCTTCAGCATGACCTATAGGTGGTCATACAATCCAAGGCTTAGGAAAAGGGGTTGAATAGGTTTCTTGATTAGTAAGAGATTGATTGCTGCAAAAATTTTAACCAGGTTCTTAAGAGTTGAGGTTTAGTTCGATACAGTTGCAAGTGACAATAAGACAATGAAAACATGCATCACAGAGGTAAGCATGTTGCAACATGTTGCCAACAATGACTTGCTGGAGAAAAATACCAAAAGAAAGATAGAAACAAAAGCCCCGGGAATGGCAGCACCCCTTCTTCCCCACCTCCCCACCCCCACATTCTTTCTTTCAGCCCAGAACTCACAGTCACCAGAAGGGAGAGCAACATGAAAACAAGAAGGGAAAGCAACATCCCCTGAGATGAGAAAGGAAGAGTAACACATTCTTCTGAGGAAGGAGGTATGCATGACTGTCAACCCTTTCACGCCATGATTGGTGATGGCATTTAACAGATTTCTGATGTCTAGTCATGGGTCGTTCTGTACATTTTCCTCCTAAATGTGATTACTTTATTGTATATCGGTTCATTCAAATCTTGCCAGTTTTTTTCCCCTGATTTCTTTGTATCTGCCATTTTTTCCTGTGATGATTTATTTTTACATTTATACTAAAATATATGTGCTCTTTCTTCAGGATATCTTTGCTTCCAGTCCTTTGGTATTCTTGAATATGCTGCTCTAAATGTTTATTTTTAAAAGTTATTGTTTTAAACTCAAACTCAAAAAAAAAGCATTTCCACACACACGGCCAAACATGGAAAGGGGATTGTAAAACCATGAGTCTCCACTTCACATTGCTTGCCTTTTTATAAAATTATATAATAAATTCTTCACATGTTTTTTAAAAATCTGTTACTCTTTGTTTCCTTGTGAACTTTCTTCTGTTCTCTTCCATTCATTTAAAAAAGTTTAAATGGATCTATTTTTAGATAAATACTTCTATGCCTTTCCTCCCTGTGACCCCAATTAACTGAGATAATGAAATGTCAAAAGAAAAACATGCCTATGTAGCAAACAAGCAGAGTCAAATGAAATGAATCCATATAGAAGTCACATCCAAAAATGTGCATGTCTTTATCTTGAGCCCATCTCCTGGATTTCATATTAGCCATAAGGGTGTTTCATTTCAATTACAGATGATGAGTGGAATCATCTTCACAGAAGTTTTTGCATGGTTTTTTTGTATTTTGACCACAGAGTTGGATCCCCACCTGCCATGGTAGGCAGGCCAGGGTTGAGTGAAGCAGATATGTTTTTTGGGCCCCTTTTCTAGACCTTCCTCTCACCAAGAGGTGAGCAGTGCAGTCCTCCAAAAAGGATGCTCAGACACCCAGAAGGGCTATCAAATCACACTGCTGCTTCAGTCCAGTGAGAAGATGACCCTATGGCCTGAGCCACTTGTGTGCAGGGCTGTGTCTACAGCCCCCAGTGCATCTGTACCTCTGCTTTGTCACCTGCTTTTGACCAACCTATAAATTGGACTGAAGCAGAAGTGTGTGAAGTAGTGGACCTCATTCTTCCTTCCAGGGTCATCAGACTCCAGTGGCACAGGACTTCTAGTGACCAGGAGCTGTGAGTTACTCTTGCCACATGTGCTCCCTTGAGTCCACTATTCCATGGACAGAGTGTGTCACTAACTTTTGGTGGAATGGTTTGTACCAACTGTCCTTTCTTTATCACTTGTAAGGCCAGCTGAATAAAAACAACCATTTAAATTTTGGGGAAACACCCTGTTGGAATTTGAGCTAATGCTATGGGAGAATAACATCTGACTCCTTTGTGGTGAGTCTAGAACCTAGAGGAAGTCTTAAGCTTAGAACTGAGATTGGTCTATAAGAGTAGCAGTTATAATAAAGTAAGGTTACATGGGCTGTTAACATTGCCTTCATTTGTATCACTGTACGTAACATCTTCCCTGGTTCATGATAAGAGCTTAACAGATGCTTGCAAATGACTAATCGACTTTATAGCCAAGGCAATGTTATCATCAAGTAAAACTACCCTGAGGTCCTAGAACCAGAAGATAAAATAGTCATCTAAAGAATCCACCAATCACCCCCTGACAGAGATCCCAAATTGAGAACTCCAAAGAATAATGTAGCCAAATTCAAGAACTGTCAAGTCATGGGGAAAATACTTCAAGCAGTCAGAAAGAAACAATTCAAATATCTCAGAACTCGAGTCAGGATCATGCAGGACTTTGAAGCTTCTACATTAAAAGATAGGAGTAATCGGAATATGATATTCCAAAAGGCAAAGCAGTTGGGACTACAACAAAGGATCAACTACCCAGAAAAATAGAGCATAATTTTTCAGGAAAGGAGCTGGACATTCAGTGAAATAAGGGAATTCCAAACCTTCCTGATGAAAAGGCCAGAGCTGCATGGAAAATTTGATCTTCAAATACAAAACTCAAGAGAGACACAAAAAAAGAACAACTTATTCAATGAGAGCAAGTTCTTTACATCCTTATATTGGATTATATTGTTTTATATATTGAAAATGGTACAAGTATTACTACAATTAAAATGATATACACAGACTGAGGGTGTCAGTAGAAAGTAATTGATATGTTGAAATAAACATAATTAACAGGTGCAAATGAATCGTTCTGGGAGAAGAGGTGAGGAGGAGGTATAAAAGGGTAAATTATATCACAGGAAGTGGCCTAAAAACATATTACAGTAGAGGGAAAGAAAAGAGGGAGAAGAGCAGTGGTTGAGCTTTACTGTCATCAGTTTTGCTTCAAAAAGGGCATGAAGTACTTTGATAAAAATAGAAATCAAACCTATACTAATGGCAGCAGGAGGGTAAAGGTTAAAGAAAAGGGGAGTGGTTAGAAGGGAGGGAAGAAGTGACAAGGGGAAAAGCGTAAGATAAAGGAAGGGTGTCAATAGGGAGGAAAAATTAAAGAAGGCAGTGGTGAAAAGGAAAACACTTTTGAAGAGTGGAAGGGAGAAGGGAGAAATAAAAGCATAAATGGGGCGGGGGAAAAGTGGATGAAGAAAAAGACACAGATTGGTATTATAACTGTGAATGTGAATGGGATGAATTCTCCTATAAAAGGGAGGTGAATAGCAAAATGGAATAAAAAAACCATAATCCTACAATATGTTGTTTACAAGAAACACATTTGAAACAGGGAGATAAATACAGGGTAAGGTAAAAGACTGCAGTAGAACATATTATGCTTCAGCTGAAGTAAAAAATCAAGGGTAGCAATCCTAATTTCAGATAAAGCTAAAGCAAAGATAGATCTAATTAAAAGACATAAGGATGGAAACTACATCCTGCTAAAAGGCATCATAGACAATGAAGCAGTATCATTACTTAACATATATGCACCAAGTGGTATAGCATACAAATTCTTTGAGGGGAAGTTAAGGGAGGTACATGAAGAAATAGACAGCAAAACTATACTAGTGAGGGACCCCAATCTCCCCCTGTCTGAACATAATAAATCTTGCCTCAAAATAAGCAAGAAAGAAGTTAAGGAGGTGAATAGAATTTTAGAAAATGATAAACCTCTGGAGAAAATTGAATGGGGATAAAAAGGAATATACCTTTTCCTCAGTGATAAATGGCATGAACACAAAAATTGATCAAGTACTAAGGCATAAAACCTTTACAATCCAGTGCAGAAAGGCAAAAATTTTCAATGCATCCTTTTCAAATCATAATGCAATAAAAATTATTTGTAAGAAAGGACTATGGAAATATAAACTAAAAATTAATGGGAAACTAAATAATCTAATCCTAAAGAATGAGTGTGTCAAAGAACAAATAATAGAAACAATAACTTCATTCAAGATAATGACAATAATGAACCAACATAACAAAACTTATGGGATGCAGCAAAAGCAGTTCTTAGTGGAAGCTTTATATCTCTAAATTCTTACATGGATAAAATAGAGAAAAAGGATATCAATGAATTGGGCATGCAACTGAAAAAGCTAGACAACGAACAAATTGAAACATCTCCTATCAAATACCAAATTAGAAATACAGAAAACCAAAAGAGAAATTAATAAAATTGAAATCAAGAAAACAATAAAAAGATAGATAGATAGATAGATAAAACTAAGAGTTGGTTTTATGAAAAACCACTAAAACTTTGATCAATTTGATTTTAAAAAAAAAGAAAAGAAGAAAACCAAATTGCTAGTATCAAAAATGAAAAGGGTGAATTGACCTCCAATTAAGAGGAAATTAAAACAATAATTAGGAATTATTTTGCCCAATTATATGCCCATACATGTGACAATCTTAAGGAAATGGATGAATATTTATAAAAATATAAATTGCCTACATTAACAGAAGACGAAATAAAATACCTAAATAACCCCATCTTAGAAAAAGAAATTGAGGAAGCCATCAATGAACTCCCTAGGAAAAAATCTCCAGGGCCAGATGGATATGCACCTGAATTTTACCAAACATTTAAAGAAAATTGATTCTCATACTTTATAGACTATTTGGGAAAACATGTGAAGAAGAAGTCCTGCAAAATATTTTTATGCACAAATATGGTACTAATTCCTAAATCAGGAAGAATCAAAACAGAGGAAGAAAATTACAGACAAATTTCCCTAACGAATATTGAGGTAAAAAGTTTTAAATAACATACTAGCAAAAATATTACAGCAACTTATCATGAGAATAATACACTATGATCAGGTAGGATTTGTTCCAGCAATGCAAGGCTGTTTCAACACTAGGACATCTATCAGCATAACTGATCATATCAACAACAAAACTAGCAGAAACCATATGATTATCTCAATAAATGCAGAAAAAGCCTTTGACAAAATACAACACCAATTCTTATTAAAAACACTGGAAAGCATAGGAATAAATGGAGTCTTCCTTAAAATTATAAGTAGCATCTACCTAAAATGATCAACAAGAATTATATGAAATGGGGATAGGCTAGACGCATCCCCAGTAAGATTGAGGGTGAAACAAGGGTGTCAATTATCACCCCTATTATTCAATTTGGTACTAGAAATGTTAATTGTAGCAATAAGAGAAGAAAAAAAAATTGAAAGAATTAGAATTGGCAAAGAAGAAACTAAGTTATCACTTTTTGCAGATGATGTGATGATTTTCTTAGAAAATCCAAGAGAATCAAGTAAAAATCTACTTGAAATAATAAATAACTTTAGCAAAGTGGCAGGATATAAAATAAACCCACATAAATCCTTGGCATTCCTGTATATTACTAACAAAGCCCAACAGCAAGAGCTAGGAAGAGAAATTCATTTACAGTTACTGTAGACAATATAAAATATTTGGGAGTCTACCTTCCAACACAAATCCAGGAACTATATAAATACAGTTACAAAACACATTTCACACAAATAAAGTCAGATCTAAATAAATGGAAAAACATCAGTTCCTCATGTTTAAATGAAGTAATATTATTAAAATGACAGTTTTCCCTAAATTAATTTACTTATTCAGTTTAGACTTTGTTAAACTCTGGTAACTATGCATTGAGATTTGTATTAGACAAGGTTTGTCTGTTGATGGCTTTGTTAAACTCTGGTAACTATACATTGAGATTTGAATCAGACAAGGTCTCGCTGTTGATATTTGTAATTTGTTTGTATTTGCTCTGAAGTTCAGGGTGCTGGCTTTTCCCCTGAACTAAGTCAATAATATTTGTATGAAGGATTAAAGTAAGATTGTTAACCCCTTAATGTTCCTTTCTTAGTAAAGTGGATCAAAAGAATCTGGGCTTGCAGCGTTCTCTGTGCTGGTTGGCGGTGGTTTTATACAGCCACGATAGCTACTAGCAAGATTGTTGAAACACCACCCCCTGCCAAGACAGAAGCCAAGTTCAAGGCCTTGAAGGCCAAGAAGGCAGTGTTGAAGAGTGTCCACAGCCACAAAAAGATCTGAACATCCCCCACCTTTTGATGACCCAAGAAACTAAAACTCCGAGGGCAGCCCAAATACCCTTGGAAAAATGCCCCTCGGAGAAAAAAACTGGATCACTATGCCATCGTTAAGATCCCCTTAACCACTGAGTATGCTATGAAGAAGATTGAGGACAACATCACCCTAGTCTTCATTGTGGACATCAAGGCCAACAAACATTAGATCAAGCAGGTGGTAAAGAAGCTGTATGACATCAATGTGGCCAAGGTCAACACACTGATCCGGCCTGATGGCGAGAAGAGGGCCTATGTCTGACTTGTTCCAGACTACAATGATTGAGATGCTGCCAACTAAATTGGAATAATCTAAATTATGTATAGCTATCCCACTCCACCTACAATAAAAAGTTTTCAGTAAAAAAAAAAAACCAAAATCAAAACTACTTGGCACTGACTAAGAAACAGAGTGGTGGATCAGGAGAATAGTTAAGGGACACAAGATGAAATAGTTAATGAGTATAGCAAACTACTCTTTGATAAACCCAAAGAATCCAGCTTCTGGTTTAAGAATCTACTATTTTATAAAAACTGCTACCCTTGAGCAGGAGGTGGGAGCAAATACCCATGTA
>CM053625.1:329750830-329776089 GCA_028646595.1 Phalanger gymnotis | reverse complement strand
CAAAGAAAGGTAAAAGTCAGTCACTACTTTCCTAAAGATCCCAGTGTAATGGGTAAGGTGCACAAGAACAACTATGGACAAACAAGATCTATGAGGGTAAATTGGAGATAACCAGGAGAGGGAAGAGAGAGTGAGGAATCCAGGATGGCTTCTAGATTGTGGTGTTAGTATTTATAGTAATAGGAAAGATAGGAGGGGGAGGGTTTAGAGAGAAAGAAGTCTATTGGACCTCCAGTTCAAGATATGTGAAAGGCAGTTGGAAATGGAAGATTAGAGGTTGGCAGAGAAGTTGGGAAAGGAAAGGGAGATATGAGAATCATCAGCATTGAGATAATAATTAAATCCATGGGAGCTAATGAGATTATCAAGTGAAATTATATGGAGGGCATAGAGGAAAGGGTCCACAGTGATCCCTATGGGACCACTTACATATGCTACTCTTTTTTGGCTTCAACTCCAGGAAACAAGATGACCCCCTCCTCCCTTCCAAGGAGAAGCTTAACACTTCTCATCACCACCATGCTACTAACTTTGGCCTGTATGCCACCTCCCTCAGCCTCTTCTCTTTTTGTTGAAATACCAAACTCCTCCCAAAGTCTTCCATTGTACAGGACAGAAACTGCATTCTGAGCTCATTCTCATATTCCAATGCATCTATTTTCTAGATCAATTCTACTTGCATCTGCAACTCTCTGTTTTCAACTCTATGGTACAAGATACTTCCTGTGTCTTGTCCCCTTCGTATCCTCCTTTTTGTATTGTCTTCTCCCATTTTATTTAAGTTTCTTGAGGGCAAGGATTGTCTTTCTTATTTATGTCTCCAGCGCGTTGCACTGTGCCTGCACACAGTAGGTGCCTAAAAACATTTATGGAATAGAGACATATATGGTCATAGAGAGTAATCTGGATAAGGATCCAGCAAGGAGACTGAGAAGGGGTTAGGTGGGAGTATCAAGAATGATTAGTGTCCTGAAAAGTTGGAGAGAAGGAATCTCCAGGAGGAGAGGCTGATCAACCATGTCAAAGTCTGCAGAGAGGTGGAAGAGGATGAAGACTGAGAAAAGGCTATTGGAGTTGTCTACTAGGAGATCATATCTACTTGACATCCATGGGAGAGGGATCCAGCAGAGACCACCTTCACCTCCAAAGAATTTTTCATTAGTGATCAGGAAAGCCAGGACATGATTTAGGTTCATATTGATGTGAGGAGATGCTAGTCTGTGCTGGAGGTGGGGGAGTGAGGAGGAGAAATGTGACTGTAAATGTCAGAATTGTGCTGCCATATGAATTTAATGGAAGGGAAAGAGATGACAGGCAGAGAGAATGGGAAAAATCTGAAAATCATTAGAATGTAAGGCAGACTCCTTAAAAGTGAAAGGTTTATTAGATTTTATATTAGTTTAACAGGCATGGGGAACACTCAGATTTGTCCTTCTTAGGGGCTAATCCAGACATTCCCTGCACAATTCTGGTCAACCACATGAAGCTTTGTGGGTCTTATTCTGGCAATGTATGGCTGGGAGTTTGTACCATCTGGGAGATGAGGAAATCTGATTGTCTGCTTATTTGAAAGGACTAATGACCCAGGATCCCCTAAGGTAGAACTTGACACATATAGCGTCCAGAGTACGTAAGGGAAGGCATCTTTTAGCTGCCTCTGAGGGGAGAGAAGGGAAAATTGGCTGCCCTGTCTCTATCCCCCTTGATCATGGAGGCTGGGAATAGATGACTGCCTCCTTCTCTTTGTGTTTATTCTATTCCCATCTTAGGGGAAAGAATAATCCAAGATGGAAGAGTATTGAGAGGTTTAGAGGTCTGTGGTTTTGGTTCACTTACAAATATCTTCTGGCATTTAGCTGAGGACAGAGGAATTGTCTGTCTCTTTTGGGAGCAGAGACATACTGAAGACTGATGACTGCAGGCATCCTGACCCCTCCTGGTGGAGTGAGGTTATAGCTATGGGTTCCAGAAAGGCAAAGATGGCAGACATCCAACAGGTAGGTCCAATGAAGAGGAGTTGTGTAGAGGCCCAGAAAGGGAGAAAGGATTTCTGCTGCCAAATGTGAATTGCCACTTTGCCATTTATGTTATCTATCCAGGAGCCTTACTGCTGCCATTTTTTGTCTCATGCCCATCTTTCCAGCCATAGATTCTGTGTGTATCTGTGAGAGAGGGTGCTCCAGGCTTTAGCTGGGAATGTTTTGTAGCAAGTGTTCTTATTGTACCACAGAAATGAATGCTTTTTATGGATTGAGGCAATTTGTTGATAGGGAGATTACTGGTACTGTAGAGTTAGGTGTATGGTTCCTCAGCTTCATTCTTAGTAATCAATATTCACCCTCCTGGTAACTCAATCTGGAGCTCTGAATTCCAGGTAGGTATATGGCCCAAGAAAAGATGTATTGAACTGTGTGTGTGTTTCCAAATAACTTCCAAAAATTAGTTTATGGCAGTCTTGATGCAGTTGTTTCTAAATTTAATATTTTTATTTGTTAATTTTTCATATATTTGTTTGTCAATTTTTTTGTCACTTCTCAATGACCCACTCCAAACTGACCCTTTTCACAAGCAAAAATATAGTTAAACCAAACAAGCCAATACATTGTCCATGTCTGACAGTATATTCCTCACATCCCACTTTTAGTCCAACACACAATTCTGAGGGGAAGGAGGCCTACTTGATTGTTAACCCTTTCATACCATGACTGGGCATTGCCTTTAACAGATTTCTTATGTCTAGTCATGGACGGTTTCCTGACTGTAACAATTCTGTAAATTATCCTCCTAGATGTTATTACTTTATTGTCCATTGGGTCATTCAAATTTTCCCAGTTAGAATTCTCTGATTTCTTCACATCTGTCATTTTTATTCTGTGATGATTTTCTTCTACATTTATACCAAAGTATGTACAATCCTTCTCCAAGGCATCTTTCCTTCCAGATCTTTCAATTCCCGATTACGCTGCTCTACAGGATTATCTTTTAAATTTTATTTTTTTAACCTAAACACTAAAAAAGCATTTCCCCAAACATGGCAAAAAAACAAAAAGAGGACTCCATTTCACACTGCCTGCATTTTGAGAAAGATATGTAATAAATTGTTCATTTTTTAAAAGTCTGCTCCTCTGTGTTTTCTTATGAACTTTCTTATGTTCTCTTCCATTCATTTAAAAATGTCTCAATGGATCTATTTTTAGATCAATACCTCTATTCCTTCCCTCCCTGTGACCCCAACTAACTAAGAGAATGAAATGTCAAAAGAAAAAATGCCAAAGTAGCAAATAAACAGAGTCAAATAAAATGAATCCACAAAGAAGTCCTGTCCAAAAATGTACATCTATTTATCTTGAATGCATCTACCAGATTTAATATTGTCCATAATTGTGTGTGCACACTCCATGTACCTGTGGTGAATGGAATCATCTTCACAAAAATTTTTGTACAATTTCTTGTGTTTTGACCACAGGGTTGGAACCCCACATGCCATAGTAAGCAGGGCAGGGTTGGTTGAAGCAGACAATTTTTACAGCAACTTTTCTAGCCCTTCCTTGCATCAGGAGCTGAGCAGTGTGGGCCTTCAGACAGGATGCTCAGACACCCAGAGGGGTTACTGAATCCCACTGCTGCTTTAGTCCAGTGAGAAGACAACCCAATGGCCTGGGCCACCTGTGTTCAGGGTTTTGACTACACAGGTACAAAGAAGCATCTGCTTCTTTGTCACTTGCTCTCGACTCACTTCTAAATTGTATTGAAGTGAGGCAGAGGTGTGTGAAGTAGTAAGCCTCATTGTTCTTCCAGAGCCATCAGAGCTCAGTGGCACGGGACTTCTAGTGACCAGGAGTTGTGAATTGCTCTTGCCACATGTGCTCTCTTGAGTCCACTTTTCCATTAACAGAGTATGTCATTGCCTTTTTGGGGGATTATTTGTGCCAACTGTTATATCACTTGTTACTATATCACTTGTTAAGCTAATTGAATAAAATCATTCTCTGCTTTAATCTAGGGAGACCATATAGTGGCGTTTCAGCCACTGCTATTAGAGAATAACATGTGACTCCTTTGGGATGTGCCTAGAACCTAGAGGGGTAGAGGAAGCCTGGAGCTTAGACCTGAGATTGGTCTGTGAGAGTAGCAGGTACCATAAGGTAAGCTTATGTGGGTTTATGGGGGCTACAGATGATATGCTTTGAAATCTGCAACCCAACCAGTTTCCTATTCTATCAAACTCCAGGATCATTCAGCCTGTTTTTGCCCCACTTGTCTAGAAGGAGAGTCCCTTTTTCAAATGCTTTTGTGAAATGGAGGCGAATTATATCCCAAGCAAACCTTGAGTCAGAAATCTAGATCCCGTAAAAGAAGACCTTGGGTCAGTCTGACATTAGGAGTCTCCTCTGTGATCCTGAGGGAGAGATCAATTGACCTCTGGTGGCTCCTCTCAGTCCTAATATTCCCTCCTCTGAAAGAGCTCTCATAGGGAATGTGCTCGATCCTCTCTACAACTCTATGGAGAAGGAGGAGAGAAGGTGGCAGGACAAGGGAAGGAGAAGACAGAACTCACAGATAACAAGGAAGGTGGGAAGAAGTGAAAATATAGGAGGGAGAAAACACAGAAGGGAGAGGACCTGGAAAGCCACCTTCTTGGAACTGTGACAGGGAGACTAGGAGTTGAGAGAAGGCTTCAGGAGAGGGATTCTGGATTAACTTTTTGTTGTTGAGTCATGTAAGGCTCTTCATGACCCTATTTGGAATTTTCTTGGTGAAGATACGGGAGTTGTTTGCCATTTGCTTTTCCTGCTTCTTTTACAGATGAGGAACTGAGGCAAACAGGGTTAAGTGACTTGTATACGGTCACACAGCTACTAAATTTCTAAGGCTGGATTTGAACTCAGGAAGATAAATATTCCTGACTCCAAGCCTGGAGCTCTATCCACTGCACCACCTAGCTGCCCTTGGGTTGGGTAGAAAGAAGTTATTTCACTGGCATAGAATACCATTGCCAACTTTTTTAAAGAAGCACTTAGACATGGGGGAAGTTGTCATTCTTTACATGGGCTCATTGATTGTTTCTGCCACCTCTGGATTGAGAAGGAAAAGCAGAGGGGGTCTTCTGCTTAACTGGCCAAAAGAGGGAGTCTTTGCTATGTTGCTGTGAACTCTGCTGTGGCTGGAGAAGTAAAATATGCAAGGGAGTGGATAATTGGCTGGGCTAATCTGTCTATCCTAGACAGACCAGTTTAATGGGCTTGGCAGTTTTTTGGTTTAAAGAGAATTGCTATTTAAAGTAAGAGGAAGATCTTGAAGTGACATTCTAAGTAGCTGCTTGTGTAGACGAAAAACCTATTGGATGTGGGCTCAAAGGCAAGGGGCCAGTAGAATTTCTCCTGAGCAAGGTTCCTTCTAGTCCTCTGAAAGAGTATGTCAGGATCCTCATGCCATGACCACCCCTCTCTTTTCACTCCTCTTTCTAGAGCTAAGGCCCAGAAAGCTTCATCCTGAGCTTGGCATAGCAACAATCCTTTGTGATCACTCTCTGAATGAATTAATTCTGCTGCAGCTAAATCACAGAACTGACTATCCCTGAGCTCAGGCAAGCACCAGCAGGCCCTGGCATGATGCCTTGTTATGAACAGACTTTTTGTCTCTAGGCAACCTTGCCTCCCTGTCACTGTTATGTCTCACCACTATTGCTACACTACACCACATGTCTGTATATCGAGGTTCAGTCTCACTGCCTGGGGTATCCTATTTGATGAGGCCTCAGCACGAGTGTCTAGTTTCACCCCTCTGGTGGAATAGAGACTGCTTTTTGCTTATAATGACTGTTAGTTATTTGGTTTTATTTTATTTTTTCAGAGTTAATAGTTGAGGTATTACCTCTGTGAGCTCTTTGGTATTTTTCAGAGTTAACAGTGGTTGCATAACCACTGTAAGTCTTTGGTCATTTATTTTCAGAGTTTTCCAGTTTCTCCAGTTCCCTTTTCTTCTTTGATATTGAGTTTCAGATCTTAAGTTTCAGATTCACACCATGAAATAATCTCCATGCTAATCCTTAAAATAACCAATATGTGGCTTGGGGTCCATGATCAGCTCCCTGGACTTGACCCACCAGTTGTGACCTTCCCCAGTATGACCTGTCCCTCTGTTATCCCTTTTCCCTGTAAGCAGATCCTGTGATTAGGAGTCGCCAAGGCATCTCCTGCTTCTCCCTGCACAGGGCTGTCCTCTCCAGAGCCTAGAGTCCCATCTAATTGATAGGATCTACGCAAGAACAAAGACAAATGGAATCAAAACAGCATGGGTGTGTGTGTGTGACATGCTGGGGGTGAGGCAGCTTAGAAAAGAGAAGACTGAGGGGAAAAGTGGCCCAGCTTTGGTTCTGCCCCTGTGTCATTCACCTAATGTCTGCCTAAAGCTTTTAGATGACTCAGATGTGTTATTGTGGTTATGACTCGTAATGGCAAGCAAAGTGGGACTTTTTGTTCTCTTTTGTTTTGGAGTGCTTCTCAGCACTAAGGCAATCAAGCGTCTTTGAGTTTTGACTTTGTTTCAATCAAGAGTCATTTATGACCTGCTTAAGTCACAAGAAACCCCCAGACCTACACCCTTTACTTACTAAGTGCTAAGCCCAGGCCTACGCCCTTTCGCTGATTGGGTGTGGGGCCCTCAGGGACCTAAAGAGTATACATATACTCTGAGGTTACTATTTTGCTGGGGACTTACACAGTGTTGATGTGAGTGTTGAAGTGAGTGATGAAGAGTGTTGATGTGGAGAATCTGGGTAGCCAGAGCCCCCCACCCCAGCTCTGAAAACCCAGATGTTGGTACTTCTCTCTCTGCTAACTATGTATGTATAGCTTTGGTCAGACAGCCAGAAGCCTATCTATTGATTTGTGTTTATTTGCTCCATTTATATAATTTCTGCTTGTAATTTCTGTTTGTGTTTTCTCTGAATTTCAGGGTGCTGACTTTTTTCCCTGAACTTAGTGAAATATGTATGTATATATATATATATATATGTTAAAGGGAAGGAGAAGGTTGGCATGCCTAGTGGGCAATGACAATCTGTGTGCCATGTACTAGATACATGGGCTTGATACTAACAATCACTAATAATTACTTACATGCCTACCATCATCCCAGGAGAATCACAGAGCCACAAAGGGAAGCTTAAAGCAGGCTTCCCAGGATATTACTCACCAGTCCAGCCTGGCCAATAACATCCTTTCACTGAGAGTCAGTGATGGTCAGACACACTCACGGCTCATGGTCCACAGTTCTGGGGAGATGAACTGGGTACTTTCCAGGGATGACAGCAACAGGGATATAGACTTTCCTGAGAATTATATTCCCCAAATGGAGGCCTAATAATGGGACTTCCTCATCACTGCTCATGATCTTCTCTTGGCCCTTCCCGTCACTGCAGGCTGATTGAAATGCATCCAGAAGTGTCAGGACAGTCCCTGAAAAGAGTCCTTCACATCCTTCCCCTAAATAAGAAGGTCCTAATGGGCTTCATCTGAGGAACTTGCACAGGAAGGGGCTGAGGAAGGTGAGAGCAGGGAGTAAGGAAGGGGCCCAACTTCCCTGGAGGGCAGGGAAGGTAGGTTGTGAGTCTGTCTAGAATGGACAGGGGTAGAGGGCTCTGTATCCTCTTCTTTGGACTCTACACCCCTTCCGACCATAGGAGAGCTTTGGATGCCTGATTGCCATCATAAGGCTGAACTATACCTAGTTTTCTCTTGGTATCAGAGAATGCTCTGACTTTTGCTCTGAAGAACATAGTTATTTTCTTAAGCTAAAGGGCTCAAGCATCTGGTGGGACAAATAATATGTAGAAACTCGGTCAAGTACAAGCTCAGATTTGGGATTGCCTACCAATAGAGTCATGGTGCCTTCACTGGCTGAAGATCAAGGGGGGAAGTTCATTTAGGGTGTGACTTCTGGGGTTGGGGTAGGGGCACTGACAGTGATGATCTGAAGCATCATCAGCTTTTAAGCAGGTGATGAATTTAGTGCCCCTATCATCACCGCCAGTGCCCCAGTAGAATCTCCTAATAAGTAAAGCTGTCTTTGTTTCTTTGGGAACCAGTTAAAATAGAAGTGAATCCCCAGATAGACTTCAAAGCAGATGATAACTCTCCTTGGAGAGCTTTCAGCCTATTGCCTTTCAGATTGGCCTAGGTAAGCCAATTATGTCTAAATAATAGTAGTAATAATAATAGCAATAATTTTAAGACTTTACGTCAATATAGGAAGGGCTATGACTTTGTTTCTGGGAGGGAAGTGGGCAGACACCTCTAGCTCTGCCCTACACCCTTTCAGTCATTTTTCTGAGGTGATTTGTATAGACCAGTGGTCTCCAAAGTAGGCATCCATACCCTGAGTAACCACAGCAGGAGTTGCAAAGTGATATTGGGAAAATCGCATTCACCAACACTGAAATACTCATCCACTCCTACCTTCAGATAGTCTCATGTCTGTTGAACACACACGGTGACTTAGAGTCAAGGGCACAATGACCTGTCCTTCTGTTTCTGCCAGCATGAAGCTCCTGGTTTCTCTGGGGAGGCTAAGCCTAAGAACTTTGGGCAGGAGCAGCACAGACTCCCAGCAAAGGCAGGATAACCTGTGTCCCAGGTAAACTGACAAGACAGACTAATGCCTATGATCCATGATGAATTCAGGGAACCCTAGGTCAGATCCCAGAACTTTGGGATTTCTTTCCTAACCCATTCCATTGCCTAGTCCATTCCAGTTCTGGAAGCTGGTATTATCTTAAGGTTAAAGTGTGGGCTACTTTGGACCCTAATCCCAGTGGGCAGACTGAAGATTTCTTATGAATCAGTAGCCAGATCACCCCAGGTCACTTTGAGGGTAATCCATATGCTTTATTCTCTTGAAACAAAAAGTGAGAGTACCATTGCCACTCCTGGGCATGAAACAGATTCAAATCCTGCCTCTCTGAGTTTTCCTATGTCCCTAGGGTCTTGGTCTTGGGGTCATAATTGTTGGAAGTCAATTTCAAAAATTTTATGTGCACTCTCTCATGTGATGATCACCACAACTCTGATTTTAGTAAGAGTCATTCCAGGTGTTATTGTACTAATTTTATAAAGGAGAAAACTCAGACTGAGAGAAAGGCAGTCTTTGAGCTCTTTGAGATATATTACCAGCAATGGGGTAAGTGGTTACAAGAAACACTTATTTGAATTTTTCCTATAATTAAAAATTGTTTTCTAGAGCAATTCTATCACTTGCTGTAATGACAAGCAGGGTGGGAATTTTTTGTTGTCTTTTGTTTTGGAGTACTTTTTAGCACTAAGGCAATCAAGTTCTTTTGAGTCTTGCCTTTGTTTGAATCTAGCAAGTAAAGTCAGACTTTTTGTTGTCTTTTGTTTTGGAGTGCTTCTCACCACTAAGGCAATTAAGGCTTTCATGAGTCTTGCCTTTGTTTGAATCAAGAGTCATTGATTGGAAACAATATGTATGATTTGATGCTAATGAATAAAGATCTTTCCTACACCCTTTTGCTAAGTAGATGCTAAGCCTTTTCCCACACCCTTTTGCTAAGTAGGTACTAAGCCCCAGGGCCCTAAATGGGGTATATATGCTCTGAGGTTGGCATATTGCTTTTGCGGCACACTCATTGGAAGAGTGTTGGTGATTTGGCAAGATGAGACTCTAGGTAGCCTAGCCGTTGGAGCCCTCCTGGCTTTGAAAACCCAGATGTTTGTACTTCTATCTCTGGTAACTGTTTATGTATTACTGTGGTCAGACAAATAGAAGCCACTCTGTTGATTTGTGTTATTTTGCTCTGTTTATAATTTCTGCTTGTAATTGCTGTTTGTATTTGCTCTGAAGTTCAGAGTGCTGGCTTTTTCCCCTGAACTAAGTGAATGATGTATGCATGTTTAATTAAAATGAGATTGTTAAACCCTTAAAGTTGCTTTCCTTAGAAAAGTAGATCAATGAGCCTGCACTAGCAGCCCTTCTGTGTGCTGTTGTTGTTGGCCTTGTACAGCTGCAGTAGCTGCAAGTAGCATTGTTGTTACACTTGCAACACAGGAAAGAGTTTATTCAAATATCTCCATTCCTGCAGCCTCTCCAAACTTACCTTTTTCCATCTTTTTCATCTTTTATTTACCAGATGATGGGAGAAAACCTCTGAGTTAGTTTAATTTGTCTTTTCCCTAGTAATGTTGAATGGACTCTTCTATGATGCCATTTTCCCATGTTATTCAGGGTTTGGGACCTAAATTTCGGATTCACAATTTGGCATAGTCCAGGTTCCAATTTGTTTAAAATAATCAATACGTAGCCTACAGCCTGTGTTCAGTTCCTTGTTCTTGACCTACTAGTTCCGGTCTTTACCAGTCTTGCCTGCCCCACTACCATTCTTTTCCCCTGTAAATATGTCCTCTGATTTGAGATCCCCAGGACAACTCCCCCTGCTCTCATCCTAAGGTAGTGTTCTCTAGAGCTCTGGGTCTTATTTGGTAGGCTTTCTGGACAAACAAAGATATTTATGGCCCTAGCAGTGAGGGTGAAGGATTGGGAATTAGGTAGCTGGGAGAAGAGATGTCTGATAAATAAATCTCTGTGACTGAGAGAGGAATGGACTCCATAAACTCCTATCTCTAGGCTTTCACCTCAGTTTGTGTCTCTCTATCCCTTGCACAACTTAGTAATTTCCCATGGCTAGAAAATGGTGATAAGGATCTGTTACTGGGGTAATCTCCCTTCTTTTGAGAATGAATGGGAATTTTGCCATTTAAAATTTACAATCAATTTGCAAAGGTTTCGAATTCAAATAGAAATGGGACTACGGAGCCATTCCTAAGGATCCCTGCTATTTGCATACTGACTTAGAAAACACCAAATTACCATTATTTGATGTTTGATTGTTTTTTTATTCATTCTGTTAACTATTTCTCAATTACATTTTCACATGGTTCAAGCATTGGGCGTGGTGTCTGACACCTCTCATCTAGCAGATGAATAGTGGAAAGACAAGTGGTAAAGGAAATGAGCAGCAGGTTAGGGTGCCTGGCATTTGTCTAAATGGAATTTTGTGACAAGGGAGACAAGCCTTGGATGGATAATTTGGGATACACATTCCCACCAAGGGAAAAAAATCAGGAGCTAAGCTTGGACCTAAACAAATCTTGTAGGATGATGGAGACTTCAGTATCTAGGGCTGCCTGGCTTTGACTGGGCCCAAAAGAATGTTGGTTAGAAAAACATGAAAAAATATTGTGGCAAGAGTTTTCCTCCCTATCTTCCCCCTAGACAACTTGTTTGTATTAAAGATGAACCTTCAATATTTTTTAACTAGACTACTTGACACAGTAGTATTTATTATAAAGTTACTAAAAGATTCTAGAGAATAACATACAAATGGTATGGCTGAGAGTTATATTTTTGCTGCTACTATATGGAAATTGTTTTTACATGTCATCTGTTTTCTATGTATTTTAAGTGCTTATTCAGTCATAAAGATAGAAAACTTTTAAAATGTCAACAGAATTTGTGTTTTCTCTATAAGAGTCATTTCCAACTGATACAATATATTACTGTCCTTTTGAGTTGATGGTTTATATTATGAGTAGACTAATATCTGAACATTCTCCTTATACAAATGCTGACATATTTATGTAATACTTTGTTACACTTGTGGAATTCAGATATTTAAGAAGAATTTGCATTCATTGTAATAAATGGTGCAGAAATTATTAAATAAAATGAACACATAAAAATGATTTCTTTCAGACTAATGAGAGAGAAGATTCTAGCCTGGTGTCCTATCTCTGAGCTTAGCAGCATGGCCAGCCTCATGGCTTAAGTCTTCTCCTCTCTTTCTGGTAAAAACAAACATTTCCCCTGGAAAACAGTAGAGGGAAGAGACTCTAGAGATATTTATTCATGGCACATTATAAGCCACATATGCACAGGCCTATTGGGACACAACCTACATGGGCAACATATGCACTCAAACACACCCAACAATGGGAAGAGGAAAAACAGAAAGGCTTAAAGTAGCCTTCCAAGAAAGTTCCTCACCACCACAGCCCCCCACCACGATATCCCTTTAGTGGACATGAAGGTTGGCCATTTCTTTGCTGATTGTCTGGGGCTTCACAGTGATGAATGGGTGACACCTTGGGGATGACAGGGACGAGGAACAAGATTGTCCTGAGAACCATATTCCCGGAATAAGGAGGGCAATACTGAAGGGGATCTCCAGAGAATCGCTAAGGATGGTCTCCTGGGGCTGCCTGTCAAGAAAATCATCTGGTGTGTCAGGCCTCCCCTTTCCCAGGAACCCTTCCCATATTTCCTTAAGCAGACACTGATTATCTTCATCTGAGCAGCCCCCATATTAAAGGGGCAGGGAGTTAGGAAGGGGACCAGCTTCACTGAGTACCTAGGAGGTGGTCATGAGTTTGGCTTAAGAACAGAGGGCACAATGTTTTCTCTCCTCTTCCTTCTTTCCACTCTCTACCCCATTCTAGGATGTGAGAGACTGGAATCTGTGGCCCCCGTAGCTGGGCTGTTGGGCCCAGGTCTCCCCTGGACACTGTGGCAGCTCAGGAGCCCTGGATAAAGCAAGTGGTTTCCTGAGCTAAAAAGCTGAATGGCCCAGGGAAGTTTTGTTCAGACCTGCACCACTGTGGGTGAGGGGGCTTATCATATTGCTGACAGTAGTAATGGCCAGCATCTCCACACTGCTGATTGTGAGAGTAAAATCTTTCCAAGACCCACTGCCACTGAAGCAGGCAGGGACCCCAGAATGCAAGGTGGAAGCACTAGAGATCAGGACCTTGGGAGACTATCCTGGCTGCTACTGGTACCAGGCTAAATAATGGTAAATATGCTGGCTTGCCCTGCAGCTGATGGTGACACTTTGTCCAGGAGTAACAGACAAAGAAGCTGGAAACTGGGTCAGCACAATGGCTGCACAGGACCCTTGTGAAATGAGAAAATGAGAATAGATTGAAATCAAGAAGCATGCCCAGTAGTGTGCTCTTAGTGAGCTCAGGCATCCTTCCCATTGACTATAGGAACAAGCCTCTCATCACCTTTTCCATCACCATTTCCAACCTCTTATCACCCCCTGATCCAAACCCATCTTCAATTTCCAAGTTTTGGAATCTCCTGGGATAGTACAAGTGAACACTTGTGAACTTATTAATGTGCATGGCTGATCTTACACTGGGCCCAGAACACCAGGAGCCAGAGGAATTGAAATGGGGAGAGCATTGTTTCTCTTGCAGAACTTCAGGCTTGTGATCTCTGAGGACACAATGAGACAGATGGGGATGGGGCATATTTATATTTCAAGCTGTGGTTGTGAAAGGTTGCTGTGATATCAGTTTGCAAAACAGTCCCAGGTGTGAAGTTCTTCCTCTAAGAGTCAACACTGGGTCATATGTGGGTCAGACTAGCTCAATACTCTATGTGTGGGAAGTTGTGACCTCATGGTCCAATGATCTCTCCTTCCAACTCTGCCAAAACAGCCTTGAGGGTCCCATGGTAAGGCTAAAAGAAGTGACTCATTGTGGTCATAAACAGGAGAAGCCTCTCTTCCCTGGGGAGAAGAGATCACTGTTGTTTTTGAAAAAAATAGTTAACCAAATGGAGAGACAAAGGCAGGGCTGGAAGTAGCTGAAAGTCCATCAAAAAAAGAGAAATGAGCGAACTAGGATTTAGTTTCAAAAGAGAAAAAGGATAGACTTTAAAGGCAGCTGGAGGCACAGGCTCATAGTAGATGAGGGAAGACACAATCACCTCGTGAAAGCAGAAAAAGAATCGTGGGATGACTGAAAAATAGGCTTGGGGAGCTGTACCAGCACCATTGGGGCACTGTACAAAATTGTCTCAAGGCTCCACTCTGCCTTGCTGATTGCACCTTTGTCTGAATCCCATGTGTCTCTGATTTCCATAGATGTCTATTGGCTGTAATTTTAACTTCACTCTCTCATTTGATTCAACTCACCTGAAGGTGTCTCAAAAACAATGGAGACTGCTGAATGCTACCTGAAATTACTTGCTGATAAAAAGTTTGTAAAATGCCTGATGAGGGACGTGTATGATCACGAACTAAGGTAACAAGGACGAGAGTCATTAGAGGGATAGTCCAGTTGCTAGAGATTTAGATTGACTTTTAAAGAACCATAGGAAAGTCTTCAGGCTGTTGGGTTCATACTTTGTGTGGGCTTCCTGGAAGATAATGGATGGGAATGGCCCAGGTGGGGAAAGCCTGGAGGGATTTTATTCTATATTGGGACTGATGAGACTCTTAGTCTCTGTAAGTGTTTGATCTTGTTCTAGATTCTCCTGTTCCTAGGCAGTGGATAGTTGGCTGATCCTGGAGTCATGAAGTCCTGAATTCAGATCTCATCCCTGACACTCACTAGCTGTGTGACCCTGGGCAAATCACTTAGCCTCAGTTTTCTTACTTGTAAGATGGGGATAATAATAACCTCATAGGCTTGTTGTAACAATCCAAATGAGATAATTTTTTTGTAAAAATAAAGTGTTTTGTACATAATAGGCACTTTACAAATCACCTGACTCCTCCTTCCATCTTCCTGTCCTTCTTCCCAAAGCTAATCTGCCCACCTTCCTTCACATGAATTCTCTGGGTCCTCTGTGATCTCCATTACCTTATTCCAATAATCTCTTTTATGTATCTTCAGTGCATCTCCCTCCCCTGCTTCCTTCTACATGAATGAAATAGCTCTCTCCAAGGTCACCATTGACCTCAGTTCTTTTTCTCGGCCATATTCTCCTTGACCTTGACCTCTCCGAAGTTCATGATACTGTGAATACTAGAGCTATAAAACTTCAACGAGAAGAGTAGATACTCAGAAATTCACATGACAACAAATCCAAAAAAGGACTCGGCAATTAAAATACTGGCTTCATGTGCCCATCTAAAAATGCTTGAAGCTTAGAGAACAGTGAGATGAACTAAATATCCTAGAAGAGGAGGCAAATTTGACCTCGTATGTATTACTTAGTCTTTGAAGGGAGATGCTCTGGACATGAGAATGACTCTTGAATAACTTATCCAAAATAAAATTGATAGGTAATGATGTGTGTGTGTGTGATTAGAAAAGCAATGTATACTAAGAAGGCAGAAATATAAGAAGGAAATCAAGACTTAGAAGGAGAATCATGGTGGTAGAGATTTTGGGGGTAAATATCCAAAAAAGGTGAAATAAACACTGTTGTCATGGGACTGCAGTTCACCAGAATAGGAGAAAATAGATGAATGATTCTAGAAACACCATTGTTAGGTTGGTATGGAGGCTTGACACTGGAATAAAGGGGTCTTCCATTACTCAATAATGCAGCCCCTCACCCTTCTAAAAGGAGAGAAATGAAGAGTTTCTTGGTTTCCATAATGACATTCCCATTCTTTAAATAGAGAAGGACCCAACTAGGGCACTGTTCATCTAGACCTGATTATCCCCAATAACGAGGCAGTTTGGTAAGAAATTATCATGCTGTCTTAAAGCATGTAATAGAAGAGGGGAGGAAAACCAGGTGTAATCTCCTGTGTGGGCTAGATTTGAGAAGAATAGATTTTAAAGTGCCCAGAGAAGGAATAGACAAGACCTTGGGAGAGTATAGTAGCCTCCCCAAACTGTAAAGCAAAGAAGTCTAAAGGCCTCTGAGAGAGTCTTCCTATCTGAATAATACCAGCAGTAACAGCTCAATTCTTCCTTTCTCTCTAGGTGGGGAGTTCAAATATCAACTAAACCCCATTTTCCTCCATACTTTCCCCATTCTGAAACTGTACCAGTCCTGAACCTGGTCTTACATGCCAGGTCTGAGCTCCCTGCTCCCTGCCCCCAGTGACTTGACTGTGTTCAATCCAAATATGAAAGGTCCATAAATCAATCCTGCTTCCTCTGTTTTGGGCACCTAACTCCATCCAGGGTCACAGTGGATATCCCTGTGTGTTCAGACTTGACTGCCCTTCAACTGTGTGAAAAGACCCTCTCTATAGAGGTTACTTGTTTTCTCCGTCCATTTCATCATGTTGCATTATGTCCAGCAGTGCTGAGCCTCCTGGCCAAGTGAATTTTCTCCTTAGAAGGTTGAGTCAGTGCTTAGGACTATGATTAACAACTCAGCAACAACATCTGTAGCCCAGGTTTTTGTCTTAGAGAATGTAGAAAGTAAAGGCTGAATCCAGAACTATGAGCCCCTTTCCTTCTCTCTGACACCTTTTTCCCTTTGAAGCATAAGGGGCCGATAAAGAGATTTATGTCTTCCTCTGAACAAGATTCAGATTTTCTGAGAGTCTTTGAATCTGTACAAAGACAAAGCCCTGGACTAGAATTTTATGAGAGAAAGTATTGCAGGAAGGACTAGAAGACCTCTGAGAATGAAAATAAGAAGATATAAGAGAAACTATTACAATGAGGAGGAAAAGAATGTGTTGGGGGGGGGGTCATCTAAAGAGAGAACGTGTGGGGAAGCCCTTGACCAGGAGGTGGCTGCAAATGCCCTTGTAGTCTCTGAAAAACAGGGCTTTGTGCACTATGGCACCACCTAGCTGCCCCAGTCAGAAAAGCAGTAGTCCCCATATGGGTCCACGCTCCTACACACACCCCTAATGTATTGTGGCTGGCCTTTCAGAAAGAGGGTATCACAAGCCTCTCACCTTGTGGGTTTGTCAAGGGCTTCTTAACATTAGGATTTGCTTATGCTTAGAAACAGCAATCATGACCTTTGCTATCCTACACACAAGCACATTTAGAATTTCCTGCTCTATGGAATTAATGTCTCTTGTGTGTTGATCAAGTTGAAGTTATGAAAAAAAAAGGGTGAGTCACTGCTTAGGACCGTGATCAGCAACTCAGCAGCCACATCTGTAGCCCATGTTTTTGACTTAGCTAATATAGAAAGTAAATGCCGTGTCCAGAACTGTGAGCATCTTTCCTTCTCTCCATCACCTGGGTTTTTTCTCTTTGCAACATAAGTGCCAGATAAAGGAGATTGATGTTTTTCTCTGAATGAGATTAAGGTTTTTTTATCTGTATGAAGACGAACCTCATGATGTATAACTTTATGAGAGAAAGCTGCACAGAAAAGACTGGAAGACTTACAAGAATGAAAGTCAGAAGACATTCAGAGAAACTATTCCAGTGAGGAGGAAAAGAGTGTGTTGGGGGTGGGGTGGGATCATCTAAAGAAAGAGGATGTGTGTGGAAGCCCTTGACCAGGAGGTGGCTGCAAATACCCACGTATAAGACACACCTTGTTTCGAAAAATTGGGGAACTAAAAACTGGGTGCATTTTATACAGTTGTTGTAGTTTTGTTACTTGCATTTCCTGCTTTTTCATGCTTGTTTTTGCACTCATTATTACAGATGTTTTTACTTGCATTTCCTGCTTTTTCGCTCTTGTTGTCTTTGCGCTCATTGTTTCACATTTGTTACTGGTACATTAAGTTACGTTTTGCCACGTTCTGCCCAAAAGCGGCTCAGAAAAGATTTTCACACAGTGTTGAATTCAAATTAAATGAGATCCAGTTTGCAAAAGTGAATGGAAATCATGCTGCTGAATGTAAGTTTGGTCCTCCTCCAACTGAGAAAACAATCTGAGACTAGCTACGGGAAGAAGTCCTACTGAAAAGGCCACAGCAGAAGAAGGCCATGAGAGGCAAGTCAGCAAAATGGCCTGATTTAGAGAGGGAATTGAAGATATGGATTGAAGAGCAAAGAGCAATTGGAATTCCTGTGTCTACAAAGATGGTTCAGTATGAGGCAAGAAGAATTGTTGATGAAAAAGAAGTTACTGATTTCAAAGGAGGACATAATTGGTGTTTCAGGTTCATGAAACGGAATGGACTAAGTATGTGTACATGCACCAGACTTGCCCAAAAGATTCTTGAAAGCTATGAGCAGATGAATAAAACTTGAATTCAATAACAGATTCTTTTCATTGAAGACAGAAGCAAAACATTTACTCAAACACCAGAAAGCCAAATCCATCATAGCAACAAAGAAATCTATATACATTAGCAATGCAGGGGGCATGGAAATCACCAAGTCTTCCCTCTATCATGCCTCCCCACAAAAGAATACCCTCAAGAAAAATCACTCCCTGGCTGTCACTCGCACTAACTGCTGCTCTCTGACTGCCTCCTCTCTCTCCAAGCTGCACCTCCCACCATCTCTCTCTCAGCTTTGAGCCACTCCAACTTCCTGCTCCACCTTTCCTGTTCTACCTGTTCAGCAAGCTCCTCCCATCCCAGGCTTCATGTTACTCAAACTCATGTGACTTAGACTTCCATGTGACGTAAGCAGGTCACATGGGCCTATTAATGGATGGGGAAGATCTTCCCATTAAGCAAAAATACATTAACAATACAGTCTCTCTGCCTCAAGTCCATTAGAGTCAATCCTCAACATGGCAGAGAAACTGATTTTCCTAAAGTACAGATCTGAACATGTCACCTCCATACTTGATGATCTCAGGGGCTTCTTATTACCCTTATTTCCCTATTTCCCTCTGTTTGCCATTTAAAGGTCTCCATAACTAGTCTTTTCAGTATCCTCACATAATAATCCCATTAATAGACTCTATACATTGGCCATACTTATTTGATCCTCATTTGCTGTTCCTTTTGCCTGGAATGTTCTCCCCGTGCAAACCTCTGCCTCTTGGACTTCCTATCTTCCTTCGTCATTCAGCTCAAATATGACCTTCTGCAGGAAGCCTTTCTTGGTTTCCCACATTGCTCATACCTACCCCTCTGACTTGTATGTACTTATAAAATATTTGTTATCTGCTCTTTTAGAACCTAAACTTCTTTCAGGCAAGTACCGTTTTTCTTTATAATTGCAGTCTCAGCATAGTTCCTGACACATAGGAAGTACTAAATTAATGCTTGGTGATTAATTGGTCAATTGACTTCCTTAGATGTCTATACCTAGTTGTGGCATCTCTGGTCAAAATGTATAAAAAGCTTATTTAGTCCACAACCATTTATTAAGTACCTACTATGTGCCAAACTTTTCTCACTTAATTCCAAATTGTTTTCTAGAATGATTTGGCCAGTTGCAAATGGACTTTTCCAATGGCACCCACACATGTATAGAAGTTGACTATTGATCAATAATACAGAAGTCAGAGCATTGTAGATTTCTAGAATTCCAGAATATTCAGAAATCAACAATCCTCTGGTTGGACATATATCTGAAATAGAATTATCATTCAAAGAAATTTCATTTCCATTGAACATGAACTAAAAGGAGTTGCACATAATATTCAACTCAATGAACTCATGTGGTCATAAAGAGTTTTTAGGTATGAAATGTACTTTTAGTCAATAAGTATTCATTTTTCCACTCCTGATAGTATTTTACTTTTCCAATTACTCATAAAAATAGTTTTCAGCATTAATTTTATAAGATTTTGAGTTCTAAATTTTCCTCCCTCCCCTTCAAGATACTATGCAATTTGATATAGGCAATGTATAGATTTATTAAACATACTTCCTCGTGAGTCAAGTTATGAACAAAAGGAAAAAACCATGAGAAAGAAAAAAAAGAGACAGAACAGTTTGCTTTAATCTGCATTCAGACTCCATAGTTCTTTCTCTGGGTGTAGATAGCATTTTCCATCATGAGTCTTTTTGAATTGTCTTAGATCATTGCACTGCTGCGCAGAGGTAAATCTATCAAAGTTGGTCATTGCACAATGTTGCTGTTACTGTACAATGTTCTCCTGGTTTTGCTCATTTTATTCAGCATCAGTTCTTGTGAATCATTCCAGGTTTTTTTTTAAACCTGATTGAAAAGGCAAGATGGATCTGGGTTCTGAAGGATTTTCAAAGTCAAACAGATGATAAACGATACTTATGACAAAGGATGAGAGAGCAAGAGCATTACTGGAATGGAAAACTTAATATAATTGAATGGGGTATTTATTTAAAATAAAAAAATAAGAGAATTTAATGTTAGATTTATTCCTAATTAAAAGTACCCAGACCTTCACTTTTCTGGCTGCATCAACCGCCTAAATGCAGACATTTTCTAAGAAAATTTTGGAATTGAGACAATGAACAACCGTTGACTCTGGGGTTCCTTGGCAGTATCTAGCTAGGAATGTTAAGGGATCCCCTGAACTTGTCTTCTGGAGTTGCCATATTTTCCAGAAATACTGGAACTGTATTATGCAGGAGGCTCTGAATTTGTCAGAGATGAGCCACTCCCACCCCAGCTGACATAATTCATTATTTGTCCTCCAAGCTGGACTTCCTCTGTTTCCCAAGTTACTAATGTTCTCAGAATTGCCAAATCTAATGATCAGTCTTCATCATTTTTGACCTGTCTTCTGTATTTCACATTGTTGACCATCCTTTTTTTCTACTTCTCCTCTATTTCTTTTGCTGACTCTTTATCCATGTCATGCCCACATTGGTAAGCTCCAAAGCTCTGGCCTGAACTCTCTTTTTTCACTCTATTCTTTCTTATTTGATGACTACATCAGTTACCTTGGCTTCAAATGTTATCTCTATGCAGATAATTCCCAGATGTATGTTTATATACACATGCGTATAGATTTATATATGTGTGTATATACACACATAAATATGTATACACACATATACACATGCATGCATGCACGCATGCACATGTATATAAGGAATGATTGAATTTTGTTTCCACAGATATCACATGAAACATGATTTGTGAAACCTAAGGAGTCATGCTTGTGAAAGGTGTAAGAGATGAACTGATTGTAGTGGAAGGCAGTGGGAGATGTTGGCCACCTGTTAATCAACTTGCCTAAGAGCAGAATCCCCTTCTTTTGTTCTGAGAAGGCCTTTTTCCCATGTATCAAAAACTTCCAGACCAGGTGTGGCTTACCAAGGATAAGGTCCATTTACCTAGACACTGTTTTAGATAATGGGACTCTTCTTTTGGATATCCTGGATTGAATCTTCAAATCACAACTTTTGTCAACACTCCTTTCTCATGCTAAGGAGATTATAAAATCTGATGCAGATATCCTGAGATGAGAACAAAATCTTTTTATGCCTTGGCATTTCTTTATTAAATAAATTATAAAGAAAATGCGGATGAAAGGGGGAGGAATTGAAATGTGGAAATGAGATATGTAAGCAGGGGTATACACCCATGTAGGAGTGGGATTTAGGTGTTTTAAGATACTTTGAACCCTGAAATATCTAGCCAATGGGATAAAGAGAGGGAAGTATGAATCAGGATGAGTCTTAAAAGGCTTCGTAATTGTCTGAAAGGGCATGTCTCCTTATGGGCCACCCAGGCTTTTGCCATCTCTGACAAAAGAATGATTAATAAATTTTTTTCTTAATTCACTGAGGGCCATGTGGAGTTTTTTTGGTAAGATGATTATTTCTCACAATATATATCCAAATCTGTCTATCTATCTATCTATTTCCACCAGGCTAAATGTCTATTAACATCCAGTCTTTCATTGCCGACTGCTATTTGGACCTCTTAACATGGATGCTCTGTAGGCATCTCAAACTCAGATATCCAAACCATAACTCATTGCCTTCACCCCTCCCAGGCCTCTCCCTCCTTTCCTAGTTGTTGAGAATGTGTAATATCAATTAAGTTGGGACTTTTTTACTGTTTAAGAATGATAAATTAATTAAGTGTCTTTGATTGAGCCTTACTAGGTGCAAAGCCCCTGGCCCAAACCCCTAGTTACTAGGTGCTAAGCCTATGTGGGTGTGAAGCCCGTGGGGTCCTAAGGGGAATTGCTAAGACCAGAGCCAACAGTAGGATCCTAAGTTCTGGTCACTCAGATGATGTTTGATGATGGCTAAAGAGCGTATAAAAAGAGAGAATAGAGATATTTGCTTACGGGCTGTCACTCTTGGAGAAGTGCTGATGTGGAGACTCTGGGCAGCTGTAGTTAAGAGCCCTCCAGCCTGTGAACCTAGATGTTGATGCCTTCTTGGTAACTATGAATTGTATTTGGTATGTTTATAATATATCATTGTAATTTGTTTGTATTTATTCTGAAGTTCAGGGTGCTGGCTTCTTCCCCTGAACTAAGTGAATGATATATGTATATGTTGGATTAAAGTAAGATTGTTAACCCTCTAACACTACTTTCCTTAGTAAAGCAGATCAAAGAACATGTGCTGGCAGCTTTCTTGTCGTTGGGCTTATGTTGGTCTTTCATGCCCACAGCAGCTGCTAGCCAAATTGTTGCAACAGGATGTTACCATGCTCCCAGTCATACAGGCTTGAAATCTTGGTGCCATCCCTGACTCCTCCCTCGCACTGACCTAGGAGCATTCTAATAAATGTTTAGCAAATAGTTCTCAAAAAAGTATGCAGAACAATTTTTAGTTTAACCTGTAGCATTAAGATTTTTTCCATTCCTTTCTTAAGTCTACACAATCAATAAAATAATAAATCAAGCCTTAATTTGGAATGTTTGCTCATTTCCAATGTATAAAGTCTTTCACTGAAAATGTCTCCAGTAGACTCATGCCACATATCAAATCTGTTACCAAATTTTGTCATTTCTACATTCACAATACTTCTTGTACATGTTCCTTTCTCTCTACTAATACAGTCAGAAATCTAGCACAGGCCATCATTATCTGTTACCTGGACTATTGTACCAGTCTTTTGGTTGGTCTCTTTGCCTCAAATGTCTTACTGCTCCAATCTATTCTCCAACAAGCTACCATGGTGAAATGTCTGAAGTCAATCAGTCAACAAGCATTTATGTAGTTATCTACTATATGCCAGGCGCTGTGTTAGGTGCAAGGTGTGTAAAGAAAGGCCAAAAACACAATCTCTGCCCTGAAGGAGTTCACAAGAGTGAAATTGGCATGCAAACAATTATGTACATATAAGATATAGGCGGTATAAATGGGATGTAATCTCAGAGGGAAATAACTACCAGTGACAGGGACGAAGACAGGCCTCTTTCAGCCAGTGGATTTGGATTTGAGTACTGAAGGAAGTCCCAGAAGGCAGGGAGAGCATTCTAGGCCAGGGCCTATGCAAAGGTACAGAATTGGGGGGAGGGTGGACTTTCATCCACAAGGAGCAACAAGGAGGCCAGTGTTGTTGAATCTCTTTCACCTCATCAGCTCCAGAGACCCTGCCCCTGAGCAGACAATCCAGCAACTAGTGGAGGAGAGGAAGTAGAGGAGAGAGCTGAGGCCCCCTGAGCAGTGAGGTTTTTGTTTGCTTCTGTAGCACTGTGGGAGAAAAAAAAGGAATCTAAAAACGGTAACGATCCACCAAATCTTCAGCCTTCATGCTGCTGATTGTGAGAGTGAAAACACTTTTAACCACTCTGCCACTGCCCCATGCAGGGACTCCAGATTCCAGATTGAAAACTTGGTAAATTGAGGCCATAGGAGTGTTTCCATGTTTTTGGCGGACTTGTCCCAGGTAAGTGTTTCCATCATTGTGTTTTACACTCCCGCTGGCTCTGCAGCTGATGGTGACTCACTCTCTTGGGGCATAGATGAGGATGCTGGAGACTGTGTCAGCATATTGTCCTCTCCAAAGTCTAAAATCAGGAATTAAAATCAAAAGATGTGTAATAGATAGAAATGAGTCTGCCTACATTCTGAAACTGGTTGATTAAGCCATGCTAAGTTGTTACAGTAATCCACATTTCCACTTCCATTTCTTTCACTGATCTTCCCAGATAATCTGAGTTGATTTCAAATCATTCTAGGAAGAATCTCACATCTGTAACTTCCATCACTTCATGTTCTCACCTGGGACCTAGAGCAACAGGAGCCCAAAGAAGACATGTGACAGTGACCCCATCTTGCTGTGGCTGATCTTGGGGCTGTTCTGGGCCCAGCTCCAGTTTATTTTCCCTCTGGCTGCAGGGCCTCCCTTTGGGGACTCTACTTTTTCATCTTTTATTATTTATTTAAGATTTTTAGTTTTCAGCATTGATTTCCACAAGATTTTGAGTTACAAATTTTCTCCCCATTTCTGTCCTCCCCCCCACTCCAAGATGGCATATATACTGATCTCCCCATTCCTCAGTCACCCCCCCTCCCTTCTGTCACTCCATTTCCCCCAACCCCTTTTCCCTTACTTCCTTGTAGGGAAAGATAGATTTCTATGCCCCATTGCCTGTATATCTAATTTCCCAGTTGCATGCAAAAACAAATTTTTTTGAACATTTGCTTTTAAAACTTTGAGTTCTAAATTGTCTCCCCTCTTCACTCTCCAACCATCCTCCCTAAGAAGGCAAGCAATTCAACATAGGCCACATATGTATCATTATTCAAAACCCTTCCACAATACTCATGTTGTGAAAGACTAATTATATTTTGCTCCTTCCTATCCTGTCCCTCTTTATTCAATTTTCTCTTTTGACCCTGTCCCTTTTCAAAAGTGTTTGCTTTTGATTACCTCTTCCCCCTATTTGCACTCCCTTCTATTGTCCCCCCTTTTTTATCCCCTTCCCCCTTCTTTCCTGTGGGGCGAGATACCCAGTTGAGTGCATATGTTATTCCCTCCTCAAGTCAAATCCGATGAGATTCACTCATTCCCTCTCACCTGCCCCCTCTTCCCTTCCAATGAACTGCTTTTTTTTGCCACTTTTATGTGAGATAGTTTACCCTATTTTATCTCTCCCTTTCATCTTCTCTCAATATAATCCTCTCTCATCCCTTAATTTGATTTTTTTTAGATATCATCCCTTCATATTCAACTCACCCTGTGACCTCTGTCTACATATACATATAATATGTGTGTATGTGTATATTATATGTGGGTGTGGGTGTGGGTATGGGTGTGGGTGTGTGTATTCCCTCCAGCTACCCTAATACTGAGAAAGGTCTCATGAATTACACACATCATCTTTCCCTGTAGGAATGTAAACAAAACAGTTCAACTTTAGTAAGACCCTTATGATTTCTCTTTCTTGTTTACCTTTTCATGCTTCTCTTGATTCTTGTGTTTGAAAGTCAAATTTTCTATTCAGCTCTGGTCTTTTCACTGAGAAAGCTTGAAAGTCCTCTATTTTGTTGAAAGTCTGTATTTTGCCTTGAAGCATGATACTCAGTTTTGCTGGGTAGGTGATTCTTGGTTTTAATCCTACCTCCATTGACCTCTGGAATATCATATTCCCAGCCCTTCAATCCCTTAATGTAGAAGCCGCTAGATCTTGTGTTATCCTGATTGTGTTTCTACAATACTCAAATTGTTTCTGGCTGCTTGCAGTATTTTCTCCTTGATCTGGAAGCT
>CM053625.1:329734615-329750330 GCA_028646595.1 Phalanger gymnotis | reverse complement strand
TTTCTTGAAAAGTAGTATGTAGGTTCTTTTTTGATCATGGTTTCAGGTAGTCCAATAATTTTTAAATTATCTCTCCTGGATCTATTCTCCAGGTCAGTGGTTTTTCCAATGAGATATTTCACATTTTCTTCCATTTTTTCATTCCTTTGGTTCTGTTTTATAATATCTTGATTTCTCATAAAGTCTCTAGCTTCCACTTGTTCCTGTTTAATTTTTAAGGTAGTATTTTCTTCAGTGGTCTGTTGGACTTCCTTTTCCATTTGGCTAATTCTGCCTTTCAAAGCATTCTTCTTCTCATTGGCTTTTTGGAGTTCTTTTGCCATTTGAGTTAGTCTATTTTTTTCAGTATTTTTAGGATCTCCTTTAGCAAGTCATTGACTTGATTTGCATTGTTTTCGCACATCACTCTCATTTCTCTTCCTAATGTTTCCTCTACTTCTCTAACTTGCTTTTCCAAATCTTTTTTGAGCTCTTTCATGGCCTGAGACCAGTTCATGTTTTTCTTGGAGGCTTTTGATGTAGGCTCTTTGACTTTGTTGACTTCTGGCTATATGCTGGGGTCTTCTTTGTCACTAAAGAAAGATTCCAAAGTCTGAATCTGAATCTGAGTTCATTTTTGCTGCCTGGCCACATTTACAGCCAACTACTTGACCCTTGAGTTTTTCAGAGGGGTATGACTGCTTGTAGAGTAGAGAGTGCTTTGTCCCAAGCTTGAGAGGTTGCAATGTTGTTTTCAGAGCTATTTCTACCCAGCAAGCTCTGCCACACCAGTGCTTCTCCTCCCCCAAGAACTGCCAACCAGGACTGTGACTCAGATCTTAAGCAGGGTCTGCACTCCTGCTCAGATCTGCCACTTAATTCCTCCCACCAGGTGAGCCTGGGGCCAGAAGCAATTGCAGCTGTAGTTCTGTCCTTAGAGCTGCACCACCTCTGCTGCCCCCGGGGCTGTGGCCGAAATGTGAACTCCTTTCACTCTGTCCCTGCAGCTTTTCCCACTAACCTTCTCTGTTGTTTTTGGTGTTTGTGGGTTGAAAAGTCTGGTAACTTCCACAGTTCAATGATTCAGGGCACTGGGGACTGTCCTGCCTGGCTCCCGGTCTAGTTGGTCTGGGTGCAGCCCATGCTGGGCTCTGCTCCATTCTGCTCCCAGCTCCTTGTGATAGACTTTACCCAGGGACTGTCCAGGCTGTCCTGGGCTGAAGCCCTGCTTCCTTCTGATATTTTGTGGGTTCTGCAGCTCTAGAATTTGTTCAGAGACATTTGTATAGGTTTTTGGAGGGACCTGGGGGGAAGCTCAGGCAAGTCCCTGCTTTCCAGCAGCCATCTTGGCTCCACCCCACCAAGGGGGAATCAGATTTTTAAGAAACATAGGCACGTCCTCTAAATCAGTGCACTATTTGCACATATCACACATCATGTGGTCTTCAGGACTGCAAAACAATTTTCTATTTAATTATTTTTAACTTGCAAGTGGACAACCATGATATGTAAGCAACAGACCATGAAGGCTTAGCCTATATGCAGAGTGGTATCGTAATCCAATAAACCTTACAATAAATTTCATCTGGCACATATTTAAATTTTGTGTAGATTATATATAATATATAATTACATACCATTCAGTTGGATAAGGTGTATGTGTAGACATAAACATGTATACACACATACATGCACAAGTGCATGTATGCATGTATGTGTTTGATATACACACATATATGTAATAAAGTAATTACCATTCAGCTGGATGGTGTCACACACACATGCACATGCATACACACACCATACAGCTGAATGGTAATAGATGATAAATAGTATGCAATTCATTTAAATGACTAATATTACTTTTTTGACAGCCAAACCAAACCATTTCTGGGGTTAGTCAAGGGAAAGTGGGAGGGAACTAGGCAAATCAGGAACATGTGCATTGTAGGAATTTCAGGTGACTATATATATGACTTCCCTTCTTCTCCAGTGCAGGACACTTATAGCACTTATAGCAGATGTTCTGGGAGTCACAGGATGCCAGGGGCCCCTTGGTCTAAATGTAGGAGCTAGGAGTCCTTGAGTGCTTTGACTTAAGTGAGGGAAGTAGCCACTACCCTAATATGAGAATTTTGCCTCTTTGTTTAGGTGCAAGGTTCACATCAGGTCAAATTCCTGTTCTAGGCTAGAAGCAATTGGAGAGGGGAGAAGGAGAAGCATGGGTAGAGATTCTTCCTTCTAGCTACCATCTCTCCTTTCTCATTAGGGCTACCTCTCAGATCTCTATGTTACAGATGCAGAAGGACTCAGAGCATCTTCCTCTTCTTCTCCTTCTATTCTTCCCTCAACTGAGGGGCAGCAGAAATACTATGGCTCTCCCCTACTCTTACCATCCTTCTCCCAGATGGCTTTAAGTACCCTCATTAGAGGAAGTTTTCATCTCCTAAATACCTCCCTCATATTGCCTGAAGTTATAATGACTAGACATTTATTTGCATTAACCAGCACGTGTGGGGTGGGAATTAAAAAGGGGCTATCTCATAATCCCACCAAATCACTTTAAGTTGAGACTCAATACCCTACAGTTTAGATGAGAGGGAAAGGCAGAAGTAGCTGTGATGAGGTCTTGAAGAAAACATCCAGAAAATTTGGAGTTTTCTCAGTTTGTCCCAAGCTCGTGATAAGTTTTAGAGGAAAGGTGCCTGTAGATGCCTTTGGCCTTGGACCATAAATAAATATTTTCATTGCCCAGGAGTAGCCAGGCCTTATTTTGTCTAGAGCCCTACTTAAAAGAAGGCTATCACAGGGGTTATTGTGCCCAAATGGCCATCATCCCTAAGGTAGGCTTAGTGCCTATCCTTGAAGGCCAGAGGGTGGGAGAGAATTGTACATTTAGAGTCTACAATGGAGGCCAGCAGAAGTGTCTGTCACCAGTCACCGTCAATGAAGGCCTTCCTAGAGAACAGCATTAAAGTTGTTCAGATCTCAGAGCCAATAGAACAGTTGGTTCAGATTTGCAGAATAGAAATAGCTTATAAATTACTTTGAAACATAATGTCTGCCTCAACTCAGAAACAAACGACCAATGTGGAACAACACAAAGGAGGATCTTGATGAAACATGTTGCTGTCCCACATTAAAACCGTTTAATAAATATTGGTTAAGAGCAAGGTGTTATGGGAATAAGGCATGGGAACATTTTTTTCTGGTCGAAAGTGAGTTTAGTGCAGTCCAAGGGAGGGAAAAACTTCATTAAAGGACCTATTGATCAATCAATTCTGTTTTTCTTTGAGAATTGCCTCAATGTTTTTCTTGTTCTAAGAAAAAAAATAGATGAAGTCCTGCAGCAATTGGATGAGTAGTTGCCAGTGTCTGATAGAACATGGTATGTTGGGGTTAGTATGATAGGGTAAACACTATGAAAATGACCCTTTAAGTTGATTCTAGTATTGACTCATGAAATAGTGATGTAGCAGGCACTGGTTTGATGATGCACTTTTTCTCACACTAGACTTAAAGCTCTTATTTCTCATAAGTATGTATTGAATCAAAAAAATAAATGTTTTTAAACTAAAAAGCTTTGCCTTAGATTTCATTTTCAGTGAAGTATAGTAAGTACAAGCTTCTCTTACATTTATTGGGATCCAAATGATACCAAACTACCTATAAGACTTAGAAATAATACTTTTTAGGGGCAGAGCCAAGATAGCCACATGAAAACAGAGCTCTCTCACAAATTCTGCCAGATACCTCAAAAAAAAGTGAATCTGAGCAGATTTGAGAGAGTAAAAAGCCACTAGCAGACTTAGTGGGGCAAATTTCCAAGCCGGGAGAGTCTGCAGAATTGACAGGATGGATCTGTAGTCTGGGAGAGCACCCAGTACAGGGAGGTGCACTAGGCTACACTAAAGCTGACACAGCTGTGGAACTTAGCCAGTACTACAGGCTGGGCATGAAAAACCGGTGGTGATCCCTAGGCCTCCCAGCCCAGGACAGGAATCTGTTGGAACTATGGGAAGCAGCAGCACAGCATGAGAGGCCATGAGAACAACTTCTCCTGGCTTGCAGTCTGTGGTCTAAAGGTTTGAAATTCACCTTCTTGAACTTCCAGGAGACATGATGATGAAATAAAATGGCTCTCATCCCTCCCTTTCACCCAGATAATACTCCCCTGGGAGAAATCTTGAAATAGAAGAGACAAAAGTGGGGCTTCAGTAGCAAAACAGCAGGAATTCCCAAGGCCCAGGAAGGTGGAGCCAGCAAGGGTCAACACCAGCAACCCAGAGGTGCTTTTGCATAGCCAGGGGAAGTGGCAGACACCAGGACAGATAACAGCTGAGGCCACTCCTCCCGCACACCTCAGGAAACCAGAGGCCATAGCACACAAAACCAGTAATGAGGCCCTTAGGGAAATGGATGAATATTTACAAAAATATAAACTGCCCAGGTTAACAGAAGAGGAAGTAAAATGCCTAAATAACCTCATCTCAGAAAAAGAAATTGAGCAAGCCATCAATGAACTCCCTAGAAAAAAATATCCAAGGCGAGATGGTTTTACATGTGAATTCTATCAAACATTTAAAGAACAAATAATTCCTATACTTTATAGACTATTTGAGAAATTAAGTGAAGAAGGAGTGCTACCAAATTCTTTTTATGACACATATATGGTACTAATATCCAAACCAGGAAGAGTCACAACAGAGAAAGAAAATTATAGGCCAATTTCCCTAATGAATATTGATGCAAAAATTTTAAATAAAACATTAGCAAAAAGATTGCAGCAACTTATTACCAGAATAATACACTTTGATCAGGTAAGATTTATACTATGAATGCATGGCTGGTTCAATATTAGAAAAACTATCAGCATAATTGATCGTATCAACAACAAAACTAGCAGAAACCATATGATCATCTCAATAGATGCAGAAAAAGCCTTTGACAAAATACAACACCCATTGCTATTAAAAACACCAGAAATCATAGGAATAAACAGAGCCTTCCTTAAAATTATAAATAGCATCTACCTAAAACCATCAGCAAGATTATATGTAATGGGAATAAGCTAGATGCATTTTCCATAAAATCAGGGGTGAAACAGGGATGTCCATTATCACCCTTATTATTCAATTTGGTACTAGAAATGTTAGCTGTACCAAAAAGAGAAGAAAAAGCAATTGAAGGAATTAGAATAGGCAAAGAAGAAATTAAATTACCACTTTTTGCAGATGATATGATGATTAACTTAGAGAATCCTAGATAATTAAGTAAAAAAAACTTCTTGAAATAATAAATAACTTTAGCAAAGTTTCGGGGTATAAAATAAATCCACATAAATCCACGGCATTCCTATACATTACTGACAAAGCCCAACAGAAAGAAATAGAAAGAGAAATTCCATTTAAAGTTACTCTAGACACTATAAAATATTTGGGATTCTACCTGCCAAGACAAACCCAGGGCCTACATGAACATAATTACAAAACACTTTTCACACAAATAAAGTCAGATCTAAAAAAATGCAAAAATATCAGTTGTTCTTGGTCAGGCTGAGATAATACAGTGAAAATGACAATTTTACCTAAATTAATTTATTTATTCAGTGCCATACCAATCGAACTACTAAAAAGGATTTTATAGAGCTGGATAAAATAATAACAAAATGCATCTGGAAGAAAAAGAGGTCCAGAATATCAAGGGAATTAGTGAAAAGAAATGCTAGGGAAGGTGGTTTAGCCATAGCAGATATTAAACTGTGTTATAAAGCAGCAGTCATCAAAACTACTTGCTAATAGTCAAGAAACACAGTGGTGGATCAGTGGAATAGGCCAGAGACAAGACACAGTAGTCAACGACTGTAGCAACCTACTCTTTGATAAACCCAAAGAATATAGCTTCTGGGCTAGGAATTCACTATTTCACAAAAACTGCTAGGAAAATTGGAAAATGGTAAGGCAGAAACTATACAGAGACCAATATCTTACACCGTATACCAAAATAAAGTCAAAATGGGTTCATGATTTAGGAATAAAGGCTAATACTGTACACAATTTGGGAGAGCAAGGAATAGTTTACGTATCAGATTTATGGGAAATCAAAGAATGCATGACACAAAAAGAGATAGAGACCATTACAAAATGCAAAATGGATAATTTTGATTATGTTAAATTGAAAAATTTTTGTATTAAAAAAGCCAGTGCAACCAAAATTAGGAGCGAAGCAGAAAATTGGGAGAAAATCTGTACAACCAGTGTCCCTGATAAATACCTCATTTCTAAAATATACAGGAAACTGAACCAAATTTATAGGAATACAAGTCATTCCCCAATTAAGAAATGTTCAAAGGATATGAAGAGGCAGTTATCAAAGGAAGACATTAAAGATATCCATAGGCATATGGAAAAATGCTCTAAATCACTATTGATTAGAGAAATGCAAATCAAAATAACTCTTAGATACCACATCTCTCCTAACACGACAAAACAGGAAAATGATAAATTCTGGAGAGGATGTGGGAAAATTGGGACACTCTTACACTGTTGGTGGAGTTGTGAACTGATCCAGCCATTCTAGAGAGAAATTTGGAAATATGCCCAAAGGTCTGTAAAAATGTGCATACCCTTTGACCCAGCAATACCACTTCTAGGGCTGTATCTCAAAGAGATCACACAAGTGGGAAAGGGACCCATATGTACAAAAATATTTATAGCCACTCTTTTTGTGGTAGCAAAGGATTGGAAATCAAGGGGATGCATATCAATTGGGAATGGCTAAACAAATTGTGGTATATGAATGTAATGGAATACTATTGTGCTATAAGAAACGGGGAAGATATGAACTTCATAATAACCTGGAAAGACCTATATGATATGATGCTGAGTGAGTGGAGCAGAACCAGGAGAACACTGTACACAACCAGAGACTTATTGATTCTGTGATGACTAACTTTGATAGATTTGGCTCTTCTCATCAATACAAGGTTCAAAGACAACTCCAAAGGACTCATGATGGAAAGAGCTATCTACATCCAGAGGAAGAACTATGGAGTCTGAATGCAGATTGAGGGCAACTATTTTCTCTCTTTTTTTCTTTTCTTTTTTTTTTTTTGCTTTTGTTTCTACTTTCTCATGATTCATTCCACTGGTCATAATTCTTCTTTACAAGTTGACTATTGGGTAAATAAGTTTAATGCAAAGGTATATGTCGAACATATATCAGATTGCATGCCGTCTTGGGAGGGAGAGGGGAAGCGAAGGAGAGGAAGAGAATCTGGAACTCAAAAACATGGGAAACCGAGTGACGTAAACTAAAAAATAAAAAAAAATCTTAATTTAAAAAAAAAGAGAAAAGACTTTTTACATTCAGCCTGGAGACTGCTGTCAGCCTTGGCTCATCCTTTCTTCTCTATCTGGAAAAAAAGGTGCCATGCCTAAAATGAATAAAACAACATGGATTAATGAGGCTCCTCAAGAATGAAAGAAAAGTTACCTTCAGTGGTCAACAGGGTCACATGATTGCTGAGAGCGTATGCACAAAAATAAAGTGGAAAGGGGTGAGATAGTATGATCTGGCTTCCCAAGGGTTTGGGGAAACAATTGTGAAAATAGTCCTTTATTTTTGCATGCATTTTATAGTCTACAAAGCCCTTTCACATCTTCAGCCTCATTTGATTCTTGCAACAACCCTTCTCTGGGGCAGACAGAGCAGGGATCCTTATCCCCATTTAATAGAGAAGGAAGTTGATGCTCAAAAATTTGTGACTTCCCTTAGTGGTAGAGCCAGACCTAGAAGAGTAGTCTTTTCTTGGTCCAGCCCTATTTTCCATGACAATATCCTGTCTTTCTGTTAAAAATCTGTCAGGCTCAGAGATGATTTTGTTTCATAACCTGATTTGAGCTATAAAAACAGTATTGTTTTGAGCATATAAGTATTGCACGGGTTACTGTCCACAGCAGGGAAGAACAGGTAACCATCTCATTCTGTTTACACTAATGACAATGAATATATTTGTTTTTTTAAAAGATTTGCATTTGATCACAAGTATCATCACAAGAAAGTACTGGCTAGGTCCCTACTATGAAATGTAAGTTTTGTGAATATCATTTTTTTTAAACATTCAAATATTGTTTATATTTATGTAAAGCATCCTTTTGGATGTCTTTGCCTCCCCTCTTCAACTTGAACAATGTCTGAAAGGGGATTTGATCCCTTAAACAGGTATTACTAGCAAAACAATTCACTTAAAATAAAATTATTAGTTTTAACTTTAGAAATAAGAATAGGGTTCTTTCTTAAGAATTTCCCAATTTTTCTCTCATGTAGATTTTAATCAGTGTCTTACAACTTTTCAAGCCATTCTAGTATCACCTTAAAATGAAGAGATGTCAATACTTAAATGTAATGGTTAACCCATAGTACAGCAATAAATGCTCATGAAAGGCAATTGGCTCTCCTCACATAATTAGGTGGTCATTTGTTATGATTTCCAATCTACAAAGAAGTGGGCCTTTGGGCAACTCTTGGTTAGGAGGCAATAACCAGGCATTGAGGAAGACTAGAAATTTTGCTTCCCCAAAACTTGAAGAGCCATCCAGTTTCCTTTGTGTACTGTGCTGTGGTGTCTTTGGCTACTAATCTGTGGATACATATACCTGGCCCTGTAAGTGGTAGTTTGTAAGAACCATTTGACAGGCAGACCCTGAAAACAGTAGGCCAATAGGAGATCAAAGATTTAGCTCATGATTTTTTTTTCTCTTTCACTAAAGGCGCAACATGGATGCTGTTAGATTTCAAAGTACCTTCCTGTACAACTAAATGTTACTGGTTGTTTGTTTTTAGTGACAAGACTCTTGGCTGAATTTGTTGTTTGCGCTATATTTGAAAGTACAGACGGTTTAAATGGAGAGCACTCATCAAGGTGCCTGTGTATTTTAGAGTTATGCTCATGATTTCAAAGCCATTTTTCTTATCAAGTGGTTACCAAAAGAAAATTTATTTACACTGCTTGTCTACTTGCATGTATGTATGTACACAGATGTGAGTTTGTTGCATGTATGTCACTTAAATACCTCTCATGGTAGCATCTATGACATAAGCACCTAGGAAAATGTTTTTTATTTTCGTTTTAAATACTGGTCAGCAATAATTTTTAGTCAGATATCAGCTATGAGAATGGCTATTCGAAAAGAATTTTGAGCTAAAATCCTGAGGAGGAGAGTATTCAATAACTTAGGGAAGAAGGGGGTGGGGGAGGGTTGTTACAGTGGGGCAAGGCACTCTGTATTTTTAAGAGTTTTCTTTTTTTCTCACTAATGGATAATTGAGAGAGAGAGCTGGCCTCAGACTCTGGGTTCAAGTCTTGCCTAGGCAACCTTCTAAGACTATGTAAGTTACCAAGAAGGTGATGACCTGCATTGGTAGAAAAAGTTTCCTTACCTTGTACCAATGAAAATCAAAGATCTTGTCCCTAATAGAATAATACTTCACAATATACTCTGCAAATTATTTATGAGAGCAAGAGTTTTATCAGTTGTGTGTGGGCCTCCCCTTTCCCCTTCATTTAAATGTAACTCTACAGATTTTAACTCTTTTTAAACCTTCTGTCCTGAAACTTTGGTAACAAAGACAGTTTCCAAACCTGTTTTTTTGCTATTATGAGTAAAAAATTATCAAATAATTGAGAACATGGTCAATGTACAAATATGGTGTGACATGATCACACCTCAATTGTCATTTGTACCCTCTTTTAATATATTTAATATTTAAAGAAATATGCTGAAGTATTTGTTGGGCTGTTGTTAAAAGTCTTCTTTGTTGTCAACCGTGTGCCGTTAACCAATAGACATTTCTCACATCAAACACAAGAAATTAACATTAAATGCAGATGGAGTCTATTGGTTTGCTGGTAGCAGTAAATGCTGTTTTATATATGTGTGTGTGTGTGTACTTTAAGAACAAAAATGAACACTTTTCCTTTAAGAATTTATATCTTTGTGATTTTTATCTGATTTTCTTGTATCATATAGAGTTGTTTTATGTAAAAATATATAGTTTAAGTAAAAAAGAAAAAAAGAAGGAAGGCAATCTATGAGGACAAAAACAGGGAAGACTTGAGAGATGTGAGGCTGACTTGAGAGCAGGGACTGTTCTGTCCTGGGGCCTCGGATGGAAGTAGATACCTTCCTGAGCTGAAACAGCCATATAGCCTTGGGAGTTTTTGGTTCAGGGCTGGAGCACTTTGGAGGCCAATTAGAATCATGCAGATAATAATTACCTCCAGCATCCTCAGGCTGCATGCTGCTAGTGAGAATGACATCTGCCTTAAACCCACTGGTCCAGAACCAAGCAGGCACTCCACATGCTCCAACGAGTCTGGGGACTTGGCTGGGTTTTTCTGCTGGTACCAGTGCAAGAAGGTAGTACCATAACCATCTGTTAGGCTCTGACTGGCCTGGAAGCTGATGGTGATGCTTTCTTGTGGAGATCTAAATAAGGAGAATAAGGACTGGGTCAGCACAATGGTCTTTGTGAACCCAGGAAACCAACCAAATAAGAGAAAGACAGAAACCTCAAGATGTCCAAGTCAATTTCTATAAACAAAGCAATTTTGTGAAGACCACTGAAATCCCAAGTAACTGACAAGTACTTGTATTTGCTATCTACATGAGAGAGAAAAAGTCTTTTTCACAGACCTCATACTGCTTGAAATCTGGGTCCTGATCATGCTTATCAGCCCTGTCTGCCTATGTTTTGCCCAAGCTTCGTCACTCAGTGGAGAGAAGGATCATCAGGTTTTTAATCCCTGAAAACCTCTGATCTTCTAAACCCCATCACTGCCCTGTTATATCTTTCCCTGAGGCCAGAGCATCAATACAAGGAGCTGACATGGGGAGATCATCCTGGCGTTTAGAGACTTATGGAGAGAGCATGCTGGCTTCAAGACTTTTACATCTGGATCAGAAGCTGTGAAAGGTCCCTTTGGGCCTCTATATGCAAAAGAGCCCCAGATCTGGTATGAGCCCCTTCTCAGGGACCCTGTAAGCCAGACTAGGTCACACTGGTTGAGAATGACTTGAGGGGCTTTCATTTTTCTCTTTTACATCCTCAAAGGTGTGCCCTCAAGAGCAAAGAGAAGTTCATGATTAGTGTCTGATATCAGAACAACAGCTGGTTGTGGATAAAAGAAGAAACTTCTCTCTCTTCTCCAGGACTAGATTCTCTGTTTCCATGAAAGAACTTTAAGCTCTCAAGAGGGGAAAGAGATGGAGGGCAGGTGCTCACATCTTGTAGGCTTTGAAGGTGCTTCAACTGACACTGCTCATGCACTTGCCCCACTATCTCCCTCTGCTGGAGAAAGTGTGAATTCAAGGAAGCAGAGGGGAGGACCCAGCTGAGGCTGAACAGCCCCTAACTGGGGTAACTGAGAAAAAACATATCTGAATGGATCCAGTCAGTCACTAGAAGAGGTCACTGTAATTATCCTGAGCACCAACGGGGCAAATTGTATGCCTACTCAAATCTCCATTACAGAATATATTTCTTAAATATTAAATATTGAAAACCAAATTGATTTCTTTTAAATTTTTTTTAATTTTAGACTTAGACACTAAAACTTAAATAAACAATAAAATAAAAAGAAACATTAGAAACTTAAACATTAAAACTGAAATACAAAATGAGAAAAGAAAAAACACAACATCATGAGCACAACTGAAGGTAAGAGAGGATTCAAAATACATAGCAATAAATTTCCTTTTCAAGAAAGCCTATATAATAAATGCTACATGTTGCATTGAGTGCTGTCCAACTTTTCTTTGCTTTTTGTAAGTTTTCTTTTGTTCTCTGTTGTGTACTTTTTACCCTGTTCTTTTTTCAACCCACCACGAAGATTGCCATTAAGTGTGGAGATATACATATATGTGTATGTACATATATATGTATATAAAACATGTACATACATGCACACATACATATAAATACACAAACACACACACACACATAACCCTTTAGCTCTCATGCAACTAATAGGAAAACCACCTCTAGAAGACAAGAGGTTTGTAGGCTGTGCCAGGACTGAATGAAAAGGGAAAAGGAAAGAGAACATGCATTTATTCAATACCTATTATGTGCTAGGCCCTGGGATAAGTGCTTTACAAATATTACCTTATTGAATCATCACAACAACCCTATGAGGAAGGTGCTGCCATTGTGCCCATTTTTCAGCTGAGGAAAAAGAGGATGAGTGGCATGTCCAGACACACACAGAAGCACACTAGGGCTCTGCAACATGAACTTAGGCTCACAAGAAGAGAAAGTCTCAATGTGACATTAAAAGTTTCAAATGAACTGGATCCCTCAGCAAATCCTTGTCGCTGTATTTCTCAGGGACCTGTGCTATCTCCAATTAACTTTGGCTACAAGAATGTGGTTTGTTAATGAGATGCCTCTGGTAGAAGAAGGAGGTACTGGGGGAGGGGAACAGGGGACAGAGAAGCCCCTGGAGATGTGGGCCTGCCCAAAGATCAGGGGGTGCTCTGCCCTGGGGACCAGAAAGGAAGCAGCTGCTGCTCTGAGTTGAATCCCTGCACAGCCTAGGGAGGTTTTTGTTCAAGTCTAGAGCACTGTGGGAAATGGAAGCTCTTAGACTGCTGACAGTAATAATCTCCAGCATCCTCAGGCTCCAGGATGCTGATGGTGAGAGTGAAATCTGTCCCAGACCCGCTGCCACTGAACCACGCAGGCATGTGAGGTTCCAGCCTGGTCGCCTCTTGGATGAGGAGCCTTGGGTCTTCGCCTGTTTGTTGCTGGTACTAGTTTAAATATTTAAATGTAAAAATTCCCTGACAGGTAAGGCTCTCACTGGCTTTACAGGAAATGGTGACTCTGTCTCCTGGAGAGTTGGACGAGGAGCCTGGAGACTGGGTCAGCAAAATGGCCGCATTGGAATCTAGGAAGAATCAAGAATCGAATGAAGGCAGAAATGTGTGAATAACCATGTTAAAATATAAGAACAAAACAATTTTGTGGAGAACAAAGAACTCCTAAATCTCTGATAATCAATTGTATTTCTTATTGAGGTTTGAGGAAAAAAAAACCTGTTTTCCCACAGAGCTCACAGCTGCTTTTTGTGTTTAGTTCTTACTGGATGTCCTGGTCATGCCTGTCAGCCCATCTGCCTTTGCTGCACTTAAGCTTCCTCACCCCTGGATAGAGGTAATCATAAATTTCATTTTGTTTTGTTTTCCAAAGAAAATCTCTACTCTTGAGTCTCCTTCTCTGATCTGCTGTGTCTTACCCTGGGCCCAAAGCACCAAGAGCCAGAGGAGCTGACAGGGGGGAATCATCTTGGCCCTTGGAGATCTGTAGACAGAGCACCCTGAGCCCTAAGATGGGCAGGAAGAGAGGGTTTTATATCCTGAGCAGAGCCTGTGAGAGCTGCCTTTAGTCTCCACATGCAAAAGAACCTCAGGTCTGATATGAGCCTCACCTCATGGCCGCTGTCAGCCAGACTAGGTTGCACCACCAGAGGTTGCTCCCAGAGGACATGCCTTCCTCTTTTTTGTCCCCAAATCAGGGAAATCATGATCATAGAGAATTCATGCTTAGTGCCTGGCATAGGAATAGTTGTAGCTGGTTGTAGATAAATAAGGGTAGGCTTCTGTCTGTGCCCCAGAACTAGATTCCCTGTAAGCAAGAGAAAGCCCCAAGCCCTGGGGAGGTGGCAGAGATAGCAGGAGCTCAAAGACCCTCACCTGCCTCTACTCATGCACCTACCCCACTACCTCCCCCTACTGGAGAAAGTATGAAGCCAAGAAGGCAGTGAGGAAGGTCTAGCCAAGACTGGACAGCCTTTTAGCCAGAGTCCCTGAGAAAAACATGGGGTGAAGGGATCCAGGCAGGCCTTAGGTGAGGTCACTGGAGTTATCCTGGGCATTGTGGAGGAAACCATTGTGCCAGCTCTGGTCCCCATATTCCTATCCCAGACATACATAAAAGATGAGAAGCTATCATCCTGTAGCAATGATCCCTACCAAGCCTGGCTGCTTCTCAAAACTTGGATCTGGTGAAATCTGTGGGCCAAAATGAGGCTGTGAAGGAGAGAGTGATTGGCTCAGAGAAAGAGACAAGGAAGCTGGAGAATGAGTCACTCATTTCTGGCCAATCACTTCTCTCTTAAGGGATGGCCATGGTCTTCTTAGTAGAATCTCTGCCTCTGTTCTCTCTTCTCTCCAATCAATCAACAATGAAACAATAAATGACAAAGCAATTATTAAGTTGTAGGCAAAAGAGAATAGTAAGTACTCTAGACACAAATGAAAAACTAAAACAGGGCCTGTTCTCAAGGGGCTAATACTTTCATGGCAGACAAAATATAATATTAATAATAATAACAAATAACATTTATTGAGTGCCTTGTCTCATTTCCTCCTCATAATTGTACTAGGAGGTAGGTTCTCTGAGCTAATATCACTGATATGAGGTACTATTCCAATTTTGTAGATGAGGGGACTGAGACAATCACCAGTTAAGTGACATGTTCATAGTAACAAAACTAGTAAATGAATGAGGCCTGAACACAGGCTTTCCTGAATTAAGGCCCAGAACTCTATCCCCTGTACTCCCCAGGTGACAGGGTTCTATAGATAAAGACATAGATCTATCTGTCCATTTATCCAACTATCCATCTCTATCTGACTATCTAGCTACCTGTCTCTCCAATCTTAGGCAGATTGCATTGGGCTTGAGAAGCTCCCAATCAAACTCTTCTGTCCATTGTTCCATGTTGCATCATATAAATCAGATTTATATCATTGATAGCTACGTCTATTATCTCTATAATCTATATGTCATTTATATCATCCACATCTGTATCTACTTATGGTGGGAGAGGAAATAAGGACAGAGAGAGAAGACACAGGACTGAGGATCCCTCATCCTATTTTGGGAAAGACATGGGCCTATCAAGGAAATTTAGGGAAAGACTGCCAGCCTTGGGGTTTGGCCTGGGTCAGTGTCTGTTCTACTAACTGCTTAGCCTTGTGACTTTCATCAGACTCATTAAACCTCTCTGATTTGACAAAATGGTGAAAAAAGTCCATTTGAAATCAAGGAATCTCTGAGTTGAAAGGTCAGAACTTAGCTTCTCTCTAAGGTATGAATGAACCCACAGAAATTTTTGTTGTTCAGAAAAACTAAAGTACAGAAAAGCCTTATTATCCAAGGGCATCAGATTAACAGAGACTATTGTAATTTTCCCTCTTTCACGCAGGAACCAAATTGATATTAATTCAATCTATCTGATGTAGTCACTCCCTTACTCAAAAATCTACCCCGGCTTCCTGTTGACTCTAGGAAAATCCACAAAATCTTCACCCTGGTGTGTAACATTCTCCAAAATTTGTCTCCTTCAACCTGCCCAGGCTGAGGTCATATTAACCAGCTTTGTGTCCTCTCTTTTCTAATAAAGCCACTATGCCATCAGGTATTATGATATAATACACTTTTCCACAGGTGACCATGCAGGCCCTCCCTACCTCAAACAGGAAGAATCTCCAGCTTCCTTTGAAGCATAGCTCAGGTTCCATCCCACTTGGAAGGCCTCTGCCACTCCTCCCATACACGTCTTCTTCCCTCTTGAAATTACTCTGAAGATACCAGTTGCCTTCCCCCAATGGAATACCAAATTCCCACAAGGGCAGGAACTACGTGGCTATGTTTTTTGAATCCACCA
>CM053625.1:329696256-329728363 GCA_028646595.1 Phalanger gymnotis | reverse complement strand
AAAAAAAAAAAATCTCACTGAAGCATTCTAGGACTCAGTTTACTCACCTACAAAATAAGGGAATTATGTGCTATGGCCTCAAAGTTCCCTTCCAGCTCTACCTCTCTGATCATATGGTCCTGGATATCTTATTGTTTTAGTTGATTTTGTCCTTCCATGTCTAAAACCATCTTATCATCAACAAAGATAATTTTGCCTACATTTCCCTTATTTATTTCCTCAATTTTCTTGTCTTATTGCTATGGCTACAGTGTCTAAAAGTATATCAAATTACAGCCATGATAATGGACATCTTTGCCTTTCTTCCGCTGCTTTTCCCCTGGGAGACTGCTTTCCACCAGCCTCTTCTGTTTCTTCCCTCAAAAAATCTCCCTTCAATTTTTGACCCCAAGATATAGATTACAGCATCTCACCACACCTTCTTTTGTCTAACAAACCCATTTAAAAACTATTGACTAGTAATGCAACCTTGGACATATTCACTTAATCTTACTGAAAAGCAGTTTCCTAATCTGTAAAATGGAAAGAAAAATAATGTACAACCTACATAAGATAATTTGAGGGTAAGACTACTTTGTAAACTCTTAAGAACTATTAAAATATCCTACTTGGCATTTACTACTCTCATTTTTCCCATCTTGTTCTAATGAGTTCAGATAGAAATAGTCAAGGGGCCCATCACTATCCCACTGTTAATCCTTTCTATTTTGTGTTCTTAAGATGGACAAAATAACTCCTTTTTCTAGCTGAAATAAAGTATATAAGAGCATCCTCTGGCCTACTGACATTGCCCTCTGGCAATAATAAGAACGACTGAGTGTTCCTGGGTTTCTCAAATTCCAAGCCTACCTCCAAGGTTGAGAAATCTATTGCAAGATCCCACTTCAGTTATCTGTACTCAGAAAAGACAAAAATAACCCATACTCAGCCCCACATAGGCAAGCTGTGTGTTTCACCTGATGCTAGGGGGGAAAAAGGCCTCAACTCTACCCCCTACCCCCACGAGGGGGGTTACAAGAACTTGCTCTGCAGCTGGCAAACAGACAGTGAGCATCAGGGGAATAGCAATTTTACTTACAAATTACAGCACCTCTTCATCTCATTTTTACAAATGAGTCTACTGAATACCAAGGAGCTTATAAAGTGGCTCCCCAAGATCACAGAGCTCAACTGAGGAATGGCTACATAAGTTGTAGTATATGAATGTAATGGAATAGTATTGTGCTATAAGAAATGGGGAGCAGATGAACTTCATACTGACCTAGAAAGACTTGCGTGATCTGATGCTACATTAGGGGAGCAGAAACAGGAGAACATTATACAGGATTCCAGACACACGGTATCCGTGATGACTAACTTTAATAGACTTGGCTCTTCTGAACAACACAAGGTTCAAAGACAGCTCCAAAAGACTCATGATGGAAAAAGCTATCCACATCCAGAAAAAGAATTACACAGTCTGAATGCATATTAAGGCAAAGCGTTTGGTCTCTCTGTTTTCTTCTTTGTTGCTTTTTGTTTCTTCTTCCCCATGATTCATTCCATTGGTTATAATTCTTTACAACTCTAATATTGTGTAAATAAGACTAATGGGAAGGTATATATAGAACCTATATCAGATTACAAACCATCTTGGAGGGGAGGGGAAAATAGGAGGGAGAGAAAATTTGGAACTCAAAAACTTCTGGAACTGAGTGTTCTTAAACATAAATAAAAAAATTTAAAAAATAAAATAAATCTTACCCTTTTGATAAGACAGATTTGAAAAGAAAAAAAAGATTGCCAATTAAATGACATCAATTGAGTTAAATATATTTTCTAAGTTATCTTACATAGAAAATCACTTTGTCTAGTTATGATTTTAATACTCTAGACTGATTGCAGCCAGTTATCAAAATATTTATACTAGAACTTTTCGTGCCACCAAAGAGCAAGAAACAAAATGAGTACCCATCAAATGTTGAATAACTAAAGAAATTCCACAATATGAATTCAAAGGAAAATTATTGAAAAATATTTGGAAACATTAGGATTTCAGAAAAAAAAAAAGCAAGGATATTCAAAGGAGTTTAATCCCAATAAGTAATTTTGGATGTTCAATGAGGTCTCATAGTGGGAAATCTAATGAAGTTTTTAGCAAGAGGCCTAACCTTGTCAAGTAGATCCCTAAGTTTAAACTCCAGCAAGACTTTTTCAATGTATATTCAAGTACTGTTCAAATCCAAGGCAAGCCATTCAACATCACAGTAACAAGTCTATCTTCCAACCCCTGACTCCAAAAGGCCTAAGTTGCTCAGTTCTCTGAAAACCCAAAACAATTTCTAGGGAAAAGGCAGAGGTGGCAAAATTTTATACAATCAGTTACAATATGACCTGGAGCTGACTGAGGCTCAGATCATGAGGATCTTATTGCAAAATTCAGAATCTAATTGAAGAAAATAGGGAAAATCGTTAGATCCTACAGATATAATCCAAATAACACTGTTTATGGATAGGTGTTGTGTTGGAAGTGATACATAGATTTAGGGGACTAGATCTGGTAGATAAAGTACCTGAAAAACCATAGAGAGAAGTTCTTAATGTTGCATAGGAGGCAACAACTAAATATATTCCAAAGAAAAAGAAGAGCAAGAAGGCAAAATGGCTGTCTGATGAGGCCTTACAAATGGTTGAGGAAAGAGGGAAAGGGAGAAGACAAAGGGAGAAGATATAGCCAAATGAATTCAGAATTCCAGAGAATAGCAAGGAGAGAGAAGGTTTGCTTTTTTTTTTTTGAATGACCAATACCAAGAAATAGAAGAAAAAAAATAAACGGGAGCAACAGATCTTTTCAAGAAAATTGTATTTCCTGCAAAAATGGGCATGAGGACTTCTGGAGCCAAGAGGGTAAGGTGGGCTCTTCCAAATTCCCTTCCAAACAACCTTACAATAATGGCTCAGAACCAATTTTGGAGCAGTGAAGCAGATTACCAGCCTAGGACTACTTGGTGGGTGAGCAGGAAAGGTGTCTTACTATAGTGGGAGGAGAGTGTAGTTAAGTGAGCAAGCCAGGGGCAGGCTTCACCCTAGGGGGCCATGGACTATTTCAGGACGGTCATGAGAGACCTTGGGATTTCAGAGAAAAATTTAATCCATTTTTAGGGCTTCATGCACTATATGCAACATGTAATGTCTAGTGAGGTCTGTGGTGAAGGGACAGGCCGTCCCTCATTAAGTAGATCCGTAAGTTTTATCTCCAGGAAGATAACTCCAATGTATACATTGGAAGACAAAATGTACACAAATTTATGAGGTCCAGGTGAAGGCCTTCCCACAATTACTGCTTTTATCAGGCTTCCTTCTAGTGTGAATACTGCGATATCTAGTGACCTGCCTCTTCCAGGAAAAGGCAAGTTCTTATTGAGCACATTCGTAAGTCTGCCTTCCACTATGAATCTATGATGTAAAGGAAGAGATGATCTCTGCCTACAGACCTTCCTGAGTCCACATAGGGTTTGTTCATAAGGTGAAATTTCTGATGTCTAACAAATTCCATCGTCCATCTGAATGTCTTTCCAAATTGACTACAGGAATATGATTTCTGCCACATGTGAATCCAGACAAGAAATAGGGAAGGACTTTACCCTGGACACTTTTCATATTGATTATATTAATGAGATATATCCTCTAGAATGGATTCTCTGATGTGAAATGATTATTTCTCTCATATTAATGACCAATTTTTGAATTAGGATTAAGCATTTGCTACCTTTCTACTTCCTCAATCAGAAATCATCCCCTGTAGGTGATTCATCTGACCTTTGAAAGGCAGAGATAATGAGATGAAATCCTGGACAAGACTTAGCCAGCTGGAAAGTTTAGATCTGACCAAAAGGTCAGATTTTAGTCTAGTTGAATTCAGGCCCACTGTGTTTGAGTCAGAAAGATCTAAATAGAGATAAGTATCTCTGTCCAAAGTGGTATCAGGAGTCATATCTCCCAGCCACTCAATAGAATATTTCCACCACTCATTATAATACTCATTCTCATTAGGTTTTAACCAATCAGAATTGTTTTATTCTTCTTGGTTATACCCAGGTATCTAATAGCATGTAAGTGTTGACAGGCCTCCATGGTTCCTCTTTGGTTGACAGGAGAAAGCTAAACAACCATCGTTTTGTTAATTATTCAATAGTAATAATTAATTAAATCCAGAAATTATGTCTCTTGGTCTTTGCTTGCATCACATTTGTATAGTAAAGTGAGAATCTACATAAAAGTTTTTAATGACATTGGATTTCTATCCAGTGTGCATTCTCTGATGTTGAGCAGGATTGAAGCTCTGTGTGAAAGCCTTTCCACATTGATCACATTCGTAAGGTTTCTCTCCAGTGTGGATTCTCTGATGTGCAGCAAGATTGGAGCTTTCTGTGAAAACCTTTCCACATTGATTACATTAATAAGGCTTGTCTCCAGCATGGATTCTCTGATTTACAGCAAGACTATTCCTTAAAGTAAAAGCCTTTCCACATTGATCAAATTCATAAGGTTTCTCCCCAGTGTGGATTCTCTGATGTGCAGCAAGACTGGATCTGTCTGTGAAAGCCTTTCTATATGGATTACATTCATAAGGTTTCTCCCAGGTTTTATTCTCTGACTTGCAACAAGTCTGGACCTCTGTGCAAAAGACTTTCCACATTGCTTACATTTAAAAAGGTTTCTCCCCAGTGTGTATTCTCTGGTTTACAGGAAGTTTGGAGCTCTGTGTGAAAGGCTTTCAACATTGTTTACATTATTAAGGTTTCTCCACAGTATGGATTCTCTGATGTCGAGCAAGATTGGAGTTCTGTGCGAAGGCCTTTCCGCACTGATTGCATTCATAAGGTTTCTCCCCAGTGTGGATTCTCTGATGTGCAGCAAGTCTGGAGCTCTGTGCGAAAGCCTTTCCACATTGCTTACATTCATAAGGTTTCTCTCCAGCATGCATTCTCTGATGTACAGCAAGATTGGAGCTCTGCGTGAAAGCCTTTCCACATTGTTTACATTTATAAGGTTTCTCCCCAGTGTGGATTCTCTGATGCGCAGCAAGTTGGGAGCTGATTCTGAAAACCTTTCCACACAGATTACATTGATAAGGTTTCTCCCCAGTGTGGATTCTCTGATGTGCAGCAAGTTGGGAGTTGATTCTGAAAGCCTTTCCACAACAATTACATTCATAAGGTTTCTCCCCACTGTGAATTCTCTGATGTGTAGTAAGAGTAGATTTTATTGCGAAAGCCTTTCCACAACAATTACATTCATAAGGTTTCTCCCCACTGTGGATTCTCTGATGTGTAGTAAGAGAAAATTTTATTGTGAAAGCCTTTCCACAACAATTACATTCATAAGGTTTCTCCCCACTGTGGATTCTCTGATGTGCAACAAGTCTGGAGTTCCGTGTGAAAACCTTTCCACATTGTTTACATTTATAAGGTTTCTCCCTAGTGTGGATTCTCTGATGTGCAGCAAGTCTGGAGTTGCATGTGAAAACCTTTCCACATTGATTACATTCATAAGGTTTCTCCCCAGTGTGGATTCTCTGATGCACAGCAAGACTAGAGCTGCAATTCCAAGCCTTTCCATACTGATTACATTCATAAGGTTTCTTGTCACCATGAATACTGTGATGAATAAGGGAGGATGAGTCCTCACTAAAAGGTTCACCACATTCATGACACTCATGTGGTTTCTCTCCAGTGTGAATTTTTTGATGGCAAATCAGGGATGACTGTTGATTCATGTCTTTCCCACAATGATGACAATCATGAAGTTTCTTTCCTGTGTGGATTCTGTGAACTACAGCACAGATTTTTCTCCCAGTGAAGTCCCAGGGGCCATCACACATGAAGGTGTCTTTGTGAGTTCCTTTCACAGAAATCCTTAGCTTTTCAGTAGTCTCTCTCATGTCAGGTCTAATCTCCCCTTCTATGAGAAATAAACAGTAAAAAATATACAGAGACATGTAGACACTTATAATCCTTTCCCTCCATTGCAAGAAAGTAAACTAACTGATATATATTCTACTTCCCCAGAGGAAGAGAAAAGTCTTCAAAGTTAAATGAACAGAATTAATCATGTGAAAGTGCCATTAGCTCCCATCTGCAAGATAACTTGACTTACAAAGAGCTTCTCGCTCAGTCACATGGGATCCTCAGAAACACCTATGACACAGGCAGACCCAGCATTCTTATTACATTCTCCAGTCAGGCTGCGAGCTCAGAATGACTTGACCAATAACCCTGCAGCTGAAACTAGACCTCCAACCATGCAAGTGGGGATGTTCTGTCCATGGAACTGGATGGTCTTTCTCTATTACACTAACATTTGTTTTGTTTTGTTTAGAAATATAATATTTTATTTTTGATTTTTGACTTATCTCCTTTTTGGGTCTTCCTATTCCCTGAGACACAAAAATATTGAAATTAGGCCGATTCATAACCCTACACTGGGGATTAAAGTTCATGGGAAAGGAAGACTCAATCAATGTGGTCAACTTCACTGTTGCCTTATTTTAAGAAATTTCCATGGCAACCTATAACTTTGAGCAACCACCACCCTGATCAGTCAGCAGCCATGAATTGGGCCAGAGCTTCCACCAACAAGATGATTAAGGCTCATTGAAGGCTCAGATGATAGAGAGCCTTTATTGCCAATAAAATATTTTTAAATTAAAACATTACTTTTTAAAAACAAGAGAGTATTGTGCTTGTAATAGACAACAATTTATTGCAAACAAACTTTTATATGAACTGACAAACCAAAAATTCAGGTGACTAACTTGATTGCAATATTCACTTTACTGCAGAACTCTGGAAATGAACCTGCCATATCTGAAGGGTACCTGAAATTTCTCTCATTCTTGTTTTGATATTGACTCTTTCCTCCCTAATTCTATTCTCCTTCTTAAACTATCACTAACTTCACTCCTTGAGTTCCCTTCTACCCCACTGTAACCCATTGAACTAGATGTCTTTCCACTCCCAAACACTCTCCTTTCACTGGATCAGCTAAGACCAAGCTTCCTGATCTGTTGCTCCTTCTCAACCACCTCCTGGTTTGTATGCCAGATTGGGAGCTCCTTGGCTTTTCCCTTCCTAAAGCTTGGTGAGGGGCCTCGAAAACTGTGGGTGCTTAATCCATACTTATTGACTGACTGACTGGGCCCAAGGCTGACAGCAGGCCCCAGTTTCTACCTCTGGTCTATCCTATTTAGCAAATGCAAATTCTGGCCTCAGCCCTGTTTCTGTCTCTTTCATGCACCTTATCTCCTATTTGAGTGATCTTGGTCTGATTCTAACACTGATGGCACCTAACCAGATCCACAGTGTAGATCCCAGACACTATTCCTTAGGCTTCTGGAGCATCCCATACTATGAAACACCCAGGAATTTCTACTTCCCACTTTCCCCAACTCAGAGTAACTGTCAACTCAATGGATCTGGCCAATGATTCTCCAAGAATGGGCCAAGACTGAGCCTTAGAGATCAAGGGAGGCACACAGGTTGATGATTTATGTAAAGCACAGCATGGGATTAATTCTAACTTAGACAACAGCCTTTGCTAGTCCTTAGATACTGCGGAATGGAAAGAGAGAAAGCTATAAAATCAGGCCACCTGGGCCCACTACAATTTCAGGCTATGTAATTTCAGGGTGGACCTCACTGTGGCAAGGGTATCCTTTGACATCTCGCTAACTGACTCCCTTGGGCAGTTAGGTGGTGTGGTGGAGAGAGTACTGGTTAGGAAGACTCAAGTTTAAATCCAGCCTCAGATAGTTACTAGCAAGACGAAGTGACTTAGGCCTCTTGGCCTTGGTTTCCTCATCTGTAAAATGAGCTGAAAAGGAAATGGCAAATCACTCCAGTATCTCTGCCAAGAAAACCCCAGATGGGATAATGAAGAGTCAGAAATGCCTGAAATGACTGAAAACCACATAACTGACTCCCTATGTCATTCACCACAGCACTTATCCAATTCATTTCATTTTTCCCAACAGTCCCTTACTACTTACTCCCACTGTCCACCTCCCACTCACCTTCTCAGCAGAGAAATGTCCCTTGTATATTTTTGTTGAAAAAACTGGATACTTATCAAGAGCTATCTTATCCTCATTTCCCATATAATAAGTACTTTTTTTTTTCCTTTTTGATACCACTACCCGATGAAATGGTCCTCTTTCTGCTAGCTAAAGCGAACTCCTTTCCAAGTATAAATCATCCCATTCCAGGACATCATCTTCCTCAGTATGCTGCCTCCAGCATCACCTTTTTTGGAACTTTCTAGTCTCTCCCACACTAATGACTCCTTCCCTACTGCCACAAACAAAACCATTTCTCTCTAATCCTCACAACAGTCACTTGATCCATTCGACCCAAGAGATAGTTTCCAGTATCTTTCTCCATTTCTTGGCTAAACAGCTGAGAATGCCTAGTTACAATTCATGTCTCCACCTCCTTTCCTCTGGTTTCTCTAAAGTTCTTTGCAATCTAGCTCCCAATTTCATTCTCCAACTGAAATTCCTCTTTCCAAAATTACTAGAAATCTCAAAGTTGCTAAATCCCCTGGCCATTTCTCCATACTCTTCCTTCTTGACTTTTCTGCAGCCTTTAACACTCACCCTGATTTCTCTCTCTCTTTCCTTTCTCTCTGTTTTAATGACATTCTTCTCATTGTTCCCCAAACCAAGCTCATTTTCTTTCCCCCAACCTTGCCATCTTCCTACTTTCCTATTGCTCTCCAAGGCATCCTCCTAATCCTGCAGACTCACACACACACTCTTGGCACCCATATTCAATCTGCTTCACAGTCCTATGATTGCATCAAGGTAACATCTCTCCCATACACCCCCTTCTTTCCCAACACTGCTACTGACTTGGTTCAGGCCCCAAACACCTCATGCCTGTGGTGCTACAAGAACCTGCTACTTGCTCCAGCTGCCTCAAGTCTCTCCTCACTCCAGTCATTCCTCCACTCATTGATCAAAGATCATCTTCCTAAACTTCTAGACTGACCATGTCACCGTGTCCTCAACCACCTCCAGTGCCTCCATGGGAAAAGGATATGTAAATCTTCTCTATGGTTCTTAATCACCTAACCCTCTCCTAATCTTCTGATTTTCTTTCAACTCGTATCCCCACCAAACATACTATGATGCAGTGGTATGGGCCTCCCTTCTATTCGGTAAACAGGACACTCCCCTTCCTGATCCTGTGGGTTTTACATGTCATCTCCATACCCAGGCTTTCCTAAAGCCCCAGCTAGAGCCACAATAAGCCCTTCCATCCTTCTTTCACTTTAGTGCCTTCACTCTCCCAATGAGATCCAATTTCTCTTGTCCATAACAAGTTTCTGCATTGTTATTGGCATGTCATCTGCCCCAGCAGTCTGAACTCTAGGAGAGCAGGGAAAGATCCTTGTATCTCTTTATATCCCTGGTGCTTAGCAGGGGGTCTGGCACATGGTAGGAACTTAAGAAATGTTCACTAACTTGAAGAAAGTTTAAGAAAGAGCCCACATTGGAAAGTCTAACCCCCTTTTGCACTTTCAGGGATGTTCCATTTCCTCAATTTCCAAACAATGACTTTTTTTTAGGATTATAGATTTATAACTGGGAGAGAGCTTAATTGCCATGGTGTCCAACTTTCTCTTTTTACAAAAGGCTCAGTGGGGTTTAGTGACTTTTCCATGGACCCATTGCTGAAAATGTCTGAAAAAAATTTCATATCATGTGTTCTGTGCCCACATCCAGCACTTGCTTTGCAACAACACTGAGAAGCCTCCTGTAATCACAGCTCTCATATACTTGCTTTCACCTCACTCACCTGGACAGCAGCTCCTCAGGCCTTCTTGTTCCAGCATCCATGGTGCTTCCCTTTCCTCAGGATAAATCAAATATTCTCTGGGAACTGGAAGCCCTGAGCATGGGGAATCAGGGAGGAGCATGGAGAAAAAGTTGGAATTTAGTTCTATTTAGGGAAAACAGTGTACATACAAAGATACTCCATTTTGAGGATCACTCCGTCATACTAACACATATCTGACTTATTCTCCCACTAATGGTTGTAATTCAAGTAACCAAAATAGGATTGCCAGATCAGTCTTGACCTCCAGCAAATTAGACCTTGATGAATCAGCTTTGGCTCCATCTCCTTCCCAACTCCTCACTCCCTGAAACCTATAAAAATCTTGCTATTGTTCACCCAGGGAGTCACTGCCTGTCGAGGAACAAAATGAACCTTAGGTAGTCGAATTCTGATTCTTGGCCAGTCTTGTTATTCCTGCCGTTGATAGGGGCATGCAAGCAAGGAGCACAGGATGGTTCCCAGAAGTGCTTAGGCATGGTTTCCATTGGATTTCTTTTGGGGGGGAGCTTTGGGGAGATGTGGGGGAAAAGGTCATAGAGCCAATGTGGAATGAGAAAATTTGATGTTGGTGTACCTTCTTCATAGGAGGATGGACTCATTGCACAGTTTCCATTATCTAGAAATTAGAGGCAGCTGGTAGTGCAGTGGAAAGAGCCCTGGGCCTGGAGTCAGAAATGCCAGGGTCTAAATCTAGCCTCAGACAGTCTACTAGCTGTGTGCCTTTGGAAAAGTCACTTAACCTATGTTTGCTTCAGTTTTCTCAAAGGTCAAAAGGAGATAATAATATCACCTAGTAACATAATATTGTAAAGAAGGCACTAAGCACAACAGCTGGTGAGCAGCAGGTGAAGAGAAAGGCTTATTCCCTTCCTTTCCCACCCTCTGTTGCTGGAATGTGGAGGCAAAGGAAAGCAAGATGAAGGAGAAATGTGTTAGACTAGGCACAACTAGGAGTTGTGAGCTACAAATTTGATCCTTCTAAAAAAGAAAGACATCCTAAATACTTGGCCCTACCCAAAGAGGAAGCAGTTGCAAAGAAAAACCGGTCAAACATTTTTTAGACATTTACCAGTCAAAATTCATGTCCAGGGAGAGCTTGGACTAAATATCTCAAGTGATTAGTTCTACTTCTGAGATGCTTCAATGATGATCTGATGTTTGAATTGAAGATACCTAGAACTGGCAAGAGACTCAGGAGCTTCAAGAACAACAAGGAAACCTTCCTGTTATCTTCACATCTTCACACATCTTCACACCTTTTACAGGAAAACCAGGCAGCAGGAGGACCCTGTCTCTTGGACATAGGAGACCAGCACTTTTCCCTTTCTAGTAACTGATAAATGCTCCAAAGCCAGCAAACTGAGGCACGAAGATATGCCCTTTGATAGTAGACTCTGAGTGACCAGGGGAAATGTCCTTACCCAAGGAGAGCAGGTTCTTGGCATTCTCCAACATGACCTCCTTGTACAACTCCTTCTGAGGATGGTCTAAGAGGCCCCACTCCTCTGGGGTGAAGTCCACAGCCACATCCAGGAATGTCACCAACTCCTAAACCACGAAGAGTCATAAGATTTAGACCTGAAAAAGACTACAAAATTAAGTAGTCTAACCCTTATCACATGAGAGGAAGAAAATGAAGCACAGACAGGGGACTTACCTAAAAATCATGTCCTCATGTGGCCATCTTGGTATATGTTGTAGTATATGAAGGTAATGGAATACTGTTGTGCTATAAGAAATAGGGATGATACAGACTTCATAACAACCTGGAAAAACCTACACAACATAATGCTGAGTGAGCAGAGCAGAGCCAGGAGAACATTATACACAACCACAGATATATGGTTTCTGTGAGGACCAACCCTGACAGACTTTGCTCTTCTCAGCAACACAAGATGCAGACAACTCCAAAGGACTCATGAGGGAGAATGCTATCTACATCCAGTGAAAGAACTATGAAACGTGAACGCAGATTGAGGCACATTTTATGCTCACCTTTTTTTTCCCCTTTTTTATCTCTCTTGTTTTTGTGGGTTTTTTTTTTTGGTTCTGTTTTTTCTTTCTCATGATTCATTCCATTGGTCATAATTCTTCTCCACAACTTGACTAGTGTGTAAGTTAATTCAATGCAAAGTTATACGTTGAAGATATATGGGATTCCATGTCATCTTGGGGAGAGAGGGGGGAGGGAGGGAAGAGAATCTGGAACTCTATGTAGAACTGAGTGTTTTCAACTAATAATAATAATAATAGTAAAAATAAAAATTTTAAAGAGCAAGAAAAAACCTGATGATCATAAGCCTTAAAAAAAAAAAGTCATGTCCTTTTAGAGTATCAGATTCAGTACTTAAAAGCATCCTCATTAAGAGCTCAGTGAAATACTGGAAAAAGTATTTGACATGATCAGTTGGAATAAAGTAGAGGAATGTCTTACTATAGAATGTGTCTCTATGGCATCTAGGACAAAGTAGGTGTTTTGTGCGGGAGAAGGATCTCTGGAGGAGAAAGAGAAGACGTGAAATTTCTTCCTTATCAGAACTGATAAAAGCAATATGGTATAAATAAAATTCTGTTAATTTTGTGAGAAGCTGGCAAGGACAGTTTATTCTGCGGGGAGAGGGGCACAATGTTTCATTACAGAAAAGAGAAGAAAGCAAAAGAAAAGATCTAGTTAACTTCCCAAGAGCCTGAAACAGAGTCTTATCTAGACAAGATATGAAAATGATTCATAAGACACACAAATTACAATCTGGAATGAATGAGGGAGATGAGACTTTCTGGCCAAGTGGAGGAGAGTTACCTGTTGTTATATTGAGGGCTTGAGGCTGCCTGAATATTATATGTCAGGGACAAAACATCTTATGCCTTCACCTTATGATTGCTTTCTTTTGTCAATACCATATTTCCTTAGTATAATATTTAGTTACATAGTTGGTCATTTTTGCTTTTTGTGCTCAAAGTAGACCAAAATGACATCACTAAGTCAGAATTAAAGTACAATAGTATAAATAGAATAAATAGAATAAAGTACAATAATAAATAGAATAAAGTACAATAAAGTACAAAGGATGATCGGACTAATAGAATCCAGAAGGCTCTACCACAGGTTGGGAACAAATATTCCATGTGAACATTTGGGGTGGAGATGGATCTGAATTTGCACATCTCACCATACTTTTGAGCTACTGAACTTCTCCTTTGCTAGCAAGAATAACACGTTCTTTGATGTGGGCAAGCTATGCTGGGTGGTCCTTTGCCAGTTTCTCCCATGCCTGACAATTGATCACAAAATTCCTCAGAGACCTTGGGAATGTCCTTGTATCACTTCTTCTGATCACCCTGTGAGTGCCTGCTTGGCATGTGTTCTCCATGAAATATTCTTTTAGACAAAGGATCTTTTGGCATTTGAACAATATGGCCAGTCCATCAGAGTTGTGCTCTCTGCAGTAGAATGTGAATGCTTGGCAATCTAACTTGAGGTAGGACATGAGGGTCTACCACCTTATGTGGTCAGGTGACCTTCAAAATCTTCCTAAAATGATTCAGATGGAAGTGATTCAGTTCTCTGGCATGGAGCTGGTATACTGTTCAGCTTTCACAGGCATATAACAATGAGGTCAGCACAATAGCTCTGTACACCTTTAGTTTGGTATGCAGCCCAAAACCTCTTCTCTCCCACACTTTCCCTGGGAGCCTCTCAAACACTGAGCTATCTCTGCAAAGCAGGTGTCAACTGTTAAAATCAGTTATCTGAAATAGAAAATAATATGAGGTACAAAATTGGCTAGTAAACAAGGCTTTGCCTTTAACAGTTAACAGGTTATTTTTAAGTAAGGTCAACTAATTTCTCAGTAATTTGTGACGAAGGTATGATTTATAGAGCTTATTTTTATAAGAGGAAGAAAAAAAAATTACAATAACCTGAGGGAACATATTTTGAACATAATTCAATTTGACAAAGCAGGTCATCTGACTAATCATTCCTCCTGGGTTTCCTGGACCCAGATTCATCCTGTGTATATCAACCGGTCTGTCAAAGAGAGACTACCCCAGAAGTCATTGCTGAATTTTGCAACTAAAAGTATTTCTTTAAAGGAGGCTATAGTTTGAAGAAAGACTGGAAAAAAGGAATTTCTGGTTTGTACTTAGCATTCACACACCATCCTCCAGCTGTGAGAAAGGGAACCGACCCCCTAGAACATTACACTACTCAATATACAGTTAACCTCTAGCTGAAGAAAAAAAGAGTTTATCCACTAAGACTGGAAAGAGGAACTTCTTAATCCTACAAAGAAAATAAAAGTGAATCAAAGTAATTAAATACTAACTGATTTGAAGGTGATTTCTTTTCACAACCTCATTACCTCTGTGTACATGCTGGAAAGTGGGCTGTCCAAGTAAATGAACTTATTCAGAGGATTCAGAATTTCTCCATTTCCTGTCACCAATGAATGGTGCCATGCTGAATGGAGAACATTTATTTTTTTTCTTTTTTTGGATAGTTTTTTGAAAATATATTTTATTTTCAACCCAATTATATGTTACTTTTTAATGTTTGTTATGTTTTAAAGTTTTGACTTCCAAAAATAGAGAAAAGGATCTATTTATAGGAGGGTATTTTGTAACAGCTCTTTTCTAGTACAAAGAATTATGAATTGAGGAGACACCCATTAACTGGAGAATGCCTTTAGAAGGTGTGGTATATGATTGCAATGGAATATTATTGTGTTACAGGAAATGACAAGCAGGGTGATTTCAGAAACACCTAGAAAGACTTAATGAACTGATGCAGAGTGACATGAGCAGAACCAGAAGAACACTTTACAAAGTAATAGAAATACTGTATGATGAACAGTGAATAACTTAGCTATTCTCAGAGATACCATGAGCTAAGACAACCCCAAAGGACTCATGATGAAAAATGCTCTCCCTCTCCATAGAAAGAACTGATTGAGTCAAAGTAGAAACCCAAAGCATACTATTATGCGCTTTGTATTTGGTTCAAGTTTTCTTTCACAAAATGACTAATATGTAAATGGTTTATATGACTGCACATATATAATCTGCTTCTGGTGGCTTACTATGTGCAGGAGGGGTAAGAGGAAAGAGGCAGGTAGAGAATTATGACCTCAAAATTTAGGAATGAAAAATGTTTTTATGTGTAATTGGGGAAAAAATGAAATACTATTTTAAAAAAGACTAATAGCCAATGGCAGTTAGGTGGCCCAGTAGATAGATTGCTAGGACTGGAATCAGGAGGATTTGAGTTCAAATTTAGCCTCAGACACTTAGTAGTGATATGACCCTGGGCAAGTTGCTGGTTCCTCCTATGTAAAATGCACTAGAGAAACAAATAGCAAACCACTCCAGTACCTGCAAAGAAAACCCCAATGTATCACAAATAGTCAGGCATGACTGAAACAACTGAAAAAAAATAGCCATTCCTCAATAGATAAATTGTCCAAGGATATGAACAAAAAATTCTCAGAAAGAATTACCAAGTATGCCCAACCATATGAAAAAATGCTCTAAACCACTAATAAGAATAGTAAACCAAAACAACCCCGAGGTTCATCTCATGCTCTGCAAAATTGACAAAAAGGACAAAAATGACAAAAAATATTACCAGTCAGTGTTGGAGTTGTGGGAAGATGGGCACACTAATATATTGTTGATAGATCTATAAAACGGCAGAAGATAATCAAGATCTGAGTTCAAATCCAGCCTCAGACAATGACTGGTCATATGACTCTTGTTGGTAAGTCATTAAACCTCTGTTGGTCTCAGTTTCTTGAACTGTGAAATAAAAAATAAGAACACCTACCCTATAGGACTGTTGTGAAGATAGTCAAAAGTGGATTTTGGGGAGAAAGTAAGTCACTCCATTGTGTCTGTGCCTTTGAGCTTGATACCTCTTTGACAAGAACTGAGCATTTCCTTCAGTAGCCCCCTTTCTACCATTGAAAAAGAAAACACCCAGAACTTTGAATAGTTGCCCAAACTCAGCCCTTTCCTAGTATCTTCTCAGGGAAGTACTAGGCCCTTAACAAATGCTAATGAACTAACAGCTAAAGAAGGTACTCCTTTCTTTGGCCTCTTCCAAACGATTCTGGCTTTAAGGGCCTTTAAACATGTAAATGTGACCCAGAAACCAACTTAACCTGTTTTTTTGAGCTGCCCTATTTTCCTGAAACACTGTACTAGAGTATGCAGGAAGTCAGGAACACCCCCAGCCCCAGCTCATAGTATTTGTTCCTTTCACCCCTCACTGCCTCCTCAGTGTGGCCTTGAGAGTCAAACCAGCTACAAGACAGTGGCCGGTCAGGGTGCACCACACAGAGCTGTTTCTATTTCTCAGGCCCTGGAGGAAAAGCAGAGCATCAGGTCTTTCAGGTCTGGCAAGGAGATCTTAGCCAAAGAGGCAAAGGGGGAGGGGGAAGTATTTCTATGGATATGTGGGAGAAGGCTGCTAGGCATGGATAAAGGAACAAAGAGAAGACCCCTACAGAACAGAGAGCAATGAGTAAAGGGGTCTTCCTCATGACAGATCTTAAGGGAAAACTTAAAAAACCTCAGAGAAGAGTGACAATTCGGAGTGACAGTGGGGGGCAGTTAGTGATTGTGATGCCAATGTGCCATGAATCAGTTCAAAGTATAGAGAACAGGGTAGTGTTGTGACTGTTTTCAATTTCTTCCCTGTTTTTGTAAAGAAAGAATCCATAAGTAGGAGATTGCCAGCATCACAGTCAATGCTCTTTGTCTATGGAAATAGCCTCTTTTGTTGATGTCCACCACTCACCAGGGGTAAGGGTCTGCAGCTCCCAGGGGCCATTCCCTCTGGCTCCAGGCTCCCTGCTTGGGCCAGGCCTTGGTCTTCTGAAGACTGAGCAGGGGAGGGAGAAGGATCCCAGGGCAGGAGGCTGGCCTACAGAGATTTACAGAGGGTGAGGCCTTCCCTTCAGGACAGAGCATGAAACCTACAGGTAGGGTCCATCTTGGAAAAAGATGGTCCTGATGACAGTCTCTGGGAACCCCCTTGAATCTGGAATACAGTCTCTGGGAGCCTCCTTGAATTTTCCAACTAGATCTGTCCTTCCTCTAAGGCCATAAACCTTACATTATCATTAAGCCAAAATCTCTACCTAAGCCTTGCCCTCTATTGTTACTATCAATATGTATGCCTTCAGTTACTTCCCAACCCTGATATTCCTTCAGCCACTTCTTACCCTTAATCCCATTCTCTTGGTTCCTGGACTCTGACCTCATCTTCTCCTCCTTAGACTCCTTCTCAACACCCTCCCTAAAGCCCTTTTCTAGTCACCCCAGACCACCCCTCAATCCCTCCTATAATCTTTGTGTACATAATCTCCATCTTGCCTCCCTGCAGGCACTCAGATTCAATCTAGCTCAGCTCAGATTGAATCTGGCCCACTTGTGAAAACAGAGCTCACAAAGGGTAGCATTTCTTAACACAACCCACTATGGTGAATCCCTAATAAACCTTGTCTTTTCCCTTGACTGAGAAGGCTTGAGTGGAACTCTCTCAGCAGGACCCGGCATGTTGGTATTTTGGGGTCTCACACCCCTCACCATTTTTCTTTAAACCTCTTCACTTGGAAACCTATGGTTCACTAGCAATCATCATTTTGATTTAACCTCTTCAGTCCCACCCTCTCCTCTTCTTTCACCTTCCTTTCTCCCATTCTCCTTCATAGAACCAAAAGGCTGAAGGGCTTGGGATCCCAGAAAGGATGAGAACAGTCAGAGACTCAGTGGTTCCTGAATCAGATATCATCCTCTGACTGGGTATAGGACCTGGGCCCCAAAAGAGACACAGCTCCTGAACTTTCCCCACACATCCCCACCTAGATACACAATATTCCCTTCAATTGTCCTTTCATTGTGGCCCTTTACCCTTGCATTTGGAGGTTCACTCAAGCCCTTCAGCTGTCTTTCACTCAAGACAGTTATTCCTGGGTCCCTGCAGGTAAGGTTTGAATTTTGGGAAAAGGGAACCCAATCTTAAATCTGGGCAGGGTGACCCCAGACTTTTGGGAAGTGATTGGGAGTCCGGAAAGGAGTTTGCAGAGGGAAGCTTTGTCCAGTGGCCAGGCTAGGGAGGGAGGATTGCTCCACGTGGAGCAGGACTCACCACATGTTCAGAGGAGGAAGATGAGACCCAATGGTATAAACAGCCAGCAGAAGCCAGAAGGTGTGTGAGGGGCTGGCTCAGACCTACCTGGGACCTGCACCCAGAAGGCAGAGATCTCAGATCCAAGTGAAGGCAGTGTGCTTTCAGCTCTGAGGGAAGAAGGCAGAGAAAGTTTGCCTTTAACTGGAGACGGCCCAGCAATCTCAGCACAATTTCCGGTTTTCGGCCAGCCCACTCTGGGAGAGTCCTCCCAAACTCTGAGGCTCCAGGAAGGGCTGTTTCCTCCAATCCCACCCAGAGCCAAATGCTCAAGACCCTTTCTGCCACACTTCCCCAAACCCTGCCCTCCATCACTTGGAATGCTTTGGCCCTCCCAGGATTCCATACTCCACCCCAGAGCTCATATTTCACCTGGGCCACCACTCATCAGGCAGGTCATCTCTGAGAGCTCCTCCTCCCCAACCTGCAGGGAGGCAGAGAATAAGGAAGAGACAACCAGCAGATTTCCAGGCAAGCAAGGGATTCACAGCCAAACAGAGTGTTGTTTCAGAATGCAGGTTGTTCACCAAATGCAGTCAGTTTGGTTAGCACATTTCTCCTAGTTTAAATTAGAATGTGGCATATTTAAAGTCAGATCCCAAAAGGATAATTGGGATGTTTGAGCAGCTAAAGGCAGAGACACCCTTAACGTAAAGTACACTTAAAATTTGGTATTTAAAGGCAAGTTTTTAGGAGCTGAAGGAATAAGCATTAAATGTAACTGGATCAGAATTCCCCTTGGCTCCTCTGAATGTAATCAGCCTAGAGGGTCAAACATCAAAGATAATTCTAACCAAGTTAATCAACTGAATTGATGTAATTTGACACCAATTTTGTTTCATGTATTCACATTGTAACATTGTTTATGTTATCATGCTGCAAATTTTTCTCCTTTGGGGATTTGAGAGGAACCATCTCATAAATTATGCTTTTAATTTGAAAGGAAAAAAGATTTCTGAAACGCCCCCTTGCACAGGAGCAAGCAGCCCCACCCCCTGCACAGGGGCAAGCAGCCCCAGTGGTGTTCCACTTACTGGAGCACTGTAACCCCAGAGTAAACCCAATTCACTGAGCAACACTGATCAAACACCTAGCATAAATCATTAGATCTGTTTGATCCCCGATGTGCTTCGTTTAACTGCAGTCTCCTGCTTTTGTAATGGCTTGCTTGCACCTGCTCTAGGCTCAGGTATAAAAGGCTTCAAATCTTTGTGCTCAGGGCTGCTCTCTAGACTTTCAGTCTACGGGACAGTTGCTGGCCAGCTAATAAATGATGCTCAAAAGATTTTTAATTTGGCTTGGTCTGTGTTTTCTTGGTCCGTCCATTTCAATTTCTAGAGGTATATGCCATTGTACGCTCAGAAAAGAAATTTTTTTTTTGATCTGAATGCTGTGAAATTAAGTTGTAAGGCTGTGGTTACAATGTTTCCTAACTCTTCTCTGTTTAATTGGGTATATTATGCTTTTAAATGAATAATAATAATTTACTCTTTGAGAAAGGACCTGGTAAATTCACTGTTCAGGCTTGCACCCTCATTAAATAGGCAAAACTCAAGATAAGGAAAATTAAAAGGAGTCTATTAAACTATGTCAAGCTAGAAACATATTAAGGTGTTGATCACCTCAGGTTAGTAAGGAATTGAAGATGGAACCAGCTTTGATTGATACATTTTGTAATGAGATAAAGACAATCTGGCTGGGTCCAGGGCAGTAAAATGGGATAGGCCATCACATCTCAGCACCTCCCCTATTACCAGGACCTGAAGGCTACCAGGTTCAAACAGGCAGGGGGTAATGACTATGTGATGATCAGTCATTCATCAACCAATGGGATTCTGTATTTTGTATAGACCTTCCTGGAGGGTCAAGGGCAAGGGCTATCCACCAACAAGCCTCTAGATTTTTCCTCTGCTCTATCTATATTGTCTGGATATCAAGCTGTAGTAGGAAGGCCGAATTTATAATCTCAAATATAATCATGTATATGTTTGAATGGTTCGAAATCGCAAGGTATGAGAAGTTCTCTAAGGAGAAAACAACAAGAAATTTATTTAGGCCCCACTGCAGCAGAACCGTGAACCAGCCTCCCCATTCCGACATCTTGACAAAAAGACTCCGGGCCCAGAAAGCCCACCTCACAAGAGTAACCAGGAGGCCACAGAAAAACAAGATAGCATTTAACCAAATCATTTTTACTGGCCTCATGTTCCTGCTCGCACTCCTGGGTCTACACACGGGTAAGCCCTGCTTCCGCAGCTTCCTGCCTCCTCAGCTTCTGGCTTCCGCAGCAGCAGCTTCCCCTTCGCTGAAACTGTCTCTTGGTTCACCTTTCCTCGAAGCCGAGCCTCTGTTCTCAAGCCCCGCCTCGATGACCAGAGACCATTGGTTCCCGAGTTGGCCCCTCTTAAGTCATTAATCTACACCCACACAGGGCTTTGGGCCTGGGGCTTAGCACTTAACAGCTGAAAATACTTCCATTCAAAAGGAACAAAAGCCATACTAAGGAGATAATTTTGCTTAACAACACACAAGCACAATAAAATTAAGGCCCAGGACAAAGGGGCATCTGAGATAGGGAGGATGATTGGAGTTCCAATTCATTAGAGAAAGCTACCAGCCCTTTAATAAAGTGCCATTGGGTCAGAGCTCTACCTCAATTTCTGTTAGGTGGGGCAATTTTTAATCCCCATATTTCACTCATTTTAATATTTATAGAGAATTAAGAGTAACAATGTGAAGAAAGAAGGGTTCATTCACTAAAAATGTAATATTTTATCAATTGGGGTGAGAGCTAATGCGCAGAAAACATTTTCACAGCTGATTTATGAAAAACAATTATTTAAACCTGCTGCCAGAAATCTAGAAGATTGGGATCAGGAGTCAAGAGGCAAGCTGATGGATAGCATAAGAGTGGCCACTTCTGTAAATCCTTTAGTGTTTGGGAGGGCTCATCTATTTTTCAAACCTGACACCAGGAGACACAGATTTGGCCAAAGTACTTGCCGCATGATGTTCTTCCATTTCGAGCAGGATGATAAGATTCACTTTATTCAGAGTTCTATTCTTTTCTTGTCAATAAAAATCTCTTTTTGCTTTTTTCCATTTTCATTTCTTATTATTAAAAATAGCTGATTTATGCTAAATTTTAATCTATGTCTCACTTATAGCTTCCTTTATATTTATATTACTGGGCTTCTGTACAATTAAAGAATTTATTAGAATTTTCTTACATTTTTAGATTTCCCGGAACTAAAAGCTGGGTCTCCTTAGTTATTATTCTTTATCTTATTGTGTTTATTCATATTTTGAGCTATCACTGCCCAAAAGGCCATGCTTTCATTGATTTATAATTACAGTTTTCCTTCCACATAATGGGGACTAGGGGTGCCGCACCCCAGCAATCTGCTAAATCTGCATAAAATGTTTTAGCCCTTCTTTTAGTGCCAGAGATGAAACTTGCATTTCTTCATTTTCTTCTATGGGGTGTTTACAGTACCTTAAAATTTGGAATAAGGATTTTGGTCATAGCTCTGTGTCATCTGCTGGACTTTGGGTATCATCTGTGGCTTCCACAAAATTCCCATTTACTTGCTTATGCTGAACTGCTCTACATTTAAACTGCCATGGAGAAAGTTGTGATGTGGAAGGGATGACTGTAATCTATTGCAGCCCTGTCTGATTCTTAACAGAACCGCCTCCACATCTCTTTCCTTCTGCATCCCCCTACATTCTCTCTTTCCCACCTCTGGTAGAGCTCATGTACTCCAAACCTCCACATAAGGAGAGGGTCAGCTCACACATCTCCATATTTTGCACCTGGCTGCACTATTTCTAACAGACTCTGCCACCATGTCCCACTGTCTGGTGTCTTTTGACAAAAATCTCTTCCTTTGGTGTGCCACCTTCCCATTGAAAGTGTAAATGCCATGGGGCTAGGACAATCTGCCTTTCTATTTGAATTTCCAGCCCTTAACACAGTGCCTGGCCCATACTGGGGGCTTAATAAACACTTACTCACCAGTGACTACTCAAATCCTCTCATCTGAAGATCTTGTTTTTTGCTTTTGCTTTAACACCTCACCATGACCCAGCCATCACCAGCCTTTTCAGTCTTCTTAAACCTTACTTCCTGACCTTGGATCCAATGACACTGGTCTCCTTGTTATGCCAGGAAGAAGACATTCCATCTCTAGGCTCATGGCATTTTCTCTGGCTCTCCAAAACGGCTGGAATTCTCTGCCTCCTCATTTTGGCCCCCCAGGTTCCTTCAAGTCCCAACTGAAATCCCACCTGCTGTAGTGTAGGAAGCCTTTCTCAACTCCTCTTCATCCTAGTGCCTTCCTCCTTTTCATTATGTCCTGTATAGCAGTCTATAGCTTATGTGTACATATTTGTGTGCTTGTTGTCATCCCCATTAGACTGTGAGCTCCTTGAAGGCAGACACTGCTTTTTGGTTCTTTTTGCATGACCTCTACCAGGCACAGTCCCCTACACATAGTAGGCACTTCAAAACTGTTTAATGAAAAACTTCCCACTGGATGCAATGTCTCCAACTAGTCTCCACAGGACACTCTCCCACTTTGCAATCCCTTTCATCTGGGCAACAAGAAGTACTCAACTGTTGTACAGCTTTTGTGTTTGACAAGGCCAACAAAGGTCAAATAAGGACCCAAAGGCTATAGGTTCCCAACTGCTGTTATAGAAGCTTGGAAAGCTCAAGACAGATGACATTATGTGAAATGATAGAAGGGATAGAGAAACTCCTGCCCAAGCATTGGACCAGAGCTCACATTTAAGCACAGAGTAAAGGCATCCTGTTGGCTGGTAATGGATAGGAATTAAGGGTCAGATTAATTTAGATTACAAGAGGTGAATGGAAATAATAGTATGATGTAATGAATAGTGAGAAAATAAAATGATACTGTATCATTTAAAAATTGATTTTACTCTGTAATGGACATGTTACACAAATAAGACCAGCACACAGAATGGCTGCTAGAACAGTTTCAGTCTTGATCTGCTCAGACAGGAAAGACAACTTTGAAACGCTTAATAATGAGATTTGTTTTAGTCTAGTTTTCTCTAACACAGTATTGCTGAGAATAAGCACCAACTCCTACAGCATTCTCTAATCACCCTTCTCATAGGAGCAGGTGAGAAGGGGCAACTACCCTTATATCTAGGAGGGGTCAACGGAGACAGGCACAACTTGTGCATTGAACCATAAAGGTTCCCCCACTCACTGACCAATGCCTGATGGGGTATAGGGTCTGGGAGCCCCCTTGAACTGTCGTAGAACCTTCCCACTTGATGAGACATTTATCTAAGGCCCTACGCCTTTCATTATTCCTAGGCCCAAATTTGTTACCCTAAACCCAGACTAGCCCTCCATTGTCCAGCCTTGATCCTATCAAAATATCTGTCCCCAAATCTGTTACCTTTAAACTAGCCTAGCCCTCCACTGTCTGTCCTCTCCAGGTAGCCTTTAGCTGTTTCCCACCCTTAATCCCAGTCCTGGAGTCTGACCTCTAGTCATTCCAGTCCCATCAAGATCCTCCTTAGACTCCTCCTCAAGACCCTCCCTAAACCCCTCCTCTCATCATCCCAGAACCACCACCAGATCCTTCCCACCATCTTTCTGTATTTAAGATCCATCTTGCCTCCATGAAGGTGCTCAGATTTAGAATAGCTCAACAGATTGAATCTGGCCCACTTGTCAATAGAGAATTACAAATGGTGACATTTCTTAAAACTCTACCCAATATGGTGACTCTTTAATAAACTTTTTTTCTTTGGCTGTAAGAAGGCTTGAACCAAATTTATTCTAGCAGGACCTGTGTTACACAGATAATACACAGAAGGCACTGGAGGTTTATACTCCAGCCTCTAACAGGTTCACTCTTGATTTGGTCAGACAGGAAAGACAGCTTCAAAGGGGTTAATAATAAACTTTATTCTAGTCTAGTTTTCTCTAACAGTATTTCTGATAAAAAGCTCTTCAAACTCCTACAGTATTCCCTAATCACCCTTCTTGCAGGGCCGTCGAGAAGGGGGGGGTACAACTACCCCTATGTCTCCATGGGGACAATCAAGAGAGGCAAAACTTGTGCGTTCAACCCTAAAGAGTTCCCCTAAATCCCCTCAAGCCTCAATGGGGAGCAGTTGAGGCAAACACAGATCCCCCCCCCCTCCTGATCCTTGATGGGGGCCCATCAAGGTGCACAGCATCCCGGCTTGTGCATTCAACCATAAAAGTTCCCCAACTCACTGACCACTGACCACCTGCTTTATAGGGTATCAGACAAAGAAGGCATATTGCCAGCAATAGCCTCACAAGTTTACATAGCCTCATTCCTACATCTCACTGCGCAGTCGCGGTGGATGTTTACAATTTCACCACACATGTTTATATTATTTATCCTTATATAATGCTGTGCAAGTGTGGTGGAGATGTTTTGAATCATGGGGCTTGGGAACTCATATCTAGTACCTGGGAAACAGAGAGTGTATGTCCAAGGATCCTGGGAAACTGAGGTTGTTATATGGTCATAGATCCTGGGAAATAGAACTCTAAGAAATTATAACAAAAATCCACTTTACATACACTAAAATCTACCTTACTTACACTAGAATTCACCTTAGTTACACTCTACCCCTCCAAGATCCTGGCCTTTACAATCTAAACAGGTGACATTTGACCCTTACGATCTATACAGGTGACACTTGGCCCTTACAATCTATACATGTGACACCTTCTGGAGTCCTCAAGCCAAGGAACTAAAGTGTAGCATTCACAATCCATAACAATACAACAACAATGTAAACTATGACAATATACATGCTACAGCAACACAGACATTGTGTTGGGAATCACTTATATAACAATAGTATACTGAAATAACATAAACATTGTGTCGGACATCATTTATACAAACATAGCATATTACCAGAGTGGCCACATGCCTCAAACAGATACAAAAGTAACTTGCCCTTTTCCCAACAAGTATGGACGGCCACAAGGCCTAAAACAAAGCTTATCATTTAGTATATAACATGATACTCAGTATGTGACATGGCGCATAGTATATAACATTGCATTCAGTATGTAACATAACACACAGTATGTTAACATAGCACACAGCATTTAACATTGCATTCAATATGTAACACAGCACAGTATATAACACAGCACATGGTACATAATGTAACATTCAACAGATGACACAGCACAGTATATAACACAGCATACCCCCACACTTATACATTCTTTGGGGGCCAAAACCTTCGGGAAGTGAGCAGCCAGCTCTTCCTCACTTCAGCTACTGTCCAAGTCCTGCTAACACATCAGCGGGGTCACGGCTAACATCTGAAGTGCTTCCCACTCCTGCAGGGCAGCAACCTCAGTGGATGGCTACCGTCATGTCCAGACTGTAATTGCTGGGGTTACTGAAACTGCAGCCACCCCCATCACAAGTCAGGGGCTTCCCTTAACACAGCACAACCCCAGGGGCAGAGAACACAACACACTCTCTAGGTCACAGTTGGTTACAATCCCCTCAATCAAAGCGGAAGGTCAGCGTCCTGAAAGTCCTCTTGGGCTTGTTTCCTTCTTTCCATGCTGCCATTGTAGGCTTCCATCTGGCACTCGCAGATGCACACATGCTTGAGTGAGCCAAAAAAGTCCAAGTCTTATCACTGTTCCAGCTCCTGCCACAAGGTCTGGGGGGCACCTAGGCAACGAGCCAATAGGGTGGGTCCCCAGGGGTGATGGCACTTCCCCCATCCCACCATAGACAGCTCCACCCCTGCGCCCCAAGCTAACTCAGGGGGATGTGGCATAAAAGCACTAAGTGGTGCTCCTGCCTTGCTGCAAGGTTTTCATCTTGACCTGGGGCTGAATGCCGAGCACAGCATCTCCTTTTCCTCTTCCTGCAGGTGTAGAGGAGGACAGCTCTCTGCTCTTGCAAGAGTCCAGATGCAGGCAGCTCTCTGCTGCTGCTGTATGTCTCACCTCATGAGAGGAGGGACTGCCCCTACACATTTCCAGGGCTCCCATCCCTCTAGCACATTTAAGGGCCTCACCTTGCAGAGTGGGGCTCTCTCTACTCCTGCCTGGGTCCAGACACAGCAGGCTCCAGGGGTCTTTGCCCCCAGCTTCTGCCTCTGGCTTGCACCGCCCCAACTCCAGGGCAGCTCTCCCTCCCCCAGCCTCACATGAGGAGGGGCCACTCTGGCCTGGGCTCTGGGCACAACACAATTCCAGGGCCTCCACCCCTCTGGCACAGCTAGGGGAGGGGTTACTCCAACCTGGGCTTTCTCTAGCAGAGCCTTCCTCACACTGCCCCTGGCTCTGACCATGGCCTTGACTCTGAGAAGTTCAAAAGAAACTTCTCTGGCTCTTATCTCTATAGGAGCATTAATTCTTTCCTGTACTCCAGACTTCTCCTTTAGCTCAGATAAATTCAAAGGAACTTCTCCTTCCACCTCTCAAAGGACTCTGCCTCTAAGGCAGTGACTAACAATTCTGGGAAGTTTAAGAAGAACTCCCATAACAGGGCTTCCACTGACAGCTTGTCAGTATTTTTTCTCACAATAGTTAACTTTAACCAAACTACAACACAAGAAACTGAATCACCCACTCGGCTCCCCCACCTCCAACGGTCATCTCTTCCTCCTGAGGCTGCTGCTCCAGCCTGTCTCTTCAGGAGTACTGGTGGGCTAAGGAGGGAGAAGGAGGGGTTGTCTCTCAGGGGCCCTGCTCTTTGCACCTGGGAAATGGCTCCTGCTGCTTCTGCTGCTTTCTGCTTGACTTCTGCTCTTTGCTTGTTTTCTCTCAGGTTGTGGCTACTTGCTCCACCGTCACTGCTTCCACCGCTGGGTTGAGGTCTTTCTGGACTGGTCCAGAACACTGGTGCATCTGTCAATGAACACTGATTCTCCCACACCTTTGGGCCTAAGTCAGTCTGGGTCTCCTACAACACTTCTACAACTCCCACAGCCTTTCTAGCTCTCTTATCAAAAGTACTCCCAATTTTCATCAAAACTTTCTCAAAGCCTCTAAAGGTTGAGGGCACATCCTCACGCTCCTGGAAAGGGGTATGTACTCTATCCTCCCATCCCTTGGGAGGGTTCCATAGAACCATAGTTACAAAAAATAACATAAAAGTCCCTCAAAACCCCATACTTTCCTTTAGTCTACACAAATCCTGGTTGACTATGCCAATTGTTACAGATAATACACAGGAGGCACTGGAGGTTTGTACTCCAGCTTCTAACAGATTCACTCTATTTGGTCAGACAGGAAAGACAGCTTCAAAGGGGTTAATAATAAACTTTATTCTAGTCTAGTTTTCTCTAACAGTATTTCTGATAACAGAAGCACTTCAAACTCCTACAGTATTCCCTAATCACCCTTCTTGCAGGACAGTCGAGAAAGGAAAGGTCAACTACTTCTATGTCTTGATGGGGACAGTCAAGAGAGGCACAACTTGTGCGTTCAACCCTAAAGGGTTCCCCTAAATCCCCTTAAGCCTTGTTGAAATTGAAAGTTGGTTAAAGGAGACAAACAAGCTAGGTGATAGAAAAAAATTCATATTGCTTATTTATTTATTTATTCCCTTTAAACTTAGCAGATACATGCATGCATTAGGTCCAGACTAAATCTGAGTCCCCAAACAAAGAAATGAGGAAGCTTAAATACAGTTTTTTGATCCCAACACAGCAGCCTGCATTACATCACATTTATGACCCCCATGTATGTTAATTATAATACAAGACAAGGATTTTCCTTAATGAGATAGATCTAAATACATTAAGTCAGATAGTTGACAAAGCATCAATTGAAATTACAATGCAGGATCTCTGTGTTTAATTTGCCATTAACATTCCATAACATAGTATATGCCCACAAAATATTAAGATAAGGAAAAGTCACATAATTCAAGATAGCATCTGGGGTAAAGGTTTTCACCCTTAATGGCCATGGACAGAGCAAGGAAAGAATGCTCTTAAATCAGCCCCATTTGGGCTTGTTGACATAAGATGCAGATATCTCTGAGCTTACTCAGAGAACAAGGAGACTGTGGGGTCCAGAATCTTCTTCTGGTTAATTAGTTCAGGCTCTGAGTCTTATTGAAAGTACAAAAATGATATAAAATGGTATAAAATGTTCCACAGCCTCAATGGGGGCCAGTTGAGGCAAACAGCGATCCCCTCTTTCCTGATCCTTGATGGGGGCCGATCAAGGTGCACAGCATCCCAGCTTGTGCATTGAACCATAAAGGTTCCCCAACTCACTGAACACTGACCACCTATTTTATAGGGTATCAGACAAAGAAGGCATATTGCCAGCAATAGCCTCACAAGTTTACATCACCTTATCCCTACATCTCACTGCGCAGTCAGTCGAACTGGATGTTTACAGTTTCGCCACACATGTTTATATTATTTATCCTTATATAATGCTGTGCAAGCATGGTGATGTTTTGAACCATGGGCCTGGGAACTCATATCTAGTACCTGGGAAACAGAGAGTGTATGTCCAAGGATCCTGGGAAACTGAGGTCGTTATATGGTCACAGATCCTGGGAAACTGAACTCTAAGAAATAACAACAAAAATCCACTTTACACGAGCTAAAATCTACCTTACTTACACTAAAATTCACCTTACTTAACAACCATACAACAGACAGTGGAGATCTAGGGTAGTTTAAGGGTAATAGATTTGGGCATAGATATTTTTATAGGATCAAGGGTGGGAAGTAGCTGGACAATGGAGGGCTAGGCTAGGTTTGGAGTAACAGATTTGGGCCTAGCAATACTGAAAGGCTTAGGGCCTCAGAAAGAACATGAACAAATTCAGATTTCATCTCTGGTACTGAAAGAAGCGCTAAAACATTTTATGCAGATTTAGAAGATTGCTGGGGTGCAGCACCCCTAGTCCCCATTATGTGGAAGGTACAACTGTAATTATAAATCAATGAAAGCATAGCCTTTTAGCCAGTGATAGCTCATAATATGAATAAATATGATAAGATAAAGAATAATAGTTAAGGAGACCCAGCTTTTAGTTCTGGGGAATCTAAAAAATTAAGAAAAGTCTAATAAATTCTTTAATTGTACAGAAGCCCAATATTATATATATATAAACATAAAGGAAGCTAGAAGTGAAATATTGATTAAAATTTAACATAAATCAGATATTTTTAATAGGAAATCAAAATGCAAAAAAGTGAAAAGAGATTTTTATTGACAAGAAAAGAACTTTGAATAAAGTGAGTCTTATCATCCTGCTAGAAATGGAAGAGCATCACATGCCAAGTACTTTGGCCAAATCTGTGTCTCCTGGTATCAGGTTTGAAAAAAATGAGCCCTCCCAAACACTAAAGGATTTGCAGAAGTGGCCACCCTCTTATGCTGTGCATCAGCCTGAGTCTTGACTCCTGATGCCAATCTTCTAGATTTCTGGCAGCAGGTTTAAATAATTGTTTCTCATAAATCAGCTGTCAAAGTCTTTTCTGTGCATTAGCTCTCACCCCAGTTGATAAAATATTACCATTTTAGTGAATGAATCCTTCTTTCCCCACATTGTTACTCTCAATTTTCTATCAGTATGAAAATGACTAAAATGAGGGGATTAAAAATTGCCCCACCTAACAGAAATTGAGGTAGAACTCTGACCCAATGGCACTTTATTAAAAGGCCTATGGCCTTCTCTAATGAATTGGACCTCCAATCATCCTCCCTATCTCAGATGCCCCCTTCCTACTGGGCCTTAATTTTATAGTGCCTGATATCCAGATAAGATAGGTAGAGCAGACCAAAATATCTAGAGTCTCACTGGTGGATAGACCTTGCCCTTGACCCTTCAGGAAGGTCTATACAAAATACAGAATCCCATTGGTTGACAAATGACAACAAATGACAAATCATCACCTAGACAGTCACCCTCTGCCTATTTGCACCTGGTGGCCCCCCTGTCCTGACAATAGGGGAGGGGCTGAGATGTGATGACCTATCCCATTTTACTGCCCTGGACCTAGCCAGATTGTCTTTATTTCATTATAAAATGTATCAATAAAAGCTGGTTCCATCTTGAATTCCTTCCTGACCTGAGGTGATGAACCCCTCAATATGTTTCTACCTTGACATAATATAGTAGATTCCTTTTAATTCTCCTTATCTTAGGTTTTGCATTTTTAATTGGGGTGAAAGCCTGAGTGTAGAATTTACCAGGTCCTTTGTAGTTTTCTCAAAGAGTAAATTATTATTATTCATTTTAAAGCAAAATATAGCCAATTAAATATAGAACAGTTTGGAGACATTGTAACCACAGTCTTACAACTTAATTGGTAATTTCATAGTGTTCAGATCAAAAGACAAGTTCCTTTCTTAAGAGTGCAATTGCATATCTGTCTCGAAATCTTTTTTTTTTTTAAATTAAGAGCATATATAGGATGGTTCCCCCAAATGAGACAAATTTGGAGCATAATAACAATATAAACAATGCTACAATGTTAATACAGGAATCAAAATCACCTGTCAAGTAGCATCAATTCATTTGATTATCTTGGTTAGAATTATCTTTGATGTTTGATCCTCTGGCCTGATTACATTCAGAGAGGAGCCAAGGGGAATTCTGATCCAGTTACATTTAATTCTTATTCCTTCAGCTCCAAAAACACATGTCCTCAAAGACCACATTTTAAGCGTACTTCACATTAAGGGCGGCTCTGCCCTTAGCTGGTCAAACATCCCAATTATCCTGCTGGATCTGACTTTAAAGGAGCCACATTCTAATTGAAACTAGGAGAAATGTGCTAATCAAATTGATTGCATTTGGTCAACAACCACCATTCTGAGTCAAAGTCCTGTATGGCTCTGAATCCCTAGATTGCCTGGAAATCTGCTGGTTGCCTCTTCCTTGTTCTCCCCCTCCCAACTCCTAAAGTCCTGAATCTTTCCTCCAATAAACAATCAAGTGGTTGGGTGATGGGGGAGGAGGAGCTCTCAGAGATGACCAATCTGATGGGTGGTGGGAGAGCTCTTGGGTGGAATTTGGAGGCCTGGGAGGAGTCTAGAGACAAAGAGAGGCCATCCCAGTGGCCCTGGTATTCCTGGTGACAGTGAGCAGGTGGTCAGGAGAGGCAGAAAGGGCCCTGAGCACCTGGCCCTGGGTGTGGTTGTAGGAATCAGCTCTTCCTGGGGCCTCAGAGGGTAGGAAGACCCTCCCAGAGTGGGCTGGCTGAAAACGATCTTATACTACTTCTCTGCCTTCTCACCTTGCAGCTGAACTTTCTCTGCCTTCTTCCCTCATACCTGAGATCACCCTGCCTTCACTTGGACCTGTGTTTTCCACCTTCTGAGTGCAGGTCCCAGGTAGGTCTGAGCCAGCCCCTCACAGACCTGCTGGCTTCTGCTGGCTGTTCCTGCCACCGTGTCTCGTCCTCCTCTGACCCTATGGTGAGTCTAGCTCCAGGTCCATGCAGAGCAGTTCTCCTGCTGGACAACTTCCTGCTGCTAACTCCTTTCCAGACTACCAATCACTTCTCAAAAGTCTGGGGTCACCAATCCCAAATTTTAGATTGGTTCTCCTTTTACCAAAATTCAAACCCAACCTTCAGGGACCCAGGAATCCTGTCTTGAGTGTGTGTGGAATGAGTGAAGACCTCTCATAAAAGGGAACAAATTAGATAAATAGAAATAAGTAGGATAGTGAGTCCCATTTCTCTACTTAGATATTTTCCTTTCTGTAAAGCCATTTCTCTACTTAGATATTTTCCCCTCCATAAGCCAAGCTAGTGACTGTAAGGCCCCCCGAGGTTAAGAATAGGACACAAGTGGGTGGAGGTAATCAAAAACAAACACTTTTGAAAAGGGACGGGGTCAAGGGAGAAAATTCAATAAAAGGGGATAGGTTAGGAAGAAGCAAAATATAGTTAGTCTTTCACAACATGAGTATTGTGGAAGGGTTATACATAATGATACGCATGTGGCCCATGTTGAATTGCTGGACTTGTTAGGGAGGGTGGGTGG
>CM053625.1:329670666-329695756 GCA_028646595.1 Phalanger gymnotis | reverse complement strand
GGGGGAGAGGGTAGAAATGGGGAGAAAATTTGTAATTCAAACTCCTGTGGAAATCAATGCTGAAAACTAAATATATTAAATAAAATTTATGAAAAAAAAAAAGAATAGAACACAGGATGCTCACATCCTGTGTATTTACCTAATGGCGAGAGGCCTGAAAGAAAGAAGGGTTGAGGTGAATAAGTCAGCAACCATAAAATCCTCTGAAAGTGAGGATAGGACACAGGATGCTCACCTCCTGTGCACTGAACCCAGGATAAGGGACCCCCAGCTCGGGAGAAGAATGGATGAAAAGCCGGAAAGCCAGGTGCATTGTAGACATGCAAGACCAGTTAGGTATAAGAATGATGGGAGACAAGGTGTAAGGGAGATATCCATCACAGATGTAATGGTGATGGGAGGCATCCGTTGCAGAAGCAATGTGATGGGAAAGGCTAGTCTGCCACAGATGTGAAGATGAGGTAACCAACAACTGGCTTCTGTCTGTCACAGATAACCAAACCATTTGTTTCTTTGTCATTGTCATTAAGATAGATTTATCACTTCAGATTGATTGGAGAATGGGATAAGAATGGTGGGAAGGTTATGTCCATCACCTGCTTGTCAAAAATAACCATACTATTTGTTCATTGCCATTGTCATTGGGTAGATTTATTGCGTCCAAATTGTACCCTCAAAGCTTACGTCTGCAAGCTGAGAGGAAGGAGGTTGGGAGGGGGAACTGCGGTTAGGGACCTATATAAACACCCCAATTCTCTGCGTCCAGCGCGCTCTGACACTGAGAGGACCCCCAGTCCTTTTGGTGCCTGGAGTTGCCCTTTCTCACGGGATTGTAATAAATTTTCCTTTCTACTTTCACCTTGAGATGCCTGTTTTTAATTTTTAGATTCGTAAATCCATGCCACACAAGTGGAAGACAAATGAAAAGCTTGAGTGAAACTCCAAATGCAAGAGTAAAAGGCCACAATGAAGGGACTATGGAACAGATTATTGAGTATCTAGGTGAGGATGTGTGGGAAAGTTCAGGAGCTGGGTGGCTCTTTTTTGGGGGGGTCCAGGTCCCACATCCAATCAGAGGGAGAAGTCTGATTCAGGAGCCATTGCGGCTCTGATTGTTCTCCCATCTGGGATCCCAAGCCCCTTCTACTTCTTAGTTCTCTGAAGGAGAATGGGAGAAAGGAAGGGGAAGGAAGAGGAGTAGGAGAGGGTGGGACCATCTTTTGCCAGCTGGACCCTACCTGGAGGTTTCATTCTCTGTCCTGAGGGCAGGGACTCACCATCTGTAAATCTCTGTAGGCCTGCCTCCTGCCCTGGGATCCTTCTCCTTCCCCTGCTTGGTCTGCAGAAGACCAAGGCCTGGCCCAAGTAGGGAGCCTGGAGACAGATGGAATGGCTCCTGGGACTTGCAGGCCCCCACTCCAGGTGAGTGCACTGTCTACGACTTCAACAAAAGAGGCCATTTCCATAGACAAAGAGCACTGTCTGTGAGGCTGGCAATCCCCTACTTATGGATTGTTTCTTTACCAAAATAGGCAGAAAATTGAAAACATTATTACCAACACCATCCTTTTCTCTGTACTTTGAATTGATCCATGGAACATTGGCATCACAATCACTAACTACCCTGCCCCACCCCAACCCCCAATTGCTGCCCTCCCTTGTACATTTAAGTTTTCCTTCATGATCCCTGTCACAAGCAAGACCACTTCACTCATTGCTCTCTGTTCTGTAGGGGTCTTGTCTTTGCTCCTTTACCCACACCTAGCACCCTTCCCCCACATATCCATAGAACTGCTAACCCCTCCCCCCTTTGCTTCTTGAGCCAAGCTCTCCCTGCCAGACCTGGAAGACAAGATGCTCTGCTTATCCTCCAGGGTGTGAGCTGCACAAACAGTTCTGTCTGGGGCACACTGACTGGCCCCTATCTTGTAGCTCATTTCACTCTCAAGGGCATACCGAGGGGGCAGCGAGGAGTGAAAGGAGCAAATAGTATGCGCAGGGGCTGAGGGTGTTCCTGACCTCCTGCCACATTCTGGAAAATGTGGCAAATCAAGAAAAGAATTTGAGTTGTTTCTGGTCACATTCTGTGTTTAAAGGCCCTTATCAGAGCTATTTGGACCAGGCGTAAGAAAAGAGTACCTACATCAGCTATTAGTTAATTAGCATTTGTTAAGGGCTTAGGACTTCCCTTGTGAAGATACTGGGAAAGGACTGAGTTTGGGAAACTGTTCAAAGTTCTGGGATTTTTCTTTTCCAACGGTGGATAGCGGGGTGCTGAAGGAGACACTCAGTTCTTGTCAAAGAGGCATCGGGTTGAAAGGCAAAGATACAATGGAGTGACTTACTTTGTCCCCAAAATCCACTTTGGACCATCTTCACAACAGCCCTACAGGGTAGGTGCGCTTATTACCTTTATTTCACAGTTCAGCAAACTGAGGCTGAGGCTGGATTTGAATGCAGATCTTTATGATCTTCTTGCCATTTCATAGCTCCATCAACATTGTATTACCATGCCCATCTTTCCACATATCCCCATCATATCCTTTGATCATTTATATATTGGGGAAAAGCTATTTGTTCTTGTTCAGTTGTATCAGCCCTGTCTGACTCTGTGATACATCAGTGTTTTCTTGGCAGAGATAATGGAATGGTTTGCCATTTCTTTCTCCAGCACATTTTATATATTAGGGACTGAGGCAAAAAGGGTGAAATGACTTGCCCAGAGTCACATTGCTAGTAAGTGTCAAGGGCTAAATTTGAATTCAGATCCTCCTGACTCCAGGTCTGGCACTCTATCTATTGTGCCACCTAGCTGCCATTGGCTATTAGTCTTTTTTTAAATAATATTTCATTTTTCCCTAATCACTTATAAAAACATTTTTTATTCCTAAATTTTGAGATCACAGCTCTCTACCTACCTCTTTCCTCTTAGTCCTCCTGCATATGGTAAGCAGTCAGAAACAGGTTATTCATATGCAATCATGGAAAGCATTTCCATATTAGTCATTTTATGAAAGAAAACTTGAACCAGGAAGGAAGGAAGGAAGGAAGGAAGGAAGGAAGGAAGGAAGGAAGGAAGGAAGAAAAATATATGCTTTAGGTCTATATTCTGACTCAATCATTTCTTTCTATGGAGGGGGAGAGCATTTTTCATCATGAATCCTTTGGGATTGTCTTTGATCATTGTATCGCAGAGAATAGCTAATTTATTCTCCGTTGTTCATCATACAATATTGCTGTTAATTTTTACGATGTTCTTCTGGTTCTGCTCTTGTCACGCTGCATCAGTTCATCTAAATCTTTCTAGGTGTTTCTGAAATCATCCTGCTCATCATTTCCTATACCACAATAGTATTCCATTGCAATCATATACCATAACTTGCAAAGGCATTCCCCAATTAATGGGCATCGCCTCAATTTCCAATTCTTTGTCACCACAAAAAGAGCTATCATAAATACCCTCAAATACATTTATATAAATAGGTCCTTTCTCTGTTCTTTTTTTAAATCTTTTGCTGATATTGACTTAGCAATGTTATTGCTAGGTCAAAGGGTATGCACGGTTTTATAGCCTTTTGAGTATAGTCCCAAATTCCTCTCTATGATGGTTGGATCAGTTCTCAAATCCAAGAACAGTACATTAATGTCCCAGTTTTCCTACTTCTTTCCAATATTTATCATTTTCTTTTTCTGTTTTATTAGTCAATTTAATAGGTAGGAGGTATTAACCAAGAATTGTTTTAATTTGCATTTGCCTAATCAGTACTGATTTAGATAATTTTTATGTGACTACAAATAACTTTGATTTCTTTGTCTGAAAGCTGCCTATTCATATCCTTTGACTATCTGTCACTTGGGTTGTGACTTGAGTTCTTATGAATTTGACTCAATGCTCTATATTTTTGAGAAATGAGTCCTTTATCAGAGATATTTGCTGTAAGTTTTTTTTTCCCCTATTTGACAGCTTTCCTTCTAATCTTGGTTACATTGACTTCATTTTTGCAAAAAAGCTTTTTAATTTTGTACAGTCAAAATTATCCATTTTACATGTAGTAATGCGGTTTATGGGTGAGTCCACTCCATTCATATTTAGTTATGATAACTACCTGTGTATTTCCCATCATATTTCCCCTTATTTCTTCCTCTCTCTTTCCTTCTCGCTCTCCCTTTCTTCTCACCAGTGTTTTGTTTCTGACCAATGCTTCCTCAAACCTACCCTTCTTTGTATCAGTCTCTCCCCTCATCCCTGTGCCTTTTTACTTCCTTATGGAATGAGATAGGTTTCTATAGGCATCTAAGTATGTGTGTTATTTCTTCTTTGATCCACTTTTGATAAGAGTAAGGCTCAAGCCCCCCATTCCCACCTCCCCCATCTTCTCCTTCCCGGTAATATCTCTTCTTGCCTCTTTTATGTGAGATAATTCACTCCCTTCTACCTTTCTCTTCCTTCTTCTTGGAGTTCAATTCTCTTTCTCACTTTTTAATTTTGTTTTCTTGAATATCATCCCATCACAGTTAATGTATACTGTCAATGTATATTCTTTCTAATTGCCCTAATATTAATAAAGGTCTTAAGAGTTATAGATATCATCTTCCAGTGTAGGAATATAAACAATTTTACCGCATTGACTCTCTTCTGTTTTCACTTTGCTGTTTACCTTTTAATATTTCTCTTGGGTCTTGTATTTGAAGATCAAATTTTTGTTCAGCTCTCATCTTTTCATTAGGAATGCTTGATTTTCCTCTATTTACTGAATATCCAATTTTTCCCCTGAAGGATTATACTCAGTTTTTTCTGGGCATGTGATGCTTGGTCATAATCCTAGTTCCTTTGTCTTGCTGAATATCATATTCTACACCTGCTGATTATAGTTAATGTAAAAGCTACTGACTTTCGAGTTAGCCTGACTTTGGCTGCATGACATTTGAATTGCTTCTTTCTGGCTGCTTGTACCTATTTCTCCTTAAACTGAGAGCTCCTTAATTTGGCTATAATATTCCTCAGAGTTTTCATGTTGAATTTTTTTAGGAGGTAATTGGTGGATTCTTTCAATTTCTATTTTACTCTCTACCATGTGTGGTCTTTTTGATAATTTCTTTGCTAAGAAAATACCAAATGGGGTCATGGAGCGTCAGACATGACTGAAGCAACTGAACCACAGCAATAACATCCATATAGAATGTATTGTAGAGTATTGTGTAGGCAGTTGGTCCAATCCCAATTTTTCTCAACAGTTTTTTTTTTTTAACCTAGTAAGGAGTTTTACCTTAAGTAGTCTTTTTTCCACCTTATGAAACATGGAGTTTCTGAGTTCCAATGATTCTGAATATCCCTTATTTAATCTGTTCTATTCATCTCTCTCTGTCTCTCTCTCTGTGTCTGTCTCTCTCTATCTCTGTCTCTGTCTCTCTCTCTCTGTCTGTCTCTCTGTCTCTGTCTCTTTCACCAATACCACATGATTTTGATGACCAATGATACTGTCATTTGGTGTCTGGAAGTGCTCTTCCTCCTATAGCCTTACTTCTTTTCATCATTCCTGTTGACATTAGGGTAGGTCTTTTATTTTTTCCAAATGAATTTTGTTACTTTCTTCAGCCCTGTAAAATGTCTCCTTCGTGATTTTGTTGTTATTATTATTGATGTCGTAGTTCAGTCATGTCAACACTTTGTGACTCCATTTGGGATTTTCTTGGCAAACATACTGGAGTGGTGGTTTTTTTTTTCCCTAGTTCATTTTATCAGATAAGGAAACTAAGGCAAACAGAGTTAAATGACCTCCCAGAGTCACACAGCTACTAAGGGTCGGAGGCTGAATTTGAACTCAGATTTTCCTGACTTGAGGCCCAGCATTCTATCCACTCTGCCCTCCTAGCTGTCCCCAGAATTTCATTATGAGAATATTAGATGCATAAATGTCACTGTTAAGTCTCCATCTGAGTTTGAATCTTTTGTTGATCCTGGACTAATTTCCATTCTTATTTTATTATGGAATGAAAGGATATGTTGATAATTTCTGCCTTTTTTCATTTGTTTGCAGTATTTTTCTGCCCAGGTCCAAGGTTAACTTTTATAAAAATTCCATGGAGAGCAAAGAAACAAATAATGTCTTCAGTTCTGATTTTCTTTCTAAACATATTTGACTTTTTTTTTTTATCATTGAACATCCACTTTTTGTCCCACTTCGCTAAGCTCATAATTGCAGGATAAATCTTCTTGGACTGCATACTGAGCTTCACTGCTCTCTGGAACACATTCTTCCATTCCCTCCTCATTTCTAGTGGGTTTGGAATAGTCTTGCATATTTCGATGTCCTTTCCATTGTATTTGAAAGTCTTTCTCCTGATGGCTTTTTCTCTTAGACTCAGGGACCTGATAGTCTAACAGAGGAAGAGAGCAAACTAAATATGATGAAAGTGGATTGGAGTGAGGAGAAGGTACCCCAGTTCAGGGGCTCAGAGAAGTCCCAAAGATGTTGATCCAGGTGAAAAGTGAAATTTCTGAAATGAGCTTTCTCCTTAAATGGAGGTTTGGAATTCATAACCCCATTCTCTGGTGATGAGAGATGACTGTGGGAGGCTTGCAAATGAAAGAGATTTCAAATAGCTTTTTTTGGATGTGACTTAGGGAATCAGAGCTCAATCATCAGTCGATCAGAGGACTGACTTCCTGCAATGAAAGCCCATATGATGAATACTGTGCAAGGAAGAATAGTGACTAAAGAGACTACAGTAGAAAAACAAGAATTATAAATTCTTGGGAATCTCAAAGATAAATAAATAAGTCGTTCCAAAGTAAAATAATAGAATAAAGGAAGTTAAAAGTGGTATGTTAAAAAAAAAGACCATGAGGGAGATGTTTTAAAGTAGAAATCACAATGATAAAAAATAAAGGACAATTTTATACATATGGTGGAGAACTGTTCCCAAATAGATAAAGTGAATCATATCCCATAATGACGGAAGTGGAAGGCCATCAAATTCCAAGCACATTGGCTAAAGATACATTGTACATGTAGCAGATTGGAAATATAGATGATTACTCCCTTCTCCCTGAAAGTTTGGTTAAAGGTGGCAAACAAGGTAGGTGATATATAATTCATATTGTTTACTCCCTTAAAGCTAGCAAGCTAGCTTACTTGTACATACAATGAGCCAGAGCATAAGTTATGACTACCTGAACGAAAGAATGAGAAAGCTTAAATACATTTTTAGAACAGTCCCAACTCAGCATGTCTGTGTCACTCAAATATGTGATTTCCATGTCTGTTCAATCACAGTATAAGAAAGGAATTTTTTAGTTGGATAGGATTGTAAATACAATAAGAGAGTTGACAAAGTGTCAATTGAAATTGTGATCCAGGACATCTGTATTAACATACCATAACATAGTATATGTCTATAAAATATTAAGATAAGAAAAAAGTCCCATTATTTAAAATTGTGTCTTAGGTTAAGGGTCTCATCCTTAATGGGCACAAACAGGAAAGAATATGCTAAATCGTCTCCATCTGGGCTTGTTGACATAAGAAGAGGTATTCTCTGAGTTTATTCAGAACAAAGAAGCTGTTAGGATGCTCTTGACTTTTGTCATCTCAAGTTTCCAGAATTCTAGAGTTATGTTTAGATCATCCTTTTCTGCTCTTGAGGAAACTGTCAATATCTTTCTCAGGAATTAGCTGAAATACAACCTATTTTAATTAAATTTTGATTTTTTTTTAATGTGTGAAGGAACCCTCCACAATTATTTTTATTTCTATGTAACTAAATAGCAGCACATGGACCAATTCTCTGATGCTTGTTCAAATTTTGGCCTGAAAGCAGCTAGAAAATAAAGGTTTTCTGAAAGGTCAAGGATCAATATCAAGGTAACAGATTTAAGAAAATGAAGGAAGACAGTCTAATCACATCAGAACTCAAACCATATTATAAAGCCGTAATTATCAAAGCAATCTGGTACTGGCTAAGAAATGAAGTGATGGATCAGTGGAATAGATTAGGTGTAAATTACCTTATGGTAAATGACCCTACTAATCTGATATGTAATAAACCCAAACATCTAAGCTTTTGGAACAAAAACCCATCATTTCAAAAAAGACTGCTGGGAGAGCTGGAAAACACTGTAGCAGAAACTAGATACAGACCAACATCTTACAACGTATACCAAAATAAAGTCAAATGGGTGCATGATTGACACATAAAGGGTAATACCATAAGCAAATTAGGAGAGCATGGAATCATTTATCTATTGTATCTATGGATAAGGGAAGAATTTATGACCAAGCAAATGATAGAGAACAATATAAAATGTAAAATCCATATTTTTGATCATATAAAATTTAAAAAGTTTTAGCAGAAACAAAAGGAAAACAAAATTTATAAGGAAAGCAGAGAACTGGGGAAATTTTTTTTTCAACAAGTATCTTTGATAAAAGATTTCGTTTCTTAAATATATAGAGATCTGAGTCTAATTAACAGAAATACATGTAATTCCCCAATTGATAAATGGGATATGAGGAGGCAGTTTTCAGAATAAGAAATCAAAGCTATCTAAAATCATATGAAATAATGCTCTAAATTACTATTGGTTAGAGAAATGCTAATTAAAACAACTCTGAGACATCAGCTCATACCTATCAAATTGGCTAATATGATAAAAAAGGAAAATGATGGAGTTGGAGCAGATGTGGAAAACCTGGGGCACTAATGCATTGTTGGTGGAGTTATGAACTGATCCAATCATTCTGGATAACAATTTAGAGCTATGGCCTAAGGGCTGTAAAACTGCATATCCTTTGATCCAACAATACCACTGCTAGGTTTATAGCCCAAAGACATGAAAATAAAAGAGCAAGAACCTATTTGGACAAAAATTTTTCTATCAGCTCTCTTTGTGGTGCCTAAGAATAGGCAATTGAAGAGATGCCCAGCAACAGGAGAATGGCTAAACTTGACTGTGGTATACAATTGTAATGGCATATTATTGTGCTATAGGAAATGATAAGGATGATGACATTAGAAAAACCAGGGAAGACTTACTTGAACTAATGCAAAATGAAGTGAAGAGTATGAGGAGAACATTATATGTAGCAACAGCCATATTGTTCAATGAAGAACTGTGAATGACTTAGCTATTCTCAGCAATACAATGATCCAAGAAAATCACAAAGGACTAATGATGAAGCATACTATCTGCCTCCAGAGAAAGAACTGATATTGTTTGCCTACAGACAGCAGCATGCTATTTTTCACCATCTTTCTTACATTTTTCTTTTTTTCAAGTCTTTCTGTATAAAATAACAAATGCAGAAATGCTTTACATGATTGCACATGTATCACCTATATCTTATTGCTTACTATGTATGTTAGGGTGAGGGAATAGAAGAAAGGAGGGATAGACTTTGGAACTCAAAGCTTTCAAAAAACAACTAACACTTAAAAAATTAACATGTAATTGGGGAGAAAATAAATAATACAGTTTTCAAAAAAGGCAAAAAAAAAAAAAATAGAGATTCTCCACCATTCAGCATGGCACCATTCATTAGTTACAGCAAATGGAGAAATTCTGAAGCCTCTGAATAGATTCACTTACTTTGACAGCATACTTTCCAGCATGTACACAGCACTGATGAGCCTGTGAAAAGAAATAACCTTTAAATCAGTTAGTATTTAATTATTTTGATTTAGTTTTAGTTTCATTGCAGGATTAAGTTCCTTTATTTGGGAAAAACTAGCCCTAACAGCTAAGTCAAACTAACATAGATATTGTCCTAAGAGAAGGTTCCCTATGGATTTAATGGATACACAGGTTGATAAAACTTTATCGTTTAGTGCTAGATAATTTATAGTAAGACAAATATCTTTGTAGGACTAAAAGAATCATGAAAGTATCAGACTTTTCTAAGGCTAAATTCCCCTTTCTGGCTGCTAGAGTAAAGAGGTTGCAAAAGACTAAGTTCCTATTTTCAATCTTAGTGGATAAGCTCCTTTTTTTTCTCTTCAGCCAGAGGTTAACTCTACACTGAGTAGTGTAATATTCTAGGATTGGGTTTCCCTTACTGGCAGCTGGAAGATGGGGTGTGAGTGCTAAGTACAAACTACAAGTTCCTCTTTTGCAATCTTTCTTCAAACTACAGGCTCCTTTAAAGTAACAGTTTTTGTTGAAAAATTCGGCAAGGACTTGTGGGTTGTTCTCACTTTGACAGACAGGTTGATAGACACAGGATGGATCCCATTCAAGAAAACCTGGGAGGAGTAAGTAGTCAGATGACCTGCCTTGTCCAATTGAATTATGTTCAAAATATGTTCGCTAAGATTACTGTAATTTTTTCCTTCCTCTTCTGTTACAAAAATAAGCTCTGTAAATCACACCTTTGTCAGAAATTAGTTGACCTTACTTAAAGATAACCTGTCAAGTGTTACAGTCAAATCATTGCTTAATAGCAAACTTGGTACCTCAGATTATTTTCTGTTTAAGATACTTAATTTTAACAGTTAACACCTCCTTTGTCAAAGATAGTTAAGCCTTTGAGAGGCTCCCAAGAAAAGTGTGGGAGAGAAGAGGTTTTGGGCTGCATACCAAACTGAAGGTCTACAGAGCTATTGTGCTGACCTCATTGTTGTATGCATGTGAAAGCTGAACAGTATACCAGCTTAATACTAGGGAACCGAATCATTTCCATTTGAATCATTTCAGGAAGATTCTGAAGGTCACCTGGCAATATAAGGTCCTGGACACTGAGGTCATTCCTCAAGTTAGATTGCCAAGCATTTGCAAGTTATGCAGGAAACATAACTCTGATTGTCTGGCCATGTTGTTCAAATGTCAAAACTATGTTTTCCTAAAAGACTGTTTCACAGAGAACACATGCAAAGAAGGCACTCACAAAGTGGACAGAAGAAGTGATACAAGGACATTCCCAAGGTCTCTGAGGAATTTTATAATCGATTGTGAGGCATGGCAGAAACTGGCAAAAGACCACCCAGCATAGCTTGCCCATGTCAAAGAACTTGCTGTTTTTGCTAGCAAAGCACAAGCGAAGTAGCTCAAAAGAATTGTGAGATGTGCAAATTCAGAGCTATCTCTACCCAAAAATTCACATGGAGTATTTCTTCCCAACCTGTGGTAGAGTCTTCTGGCCTCTATTAGTCTGATCATCCATGGTCAATTTTAATTTACCTTGAAATAGTGATATCATTTTGCTTTGCTTTCAGAACAAAGAATAACAAAAATGACCAATTATATAACTAAATATTATAATAAAGAAACATATGTTATTGACAAAAGAAAGCAATCATAAAGTGAAGGCATAAGTTGGTTTGGTCATGATCTATAATATTCAGGTAGCCTCAAGCCCTCAGTATAACAACAGATAATTCTTTACTTGCCCAGAAAGTCTCATCTCCCTCGGTTCAGTACAGCTTGTAATCAATGTGTCTTATGAATCATTTTCATGTTTTATCTAGATAATAGTATTTCAAGCTCTCAGGAAATTAACTAGATCTTTTTCTTTCTTCTCTTTTCTATAATCAAACATTATGGCCCACTCCCTGTCCCCTAGAATATACTGTCCTTACCAGCTTTTCACAAAATTCACAGAATTTTATTTATATCATATTGCTTTCATCAGTTCTGATAAGGAAGAAATTTTACATCATCTTCTCTCTTTCTCATCCAGAGATCCTTCTACTGCACAGATAAAACACTCACTTTCTCCCAGATGCCATAGAGAGACACATTCCATAGCAAAACATTCTTGTACTTTATTCCAATGGATCATCAAATACTTTTCCCAATATTTCATCGAGCTCTTAATGATGATGGTTTTAAGCGTTGACTCTGATACTCTACAAGGATATGACTTTTAGGTAAATCTCCTTTCTGTGTTTCATTTTCCTCCTCTCACATGATAAGGGCTAGACTGCATGAATTCTGGAGGCTCTTCTTTCAGGTCTAAATCTTGTGACTCTTGCTGGTTTAGGTGTTGGTCACGTTCCAGGATGTGTCAGTGGACTTCATCCCAGAGGAGTGGGGCCTCTTAGACCATTCTCAGAAGGAGTTGTACAAGGAGGTCATGCAGCAGAATACCAGGAACCTGCTCTCCTTGGGTAAGGACATTTCCCCTGGCCACTCTGAGTCTGTTATCAAAGGGAATATCTTCATCCCTTAGTTTGCTGGCTTTGGAACATTTCTCAGTTACTAGAAAGGGAAAAGTGCTGGTCTCCTGTGTCCAACAGACAGGGTCCTCCTGCTGCCTGATTTTCCTATAAAAGGTCAATACCTTGTGTGAAGATAACAGGAAGGTTTCCTTGTTGCTCCTGAAGCTCCTGAGTCTCTTGCCAATTCTAGGTAGCTGGAGGTCAAAGCTCAGATTAGTGTTGAAATATCTCAGATGGAGAACTAACTAATCACTTGGGTTATTTAGTTCAACATTTCCCTGGATATGAATTTTGTCTGCCAAATGTCTAAAAACTGCTTGACTGGCTTTTCTTTGCAACCACTTCCTCTTTGGGAAGGGCCAAGTATACCAGCTTTAAGATATCCTTCCTTTTGAGAAGGAGCCAATTTGTACCTCCCAACTTCTAGTTATACCTAGCATGGCACAGTTGTCCTTAATCTCCCTTTCCTTTGCCTCCACATTCTGCCACAGATGGTGGGAAAGGAAGGGAATAAGTCTTTTTCTTCACCTGCTGTTCACCAGCTGTTGTGCTAAGTGCTTTCTTTACAAGATTATGTTACTAGGATGATATTATTATCCCTTTTTCACCTTTGAGAAAATTGAAGCAAACAGAGGTTAAGTGACTATTCCAAAGGCACACAGCTAGTAGACAGTCTGCGGCTAGATTTGGACCCTGGCAATCCTGACTCCAGGCCCAGGGCTCTTTCCACTGCACTATCAGCTGCCTCTAATTTCTAGATGATGGAAACTCTGCAATGAATCTGTCCTCCTATAAAGAAGGTACACCAACATCAAATTTTCTTATTTCATATTGGCTCCATGACCTTCTCCCCCACATCTCCCCAAAGCTCTCCAAAATAAATGCAATGGAAGCCATTCTTAAGGACTTCTGGGAACCATCTTGTGCTCCTTGCTTGTGTGCCCCTATCAATGGCAGGAAGAACATTCTGGCCAAGATTCATAAGTTGACTAACTAAGGTTCATTGAGTTCCTCAATAGGCAATGACTCCCTGAATGAACAGTAGCAAGGGTTTTATAGTTTCAGAGAGTGAGAAGGTGGATAGGAGACAGAGCCAAAGCTGATTCATCAAGGCCGAATTTGCTGGAGCTCAAGACTAATCTGGCACATCCTGTTTTGGTTACTTGAATTACAACCATTAATGGGAGAATAAGTCAGATATGTGTTAACAAGATGGAGTGATCCTCAAAATGGAGTATCTTTGTATGTACGTTGTTTTCCCTAAAGAGAACTAAATTCCAACTTTTTCTCCATGCTCATCCTTGATTCCCCATGCTCAGGGCTTCCAGTTCCCAGACAATATTTGATTTATTCTAAGGAAAGGGAAGCACCATGGATGCTGGAACAAGAAGGCCTGAGGAGCTGCTGTCCAGGTGAGTGAGGTGAAAGCAGATACATGAGAGCTGTGATTACAACAGGCTTGCCAGTGTTGTAGCAAAGCAAGTTTTGGATTTGGGCCCAGACACTTTGAGCAATGGGTCTGTGGACAAGCCACTAAATGCCACTGAGTCTCAGTTTCCCCTTCTGTAAAATGATGATGTTGGATACCATGGCAATTAAGCTCTGTCCCAGTCATAAATCTATCAGCCTAAAAAAAGTCATTGTTTGCCAGTTGGGGACATAGAACTTCCTGCATGTCGAAAAGGGATTTAGGCTTTCCCATATGGGCTCTTTCTTACACTTTCTTCAAGTTAGTGAACATTTATCAAATTCCTGCCATGTGCCAGACCCTCTGCTAAGCACCAGGAATGTAAAGACATACAAGGATCTTCCCCTGTTCTTCTGGAGTTCAGATTGTTGGGGCAGATGACATGCAAACAACAATGTAGAAACCTATTACGGACAAGACAAATTACAGCTCATTAGGAGAGTGAAAGCAATAAAATGGAGGACTAGAAGGGCTTATTGTGGAAGGTGGGCTCTAGCTGGGGCTTCAGGGAAGCCAATGTGGGCATTCCGGGAATGGAGATGACATGTAACAGCCACAGGGTCAGGAGGGGGAGTGTCCTGTTTGCAGAACAGAAGGGAGGCCCATACCACTGCATGATAGCATGTTTGGTGGGGATATGAGGTGAAAGGAAATTAGCAGAGTAGGAGGGGGTTAGGTGATTAAGATGCATAGAGAAGATTTTACATTTGATCCTTTTCCCAGGGAGCCACTGGAGGTTGTCGAGGACATGGTGACATGGTCAGTCTAGAACTTTAGGAAGATGATCTTTGATAAACTGGTGGAGGAATGCCCGGAGTGCGAGGAAGACTTGAGTAATTAGCAGGTTCTTGTAATACCTCAGGTGTGAGGTGTTTGGGGCCTGTACCAAGGCAGCAGCAGTGTTGGGAGAGAAGGGGCCATATGTGAGAGATGTTACCTGGGTGGAATCACGGGACTGTGTAACAGATTGAATATGGGTGTCAAGAGTGTGTCTGAGTCTGAAGGATTAGGAGGACACCTTGGGGAGCATTAGGAAAGTGGGAAGATGGCAAGGTTGGGGGAAAGAAAAACAGTTTTGTTTGGGGAACAATGAGAGGAGTCTCTGTAAAATAGAGAGCAAGACAGAGAAAGGAGGGTGATTGACTGTTAAAGGCTGCAGAGAAGGCAAGAAGGAAGAGGGTGAAGAAATGCACAGTGGGTTTAGCAACTTTGAAGTTTTTGGTAATTTTGGAGAGAGGAATTTCAGTTGAGCAATGAAATGGGAAGCTAGATTGCAGAGAATTTCAGAGAAACCAGAGGAAAGGAATTGGAGACACCAGTTCTAACCAGGCATCTCCAGCTGTTTACCCAAAAAATGGAAGAAAGACACTGGAAACTATCTCTTGGGTTAAATGGATCATGTGATTGTGTTTTGAGGATTAGAGAGAAATGGTTTTATTTGTGGCAGTAGGGAAGGAGTCATTAGTGTGGGATAGCCTAAAAAGTAGCAAAAAAAGGGGATGCTGGAGAGGCAGCATCCTGAAGATGATGTTCTCGAATGGGATGATTTATACTTGGAAAGGAGTTTACCTTAGGTAGCAAAAGGAGGACCATTTCATCTGCTAGTGGTGTCAAAAAGGAAAAAAAAAAGAGGTACTTCATATATGGGAAATGAGGATAAGATAGCTCTTGATAAATATCCAGTTTTATCAACAAAAACATGTAAGATGCATTTCTCTGCTCAGAAGGTGAGTGGGGTGGGGGGTGGACAGTGGGAGCAAGTAGTGAGGGACTGTTGGGAAAGAACAAAAAGAATTGAGAAAGCTGCTGGGGTGAATGAGACAGGGAGCCAGTTAGGTGGGTTTCAGTTATTTCTGACTCTCCACAATCCCATTCTGGGGTTTTTTTGGCAAAGACACAAGTGATTTGCCATTTCCTTTGCAGGCTCATTTTACAGATGACGAAACTAAGGCCAAGAGGGCTAAGTCACTTGGCCAGGGTCTCAAAGCTAGTAAGTGAGTGAGGCTGGATTTAAACTTGAGTCTTCCTAACCAGTACTCTCTCCACCCTACCACGTAGCTACCCCAAGGGAGTGAGTTAGGGAGATGTCAAAGGATACCCTTGCCACACTGAGGTCCACTCTGAAATCATATAGCCTTAATTTGTAGTGGACCCAGGCAGCCTGGTTTTATGCTTTTCTCTCTTTCCATTTAGAAGCATCTGAATACTAGCAAAGGCTATTGCCTGACTTAGAATTAATCCAAAGCTGTGCTTTACATAAATCATCGTCTTGTATACCTCCCTTGATCTCTGAGGCTAAATTTTTGGCCCATTCTTGGAGAATTGCTGGCCAGATGCATTGAGTTGACAGACACTCTGAGTTTGGGGAAGTGGGAAGTAGAAATTCCCAGGTGTTTCATAGGATGGGATGCTTTAGGAGCCTAAAAACAAGTCTCTGGGATTTCTCACTACAGGTCTGCTTAGGTTCCATCAGTGTTAGAACCAGAGAAAGACCACTGAAATAGGAGATAAGGTGCATGAAAGAGGCAGAAACAGGGCTGAGGCCAGAAGGTGCATCTGTCAAATAAGACAGAGCAGAGATAGAAGAAGGGCCTGGTGTCAGCCTTGGGCCCAGTCAGTCAGTCAATAAGTATGGATTAAGCACCTCCAGCTTTCAAGGGCCCTCACCAAGCTTTAGGAAGGGAAAAGCCAGTCCCTGCTGTCAAGGAGCTCTCAGTCTGGCATACAAATCAGGAGATGGTTGAGAAGGAGCAACAGATCAGGAAGCTCGGTCTTAGCTGATCCAATGAAAGGAGAATGTTGAGGAGCGGAAAGACATCTAGTTCAATGGGCTACAGTGGGATAGAAGGGAACTCAAGGAGTGAAGCTAGTGATAGTTTAAAAAGGAGAATAGAATTAGGGAGGAAAGAGTCAATATCAAAACAAGAATGAGAGAAATTTCAGGTACCCTTCAGAGATATGGCAGGTTCAGGTCCAAAGTTCTACAGTAAAATGAATATTGCCATTAAGTTAGTCACCTGAATTTTAGGTTTTCCACTGCATAGAAAAGTTATGTTTGCAATAAACTGTTGTGTATTACAAGCATAATAGTGTTTTGTTTTTAAAAAAGTTCATATTTTAATTTAAAAATATTTTATTGGTAATAAAATCTCACTATCATCTGAGCCTTGAAAGAGCCTTAATCTTCTTCCTGGTGGAGGCTCTGGCCCAATTCATGGCTGCTGACTGATTAGCATGGTGGTTGCTCAAAGTTGGAGATTGCCATGGGAATTTCTTTAAAGAAGCCAACAATGAAGTTTGCCACATTGATTGACTCTTCTTTTACCCTGAACTTAAAGTCCCATTGTAGGGTTATGAATTGGCCTAATTTCAGTATTTCTGTCTCTCAGGAAATAGGAATACCCAATGAGAGGGAAAGAAAAGTATGCAAAAAAAAATATTGTTTTTCTTAACAAAACAGAACAAAAGCAAGTGCAATAGAGAAAGACCATCTAGTTCCATGGACAGAACATCCTCACTTACATGGCTGGGTATCCAGTTTCAGCTGCAGGGTAATTGGTTAGGTCACTCAGCCATTCTGAGCTCATGGCCTGACTCAAGAATGGAATAAGAATACTGGGTCTGCCAGTGTCACAGGTGCTTCTGAGGATCCCATGTGATTGTGAGTGAAGTTCTTTGTAAGTCAAGGTATCTTGCAGATGGGAGCTAATGGCACTTTCAAATCATAAATTCTGTCCATTTAACTTTGAAAACTTTTCTCTTCACCTGGGGAAGTAGAATATAGATCAGTCAGTTTGATTTCTTGCAATGGAGTGAAAAGATTGTAATTGTGTATGTGTGTGTACATGTGTCTCTGCATATGTTTTTTACTGTTTGTTTCCTGTAGAAGGAGAGATTAGACGTGAAATGAGAGAGAATACTGGAAAGCTAAGGATTTCTGTGAAAGAAACTCACAAAGAAACCTTCATGTGTGATGGCCAGTGTGACTTTACTGGGAGAAAAATCTGTGCTGTATTTCACAGAATCCACACAGGAAAGAAACTTTATGATTGTCATCATTGTGGGAAAGACATGAATCAACAGTCATCTCTGATTTGCCATCAAAAAATTCATACTGGAGAGAAACCACATGAGTGTCATGAATGTGGTGAACCTTTTAGTGAAGACTCATCCTTCCTTATTCATCACAGTATTCGTGGTGATAAGAAACCTTATGAATGTACTCAATGTGGAAAGGCTTGGAGTTGCAGCTCTAGTCTTGCTGTGCATCAGAGCATCCACAGTGGGGAGAAACCTTATGAATATGATAAATACAGAAAGGCATTAAAACAGAGTTCCAACCCTACTCGACATCAGAGAATTCACATTGTTGAGAAACCTTATGAATGTAATCTTTGTGGAAACACATTCAGATTTAAAAGCAATCTGACTGTACATCAGAGAATCCACACTGGGAAGAAACCTTATGAATGTAATCAATGTGGACTTTCACACAGAGTGGCAATCTTGCTGCATATCAGAGAATCCATGCTGGGGAGAAACCTTATGAATGTAATCAATGTAGAAAGGCTTTCACACAGAGCTCCAGTCTTGCTGCACGTCAGAGAATCCACACTGGAGAGAAACCATGTGAATATAATCAATGTGGAAAAGATTTCAATTTGAGGAATAGTTTTGCTTACATCAGAGAATCCATGCTGGAGATAAACCTTATTAATGTAATCAATGTGGAAAGGCTTTCACAGAGACCTCCAATCTTGCTCGACATCAAAGAACGCACACTGAAGAGAAACCTAATGTGATAAAAACTTATGTAGACTCTCACTTTCCTATGCAATGTGATGCAAGCAAAGACCAAGAGACATAATTTCTACATTTAATTAATTATTGCTGTTGAGTAATTAACAAAAGAATGGTTGTTTAGCTATCTCCTGTCAACTAAAGAGGAATCTTGGAGGCCTGTCAACACTTATATGCCCTTAAATAAGTGGGTGTAACCAAGAGGTATAAAACAATTCTCATTGGTTAAAACCTAATGAGAATGAATATTATAATGAGCGGTGGACATTTCCTAATGAGTGACTGGGGGATTTGACTCATGACTCCATCTTGGACAGAGAGACTTAGCTCTATCCAGATCTGTCTGACTATAACACAATGGCCTGAATTCTTCTAGACTTAAATCTCTTTTCCTTTTGGTCAGAACTAAACTTTCCCAGTTGGCTAAGTCTTGTCCAAGATTTCATCTCATTATTATCTGTGCCTTTCAAAGGTTGGCTGAATCACCTACAGGGACTGATTTCTGAATGAGGAAGTGGAAAGGGTGCAAATGCTTAATCCTCATTCAATAATTGGTTATTAATATGAGAGAAATAATCATTTCTCTCACATCAGAGAATCCATTGTAGAAGACAGATCTCATTAATATAATCAATATGAAAAGTGTTCAGGCTAAAGTCATTCCCTACTTCCCATCAGAATTCACATGTGGTAGAAATCATATTCCTGTAATGAATGTGGAAAGACATTGAGATAGACTATAGATCTGGTTAGACATCAGAAATTTTGCCTTATGAACAAGCTCTATGTGGACTCACTTGGGAAGGTCTGCAGCCAGAGATCATCTCTTCCTTTACATCAAGGATTCAGAGTGCAGGGAAGAGTTATAAATGTGCTCAATGAGGGCTTGCCTTTTCCTGGAAGAGCCAGGTCACTAGATACCACAGTATTCACACTGGAAGGAAGCCTGATAAAAGCAATAATTGTGGGAAAGCCTTCACCTGGAGCTTATCAATTTGTGTACATTCTGTACTCCAGTATGTACATTGGAGTAATCTTCCTGGAGATAAAACTTATGGATCTAATTAATGAGAGATGGCTTCTCCCTTCAGCACAGACCTCACTAGAAATTAGTACATGAAGCCCTAAAAATGGATTGAATTTTTCTCTGAAATCCCAAGGTCAATGACTTTCCCAATGACTCTCCTGAAATATTCTGTGGCCCTAGAGGGTGAAGCCTTCCACTAACTTGCTCACTTAACTGCACTCTCCTCCCACTATAGTAAGACACCTTTTCTGCTCACCCATCAAGCTGGCCCATGGCTGGTGATCTGCTTCACTGCTCTAAATTTCTGAGGCATTATGGTAAGGTTATTTGGAAGGGAAGTTAGAACAGTCCAGTAAAGTTTCTGCCTCACCTTACCATCTCAGATCCAGAAGTCCTCATGCCCGTTTTTGCAGGAAACATTCCCTTGATAGCTCAAATTTTCTTGAAAAGATCTCATCTTTCCCATTCCTTTCTTTTCATCTATTTCCTTGTATTGTTCATTTAAAAAAAAACCTTCTTGTCTCTCCTTGCTATTCTCTGGAATTCTGAATTCATTTGGCTATGTCTTCTCCCTTTCCTTTTTTTCCTCAGCTATTTGTAAGGCCTTCTTGCTCTTGTCTTTGCAATATATTTAGTTTTTGTCTCCTGTACAATATTAAGAACTTCTCTCTGTAGCTCTTTAGGCACTCTATCTACCAGATGTAGTCCCCTGAATCTATGCATCAGTTCCTACTCCTATCCATAAGCAATATTATTTAGGTTATGTCTGTAGTGTCTAATGGTTTTCCCTATTTTCTTCAATTAGATTCTGAATTTTGCAATAAGAACCTCATGATCTGAGCCTCAGTCAGCTCTAGATCATGTTTTCACTGATTGTATAGAATTTCACCACCTCTGCCTTTTCCATAGAAATTGTTTTGAGTTTTCAGAGAACTGATCTCTAGCCCTAGTCTACCTCTAAAACTGTATTTCTTCAATCCTCATAGAAATAATGACCTAGACCCAGGATTTAGCTTGACCTGTGAGTACTCCATTTGTCCTCTAAACTAGATGTGATAGCAGAAGAAAATTGGATTTGTTTTTGTTTTTTGGAGGGGGGAAGGCAGGGCAAGTGGAGTTAAGTAACTTGCACAAGGTTACACAGCTAGTGTCAAGTGTCTGAGGCTGGATTTGAACTCAGGCTGTCCTGACTCCAGGGCCCATGCACACAAAGAAAATTGGATTTGGAAAACTGAAAAAAAAAACCCAGAACTGCTGGTCGGTATCTGATGAGTAACCTGGCATTTATTAAGAACCCAATATATGCCTTTGAAGCACAGCTCAGTTTCCATCCCACTGAGGAAACCTCTGCTACTCCTCCTATATGTGTTTTCTTTCCCTCTTGGAATTACTTTGTAGACACCAGTTGCCTTCTCTGAAGCTGTTGCTATTTTCTCTCACTCTGGCTGAATACTTGGTCTGAAGGTTTTGTGCAAAGATTCTCAACCTTAACTAATGTTGTGTCCACATATTTGAAATATAACATTAAAAAATAGTGATATATCTAAAGTTTGCTTTGGGGAAGTCTTACAAAGCAGTTAGAATTAGAGCTTCTTATCAGGACATTGGGGGTACACGCACAGAGGTACAAGTGATTGCAATTTAGAAGGGGCTTATAGGTTCCATCAACATGGACATGTGCTCATTATTGGTTGGCATACTTTGGAGGCTCTTTCCTCATCCTTTTTCCAAGTTCCAGCAACAAGGATGGTTAGGGTTAGAACAGGGACCTGAGAAAGCACCCAAGAGGGTTTAAGGGCCAGGGTGTTCATTGTCATGGTAGACATGAGCTAAATAGTTTTGATGAGCAAAGTTGTAGAGCAAGGGCTGGCACCTAGACAGAAAAGTCTAATTTGCAAACCACTCTGTGTTGGATCTTTTAACCCTCACAACAACCCTGGGACAGTGAATGCTCCCATTTCCCCATTTGATGGTGGAGGAAATGGAGGCTCAGAAAGCTTATTTGGTTGTAAAGATTCAAGGTGGGGAGGAGGAGTCAAATACAAGTCCTCGTGAATCCAAGCACATTGTTTTATTAGTGCCTTAGCAGATACATTTCAGAACTGATTCTGAAAAGGAGCATTGCTGTCCTACAGACTCTCCAGATCTGGCACAGATGGCTCATAATCATTGCATTTATGTCTGTTAAGAAATGCCATCTTGATCTTAGAATTTGTGGAGGTGAATAATGAATGATAAGTCTCTAAGGGGCCCGGTCATAAAGAGATTATTAAAGCCAAATGGCAGAGCTTATATCTGATCCTTAACGCAATAGGAAGCCAGCCATCTACATTTATGGAGTAGGAGAGTCAGAGCCAGGCTTTAGGCAAGTTGTTTTGATGACTGTATGGAAGATGGCCCGCAGAAGGGAAATACTGAGGCAGGGAGACCAAAGTAGGAGATAGAATGGTATAGTGGGAAAGGTGCTGAACTTAGTGTCTACTGAGCTGGGTTGGAGGCTCAGCTCTTTCATTTACCATCTGGGAAATTTTGGAAAGTCACTTAACCTCTCCGACCCTTGGTTTCTTCTTCATAGGCCAAAGTAGGATGACAGTTCTTATGACAGTACTTACAGGGCAGTTAGGAGAAAATAATTATGAATGTGTTATTCATTATTGTGAATAAAAGTATGGGAAAGGAATACTCTTGAAATTTTGAAGGAAAAAAAAAAACTATTCAAGGAAGACTAATGTTTTTCACTGACTGATTCAAACATCCCATAATTTGACTAGCTTTGGTCAGGGATTGCTAGTGGTCTTGTAGAAACAGAAAAAAAAAATGAAACAAAATAAACAACCCCCCCCCAAAAAAAAAAAAGAAATGACATCTTTATTCTTCCTGATGTTTGCCTTGGTGGGAAGGGGCAACATCCTAGGCACATGCACAAAAAGCTTTACCTTCTCTCTGTGCCTGGACATGGGCTGTCCCCCATCCCTTCTAATGCTCCGCTTCCTAACCACCATTATTTCAAGACTTTCTTTAAGACTGAGCTCAAGCAAGAATTCATCTGGGTCATGTTTTCAGTCCCCCACAGCTGTAAAATCCTTCATCCTGAAATAAAGAGGGATCATTTAGAATCCAAAACTTTGTGATGCTAATCATCTCCCATTAATTGGTTATCCAGGGATATCCCTGAGAATGGAGAGCAGGGATATTGAGGCTTTATATACTAAGAGATCTTTTGAACAAATGATCTTCAGCCATCTCTGAGCACATTGTGGAATGTCTGCATGGTCTTGAGTATCCTTGGAGAACAATGACTCCTGCTACCAGGACCAAGAAGCTTGGTGGGTGTTACCTTTCTCCAAAGCAAGGGACCAATCTCAGCTCTGGGTACAGTTTGAGTCTCATGATAACTTGACCTTTCAATAGAATTAAGTTCTTTCTTCAGTCTCTGGTTCTGCACACACATACACGAACACCCCAAGAGTCCCAGGGAAATACACTTAAACCTTACGTGGGTTTCATTTATTGACTTTTTCCAATAGGCAACATGGAAAGCTGCTCAGGGTACCATGTTAACCAGTTCCATGTCAATGATTGGATTCCTGTACCTAAAGTGCTTTAAAGGAAAAATACCCAACTGTCCATTGACAAGAAACTTGAACAAGGAATAGCAGTAATATGTGCAGTATTATACTCTGCCAGGGTAGTGAGAATTAAACATCAGAATGTGAAACAATTCCCAGGAAAAGGAATTGACCATTTCATCCCAGCTCTGCACTCTACAAACAATTCCTTTGGGCTCTTTTTGAGCAGGACTGACAGGTAGTTGGGCTGGCCCTCCCACTGGGTAGTTATCTTCTCCAAATGCAGGAGTTACTCAGAAAAGGGAAAAAAACAAGACCATTCTCAGACCAGCACAGCAAGCTGTTTCACCTGCTGCTAGGGTGGAAAAAGGCCTCAACTTTACCCCCCACCCTACAAGGAGGGCTCCAATAGGAACTTGCTGGGCAGGTGGCAGGCAGAGAGTGAGCATCAGGGGAGTAGCAATTACACTTACAAATTACAGCATCTCTTCATCTCATTTTTACAGATGAGTCTACTAAACATCAAGGAACTTGTTATGTGCCTCCTCAAGGTCACAGAGCTCAACTGAGGAATGGCTAAATAAGTTGTAGTATGTGAATGTAATGGAATACTATTGTGCTGTAAAGGGAAAGCAGATGAACTTCATAGTAACCTAGAAAGACTTATGTGATCTAATGCTACATGAGGGGAACAGAAGCAGGAGAACATAAGAGATGATTACAGACACACGGTATCTCTAATGACTAATTTTAATAGACTTGGCTCTTCTCACCAATACAAGGTGCAAAGATAGTTCCAAAAGAGTCATGATGGAAAAACCTATCCACATGCTGAGAAAGAATTATGGAGTCTGAATGCACTTTGAGGCAAACTATTTGCTCTGTTTTCTTCTTTGTTGGTTTCCCATGATTCATTCCATTGGTTATAGTTTTTTACAACTCAAATATTGTGTAAATAAGTAATGCGAAGGCATATGTAGAACACATATCAGATTACATACCATCTTAGAGGGGGTGGAGGAGCAGGAGGGGGAGAAAATTTGGAACTCAAAAACTTCTGGAACTGAGTGTTCTTAACCATAAAAAGAAATAATTAAAAAATAAATCTTATTCTTCTTGAGAGATTTAAAATAAAAACATGTTGCCAATTAAATGACATCAATTCAGTAAAATATATTCTCCAAGTTATCTTACATAGAAAATCATGATGTCCAGCTATGATTTTAATACTCTAGACTGATTGCACTCAGTTATCAAAATATTTATACCAGAACTTTTTGAGCCGCCAAAGAGCAAGAAACAAAGTGAGTGAGTACCCATCAAATGTTGAATAGCTAAAGAAATTCCAGAATATAAATTCAAAGGAATGTTATTGAAGAATAATTGGAAACATCAGAATTCCAGGTGAAAAAGCAATGATATTTATAGGAGTTTAATCATGGTAAGTAATTTTGGATGTTTAATGAGGTCTCTTATAGTGGGAAATCTAATGAGATCTTGAGTAAGAGGCCTGACCTTGTCAAGTAGAACCCTAAGTTTTATTTCCAGCAAGATTCTCCCATTGTATAGTCAAGCACTGTTCAAATCCAAGGCAGTAATAAGTCTATCTTCCTAGCCCCTGACTCCAAAGAGGCCAAACATGCTCAGTTCTCTGAAAACCCAAAGCTATTTCTAGGGAAAAGGCAGAGGTGGTGAAGTTCTATACAATCAGTCACAATATGACCTGGAGCTGAGGCTCAGATCATGACGTTCTTACTGCAAAATTCAGAGTATAATTGAAGAGAATAGGGAAAACCATTAGACATTATAGATATAACTTAAATAACATTGCTTGTGGATAAGAGTTGGAAGTGATGCATAGAATCAGGGGACTAGATCTGGTAGACAGAGTGCAAGAAGTTCTTAATATTGTACAAGAGGCAACCACTAAATATATTCCAAAGAAAAAGAAGAGCAAGAAGGCAAAATGGCTGTCTGATGAGGCCTTCCATATAGCTGAGGAAAGAAGGAAAGGGAGAAGATACAGCCAAAAATTCTAGAGAATTCTAGAGAATAGCAAGGGGAGATAAG
>CM053625.1:329646971-329670166 GCA_028646595.1 Phalanger gymnotis | reverse complement strand
AGAATTAGCCAAATGGAAAAGGAGATCCAAAAGACCACTGAAGAAAATACTAGCTTAAAAACTAGATTGGAGCAAGTGGAAGCTAGTGACTTGATGAGAAATCAAGGTATTATCAAACAGAACCAAAGGAATGAAAAAAGAAAAGGAAGACAATGTGAAATATCTCATTAGAAATCCAGGTGAGCCACCAAGGCGTTCAAGGGTTACAGTTGTTGAAATAGTTCTGGGTAAGTCAAAGAGCAGCCAGAAGGGGATGAGACATTTTGAGGTAACAACCATAGGAATTTAAACTGGAAAGTTTCACTCTATGACAAAGTTTAGTGATAAAATACTATTTCAGCTGGTAGAACAAGAGTCCTTGTTGGTCAAGGGCTATTTCCATCATGGCATACTGCTTCTTGAGCAATGGAGTGAATAATAGTCCCATTTTGGACATAGAACAGCAGCTTCTGTGAGTTTAAGACTCTGGGGAAAGCAACTATTCCCCTGGGCTCAAGGCTAAATGACATGGGGAGGTTTTTGTACAGGGCTGGAACTCTGTTGTGGAGGCTACTGAGTGTCCTGCCCACAGTACTATTTTGCAACATCTTCAGTCTCCAGCCTGCTGACTGTGAGGGTAAAATCTGTCCCAGACCCTCTGCCACTGAATCAAGAGGGAACCCCACAGAAGAGATTGGAAACTTTGTAAATCGGGAGTTTAACAGGTAGGTTGTCCTGGTTTCTGTTGGTACCATTGTGAGTAAGTACGCCCATTTCTGGGGAAGAGGTTCTGACTGGCCTTGCAGTTGATGGTAACTCTCTCTCCCAGAGCAACAGAAAGAGGCTAGAGACTGGATCTGAGCAACTTCCCCTTGTGAACCTGAAATTGATCAAGAGATATTTGAGATTACAAAACCAACGTTGTTTGTTCTCCTTTCCGAAACTCTCCTATGTTCAATATCTGATCACAAAAATTGATTAATTCTTCTCACAAAAGGAGCTTTTTTATAACTTTGATATCATCTCTCAAAGACTTTTCCCATTGAGACAGTGAATACAGCAAAGCTCAGATTGCAAGGGGCCTCTCCCAGCCTCCATAGTCTCCTCCCCACATTCTCCTTCCTCACCTGGGAGCCACAGGAGTAGGAGACAAAGGAATTCAGCTGGGGAATTCATCTTCACACTGAGCTCTGTCCAGTGCTGATCCCTTCTCTCCCACCCCCACCCCCCAGAGAGCCACACCTGATAAAGATTTTGAGCAGTAGGGAGGAGTTTGGGGGAAAGAGTGAACGCAAAACACCTGGATGATGGGGGCTGTCCCATCATCCATACCTCTGAACATATTCAGCAATTCTTCCCTGTGTCATATGGGACACTGCCTTTCTTCCACCAGACCCTTCCATTCATTCCCTCAAAAACTCTGCTTTCCATCTTTGACCGCAAGATATAGATTATAGAATCTCACCATACCTTCTTTTGTCTAACTAACCCATTTCAAAATCATTCACTAGTAATGCAATCTTGGGGAAATTCACTTAATCTTGATGAAACTCAACATCCTAATCTGTAAAATGGAAAGGAAAATAATATACAACTTATATATGATAGTTTGAGGGTAAGACTACTTTGTAAACTGAAAAACTATTAAAATCTGAGTGATCTTACTTGGCATTTATTAATCTCATTTTTCTCATCTTGTTCTAATGATTCAGATAGACATAGTTATGTGGCACATCGTTATCCCACTGGTAATCCTTTCTGTTTAGTGTTCTGAAAGTAGACAAAATAATTACTTTTCCTAGTTGAAATAAAGTATTAAGATAGGTGCTCATCCTCTGGTCTGCTGACATTGCCTTCTGATAATAATAAGAATAGCTAAAATTTATATGGCCATTTTAAATTTGCAAAAGTGATTTATGTACTAACTTATTTGATCCTCACAATCTACCTGTTATTATCCTCATTTTGCAAATTAAGGAACTGAGGCTGAAAAAGGGTAAGTGACTTCCCATGTGCCACACAGCTATTGGATTACTGAAGCAAGATTTGAACTTGGGTCCTCTTGTCTATGACTGCAAAACTCTATCCACTGCCCCACCAACAACACTAATAGAAGATAGGATGGTGGGAATTCCATGTATGTCTAGATATTCCCACATGCTTTATATTTCTTCTATTAAATCTCTGTTTTTTATTCAATGAAGCTTGCAGATCATGAGTTTATGGCATGATGGCCCCTATTAAAGTGTTGTTCTTACATTTTGATGCAGAAATGTTATGCCTAGATGATTGTGGGATGTAGTTTAGTCAGTGATAATGTCCTCCTTCTGGGGCAGTGAGTAGGTCAAAGATATTTTGGGATCTATATTTATAGGAAGGGCACTTGTTATTTATTAATTCATAAAGGATATAGAGATTCTAGTGCACAGTTGTAACTACCTAACCTGGTTAGATCACAGCCAATAGGTGCTAAATGTTTGCAGGCTATAGAAATTTGTTGCATGCCTTCTAACATTTCTTTGCATGATCTTCATTGACCACTGGGCCAGACTCTTTTCATATAACTCTTACTATTGTTTACTTTGAATTCTGTGTGCTTCAGTAAATGACTTGGCTTAAATGACCTCTGGCTCTGTTCTACCTCAAAAGCTATACTCCTTTTCTTATACCCCTATACTCATCAAAATAATTACCTAGACCCAGGATTTAGCTTAACCTCTGAGTACTCCACTTCGCTTATAATTCAGATGAGATAGAAGAAGAAAATTAGAATTGGAAAACTGAGAAAACCCCAGATCTACTTGGTAGGTATCTGGTTAGACAGTCAGCTGATATTTCTTAAGTACTCACTATATGCCTTTGAAGCACAGTTCAGTTTCCATCCCATTGAGGAGGCTTCTGCTACTCCTCCCATATATGTCCTCTTTCCCAATTGATATTACTTTGCCTTATCCCCAACTGAATGTTAAATCCCATCAGATCAGGAACTATTCCACTGTGGTTTTTTAATCCACAGCTTTTTGCACGTAAGAGTTGATTTAAGTGTTTTTTTTTTAATTTTGTGTTTGTTAAGTTATGACTACAACTCCTGATGTGATGAGGGGGCCTGGGCCATGATCTAAGAGCTGCTGGGTCAGGGGTGACAGTTCTGACTGAGGAAGGTTAGGAGGAATGTGATCCCAGAAAGCCAAGGTGTCAAGGATCTTCAGGTGACATCATGTCAATAGAGCCAGATCAGATCCTGCCTGCAAGTCCTCCAGTGGAGGAGGATTGAGTATGGCCATGAGATTCAGGCCACTGGAGCATGGGTCTGAATGTTAGTTTGCTCTTAATCTGCATTCTCTGAAGCTATTTCTATTCTCTTTCACTCTGGTTGGATACTTGGTCTGGAGGTTTTCTCCATAGATTCTCAAGCTAGATTTATGCTGTGTCCACATATTTGAAATATGACTTTAAAAAAAAAAGAAACATATCTAAAGTTTGCTTTAGGGGAAGCCTTCCAAAGCAGCTAGAACTAGAGCTAGTCATCAGGAAATTGGGGCTCCATGACCAGAGGTAAAAGCGATTGGAATTTAGAAGGGGCTTTGAGGTTCCACCAACATGGATCAGTGCTGTCGTTGGTTATGATACTTTGGAGGCTATTTCAGGGCCTGGGCCGGGAGTCTGAGGCCATCCCTGGGCATGAGGTCTCCCAGAACCTGACCATGCCATTGCCAAGCAATGATGGAATTCTTCAAGTTTAGTCCAGTTTGATTGATTTGATAAAATGGAATCTTAGGTCATCTTACTAGTATAGTAGCAAGTATAGTTCTCTGGTTCTTCACACACACACACACACACACACACACACACACACACACACGGTCACAGGGAAATCCACTTAAAACTTAGGTTGGACTCATTCCTTAAGTGTTCCCAACAGGGAACATGGAAAGCTACTCAAGGTACCATGTAAATCAGTTCTACATCAGTGATTGGATTCCTGTACTAGTATAGAGAATGTGCCGAATAACTGCTTTGGAATTGAATTGAAAGGATTGGAATCTTGCTGCAATCATTTCTTTTATAACAGATATCCTCACCATACAAAACAGTCTAACTTTCACACATTGCCACCCTAATTCCAAATATTGTTGAGTACACCAAAACTCGATTGCAGCTAAATGTTGTGAACTGTCCAAGGAACTTTTCCTACTAGGATTCACTTTTAGGTCTTTAAGTGCTAAATCACTGACTGAATGCTGCCTCAGACAAACTGAGACCTGGAAGAGCCTTTAGATTAAAAAGACCAATGTCTCCCACTGTGTCCTGGGGCCATCTCCAGTCATTGTGATCTGTATCTTGCCATAGGATCCAAATGGCTCAGGAGGAGAGAGTGACGCTCCTGATTTTTCACAGCCCTGCCTCACTTAAATCCAATTCATTTGCAAGTCAACAAGACATCACCTTCCTGATTTCATTGGTAATCTTTGAGAACAAAGAACAAACAACACTCTGTGACCAGGAGAAGGGCAATGGTGCCCTCTGCTGGTCAGAGGGAGGAGTGAAAGGAGCCATCCTTCATGTTCCTCATCCTTTTTCCAAGTTCCAGCAACAAGGACTGTTAAGGCTAGAACAGTGACCTGAGAAATCACCTAAAAGGTGTTAAGGGCCAGGTGTTCATTGTCAAGGCAGACATGAGCTATTTAGCTTTGTGAGCAGAGTAGTAGAGTAAGAGGTCACATCTAGACAGAAATGTCTAATTTGCAAACTACTCTATGCTGGGTCTTTCAAGCCTCGGAACAACCCTGGGAAGGTGAGTGCTCCCATGAGCCCCATTTGATGGTGGAGGAAATGGAGGCTCAGAAAGCTTATTGGTTATAAAGATTCAAGGTGGGGAGGAGGAGTCAAATAAAAGTCCTCATGAATCCAATCACGTTGTTTTATTAGTGCCTTAGCAGATAAATTTTAGAACTGATTCTGAAAAGGAGCATTGCTGTGCTACACAGACTCTCCAGATCTGGCGACAGTTGGCTCATAATCACTGGATTAATGTCTGTCAAGACATTACATCTTTATTCTTCCTGATGTTTACCTTGGTGTGAAGGGGCAACATCCTAGGCACATGCACAAAAGGCTTTACCTTCTCTCTCTGCGCCTTTACATGGGCTGTCCCCCATCTCTTCTAATGGTTCACTTCCTAACCACCACACTTTAGGACCCTGGACTTTCTTTAAGACTCAGCTCAAGCAGAGATTCATCTGGATCATTTTTTTAGTCCCCCACAGCAGTAAAATCCTTTATCCTGTGAGGAAGAGGGATCATTTAGAACTCAAGAGCATTGCGATGCTAATCACCTCCCATTAACTGGCCATCCAGGGATATCTCTGAGGATGGAGAGCAGGGATGTTAAGGGTCTATATACTAAGAGGGCTGTTGAACAGGTAATTTTCAGCCAGCTCTGACTAAATTTTGGAATGTCTGCATGGTCTTGAGTATCCTTGGTGAACAAGGACCAAGAAGCCTCGTGAGTTTTACGCTTCTCCACAACAAGGGACTACTCTCAGCTCTGGCCACAGGTTGAGTCTCATAAGAACCTGGCCCTTCAATAAAAGAATTAAGCTCTTTCTTCAATCTCTGGTTCTTCACACACACACCCGAAGTCCCAGGGAAATCCACTTAAAACTTAGATTGGACTCATTTCTTGGGTCTTCCCAATAGGGAACATGGGAAGCTACTCAAGGTACCATATAAATCAGTTCTACATCAGTGATTGCATTCCTGTACCTAAAGTGGTTACAAGGAAAAATACTCAAGTGTCCATTGACAAGAGATTTGAACAAGGAATAGCAGTAACACATGCACTATTACACTTTCCCAAGGCAGTGGGAATTAAACATCAGAATAAGAAAAGGAATTGGACATTTCCTCCCAGCTCTGCACTCTACAAACAATTCTTTTGAGGGCTATGTTTTTGGGCAAACCTGACAGGTAGTTGGACTGGCCCTCCCACTGGGTAGTTATCTTCTCCAAATGCAGAACTTACCAAATCCTCTTGCTACTAATCAGCACTATCTACGGAATCTAGTATCTCTGGATTATTCAAATCCCAAGCCTACCTGCAAGGTTGAGAAATCGATTGCAAGATCCCACTTCAGTTATATATACTCAGAAAAGAAAAAAAAAATTCTCAGATCCATATAGGCAAGCTGTGTGTTTCACCTGCTGCCAGGGTGGGAAAAAGACCTCAACTTTACCCCCCACACCCACAAGGGGGCCTCCAATAGGAACTTGCTGGGCAGGTGGCAGGCAGAGAGTGAGCATCAGGGGAATAACAATTTCACTTACAGATTCCAGCATCTCTTCATCTCATTTTTACAGATGAGTCAACTAAAAATCAAGGCTCTTATTAAGTGGCTCCCCAAGATCCCCTAGTACATGACTGAGGTGAGAATTCTCGGGATTGAATTTGAGTACCTTCATGCAGAGTTCATTCCTGCTACCAAAATCCATCTTTCTAAATACCTATAATCTCACAGAGATCCCAGGTTGCCATGGATCACAGAACAAAGTAATCTCAAAAAAAGTCAAAGTATACTTTACCTAAAGCAACAAAGAGATATCTAGGGAGCTTAAGATTAGCAGACATCAGCAGCCAATGGGTCAGACTCCACTAAACTTCCAAAGTCATCTTTCCAAAATATCCTGCCTTGTCTACTGATTACTCGAATGTATTCCCACACAATTCACCTCACTCCACAGTACTTTGCCAAACTCCCACCACTGGAAGCATCATGAGAGTCAGTGATGGTCATTCTCAATTGTGATTGTCCTGTGCTCTGAGGGGATAAAATGAAGTTTCCTAAGGACAGAAACAGGAATGTAATCTTTATTATAAGCCTATAGGCAGATCTTCTGATAGAGGAATTGTTGGATGAACACTAAAGCATAAGCTGTCCCTCTATATCCAAGCACCAGTCGGTCCCCTATTGAGCATATGGCTAGGAGAGAAGGTAGTGAGTCAATGTCTGTATTAAACTGGGGAGCAGCATCCAGGGGTATCAGCCTTGCCTCTTTCCCTAAAATCCTAACTCTTAATTGCTTCCAAGAGGTTTGATCATTGGGTCAACCACACAGCAGGAGGATGGAAATGTGAAGATTTTCAATGGAAATGGTTTTACTGATTGGAATGCTAAAAGGCTGGTGATCTGAGGTTTGAATGTAAGACTCAAAATATTCCCCTTCTTTTTAATTTACAAAGTCAGTGAAATAAATTTCCATCAAGAATTACACACAGGTACAGAGAATGCAATTCCCCTGACTGTGGGTGTTGTGGCTGTGTCTTGAGATGTCAGCCCCACTGGATATAGGGCACACTCAAATACATACAACCTATCTCAAACATATTTCCAGGTAAGGAAGATTTGCTCTGTAAATTAGTACCATTTTTAGGGTATCTAGATCTAGATGATGGGGTGCTGGACTAGGTAATATATGGACAACTGATGAAAAACAGTTTGGCTGCTGAAACCTCAGCCCTATACCCACATTTCAGCCTCTCACTGGGATGGTACTGGTAGAGTTAAGATTCATTCTTCTTAATTCTTCCTGCTTCACTCTTCCTCATTCCTTCCCCTTTATTAGGTAATTTAGAAAAGACCTTCATTTTATTAGACGAATAGATAAAAGGACAGTTACCCCCAGGCCTCTGAAAGTATCTACCTATCAAAAAAAATACAAGGTCAAGCCCTGAAGGTCTCTGGTCCTTTAAGTGGAGCAGATATCTGACCATAGAACTCCCCATGCCCCCAGCACATGGAAGGTCCTTAATAAATGTTTATTGACTGATTGAGTAAATTCGAATGCTTTCTTTGAGTCTTTAGGATAAAATACACACCACTCTGTCATTTAAAGCCTTTCCCACCAAACTCAACATTCCTTTCCAGATTATTTTCATGGTGTACTCCTTTATTTCTTCTACAATCCAAACTGAAGAGTTGTCTTGCTTGCAAACACAAATGATATTTCAACTGCTGTCTCCAGGTCTTTGCCCAGGCTGTGCCTCATTCCTGAAATACAGTCTACACATCCCTGACTGAGAATCCCCAGTATTCTTTAAAGCTGAGCTCAAGTGCCTCCACTTAGAGGAAATCTGATTTCCCTGGCTGCCCATGTCTCACTTTCCATATCAACTGAAATTACCTTTCTATAGGGTTTACTGTGGCTTCGTTTCATGTAAGAAAACTCTTTCATGTAAGAAAATTGATATAAAGAAATTCAATGTAAGCAAATGCTCATATTTCATGCAAGCCCACTCCCAGGATTAGGTGCACGAGGTTGAAAGAAAGAGTCTGGGAACATTGTGAGGATGGAGACCCAAGACCCCATTGAGATGAATCTAAGAGCTCAGACAATCCCCTGTTCTTTTCAGTAACAAAGGCTGACTAGAAGGCCCTTGAGTAGTAATGAAAACATTTGTGTGCTCTTGGTCCTAAAAGGAATGGACAGGGCCTTGGACCTTCATAGAACCAAATAGGTCCCTTGGGTCAAAGAAGAGAATCAGAGATACCTAGCGGAGATGGCCAGTGACTGGGTATGACCCTGCCACCTGCTCTCTTAAGAACTCCTCCTATGCCTGCTGGGAAGTACACTGCAACCCACCTGTTGTACAAATTAGCCTGAGTCAGCCTATAAGGGCATTGTCCTCCAGAGGAAGGAAATGATGAGCCTCTAACAGGGGTGTCATTAAGTGAGTCAGGGCATTCGCCTTGGCTCTTGGCCAGGCCCAGGTCATAAGGCGCTCAGCCCTGTGAGACCTGTGTGGCTAGGGCTGGAGAAAAAGGAATCTAGTCTCTAACATGGCAGCCAGGTGGCTCAGTGGATTGAGCGCTGGGCCTGGAATCCAAAAGATTCATGTTCTTGAGTTCAACTCTGAACTTAGACACTTCCCAGCTAGGTGACACTGAGCACTTAACTCCATTTGCCCCAGTTTCCTCATCTCCAAAATGAGCTGGAGAAGAAAAGGGCAAACCACTCCAGGACCTTTGCCAAGAAAACCCCAAGTGGGATCACAGAGAGTCAGACACCACTGAGCATTGGCAACCGATAAGTTTCTATCCTCTGCTACAGAGAGCTGGAGCAGAGTCTCCTCAACATGAACTTGGGCTCCAATAGGAGAAACATTTTATATGGAGATAAAGAGATTGGGTGGACTTGAAATGTCAGCACTTTCCCTGTTTGTATTCTCCCCATTGTTTCCCAGGGGGATATGTTACCACCACTCTTTCTCTGCTGTGCACACAGGGTTTGTTATCGACAAGGCTCTGTTAGAAGGAGGGGATCTGTGGGACCAGAAAGGGGAAGCCCTGGGAGATGCAAGCCTGCCCAGAGAGCAGGGGCTGCTCTGCTTTGGCAACCCATGAAGAAGCAGCTGCTGCTCTGAGCTGAATCCCCTGAACAGCCTGGAGAGGTTTTTGTTCAAGGCTGAAGCACTGTGGGAAAGGAGAGATCTTAGACTGCTGACAGCATTAATTTCCAGCATCCTCAGGCTCCAGGCTGCCGATGGTGAGAGTGAAATCTGTCCCAGACCCACTGCATCTGCCAGGCTGGTAGCATCATAGATGAGGAGTCTGGGTGCTTTGCCAGGTTTTTGCTAGTAACAATTTAATAAGCTAAAACCATAATTATTTAAACTCTCACTGGCCTTGCAGTTGATAGTGACTCTGTCTCCCGAAGATCTGGACAAGGAGACTGGAGACTGGGTCAGCACAATGGATCCTCGGGAATCTAGGAAACCAACAAAATTAGAAGACAGAAATGTGTGAATATCAAATTTAAAGAATATGAATGACTGACAAGTATTTGTGTTTGCTGTAAATGTGAGACAAAAACCATCTTTGCCATAGACCTCAAAATGTTTGTAATCTGGGGACTGGTCATGTTAGTCAGCCACCTTCTGCTTCTGTTGGGCCTAAGCTTGCTCACTCAGTGGATTGAGAGGTCATCAAATTTTTAATCCCTGAAAACCTGTGATTTTCTAAATCCTTCACTGCTCTGCTGTGCCTTACCCTGAGCCCAGAGCACCAGGAGCCAGAGGAACTGGCATGAGGAGACCATCCTGGCCTTTAGAGACCTGCAGAGAAAGCACTCAGAGCCCTGGGAGAACAGGAAAGAAGGAGGAAACTTCTGTATCCTGAGCAGGACTCACTACACGTCCCTTGGGTCTCCGTAGGCAAAAAAGCCCCAGGTCTGGTACGATCATCACCTCAGGGAGCCTGTGAGCCACACTGAGTCACACTGGCTGAAACTGGCTCTGGGGAAGGAGTCTCACTGTTCTGTGTCCCCAAATGTGTGACCTCAAGAGCAAAGACAAGATCTTGTTTGGTGTCTGACATACAAATTGTAGCAACTGGTTGTGGGTAAATGGAGGGAGGCTTCTCTGTGTCCCAGGACTAGATTCCCCATAACCCTGAGAGAGCTCCAAGCCCTGGGGAGGTGGCAGAGGTGGCAGGAGCTCACAGCTTGTAGATTTGGAGGAGCCTCACCTGACTCTGCTCATGGACCTGCCACACTACCTCCCTCTGCTGGAGAAGGTGTGATTTCAAGGAGGCAGTGAGGAGGGTCTGGCTCATGGATAGATCCTAGCCTGGGCCTTGGGAAAAGCCTAGGAGAGCCTCATTCCCAGGTAAATGGGTTTTATCAGTCACAAAACGTTAGGTCTGTCCTTGTCCCCATTTTCCCATTCCAGACATGAACTAAAAATGAGGACCCATCCTGTGGTCCATCCTACACTCTATATGGGACTGTTTCGAGAGGTATGGATCTGGTTAAATGTGTGCCAAGTGTGAGGCTATGAAGGTGAGGATGACTAAGAGACAAGGAGACTGGAGAGAGTCATTCACTTCTTGCTAATGGCTTCCATCCTGGAGGACTGCAAGAGCCCCTGTTTGGTCCACCTGTCTCCAGTCTTTCCTCTCTCCAGTCAATCAAAAGTGAATGAATATGTGGGAAAAATGCTTATTAAGATGGGTACAGAGCAGAGGGCTAAGTCCTTGGGATACAAATGAAAAAACAGAGTCTATCCCCTATAGGTGCTCTTATTCTAATGGGAATTGTAATTGAATAATTAAAATGATGATGATGATGATGATGATAACATGCTGAGTGCCTTCACGCTTGCAAAGTACATTCAAATGTTACATTATTTTATGATTATACTTCAACTAGGAAGTAGGTGCTATCAAATAATTGTACTGACAGGGGGTACTATACCCATTTTATAGATGAGGAAATGGAGTCAATCAGACGTAAAGTGGCATGGTCATGGTTTCACAGCTAATAAAGGTCTGAGGCAGGATTTGAAATAAAGTCCTTCTGAATCCAGCTCCAGGCCTCTATCCACTGCAATACCTAGGAATATACCTATATAGGTATTAAACATAAGAACTAATTTATCCAGATGTGATTTTGTCTGATAAGCTCCCAAAGAAAACAAAGTCTCCCTATGCAACTTGGCATCTTCTTTGGAACTCAGAGTCTTTGGAAGTTGCCCATGTCATTGAGCAGTTAAGTACTTTATCCAGCGTCACTCAGCCAGGAGGGTAGAAACAGCACTCGATTCTGGGTTTCTTGGTTCTCAGCTCACCTTTCTGTCCATCATTCCACATTGCCTCATCTTTATCACATACATTTATATCACTGATGTCTATATCATGTTTATCATCGGAATCATCTGTGTCTCTCTCTGCTTGTACTGAGGACAGGAAATGAATATCAAGTGAAAAGAGGGAGGCTGTGGATCAGTTACCCTATTTTGGGAAAGACAGGCCTGAGCCTATAAAGTATATTGGGGGAAAGGCTGTCAGCCTTGGAGTTTGGCCTGGCTAAATGTCCATTCAACTAATTAGTTAGCCTTGGGACTTTGATCAGATTACTCAACCTCTCTCAGTTGGCAAAATGAAGGAAAAACCCCACGCAGAATTAAGAAATCTTTGAATTAGAAGGACTCATTGAAGGGATCTAATCCAATTCATTTGTCTACCAAGGGGCTGTGCTGTCTCCTCTCTCCCTTGGAGACAGGGTTTGGCACCAACAAGGCTTTCAGATCTGCAGTGCAAGAAAGGGAAAGACCTGGTAGATGTGAAGCTGACCAGACAGCAGGGGCTGCTCTGGGCTGGAGCCCCTGGTGGAAGCAGGTACCTCCCTGAGCTGAATCAGCCAAATAGCCTATGGAGTTTTGGGTTTAGGGCCGGAACAGCATGGAGGCCATTTATAATCATGCTGACAGTGAGAATCATCAGTATTCTCATGCTGCTGCTGGTGAGAGTGTAATCTGTCCTAAACCCACTGGCCTTCAGCCAAGCAGGCACTCCAGATGCTGGCCCAGAAGCCAAATAGACCAGGAGACTGGGGACTTGGCCAGCTTTTTGCTGGTGCCAATATAAGAAGGTAGTACCATAACTATCTGTGAGACTCTAACTGTCCTGGATATTGATGATGACTCTATCTCCTAAAGATCTAGGTGAGGAGAATGTTATTATTGTTTGGTCTTCCTTCTCTCTCTCTCTCTCTCTCTCTCTCTCTCTCTCTCTCTCTCTCTCTTTCTCTCTCTCTCTCTTTTTTTTGATGAGTGAAGGCAGGGTAATTGTGGTTAAGTGACTTGCCCAAGGTCACATAGCTAGTAAGTGTCAAGTGTCTAAGGCCAGATTTGAACTCGGGTCCTCCTGACTCCAGGGCCAGTGCTCTATTCACTGTGCCACCTAGATGTCCCTTGGTCTTCATTCTTGAAGAGCACTAAGGCATAAGGAAGGTGATGCCATGACTTGCAGTGACTTGGATTTCAGTGAAGAGGGACTGTGCAAAGTAACTAGCCTCACTTTCTCCTCCAGAGCTCTCTGGGCCCAGTGGCAAGATATAGATCAGGAGGACTGGAGATGGCTCCTGAACAAGGAGAATGAGGACTGAATCAGCAACTAACTCCTTGTGAATTTAAGAAACCAAAAAATTAGAGAAAGAAAGAAACCTGAAAATGTGCAGGTCAATGTGTATGAATGAAACAATTTTGTGGAGACTGATGACATTCCAAATGGTTGGCAATAGTTATATTTGCTCTTTACAGGAGACAGAAAAAAAATATTTCCCACAGACCTCATATTGTTTCTAATCTGGGACCTGATCATGATTATCAGTCCTTGTCTCCCTAAGTTTTGTCCAAGCTTCTTCACATCATCAGGTTTTTTAATCCCTCAAAACCTGAGATCTTCTAAACCCCTTCACTGCCCTGCTGTGTCTTACTTGGAGCCCAGATCACCAAGGAGCTGGCATGGGGAGCTCATCCTGGCCTTTAGAGACCTGTAGAGAGAGCACCTTGGCTCCAAGGCTTTTATATCTAGAGCAGAGCCTCTGAAATTTCCCTTGGGTCCTTCACTCAGAAAGTATCTATATTTTAAATAATATCTAAGGTCAAGCCCTGAGGGTCTCTGTCCTTTAACTGGAGCAGAGATCTGACCACAGAACTTCCCTTCATAGTGTTCAGCAGGTGGAAGGTGTTTAATGAAGTTTTACTGATAGACTAACTGAATAAACTCAAATGGTTTCATTATGTCTTAGGATAAAATACAGCGTGAGAAAAGGGCACCAACTCTTTGTGAGGAGAGGCTCAAAGAGAGACTTGAGGAGCAAATGGTGGGGGAGAAGTGAGAGACAGGGGGCAGAGTTGCTCCATTTAAAAGTCTGCTGAGTCAGCATCGCTTTATCTCATTTCTCTAGAGGAAACAATTACGAATCACAGTTTACTCTGTCTTTCCAAGACCATAGAGCTAGTAAGTGATAGAGAGGAGAGTTCTCCAGATTGAATTTGAGTAGCATATCCAGAGCTAAACCTGGCTATCAGAATACACCTTTTTATAAATGTAGTAGGAAGGCCGAATTTATGATCTCAAATATAATCGTATATATATTTGAATGGTTCGAAATCACAAGGTATGAGGGATTCTCTAAGTAGAAAGCATCAGAACATTTATTTAGGCCCCAGAGCAACAAATTAGCAAACCAGCCTCCCCATTCTGACATCTCGACCAAAAAAACCCCAGGCCCAATAGGCTCGCCTCACAAGAGTAACCAGGAGGCCACAGAAAAATAAGATGGCATAAAGCATATTCACTGGCCTCAAGTCCTCGCTTGAACTCCTGGGTCCACACACAGGCCGGCTCTGCTTTGGCTTCAGCTGTAGTTTTTCGCCTCTCCTTGCAGCAGCCAAGCCTCTGGCATTCTCAAGCTCCGCCTCAACAACCAGAGACCAGAGACCGTTGGTTCCCGAGTTGGCCCCTCTTAAGTCATTAATCTACGCCCACACAGGTTTCACACCTGATAGGGCTTTGGGCCTGGAGCTTAGCACTTAACAGGCGAAAGTACTTTCAAGGTAAACAAAAGCCAAAACTCCTAAAGTGCCTTTCACTCAAAGTAAACAAAATAAACAAAAGCCAAACTCCTCAAGGGCACCCGTTAAACTAAGCCCATTTTGCCTTACTGGCACAATAAATCAATAGTTGTTCAGGGATCCCATGTGGCCATGGATCATGGAACATAGTGTTCTAAGAAGAAGCAAAATTACACTTTACCCAAAACAGTATAGACAGATAGATGATAGATAGATAGATAGATAGATAGATAGATAGATAGATAGATAGATAGATAGATGATAGATAGATGAACTAATATTATCAGGGGTCAGCAGCCAATGGAACAAACTTCACTTAAGGCTAAAAGCCACCTCTTGGAAACATCCCTCTTCCTGTTGTCTACCCTAATCTACTCCAGCCAATCTCAATTCATCCTACTGCCTCTGAAAAATCCACATATACTACAAGTCTCAAAGGAGTCTAAGAAGATCATAGAGATAGTACTTTGTTGTGAGGAGACAAAATTTTGATGCATAGAGGATGACAGTGATAAAAATTAGCTTGCCTGGCAGGTTTGTGATCTGAAGATTGAATGTAAAACCCAGAGGATTTTTTCTTTTCATTTTTTCTTTTTCGATTTCCTTACCTACCTCTCCCACGAAACAAGGAAAGTGATACTTGTAGCTCCTAGTGGATAAATAAGGCACATCCTGCCCTGCAGATGATGATTGTCTGAGTAGCCGCTCCCCAGAGCTGAGGGGCTGATCTGCCTGGGGAGGTTTTAGTTTGGGGCTGCAGCACTGTGGGAGAGCGGCATCATTACACGTCTAACAGTAGTAATTGGCAGCATCTTCAGCCTCCACTGCACTGACAGTGAAAGTGAAATCTATCTCAGGCCCATTGCCTCTGAATGGGGCAGAGACCCTATGATACAGCTCAGAAGCTTCATAGATGAGGAGTTTGGGTGAGTGCACTGGTCCCTGCTGGTAACAGACTACTGCAACTGATAGTCACTCTCTCTCCCAGAGTCATTGACAGGGCCACTGGAGACTGAGTCATCACATGACCTGCTCAGGATTCTTGATGTGGGAAAAATGACAAAAAGTAAATGAAGAAAAATGCATTTTCATGAGAAATCATATACAGATACATAAAATGAAATAGAGAATTCATTTTTTCCCTGACTGTGTGTGTTGTGGCTGTGGCTGAGATGTCAATCTCATTGGATGTATAGGAAACTCACACATGCACACATACACACAAACACATATAAACACTTCTAGAATTAGAATCATTTTTGTTCTGTAAGCCAGTATCAGCCTTTGGGGTTTCTTACACCAGGATAGGAGGTACAAGAGAAGCTGAGCCAGGGAGATCATTCTCACTCTTGCAGACTTTCAGAAAGAGACCTCTGAGCCCAGAGTGAGACAGATGGTACACGCAGGTATTCATACCTCAGACAGTGTTCATGAAAGGTCTCTTGACAATAATAAACAGAACAGTCACTTCAGGGTTGCCAGGCCATACTCAATAAGCATGGCAATATGTGATAAGTAACCCAGAGAATGTATTTAAAGCTGTGACCACGTAGTACTGTCCTTCCTTCCATAACCACGTCAGATACTGTATTAGCAAGGTAACAAACACGACTATCAGCAATAATTGTGAATATGCCTATGTAGCTCTGTATCGCAACTTTCTTGATAGATATCCACACCTGGAGTTAGACTCAGAGAAATAGTCAGTTAACAGTCCCATTAGGTCTTTGAATAGCAAGTTTCAGTGATCAGTTTAGGATATGATTATAATCTCACATTGCTTAAGGAACATCTTTAAAGTGTGAGCCTTTAGTAGCTTGCATGTACTTCTACCTTTGTTCTTAAATCTTCCCATTAAGATCATAAGTTATTGCTCCAAAAGAGTTGTCTCTTTACCAAGCTTCATATAACATGATAGATTCAAACACTAACTTTGTCTTACATTTTAGATCATGAAATGAATTCAAATCCAAACAGCCACATTTAACTTTTCCTGTCAATGCAAAGGTATTCTACAACTTATCTTTCTCTAAGAAACTTACAGTGCTCTGATTTAGTTCCAGTAATTAATTACACCATTTGTATTAATACCCAATTGCTCTTACATCACCTTGAAACCTTCGAGGACCTTATTCCACATAGATATACAGTAACTTTAAATCCCAACCTTAGTCTATGGGATAATAATTCAGCATTGTGTTTATATCTTTATTTCTTTTCCTTTTATATAGTTATTCCCATTAATATTTAGAAAGTTATTCTTTACATGACTATACAAGAAAACAGCAAGATTTTACATATTTTCATTAATCAAATTTTCCATTTTTTCTCCATAAAACCTTCTAGGTCTTTGGGTATCACAATTTTACTTCACGATAGTAACAGCTCCTGACAGAAAGCTTTCCTTTTATCACTAACTGGCAAGTCTTATTAATCAACACTTTACCAGGACCCCACATCTCAAATTCTAATTTTAAAATCTGTCCTAAAAACTAAATACTAGAAATCAGTCCTACTAACTTTAAAAGCCAGGTTTGGAGGTTGGCTAGTTTCTCACCCTGGGGCTCTCTCTCTTATTATCTAAACTAGGGAGGAGAGGTTGAGTGGGGGAAAGGAGTGAGGAGACTATCTTAAATTGCAGTTCTGCAATCCGCAGAACACATGGTCAAATAAAATGACTTAACAGTTTCCTAACCCCTTCATCATTTTGAAGTACAATTTTTAACCTAACAACACTCGGAGAAATTGCCTTTCTGGCAACACAGATGATATAGTTGTTTACCAAACAATAAAATATTTTTTTTTTTAGAAATACAACAATGCCATAAGCAGTTGTCATGTATTTAAAACTTTTAAAACCAAAAATAATTAATTACCAAACTGAGCTGGATGTGTTTCCAGCTTTATCTCATAAGCTTCACATCTAAGAAGTAATTATTTAACTTAAGCATTTGTTTTTCTCAATCATTATGCCAAATACTTTTACAATTATTTGATTCCCATATTATCCCTGGGAGTGAATTCCACCCTCATCTCATCACTGAAAAGTGAATTACCTTTCTTGGGGCCACACAATTAATAAAATTCTCAATGCCAAATAGCAATATGTTCTAATACCCCTGGCCCTTAAAAATTATTATCCACAATTTCATATATTTCCTTAATCTTTCAGTTCCCCATTCACATTCACATTTTTCTTCTTGGGAAGGTTTACAAACAGTTTGGAATCACCTATTATAATCAGTTCAGTTCAAAGTGATATGCTGGACCAATATTCATATTAAGTTTAATAGAACTCACCCACAGATCTAGCCCAAAAGGTGAGTGGACATAATTCCTTCTACCTCTCCATGACTTCATCAATTGGTTTTTAACTCAGGCTATCAAGCCTTTCACTCCAAGCTCCCTGCTTAAGATTTTTATTTACTTAAATTCCGCTTCCAACACAGTCTTTCCCTCTTTTTCCCATAAACTTTAATGCCAAATAGTAAAATAAACTCCATTTTACCTTAAGCATTAAATTAGGAGTGCCACATTTTCACTTTTCACATTTCTAAACATAACTAGAATGAGTTCAATTTGTTTCTAGTTTGGGTCCCATTACACAAAAACTTTTCTCTGCAGTGAAATTTAAAAAAAGAACTTTCCCCACGCACCTTTAAGTCTTCCTCCAGCTCAGATAATTCTGCCTCTTGAGCAGAGGGAATAATAAACACCCAAGCCCTGAGAATTTGGTCTAACATGTCTCACCCTTTCTTTCTTGCATGCCCTGTTTTCTCCCCATTTTTGACATAAATCATTCTCAACCCCCATAACTGGGCTTTCACTGACAGTAACTTATAGGTGTTTCTCCTCCCAATGGTAAACTTTAACCAGACTACAACACATAAAATGAAGCTGAATTATCTACTCTGCTCCCCCTACTCCCTCCTGCTGCCACTGCTCCAGCCTGTCTCCTCAGAAATGCCAGTGGGATAAGGAGGGGGAATGAGGGAATTTACTGACTGCTCCTGCTGCTGCTGTTTCTGCTTGCTGACAGGCTACACTCTCACTCATTCACACTTAGACTCACAAAGACACAGACGGATAGATACAGAAATCCAAAAATCCCCCCCCCTTTTTTTTCTATTTCTTTTCCTTTTACTTTTTTCTCCTCTTTTACTCTTTTCCTTTCCCCTCATCCTGCGAGCATCCTCCCAGCCTTTCAACATCATCCCCCAGAGGGCTTCAGGATGTTGTCCACCTGGGGGGACATCCACCCTCCCATACTGGAGCCTAGAGTCAGTCAATGACCAACCCTACCAGCACTCCCTAAGTTATGGTTTCTACCCCACCCTGCCAGCTACAAATTTGAGACATTCCTATTTCCAGGATTAAGGACATTTTTCTCATGTGAAATGAAAGTCATAGCAAATATGTACCATTAAAAATAAACACAAGATATTTTCTGGATTGGGATTATGGAAGTGGGAGCAACTAGATAGGGAAAATCAAAAAAGGCATCATATTGGAAGTGATCCTTAAGCTAGACTTTGAAGAATTCTATGTATTCAAAGACCAATGGTGAGGTGAGGCATTTCTTCCATGGGGCACAGCCTGTGCAAAGCCATAGACATAATATATACAACATAATTTGAAGGGCAAAAAAAAAAAAACAATTTGACTTTTCTGTAGGATGTATGAAGGGGGATACTGTACTTCTACTAGCCCAGAAAAGTCAGATTGAGCCAGAGGATGGTGTTGTTCTTTAGCTGTATCAATCATGTCCACCTCTCAGTGACTTCATTTGGGGTATTCTTGGCAAAGATACTGGAGAGGTTTGTCATTTCCTTCTCCAGTTAATTTTACTGAGGCAAACAGGGTTAAGCCTGGGGCTTCATGGCCTTTTGGAAAATCCTTGGCCATAGCCCAGAGTTCCTTTTTGGTCCAGGGTATAAAAGAGTAAATCATTTCGGTGTCCTTTTCCCTTCTGGTCTTTGTTATTTTTCTTAAAGGGAAGCTGGGACATAGGACCCAAAGCCACAGAGCTCCCTCCTTCCCTCTCTCCTTTCCTGATCTCATTCTGAGGGAGTGAGTTTTCTTTGGGGAGGGGTAGATAGATTTCCTTAGGGCTGGGCAATTTGATCTAACATGCTGGCAAATCTCTGATTTCCTGTTTCGATTGAGCTATACAGTTCTATCATTGTGGAGGACTCAAATCTTCTCTTCTGCCCTTTCCCCATTTCTTCTTAATTCCATTTAAGTTTTCCTTAAAAAAGCCTCTGCTTTGGGTGGTTTTCAGTAGCCATTTATTAAAAGCATTGCATTTCTTTTTTTTATGATTTTTTTTATTTAATATTTTAGTTTTCAACACTGATTTTCACAAGATTTTGAGTTACAAATTTACTCCCCATTTCTACCCTCCCCCTCATTCCAAGATGGCATACATACTGATTACCTCATTCCCCAGTCAACCCTCCCCTCTTTCATGCCATTCCCCCCCCCACCCCCTTTCCCCTTACTTTCTTGTAGGGGGAGAATAGATTTCTTTGCCCCATTCCCTAAATATCTTGTTTCCCAGCTGCATGAAAAAAAACAGCTTTTTTTAAGCATCTGCTTTTAAAAATTTGAGCTCTAAATTCTCTCCCCTCTTCCCTTCCCACCCACCCTCCCCAGGAAGGCAAGCAATTCAACATAGAACACACATGTATCATTATGTAAAACACTTCCACAATGCTTGTGTTGTGAAAGGCTAGCTATATTTTCTTCAATCCTATCCTGCCCTCCTTTATTCAGGTTTCTCCCTTGACCCTGTCCCTTTTCAAAGGTGTTTGCTTTTGATTACCTCCTCCCCCTATCTGCCCTCCCTTCTGTTACCCCCCCTTTTTTATCCTCTTCCCCATACTTTCCTGTGGAGTAAGATATCCAGTTGAGTGTGTATGTTATTCCCTCCTCAAGTTGAATCTGATGAGAGCAAGATTCACTCATTCCCCCTCACCTACCCCCTCTTCCCTCCCAACAGAACTGCTTTTTCTTGACACTTTTATGTGAGATAATTTACTCCATCCTATCTCTCCCTTTCTCCCTCTCTCAATATAATCCTCTCTCATCCTTTAAATTTATTTCGTTTTTTAAGATATTATCCCTTCATATTCAACTCATCTTGTGCCCTCTGTCTATATTCCCTTCAACTCCCCTAATAATGAGAAAGGTCTCATAAATTACACACATCATCTTTCCATGTAGGAATGTAAACACAACGGATCAACTTTAGTAAGTCCCTTATGAATTCTCTTTCTTCTTTACCTTTTCATGCTTCTCTTGATTCTTGTATTTAAACATCAAATTTTCTATTCAGCTCTGGTCCTCTATTTTATTGAAAATCTATATTTTGCCTTGGAGCACTATACTCAGTTTTGCTGGGTAGGTGATTCTTGATTTTAATCCTAGCTCCTTTGACCTCCAGAATATCATATTCGAAGCCCTTCGATCCCTTAATGTAGAAGCTGCTAGATCTTGTGTTATCCTGATTGTGTTTCCACAATATTCAAATTGTTTCTTTCTCACTGCTTGCGGTATTTTCTCCTTAACCTAGAAACTCTGGAATTTGGCGACAATATTCTTAACAGTTTTCTTTTGGGGATCTTTTTCAAGAGAAGATCACTGCATTCTTTTAATTTCTATTTTGCACTCTGGATCTAGAATATCAGGGCAGTTTTCCTTGATAATTACTTGAAAGATGATGTCTAGGGTCTTTTTTGGTCATGCCTTTCAGATAGTCCAATAATTTTTAAATTATCTCTCCTGGATCTGTTCTCTAGGTCAGTGGTTTTTCCAATGAGATATTTCACATTGTCTTCCATTTTTTCATTCCTTTGGTTCTGTTTTATAATATCTTGATTTCTCATCAAGTCACTAGCTTCCACTTGCTCCAATCTAATTTTCAAGGTAGTATTTTCTTCAGTGGTCTTTTGGACCTCTTTTTCCATTTGGCTCATTCTGTCTTTCAAGACATTCTTCTCCTCACTGGCTTTTTGGAGCTCTTTTGCCATTTGGGTTAGTCTATTCTTTAAGGTGTTATTTTCTTTAGTATTTTTTTTGGTCTTCTTTAGCAAGTCAATGACTTATTTTTCATGGTTTTCTTGCATCACCCTCATTTCTCTTCCCAATTTTTCCTCTACTTCTCTTACTTGCTTTTCCAAATCCTTTTTTGAGCTCTTCCATGGCCTGAGCCCAATTCATATTTTTCTTGGAAGCTTTTGATGTAGGCTTTTTGACTTTGTTGACTTCTTCTGGCTTTATGTTTTGGTCTTCTTTGTCACCAAAAAAGAAATCCAGAGTTTGAGTTTGAGTCTGAGTTCATTTTTGCTGCCTGTTCATGTTCCCAGCAACTACTTGACTCTTGAGTTTGTCAGGATATGACTGCTTCTAGAGTAGAGTACTTTGTCCGAAGCTTTAGGGACCAAGCACTGCTGTTTTCAAAGCTACTTCTACTCCACTGCCACTGTAGGCTGTGTCACAACAGCACTCCTCCTCCCCCAAGAACTGCCAACCAGGACCGCAATACAGATCAAAGCAGGGCACAGCAAGAGAATCTGCCTTTGTGTCCACCAAGCACTCCTTGTACTCCTGCTCTGATCCACTGCTAGATTCCTCCCACCGTGTGAGCCAGGGACTCGGGAAGCAGCTGACACTCTGGAAGCAGCCTCAGGAGCTTTCTGCTGCTGCTATGGCCACCGCTGCACCACTTCCTTCACCCCCAGAGTTGGCAGCCAGACTGCTCTGAACTCAAACTCGCAGTTTCCCCCAACCTGCTCTTTGGCATTTGTGGGTTGAGAAGTCTGGTAACTGCCACAGCTCAGCTTCATGGCCAAAAGGCCCGTTCCAGCTGGCTGACTCAGGGTCTGGCCTGTCCCAGTGCGGCCCATGCTGGGTGGCCCTCTGCTCTCAGAACCATGTGATAGACCCTTCCCTGCAAACATCCAGGCTCTCCTGGGCTGGAGACTTGTTTCCCTCTGATATTTTGTGGGTTCTGCAGCACAAGAATTTGTTCAGAGCCATTTTTTATAGATGTTTGGAGGGATTTGGAGGGAAGCTTAACAAGTCCTTGATTTCCAGCTGCCATCTTGGCTCCACCACCCCCCACATTGCATTTCTTAAGGTAATTTATTTTATTCAAAAGAACCCTACATTTGCCAACAGTGATACGGCTCATCTTGGGTCAATTTCTGCCGATTAATACCTGAAGGTTTGGGGCATGTAACAGAGACATAAGGCTATCTGCTGTCCCCTTGAGGGGACAGCTTGGGAAGTTTGGTTCCCCTTGGGAACTTGGTCAAAATCTTTCTTTATTCTGGAATTTCTCATTTCACCAAGTAAGGTGGACTATCTAAATAAACTGGGGCTTTAATCAGTTCCTAACCCTGACTAATCTGTAAATCCTGGTCCTCAAAAGACCTACCAGCTTTCACTAGTCCCTAATAGAAGGTCTTCATCAGATCCCCACTCATGAGGTGTTTGCCCTGGGGAGCCCACAAAGGAGTCTCTAGTCTGTGGCCACAATGATAGAGACAATGTCCACAAACCCCTGAGACCTTTGGCCTTTAGTCATTGATCAATGTTACTCTTACCTGGCCTTTATCCACCCTAACACTTCTTTTCCTCCTAATAAAGGAACTCAACTGAAAGAGACAAGAATTTGGGATTCAAGAAGGGAGGCATTTACCAGATTCCCAAAGGGGAGATGGAAGGCTGGACATCAAAAGTTTCAAGCTGGTAGCAAAGCACCTGGATCACCCCTCCAAGGGTCATGAAGAAGCTC
>CM053625.1:329629586-329646471 GCA_028646595.1 Phalanger gymnotis | reverse complement strand
TGGAGCCCTGCTTCCCTCTGCCACTTTGTGGGTTCTGCAGTTCTAGAATTGGTTCAGAGTCATTTTTTTATAGGTTTTTGGAGGGACTTGGTGGGGAGCTCACGCCAGTTACTGCTTTCCAATCGCCATCTTGGCTCCGCCCCCTGTCCCCCACTCTTTTAAAGTTGTAATTTTAACATGTTAATGATGAGATGCTGATTCTCTATGTAATTTGGAAATGCATTCAACAAAATTGAAGTCAACCTATTGGTAATTTTGATTGGTAATAATGATTTGTTTCAAATTGATAAACATTTATTTCAATTATGTTAAGCAACTTACCTTGGATGTTAGTAAAATAAGTAAAACTAAAGAAAGTGGAAAAATTCTTCCCCTGCTAACCCTGTCTTATGTTTTGTAACTGCCATTTAGAAAACTGGGTATTTTCACTTTAGCCTATAGTTAAGTAGAAGTTGCAGCTAAAACAATTTGGCTCTCACTTATGAAAATTGTAAGATTGTTAACTAAGATATTTGGGTTATTTTTAATGCTAAAACCTAAAACTGCTAATTGACTACCATGTATGTGTGTGTGGAAAGGAGAGGATGAAGCCTTATCCAGATTGGTTCTGCCCATTCAGAGCAGTCCTCAGGGCTGGTCAAAAGGCACAGCCCACAACAGCTATAAGGGCAGATGGGGTGGAGAGGAAATTTTTCTCTTCTCAGGGTTTCTTGTCAATCCCCCTGATTTTGTAAACTACAGAAAGAACTTGTTTGGGTTATGGAGATCCAATGAACTTGGCTTGCTGAGAATTTGCAAGTACATAGAAATGATATCTAACAATTGGATTTTATACCAGGACAAATTTTAAATTTGAGATGTAAGTCCTAGTAAATTTTCCCCTAAGCTGTGATTATTGAAATTTGCTGTTTGATGTAAAAGTTCATAGGATTGTAACTGATTTTGAGTTATCTAATGAATAATAATCCACCATCTGAGAGAAATGCCAGAAGAAGCTACTCAGAGAGAATGTAATACAGGTGGAGGTCTGCATCTGCAAAAAACGAGAGGTCAGTTTTAGCCTCATTCTAAGATGGGATCCTCCCCATTGTGTTCCTTTGAAAAGGAATGTTAGCCACCTGACTATGAGGTGCAATTGATACTGCATGGTTGGAAAACTGTGAATGATCTGAATTCAAACAAAAAGAAGGATGTTTTATAATGTCACACTTGATGTAATCATATCCCTGCTTTATCCTTTCCTACCAGCTTTCTATAATCTGAACAATTAATTCCTGTGGCCTCCTAAGTTGTCTTGGGTTGGAAAATTGTTTCACCCTGATTTCTTGTTGGTTCCTCCCCTCCAGAATTGGATTCAAAGCATCATTTGAAATTCTTTTGAGGAGGATTTAGGAGAGTTCCGGTGAGTTTTTGCCCTTACAGGGTCATCATGGCTCAACCTCCCTTCTCAAAGTCATAAAGTTAGTCTTTACTTAATCAAACCATGAATTTCTGCAGACTGGAAAAGAAAAAAAAATTGTTGCCTTCTCATATGTCTTTTGTCTGCCTACCCAATTTGACAAGAGTTAGAAAAACAGGGAAAGGCTGTCTTTTTGAAGGCTTTGCAAACTCTGCACACAAGTGTTCATTTTCGCCCTATTTGCTTTGCCTGATCTGACCACAGGAAACAGTCTATTTAGATTTACCAACACACGAACCATGTACTGTAAGGGAAGCCCAGGAAGTCCCTTTGACTGTCCAGAGCCCTAGATGGTATGTGACCATCAGCCCCCACTCTTTCCCCAGTTGTGACTCAAGTATAAAACCTATGTTTTTAACATTCCTCACTCTGACACTGATTAAACAACTTCATTACTGGCACTCCTCTTTCTAGGCCTGCTTTGTGTAGCTGCAAGCATTCTCAGGTTAGAGACCTGCTGAGTAAAAATCCTGTTAGAATCCTCTGATGGAAGAGTAAGAGATGATTTCTGGCTGAAGGTCATCTTCAAACTGAGTCCATGAATGGCTTGTATGCAGAATTTTCTGCTGTCTACAAAGCTCTATAGTCCATTTACATGCCTCTCCTCAATCATGTCAGTGATGAGATTTATATCTTAAATGAATTCTCTCATGTGTAAAGAGGGCTGACTTTGGTTTGAAGTCTTTACGACAGGGATTGTATTTTCTCCAGTGTGGATTCTTTGATGTTTGGTAGACTGGAGTTGCCTCTGAAAGCCTTTCACCACTGAATACATTTAAAAGGTAGATTGCCAATGCCATACCCACAGCAGCTGCCTATGAACATGCAGGCATATTTCCAGGTTGGAACTGCAAAATATAACAGACTCTCTTCCTCAAAGATGAAACGTGGATATTTATTCAGATACCAGAAAGAAAAATCCACCATAGTAACAAAGAAGTTGATATACGTCGCCAATGGAGGGAGCAATGCCAACCCCAAGTCTTCCTTCCATAAGGCCGCTCCACCAACAAGCTCCCTTAAACAAAATGCCCCTTTCTCACTCCAGCTAGCTGCTTTGTCTCTCTGCCTGCTTTTTCTCCCAGCTCTGCCTCACCCATTCTTACTGTTCCATGTGTTCAGGAAGCTCCTCCCACACAAGCTCCTGTGACTCGATTGAAAGTAGTCCTATTAATGGTTGGGAAAGATCTTCCTATTCCATTAACAGTACAGAAGGTTTCTCTCCACTGTGGATTTTCTTATGTACTCTAAGATAAGCCTTCCCCTTAAAAGCCTTTCCACACTGATTGCATCCATAAGGTTTCTCTCCAGTGTGGCTTCTCTGATGTATGGTAAGATAGGCCCTCTGTGTAAAGGCCTTTCCACACTGGTTACATTCATAAGGTTTTTCTCCACTGTGGATTTTCCGATGTTTAGCTAGACAGGATCTGCCTCTAAAAGCCTTTCCACACTGATTACATTCATAAGGTTTCTCTCCAGTATGGATTCTCTGATGTTCAGCTAGAATGGAGCTGACTCTAAAAGCCTTTCCACACTGAATACATTCATAAGGTTTCTCTCCAGTATGGATTCTCTGATGTTTAGCTAGACTGGAGCTGCCACTAAAAGATTTTCCGCACTGATTACATTCATAAGGGTTTTCTCCACTGTGAATTTTCTGATGTACAGCTAGACAGGAATTGCCTCTAAAAGCCTTTCCACATTGATTGCATTCATAAGGTTTCTCTCCAGTGTGGATTCTCTGATGTTCAGCTAGACAGGATCTGCCTCTAAAAGCTTTTCCACACTGATTACATTCATAAGGTTTTTCTCCACTGTGGATTTTCTGATGTTTAGCTAGAATGGAGCTGCCTTTAAAAGCTTTTCCACACTGATTACATTCATAAGGTTTTTCTTCACTGTGGATTTTCTGATGTTTAGCTAGATTGGAGCTGCGTCTAAAAGTCTTTCCACACTGATTACATTCACAAGGTTTCTCTCCAGTATGGATTCTCTGATGTTCCGTTAGATGGGCCAATCGTTTAAAGGCCATTCTACACTGATTGCATTCATAAGGTTTCTCTCCAGTGTGGATTCTCTGATGAGTAAGAAGAATGGAGCTTCCTCTGAAAGCCTTTCCACACTGATTACATTTATACGGCTTCTCTCCAGTGTGGATTCTCTGATGATAAACAAGACTGGCACTTACTCTGAAAGTCTTTCCACACTGATTACATTCATAAGGCTTCTCTCCAGGGTGGATTCTTTGATGATGGGCACAGATTTCTCTCCAAGTGAAATCACAGGGACCATCACCCACGAATCTTTGCTCCTGAATTTCTTCCACAGAAAGGTTTAAGACTACAGGAGTCTTTTTCACTTCAAGCCTGATCTCTCCTTCTGAAAGAAACAAGCAAGAAAACATGTATACGCAGAAAAATATATAATTATATCCCCTTCCCTTCATTGTCAGAACGTAAACTCCTTTACATTCTCTTTCCCCCAGCAAAGAAAAAAGGTCATCAAACATCAAAAGTCTTCAAATGGGCAGAAACAATTATTTCAAAATGCCATCAGCTCATATCCCAAGGATGATTTAGTTTACAGAGAGCTTCACACATGATTACACTGGACACTCACAAGAAATCTCTGACAGTGGCAGAGTGTTCTTATTACATTTGAAACTGCCACAATGAAGTCACATGAATAATACTAACACTGTTTTTTGAATTTGCCGAAAATCTAAAAGATTTTGTTCTGGCCTATCTAAATTTTTTTTTTTCTGCCAAGGCAATCAAGGTCAATGGACTTGTCCAGAGTCTCACAGCTAGTAAGTGTCAAGTGTCTCTGGCTGGATTTGAACTCAAATCCTCCTGATTCCAGGGCTGGTACTCTATCAACTGCACCATCTAGCTGCACCTTGGCCTATTAATTTATTTTGATAATGATAACATTTCCTTTAAAAAAAAATTCTCTAAATGCCTCTGCTCACTAAAATAAAAATAAAACCCTTGTAATACAGATTGTACACGAATAACCCATGTAAGACTGCTTACCATCTCAAGGAAGGGAGACGGGAAGGATTGAAGGAATTCAGAATTTTACATTAAATTCAATGTTTAAAAATTGTTTTAATGTCTAACAGAGGAAAATAAAGTATCATATCTAAAAATAAAAACTATACTTAATAAAAATCTGCACAATAAACACACCTTTAAAAATGCATGACATTTCCCATGTCTGAAAATGTGTCTCATGCATGAATTTGGGTCTGTCATCCTTTTGTAAGGAAGTAGACAGGATGCGTCAGTATAAGTCCTCTTGAAGTCCTTTCCCATTTAGGGGTTCACAAACATTTTGGAGGTTCTAGACAGTGGTCCAAAAGATTTGAACTCAAAATTTATCAATGGCACCTCAAGCAGTAGATAGTCACCCAATTTTGTGGCCAAGATATTTATCCTCTGGGACAACAAGCATGTGCATACTTCAACCATACTAAGATTCTTTCTGCAGGGATTCCCAATCATGATGGTCAGGCATATAATTCTTTTGGGGTTCATGCAATGAGAACATCACACACTGACTGCTTCTGATTGTATGTAGCATTCTTTTCATTTCTCAACTCAACATCAAATTATTTCCAAACTTGCAAGAAGGTTGCACATTCATGTGCAAATGAAGACAGGCATGCACAGACCCTCACTGGCTGGCTACCACTGTACTACAGTAGTGCTCTCATTCCTGGGTTACCTTGTAATCACACCTCATCAAAGATGTAATTACCAGATCAAGACATTACCCGGATTTACATTCTAGCAGCAGAGATCACAGGCTCTTTGGGGCCATGATTGCTATACATGCATAGTAGAAGCTACAATGAAACCATCCTGGAGCCCCCACAATCTTTCTTCAAAAACCAGCCTTAAAGTGCCCCTCATTACAAAGCTAAGGTTGTCTTCTGATTTAAACCTTTATTATTCACCTCCCTGTCAGCTTCTCAAAGGAACTGTTTGGCAACACAGATTAGTCATTCAGTAGAGTTTCAATGAGAGTATAACTAGGTTTTCCACTGATAGAAAAAAGTAAGTTATGCCTGAAGAACTCCTATCCTTACAAAGGAGGTTTTAAAAATAAACCTTGTTTAAAGAGGAACAAATCTGTGCAACTGACCTTCAAGCATATTTATCATTTAATATATTACTTGTCATGAGCAATTAGAAAAACAAATCTTTAAAAGAGTAACAATCAATTTATCTTATTGGCTGGTTAGGGAACCAAAAAAAAATGATTTTCCCTCCTTTGGGATTGTCTTGGATTGCTGAGAAAAGTTGTCATGCACTATTAATAATATTCCATTACAGTCATATGCTACAGCTTGTTTAGCCATTCCCCAACTGATGAGTATGCCCTCAATTTCTGATTCTTTTCTCCAAAAAAAGAGGTGCTATATTTATTTTTGTGCAAATATGTCCTTGTGCATTTTTTCTGGATGTCTTTGGTATATAAATCTAGCAGTGGTATAGCTGAATCAAGGAGAATGCAGAGTGTTATAGCCCTTTGAGGAAAGTTCCAAATTGCTCCCCAGAATGGTGGGATCAGTTCACAACTCTACCCACAGTGCATTGGTGTCCCAGTTTTCCCACATCCCAAGCAATAGCCAATATTTTCCTTTTTGGTGATATTAGCCACTCTGATCAGTGTGAGGTTTCTGTGTTGTTTTCATTTGCATTTCTCTGATCAACACAGATTCAGAGTATTATTTCATATGACTATAGATGTCATTATTTTTATCACTATGCTTCTGATTTAGACTATTTCCCCCCAATTCTGTTCTCCTCCTCAGACTGTTATTACCCTCACTCCTTGTATTCTCATTTCCCTGTTGAACTAAATGCATTTCCATTTGAAAACAGTCTCTTTCCAAGAAGATCAACTAAGAGTGAGGTTCATTTTCTGTTGCTTCTTCTCCAACTAGCTCCATGTTTTCATATTATACTGGGAGCTCCCTGATATCAGAGACTTTCTTTTGCCTTTCTTTGTACCCTCAGAGCTTGGCACAGGGGCTAAAACACAAGATGCTTGATCAATCCTTACTGAATGCCTGATTGGGCCCAGGGCTGAAAGGAGGCCCAGCCTCTCCCTCAATCACTGCATTCTCATCTCTCTCTCCTAGATGACAAATACATGTTGTGGCATCCATCATGGTTCTGTCTCTTGCACCCACTCACATCTAAGTAGTCACTTTCATTAGGTTCTAATGCTGGTAGAACCTGAACAGACCCAACATTGAAGACCACAGAGGCTTCTTTCTAGGCTCCTGAAGCGTCTCACAGCATGGGACACCTTCAAGTCTCTACCTCTCAGCTCCACAAACTAAGGTTGTCATCACCTACATGAAGCTGGTTAATGATTCTCCAAGAGAGCCACAGGGATCAGGAAAGGGACTTGGGCTGAGGATTTATGCAAAGTTTAGCTTTGGATTACTTCCAAGTAAGGCATCAGCCTTCACTCCTACTCATGTGCTGCTGGATAAGAGAGAAAACCAGGAAACCAAGCTGCCTGGAACCACTCCAAAATAGGCTACATAATCTCAGCTGAACACTCATGGTGGCAAAGCAATCCTTTGATGTCTCCCTAACTAACTCCCAAGCCAATCACCACAGCAGCTTTTCCAAATCTTTCCCTTCATCCACAACCCTCCCTTCTGGCTTGTTCTCCACTGCCTCCCCACCTCCACCCCACAAATCCACAAAAGCTATCTTATTCTCCTTACCTCACATTATTCAGATGCCCTCTTTTCCTTTTGGTCCTCAGTATCAGATAAAAAGGCCATTCTTTTGCTAGCTAAAGGAAACCACTTTATGTGCGCAAATAATCCCATTCCATCCCTCAGGTACTTTTGTACATTCTTCCCCAAATATCTGCATTTTTCACTAATTTCACTCTTCATTGTTCTATTGAAACTTATTCCTCTAAAATTAGCAATAATCTTGAAATTGCTAAATCTGATGGCCATTTCTTGATGCTTATTCTTCTTGACTTTTCTACAGCCATTGGTACTGCTAGTCACCCTTTTTCTCTTGATACTCTCCTCTCAGAGCTTTAGTGACACTGCTCTCTCCTGGTTCCCCTTTTACAATAGGCAAAAGGAAAGTAATTCTCTTTCCCCCAACCCTCCCATCTACTTACATTCCTAATGTTATCTGAGGCATCCTCAACAGTCCAGGCTCAGAGATGAAATGTCATGCAGTCCTCATTGACTCTCACACATTAACTCTCCTGACCCCATATTCACTCTGGAGCAAAGTCCTGGAAATCTACTTGGGTGACATCTCTCGCATACACCCCCTTCTCTCCAAACACTGTCACTGTCTTGGTTCAGGCCCCAATCACCTCACACCTGAGGTATTTCAGAGCCTGCTGGCTGTTCTGGCTGTCTCATCTCCTCCCAGTCCAGTCAATCCTCAGCCCAGTTGTCAAGTTCCTCTTCCTAAAGCTCTATTCTGACCCACTCAACAACCTCCTCTGACTCCCCAGCAAAAGGATCCAATGTAAAATCCTCCCTTGGACTGTCAAACACTTTATCGCCTCTACCTCTCCTACTCTTCCAGCCTTTTTTCACCCTGTTTCCCCTCCATATATGCTATAATCCAGTGGTATGGGCCTTTCTCTTCCATGAACAAGACACTCCACCTCCTGACTCCCTAGGTTTTTGTCACTATCCCTTTGGCTAGAAGGCTCATCCTGGCTTCCCTGAGGCCCCAGCTGGAGCCAACCTTCCATAATCAGCCTTTCCCAGTCTTCCCCACCTTAGGGCCTACCCTCTCTTGCTCAGCTCCAATTTAACCTGTTCATAATGGCTTTCTACACGGTTGTTAGACTGTACACGAAACTGTAAAATTCAGGAGTACTGAGGACATCCCTAGCACCTTTTTATGAGCCTAGTGCATAGCAAAGGGCCTGGCATGTAGCAAGATCCTAACAAAAGTTTGTGGGTTTGAAGAAGGTCTAAGAAAGAGCTCACCTTGGACCACCTAATCCCTCTTGGCACTTTCAGATTTCCTGACCCCAAATTCCAAATAGCAACTTCTTATAAGATGACAAATTTATCCCTGGAAAGTTGCTGAAAGGCCATGGAGTCTAACCCCATAGAGAAACTGAGGCTCCATGGTTCAGTGACTGGCCCAGGAAGCCATTGCTAATGAAAAAATCTGAAAAAGAATTCCAAGGCAGGTCTTCCTGCCCCCAAATCTATTACTTCTTTCACCACAACTCAGAGCAGCCTCTCATAATCACAGCTCTCATATACCTGCTTTCACCTCACTCACCTGGACAGCAGCTCCTCAGGCCTTCTGGCTGCAGCATCCATGGTGCTTCCCTTTGCTCAAAATAGGAGAGCACATCTTCTCTGGGAGCTGGAAGCCCTGGGCATGGGGAATCATGAAAGGATGAACATGGAGGGAAACTTGAAATTTAGTTCTCTTTAGGGAAAGGGGTATGGACACAGAGCTACTCCATTTTGAGGATCACTCCATTCTGGTCACACCCAGGAGTCCATACTAGCCCACTAGTGTTCGCGAATGCAAGTAACTAAAAGTAGGATGTGTTGTAAAACCTCTTCTGAGAAACATCCAAACCCTCTGCCCCCATCCTGTTATGCTTCATTCTGGCAGAAACTCCTAGACCCAAAACTGGGTAAAAGGGTAATTGTGTCAGATCAGCCTCAAGCCCAAGGAACAGGGACATTGATGCATCATCCTTTGCCCAGTCCCCCTACCTGGCTCCTCACTTCTTGACCCCTACATAAACCTTGTGTACTGTTCATTCAGGGGTGTTTGCCTCCTTGGGTGAGTCTCCTGCTGGCAAACTCAACCTAATTAGTCCAAATACTATTTCTCACATGGCCTCAGTTATTTCCGGCATGCAGAGGGGCACGGAAGCAAGGACCCCAGGGTGGTTCCCAGGAATCCTGTGGATAGTTTCCATAGCATTAATTTTGGGAGATTCTGGGGAGAGGTCAGGGAAAAAACCTTGGAACCTCTTTGGAGTCAGAGAATTTGATCTTGTGCACCTTCTTCATGAAAGGATGGACACATTACATGGTTTCCATTGCTTAGAAATCAGAGGCAGCTGATAGTACAGTGGAGAAAGCCCGGAGCCTGGAGTCAGGAATGCCTGAATTTAAATGCAGCCTCACTCAGTAGCTGTGTGCCCCTGGAAAAGTCATTTAACATATGTTTGCCTCAGTTTCCCAAGTACAAAATTGGCATAATAATATCACCTAACCTGGAAGGTTACCATAAGGATGAAGAGACCTGATATTGTAAAGAAAGCCCTTGGCCCAGCCCCTGGTAAATAGCACGTGAATGTAAATGCTTATTGCCTTCCCTTCCTTTCCCACCATCTGTGCTGGAAGTTTAGGGCAACATGAAGGAAGATTAAGGACAAACTTGCTACATCAGCTACCAATATATGCTCCTTATATACCAACTACCAATATATGCTTCTTAAACAGAAGAATATTCCAAATACTGGTCCATCCCAAAGAGGAAGGGGCTGCAAGGAAAAGCTGCCTGGGTGGTTTTCAGAGATTTGGCAGCAAAATTCATATCCAGGCACAGATTAGACCAAATAACTCGAGATTGCTTCCATGTCTGAGATTCTTCCACACTGATTGGAGCTTTGACCTGAAGATGCCTAAAACTGTAAGAGACTGCGTCAGGAGCAGCAAAGGAACCTCAGCTTCCTATTACACAGTGCAGACTTTCTATAGGAAAACCAGGTAGCATGAGGAATCTGCCTCTTGGACACAGGAGACATACACTTTTCTCTAATAATGGATAGATGCTCCAAAGTCTGCACACTAGGCATTGAAGACATTCCCTTTGATTGCAGACTCAGAGTGAGCAGGGAAGTGTCCTTACCCAGGGAGAGGAAGTTCTGGGCATTCTCCACCATGACCTCCTTGTACAACTCCTTCTGAGGATGGTCCAAGAGGCCCCACTCTTCTTGGGTGAAGTCCACAGCCACATCCTTAAATGTCACTGTCTCCTAAATCATCAAAAGTGACAGGACATATAGCTGAAAGGCACTTCAGAGTTACATATTCCAATCCTGATCAATTCACAGGATGAAATTTCTAGTCACCCCCTGAAACCAGTCTGTAAGAGTCCAATGGAATTTTGGGAAAATTCATATTCACATTCTAATTTGAGAAAATATCATAAATTGTAGTAAAGTTGAAAAATATCTTATTATGGAATGTGTCTCACTGGAATCAGGGAGAAAGTGTGTGTTCTATTTATGGGGTAAGTTCGTGTACAGAGGAGAAAGAGAGACAGTGATGTGAAATTTCTTCCTTATCAGAACTGATGTGATAAGAGTCTAAAGAAAAGTCCATGAGAATCTGGTAGGTACACTGCATTCTGGGGGATAAAACAAACATTTAAAACAATCACTGAAAAGAGAATAAAGACAAAGAAAAGATCAAGTTTGTTTCCTGAATGGCTAAAACAAAGTCTTATCTACATGAAAACATGAAGAGTAACCTAGAAAGATAGTCATCAGAATCTGGACTGCACAGACTGGTATGAGACAGTTCCCAGCTGAGCCTGTGTTCTCCTGGGTCCTCCTGCTCTCCTGGAGATACTGAATGCTGCCTCACTCCAGGATTTCAAGGACAGCTCACTTCCAGTGCTCCTCAATTGGGCTCATCTGTTGCAAAGCTGATGGAGGCTTCTCTTGCCCACAATGGGATCCTAGTTCTGCAGGCTCCTAACCAGTTTTCAGTCTTCTTGGCAGCAGTAAATCTAATGAACTTGGCCACTATCGGCCATCTGGCAAGCTCTGCAGGTCCCATGTTAGTCTGTGATTCCTGCCTGGTGATTCTTGTGCATGTTTCTGGCAGGTCTAGGAGCTGGGTCTGAGACGCTGTTCCCATCCTGGGATCCAAGTCAGCCCAGCTATGGATTCTAAACCTGCTTCTCTCTCAGTATTCCATGTAGAGTCTCCAACTGCTCCTGACCCCAAAGGTTGCCTCGAGACCCAGGTCCTCCCTTATCCAATCCAGGACTAGGTAGTCAGCCACCAAGATGTCAGTTGCCACCTGGTGCAGGTCACTTGGGTCCACAAGCTAGGTTCCACCCTATGCTCCTCACACTCTCTCTCCTCCATACCCCATCTGTTGGCCAGCTCTGCTGATTCCACCTTTGCAACATCTCTCATAAATGATCACTTGTCCCCCACCTAACACTGCCCCCACCCAGGTCCATCACTTCATACCTAGGCTATTGCTACAGCCTGCTGGTGGGTCTACCTGCCTCAAGCTTCTCCCCACTCCAATCTGTCCTCTATTCAGCCACTGAAGTGATTGTTCCTAAAGGGAGGCTTTGACCATGTCACCATCCTGCCCTTCCACTCAATAACCACCAGTACAAAATACAAACACAAAAGTCATGCAAAGCCCTTTAGGACTTAGTCCCTACCTCGATGTACTCTTCTATCCAGTGACCCTGGCCTCCTGACTGTTTCCTAAACAAGACCCTCCATCTCTTGGCTTCACACATTTTCAGTGGCCAGCCCCATTTCATTGGACAGCCCCACTGTCACACTCTTCCTCCTCACCTCTGCCTCCTGCCTTCCCTAATGTTGCTTTTGTTGCTCAGTCATGTCCACCTCTTCATGATTTTGGGGTGTCCTCGGCAAAGATACTAGAGTGGTTGGCCATTGCCTTCTCCAGGAGGAAGGAGGAGGAAACTGAAGCAAACAGGGTCAAGTGACTCGGCCAAAGTCACACAGCTTATAAGAGTCTGAGGCTGGATTTGAACTCAGGTTTCCTGACTCCAGGCCTGGAAGGCTTTCCACTACACCACTTAGCTGCCCTACTGGCTTCACTGGCTCTCTTATGTCCCAACTTCATTCTCATCTATGGAAGCCTTTCCCCTCTTAATTCTAGTGCTTTCTCTCTCTTAATTAGTTCCTATTATACACAATTCCCCAATACGCTGTGAGGTCCTTCGGTAACTGTACTGCCTGTTGCCTCTCTGTGTGTCCCAAGCACTTAATGAATGTCTGTCGATCAAATATCTTAGTGACAGATGTCTTCCAGGAGCTTTCATCTTCCTCCTCTGCCAAGCACACTGGTCCAGGTAACTGTACTGTCTGGTGCCTCTCTGTGTGTCCCAAGCACTTAATGAATGTTTGTCGATCAAATATCTTAGTGACGGATGTCTGCCAGGAGCTTTCACCTTCCTCCTCTGCCAAGCGCACTGGTCCAGGAGTCAGGAAGACTGACCTTGGGGAAGACCTTTTGTTGCAACAATTCAGCTAGCAGCTACTGTGGGGGTGAAAGTCCAACACAAGCCCAACAACAAGAATGCTGCCAGCATACGTTCTTTTGATCTGCTTTACTAAGTAAGTGCCATTAAGGGCACTTTACTTTAAGCCAACATATACATATAAATTCACTTAATTCAGGAAGAAAACCCAGCAACCTGAACTTCAGAGCAAATACAAATATGTGACAAACATACACAATATAAACAGACCAGATCACAATTCATAGTTACCAAGAAACCATCAACATCTGGGTTGATGAGCCAGGAGGCTCTTAGAGCAGCTCCCAGAGTCCTATGCAGATATTCCTCCAGGAGTGAGCGCCACAAGCAAAAAACTCTGTTCTCTCTTTTTATACAGTCTTTAGACATTATCAAACTTCATCTGAATGACCAGAACTTAGGGGCATACTCTTGGCTCTGCTCTTAGCAACTCCCCTTTGGGCCCTGGGGGCTTCACGTCCACATCTACTTAGCACTTAGTAATTAGAGGTTGGTCCTGGGGCTTTGCTCCTAGTAAGGCTCAATCAAAGACAAATTAATTTAGCATTCTAAAACAGTAAAAAAGTCCCAACTTAATTAATATTGCACCTAGGCTCACATCAAGCCTCACACACTCATAGCTACGTGATGCTGGGCAAATCCCTTAATATCTGGGTCAGTGTTCTCAACTTATATAAACTGAGCATAATGTCTCTGGGCATGGCCGAGTCAAGATGGCAGAGTGAGGAAGCAATGCAGTGACCTCCTCTCTACAAACAGCTAAGGAATCTGAACAATGTACCAGACCAAATTCTGAAGGGGAAAACCAGAAAAATCTGTGATTCCTGGGTCCAGGTTGGCACAGGGAGGAAAACAGGAGGTTCATGGACCCTGGGAACAAGACTAGTGGGGAAGACACTGCACAAGGAGCATTCCTGCAATTAAATCCTGAGTAACAGGGCAAGGAGATTCAGACCCAAGTCAGGGAACTGCAACAGGATGGCTGCCACTGGCAGCTCTCTCACCCTCTACCCAGGCCCAGCTCATGTAATCAGGGTCAAGGGAATCTGTGCCAAGAACTGGAATTTCTGAGTAGGGAGCCCCTGGGGAATGAAACAAGGAAGAGTAGAAGCCTGCAGAAGCAGGGGTGTGGCTCGGGCCTGGGATGCCAATCAAGGTCTGTCTTCCAATGTCCAGCCCAACCTGCAGTGGAATAAGAAGGCAGGAATCCCAAAATAAAAGAAACTTACCCTCTCTGAGCAAGCCAGAACACAGTAGTTGGCCAACAGAGAGAGAGCCTGTCAGCAGTCCACTTATGTGTAGACTCAAACCGAGGTCAGAAACTTACAGAGCTCTGAGCAGAAGGGCAATGATTCAATTTCGCTCTAGATCAGATCACGTTGGGAACATCAGAGCTCACAGTCCTCTCTCCTGCCCCTGAGATACTGGAATAAGATAACCCCCAGGACCCTGAGGAAGCAGCAAGAACAGGAGCCCAGACATTCCCTCCAAGGTGCTGCAGAGCAATAAGGCTGAAAGAATGAGCCAACAAAAGAACGTCACCATAATGAATGGTCATGGCACTAGAGGAAGTGGAGACACAAATACAGAAGAGTGACTTATACCTATAAGCACTGCCTCCAAAAAACACAGCTTGGGCACAAATTCAACCAGAATTTCTGGAAGTCTGGAACCAAAAGTTAAACATGTTTGTAAGTGGAATGAGAGTGTTTGATGGGGAGAAAAAAAAAACGGAAAAGAAATCAGTGGTGAGGGAGAAAGAATCAAGGAGTTAACAGATTGCTACTAGGGGTACAAAACTATGGCCAAGCAACAAACTCTCTAAATCTTTAATTCAACAAATAGAAGCCACAAGGCAATAACAAACATTAAAATAAATTCGAAAGGTTGAAAAAAAGCAAAAGAAAATGTCAGGTATCTCACAGTAAAAAGAAACGCACGTAGAAAGAACGAGGAAAAAATTAAATGACATTGGAGTATCTGAATGCCATTTACAAAAAGAGCGTCCATATGAGATTTCAAGAAATCTTAAAACTGCCCAGATGTCTTACAACTCGAGCAGAGCAGAAAGTCAAAATAAACTACAGTTCACTTCCTGAAAGAAACCTCTGAATGAAAACTCCCAGGAACACCACTGACAGAAACACAGAGCCAGCAGGTTTTAAATAACAGGTGAATGAGAAAAATACATCAAGCAGTCACAAAAACAAACAAAAAACCAAAAAACCAAGGCCAGAGCTTGGAGTAGGATATGAAGAAAGTAAAGGATGTGGTCTTATAATCAAAAGTCATTTACCCAACAAAACTGAGTACAATGATATAGGAGGAAATGACCCTTAAGGAAAGGACTTCCAAGCATTCTTGATGAAAAGACCATAACTGCAGAGACCTTTTGGAGTTCAAACACAACTGAAAAGAAACATAAGAAAGTAAAGAAGTTTGAACTAGCCTAAGGGGAATAAAAAAATAAAGGATAAACTGCTTCTATTCAAATACAGGGAGGTGACAAGTGTCCCCTCTGATCTGTCTCAGAGCTCAAAGAGGGAATCAAATTAGAGAAGACCTGGGAGAGGTTCTCCTATGTCTTGATCTTAAGGAAAAGATGGAAAGAGAGGAAGAGGAATACACTCAGGTGGGTGGATGGAAAGGAAGGTTAGTAAATAGTATGTCACATGATGATGGGGCATAAGGAGACATCTGTACCAACAGGGAAGTGGGAGTGGGTGGAAACATCTCACGTCTGAACCTTAGCCCTCTAGTCAAAGGAAGAACACACAGCACAGAGTTCTGTACAGAAATACATTTGACTCACTAGTGAAAAGGAGGGAAAGGAGAGAAAGGAGAGGGAGAATTAGGAGGTCAGATTATGGCAGGGTTTAGGCCTAAACAAATTAAATTCTGTTTTTATAAATTTTTAATTCTTTTCGAGGTGGCCAAGAAAGAGGATCTGAGGGTGGGCATTGTAGGTTTTTTTTTTCAGGTGGACCACACATCGTGTGTAACGGGTTTTGTTTTTCTTGTGGTCTCAGTGTGCGGGAGGGAGCAGGCAGGAGGATGATTAGGTGGACCTTGACTGATACAAACGTATCTATTCATATGTGTCTATACACACACTGGAAGTCTGATTAATGCTACGATCAATCGTTTCCTGAGCCTGAGGAGTCGTGATAACGCGTTCCTTACCTCTTGATAGAGAATTGATATTCAAAGTACCAGCCTATAGAATATTCTTTAGCTACAACCACTGAGCTTCACTGCACACATTCTTGTCACAGGGGCTACTTTTGCTTGCTTTCTCAATGACTGGAGGAGGGGGGCAGGGTGTGGCAGGAAGGGAAGGGGGAGACGGCTAATTTCTGATATAAAAAATTTGAGTTTAAAAATGAGGTAAAAAATGTTTTCCCCCAAATATTCCAGAGTACTTAAGTACAAATAAGGTGGAGATAATTATGCCTACCTTCCACAGCTGCTTGTGAGGGTCAGACGAAATACTGGTAAGGTTCTTAACTCAGTGTTTGGCACTTAGTAGGTGGCTGATAATAAATGCTGGTGTTCTTCCTTCGGCCTGTTGAAATTAGACTGACCATTCACCTGAAGGCTGTCAAAGGTAGCAACCTCCACATCTGAGCATGGGCCACTGTACTTCCTGTCACATCGTTAGGCTAGTTTGCTTTGTTTTTTCCCCTGAAACATGACCAAGCTGTCCTAAGGCCCTGACTTGCATAGCGGGCAAAGGCCCCATGTGCCTCCCTCCAAGCAGTATTCTAAGGATGTCTAGATGAATTAGTGTGGTTGTCTGGCAACCAAAAGGCATAAAAGTCTACCCATGTGAAATCAGGATGCTTCAGATATGACAGATTTCCCCAAATGGCACACTGCCACACCTTGCTCTGCTCACCAGATGGGCTCCCACATGGAGGTGAGGCCAGCCTTGTCTACTCAAGTGAAAGCCTCTCATGTCCACACTGAATGTCCTTTTATGCTATGCTTAAATGGAGCTCCTTTTCCTTGTTGGATGACCCAGGAGTTTCCTTTTTCTTTAACATCTAAATTGAGTATTAGCTTGAGTCATTTCCATGGATTACTCCCTTCCCAGGTCAATTCAGGAGCT
>CM053625.1:329613739-329629086 GCA_028646595.1 Phalanger gymnotis | reverse complement strand
CTCAGGGCAGGCAGAACTCCTGGATTCCTAAAGGGTCCTGGGTCTGAAGGCAGGAGCTGGGGGCAGGGAGACAGGACACCTGATAGGAAGGCTGAAAGCAGAACTTCTGGGTCCCTATGAGCAAAGTCTGAAGTTTGGGAAAGTGTGACCCAATGGAAAATCTGGGGAGGGAGACCTTGGACATTTGGGAAGTGATTGAGAGTCTAGAAAAGTGTCAGGGTGAGGGAACAACTCCAGTGGTCAGGGCAGGGAGGCAAGCAAGCTCCCAGTGGACCTGGAGGACACTTACCTGAAGTCAGATGAGGAGGATGAGATCCAATGACACCTGCAGCCAGAAGAAGGCAGGACCTGTGTGGAGCCCTGACTCTGGCTTACCTGGGACCTGCACCCACAGACCTGGCTTTCAGAAGGAAAAGAGATCTCAGCTCCAGGGAAGAAAGCAATCTCAGAGTCAAGACTTCTGCTTCCCTCCAGTCCTCTCTGGAAGGGATCTTTCTCTCCCAAGAGCCCCACTCTGCCCAGCCCCTGAGAACCCCAGGATGAGCCCTTTCTTTCAATCACACCCAGGGCCACTCTGCTGCCTCTCTTCCCCAAGCTCTGCTAGCTATCACAAGGAAAACCTCAGATCACAGGAAATGCCTTTGCTGCTGGAATGATCAACTCTAGATTCCTTCCAGGCCTCCCAACTCCAGCCCAGGGCTTTATTCCATCTGGGTACCCTCTACCAGGCTGGTCATCTCTGAGAGCTCCTCCTCCCCCATCTCTCCATCCTCTCCCTCTCCCCCTCCCCCTGCTCTGGGACTCAGACCCTCTCACTTTCTAGCAGAAAGGCTGCCAAGATAAAAGTTAGGCACCAGACTAACTGAAAGTAGAAAGGATGTACTTTGAGATGCTGGCAGCAAGTAGCCCTTGGGAAAACTCCAATTCTATAGACCTTTTTTTTAACTGTAAATCAAGATTGTATTGGACTGAGTTTCTCCTAATCTAAATTAGATTGTGGGTTCATCGAAAGTCAGATGTGTTCTTCCATAGCAATAACCGGGTTATTTGAACCTCTGCAGGAAGATCAGACCTTAAAGCAAAAAACACTTCAAATTTAGCATTAAGATGATATCTTTAGGAACTGTAAGAATAAGAATGAAATGTGTTTGGAATAGAATCACCCTGGATGGATAGACAGATGAAATGATTTTTCCGTATAAGATAATTCAGAAATACATGCAACTGAATTGATGTCATTTGACTGGTAATTTTGTTTCTTGCTTAAAGAGGTAACATTTTTTATGTTATTATTATGCTTCCATTTTTTTTCATTGGGATTTTTGGGAAACTAGTGCATAAGAAATGCAGTAAATTTGAAAAATTAAAATGATGCAAATGTATCCTTAGAAAATTAATTCCTCCTTTGATCTGGTTGCTGTGAAATTATTTGAGTCTTCTGGTACAAAATGACTAATACGGAAATGCCATACATAATTTTATACATGTAACTTATATCTGATTGCTTACCATCTCTGGGAAAGAGGAGAGGAGGGAGGCAGGGATAGTAAGGCCTTGCCAGGCCTTTATTTGCTCTGGCACCTCTTTTCTCCTAATAAATGAACTTAACTGAAAAGAGACAGGAGCTTGGGATTCAAGCAGGGATGCACTTACCAGACCCCCAAAGGGGAGATAGCAGGCTGACATCAAGAGCTCTAAGCCAGGACCAAAGCACCTGGAACAGTCCTCCAAGGGTCATAAAGAAGCTACTTATTATGATGAATCCCACTTCTGACACCAGAAATGTCAATTGGGCAAAGCCTACCCCTCCAAATGCAGAAGAGTCAAAGATGAATTGAAATCAGAAAAGTTTTATTAGAGGAAAATAAGACCACTGAAGTTGAGGCACCCCAGTACAAAGTATGAAGAAGCTGATTCATTGTGGCAGAATGAGTAATTGAGGTACCTGTCCACTGACCAGAGGGGATGGAGGTATAATTCAAGTGCAAAACCTGAAGCATGTATTGGGTGAGTATAGCACATACAGATGCTCAGAGAACAGGAGAACCTAGTCTGGCTGTTCCCTAGATTGGGGCCTCAGGGAGTGCTTTCTATGGTTTTACATACAACAAAGAGAGGCAGGAGGATCATGTGAATGCAGAGTACCTAAGACCAGGATGTTTGTTCAGGCTGTATCCATTTGGGGCCAGTATGGACCACTTTGAGCAGGCTTTGTGGCTGCTGGCACAGTGGAGGTATTCTGGACTCACCCACTGGACACCACAAAGGATCACTGCTATCTCAAGCTTGAGCAACACTCATTCCACCTTCTGATTGGCTGATTTTGATTCCCAGGTTATTTCTGCCTCGCCTGGATGATGAGGGAGCTCAAACAAATCATTCAGATTAGTAAGCTCATTATCATTCCTTTTCCACAGAGCCCCTAGCCTAGGAGAGGCAGAGGTATTTTATGCTTGAAAACCACAAAGGGGAGGTTTGGGGAGGGGTCAGCATAAAGAGTGAGCAGTCATTCCCAAGAACACTGAGGCACAGAAGGATGTTTTGCAGGAACTGACCACTAGGCTGTTTTGGGCAACAGTTCAGCAAGGTCAGGCAGAGAACACCAGCAAAGAAACCTAGGAGTGAGCAAGACTGGCTCACTGCAGGCTCCTGATTGGCACCTTTAACAAGCAGGCTCACTCTGTGTCCAGTGCACCTGTCTGTTTCTGGTTAACTCATAGAAAACTGCCATATTCATCTCAGGGGCACTTTCACAACTGTAAATCTAAAGTTGATGGGACTTAGTTTGTCCTAAACTAAATTATAATGGGACAATGTTTAAAGTCACATGTGTTCTTCCATTAGGATAATTATGATGTGTGACCTTGTAAAGGTAATGTGGGGATTAAAATCACGCGACTACCACGAAAGAGACTGAGGTAGAGCTCTGAGCCAAAGGCACTTTATTAGAGTCCATTGTCCCCTATAATGAAGTGGATCTCAGATCTTCCTCATCATTTGAGATGCCTTCTTCTTCCAATACTTTGTTTTATAGTGTTTTATACCCAAATATGCAAAAGAGGCATGGAAAAATACAGCATCTCATTGATTGAAAGACATTGCTTGAGGGCAAAAAATGACCTATTAGCACGGTAGGGGGGTTCACAGGTTGGGTGAAGCATGAGGTATCTCCCCTGACTAAGTGTTCATAACATAGGTACAGGTTGGACAAGAGAGAATGGTACAGAGGTGCAAGAATAACTTGGATCCAAAGAATCAAGCAATCCCATCCCTGGTGGCTTTGGACATGGAATTTGAGTAAAACAGCAAGAAGATATCATTGTCCATATTCTTGTGGTTGCCCAGGTGAGCCTCAGAATGTGGTAAACAAGTAATGAACATTACATTAAAGTTTGAGGCCCACTATAAGAACCTAGCTATCCCTCTATGATTTATGAAGAATATCAAATTGATTGATACTGACTGGAATAGAGCAAGGCTCCAAATGAATGATTTCTCACAGTAGGTCAGATCTTAATGCAAAATATGTATAAAATTTGATATGAAGATGATGTTTAGAAATTGTAAGGAAAAGAAATAAAAATATAATTGGACCAAAAAAAATCCACCCATCACAATGTGAAAGAGATCCTATGAGGAAAACCCACAGGAATACTGTAGTCATATTCCAAAACCCTTAGCTTAAGGACAAAATATTGTGAGCAACAAGAAAAAAAAGCCATTTCCATATGGCGGTGCCACAGTTAGAACCACACCAGACCCAGCAGTGACACTAAAAGACCATAAATCTGGAAACATTATATATTGAAGAGTAAATAAACAGGGGTTCCAGATAAAAATATCGCACTCAGCAAAGCTAAACCTAATTCTGAATGACAAAAAAGGTATTTAATGAATTCTCAGACTTTAAGGATTTTGTTAATAACAACTAACAAACAAACAAACAAACAAACCCAACAGCAAGCTGAACTTAATTTGACATACAAGAGCCAAGAGAAATGTAAGGTACATACCAATGCCCAATTACAAGGGACTCAATAAGGACAGAGTGGTTACCTTTTATAAATGTAAAATGTAAAACCTATGTCTAAGACTGTTATTAGTAATTGGGTAGTTCATAAGAAAGATTGGGGTAGACCAGAGCATGATACAACTTTAGAAAGTAAAACCATTCAGGAACAGATAAGAAGAGTAATTATCTCATACAAACGAGGTGCCAGAGGAAGAACCAACACAGAAGAATTACATGCAGGAGGAGGGTTGTCAGTTCTGGAAATCTACTTTCATTGGGAATGGGTTCAAGAGTGAACAATACATATATATCTAAAAGTGTATAAAAGTCTTCTCAATTCAGAAAGAAATAAAATGCTAAGGGGATGAGGGGAGTGCCCCGTCCAGCAGGGCCAGTTAACGTGGGGTTCGAGGAGGACCCAGCCTGAAAGGGGATGGGTGAAAAAGGAGGAGCCGGAGGCTGCAAAGTGTGGCTGGCAAAAAAAGACTTTATTCAGCTCTCAGCAGTGCTTATATAGAGCTAGCAAGGAGAAAGGGCGGATGTAGGCGTGAGGAGCTTTCTGCTGGGCGGAGCTTGACTCCAGGGATTTCCGCTGGGCGGAGCGTACTGTTGCAAGCCTGTCCTTGGAAACATGTGTTCAGGGTGTGCTTATCTGAGGGGCCTGGGGCTCAGCATAAAATGCTGGCTTCCAACAGGGGAGAAGTGAGGATTAGGGAGAAGTCTTTAAAAGAGAGGGTGAGGAATATGTTAAAGGTGGGGAATAAAAGGGTTTTTGTGATGTGTGAGGATGGGAAGATAAGGGAAGGATTGTTGGAGCTGGGTGGGTCAAGAAATAGGAGGGCAAGGTACTGGGTAGAAGTAAAGTAGAGGAGTAAGGAGGGATAGGAAATAAGAGATACATACACACACATAAAAACAAAGATCAGAATTAGATTTTGTTAGGGAAAGTATATGTTTATATATGTAAGTATCTAGATCTATATGTAAATATACCCATACTTGATTTTAGCCTCTGGGAAGGGGAGGAAGGGAAGAAGAGGGAAAAACAAGCAAAGTACAAAGTGCACAGCACAGAACAAAAGAAAACTTACAAGTAGCAAATAAAAGATGGACAGTTTTCAACACAATGCATAGAATTTATTATACAGGCTTTCTTGAAATGGAAACATTGCTATATATGTCGAATCCTCTCTTATGTTCTGTGGTACACATGACATGATTTTCTCTTATTTTGTATTTTTTTTCAATATGTTTCTTTTCTTCATTGTGTATTTGTTTTAGTGAATAATTTTTTTTAAAGTCAGACATGACCGAAGGCACTGAACAACTTTTTAAAATATCCAATAAGATTATACTCTGGACTCTTCTTTAACTTTCCATCCACACCCCACTGCTATGCCCCACCCCCACCTCAATATCATCACTGCTACTAATGTAGCAATAGGGTTTTTCTTCAGGAAAAAAAAATTTTTTTTCTATGCCACTGAGCTTTAGAGAACAAGCTATCCCAAATGTCTCCAGGAAGGAGTTAGCTGGCTCCCAAAGGACAAATCACCAGATGTGAGCCTTTCCTTTATACCTAGATCCTTCCCTTTTCAGATCTCTGTAACTTCCCAATGGGCATCAGTTTCCAGGGCCCTCAGTTGGGCACACTGTGTGCCATCTTCCACTCCTCTATATCTCACCCCCACTCATATCAAATATGTAGTTGAGCGCTGTCAAATTCACCCTTTCACCATCTCTGGAATACACTGCCAATCTGGTGCAGGCCCTAATCACCTCACATCTGGACTATGGCTACAGCTGCTGGGAAGTCTACCTGCCTCAACACTCTCCAGGCCATACCCTGGTCAGCTGCCAAAATGATCAAAAGGTAGGGGAGTCTGACCATGTTATGCTCTCATTGCATAAAGTGCAATTGCTTCCTGTTACTCTGTAGAATCAAATATAAAATCCTTTGTGGCATTCAGAGTCCTTCAGAACCTGGTCCCTATCCAACCTTTCCATTCTTCCTGTAGCTTAACTCCACATGCTCTTGAATCCAGTGGTACTGCCCTTTTTGTTCAGTCCTCACACAAGAAACTCGGTCCTGACTCTGCCTGTCTCCATTCCTACAATATCCTCCCTCATCTCCACCTCCTGCCTTCCATCAAGTCCCATCTGAAATTCTACCTTGTAGAAGAAGCCACTCTACTAGCTATTTAGAAAACTGGGCATTTTGACCTGAGCCTATAGGTAAGAGGAAGTTGCTGCTAAAACTCTTTGGCTCTCACTTATGAAAATTGTAAGATTGTTAACTATTTGGGTTTTTGGGTTATTTTTAATGATAAAACCTAAAACTGGCGATTGATTACTGTGTGTGTGTGCATGGAAAGGAGGGGATGAGGCCTTATCCAGATTGGCTCTGCCCATTCAGAGCAGTCCCAAAGGCTAGTCAAAACGCCCACAGCCCACAGCCCACAGCAGCTTTAAGGGTAGATGGGGTGGTGAGGAAACCCCTTTTGAGGGTTTCTTGTCAATCCCTCTGATTTTGTAAACTGCCAAAAGAGATTGTTTAGGTGATGGAGATCCAATGAACTTGGATTTCTGAGAATTTACAAGTATATAGAAATTATTGGCTTTTATACCAGGACAAATTTTTAATTTAAGATGTAAATCCTGGTAAATTTTCCCTTAAGCCGCGATTAGTGAAACTTGCTGTTTGATGTAAAAACTCGTAGGACCATAACTGATTTTGAGTTGTCTAATGGGTCATAATAGTCCATCAATAAATCAAGAGTCGATAATCCACCATCTGAAAGAAATGCCACAAGCTCCTCAGAGAGAATGTGATATAGGCAGAGGTCTGCATTTGGCAAAGCTGAGAGGCCAGTTTTAGCCTCATTCTAAAATGGGATCCTCCTGAATCAGTTTCCGCATTGTGTCCCTTTGAAAAGGAATGTTAAGCACCTGGCTATGAGGTGCAATTGATACTGAATGGTTTGAAAACTGTGAATTACCTGAATTCAAAGAGAAAGAAGGATGTTTTATAATGTCATACTTGATATAATCATGTTCCTGCTTTATCCTTTTATGCCAAATTTCTATATTCAGAACAAATGGTTAGTCAAAGATAGGAGCACATTGCAAACATGTGAGATCTTGCTGTTTTGGCCTGAATATGTAGTCAAACAATAAATTTACTCCAACAACTGGGTAAATTAATACTCAGGCTTATCATCTGCCTGCCTGCACAGCCATGTGAATGACTATCCCATAGTTCAAGGCTGGGATAGGATAAGGTGTGTTTTAGATTTGAGGAATTCAGAGTAAACTCATATTCCTTTCTATATCCTAAACAACTTAGTAATTAAAGTATTCAGTTAGTTACTAAAACTAAATCAGAAACATCTTCCCTTTGGTTTGGAGAAGAGAATTTCAGTGCAATCAATTTTCTTAGAGGGAGGTTACCTCATTACTTAAGTATCCTCCTAAGTCTTTTGTTATAATTAGAATGAAAGTCAGTCTCTGGAAAATTCATTTGTGTAACTATTGAACCCAGGGGTGTAAAACTTCTATCTGAAAAAGCATTTTTACTTCCCAATAGCATCTGATCCTCCTAAAGGAATTGGAATCTGAAAGGAAATTCTAATGGGGCTCTTGCTGTCTTTCTTTGTTTTCCCCCTTTCTTACATCACTTTTAAGTCCCTCTGTATCTAGGCCCTGCACATGAACCTGCTTGTCAGATTTGTGTCTTCCAGACTATGAGCCATTCACCTATGGTTGATAACAAACAGTGGGTACCAGCTCATGTCCCCCCATTATCCCCTGGATGCAGCCTGTGCTCAATCTCCTTTCTGGGACTTCCTTGAGGCAGAGACAGCTGTACAGCCCTTGCCAGCAGGAAGGGGTTTCAGAAGCACAGACTGTCCCTTATCCCAAAAGATATTGGGTCCCATTTCTTTGAGGAGGGAGTAATGCGGTGTTAATGATGGACGCGCAAAAGACTATATCTCTGAAAGCAACCCAATCCTGAATTTTCCCATACATTTCAGTAGCCCAGATCACTAGCATCTGGCATTGCACTTCTTTAGGACTGAAACTTAAACTGACATTTTCCAATCCAGTAGCCACTTTTGAGGTTTCCAAATTTGCTTACATATTGAGTGCAGTACTTTATTTACTCTTGTATGAAAATTTTCATGTTTTATTTTTTCAAGTACGTGCAGAAACAATATTTAAACCATTTTGAAAAAAAATTTTGATTTCCTTCACTCTTCCCTTTACTCTAGGATTGTGGCATGAAACTATATATGTGCAATACAAGATAATCCTATGCCCAATGCCAGCAAAGGGTTCCTTATAATCTCCTTCTAACCAGTTGTCTGATCCCTTTACTGTCGGTGATCTGAGAGCTCTCCAAGCTGCTGCTCTTGCCTTGGTGAGGAATGGCCTTCACCACACTGTTCTCCATGTCCAAACACTGTCATTTTTCCTGCAGCCTCCTAAATTGTCTTGGGTTGGAAAATTGTTTCATCCTGACTTTTTGTTGGTTCTTCCTCTCCAGAATTGGATTCAAGTTCTTTTGAGGAGGATTTGGGAGAGTTCAGGCGAGTTTCTGCCCTCGCTGGGACATCATGGCTCCACCACCCTTCTTAAAGTCATTAATATTGTCTTTACTTAATGACACTATATATTTCTGCAGACTGGAAAAAAAATTATTGCCCTCTTGTATGTCTTTTGTCTGCCTACCTGACTTGACTAGACTTAAAAAAAAAAAACAGAGAGAGAGAGAGAGGGACTGTCTTTTTGAAGGCTTTGTAAGTTGTGGAGAAAAGTGTTCATTTTCACCCTATTTGCTTTGTCTGATCTGACCACAGGAAACAGTCTATTTAGATTTAACAAGGCACAAACCATCTTCTTCAGAGGAGTCCCAGGAGTACCCTTTGACTGTCCAGAGACACAGATGGTATATGACCATCAGCCCAGAAGCCTCTTATGTGGTTGTTTGCTCCTTTCCCTTCCCTTGCCACACAGATGGAGCAGGAGCAAGCATGGGAGACTGGTTAAATAGAAATGGCAGGGCCACTTACCTGCCTAGAAGGGGCTGCTTTTTCACACAATGGTTCTGCTCTGCCTCAAGTCCAGCAGGGGAAACCCATTCTCTTTGTCATGATAGTTGGGTCACAAAAATCAGTGAATGAGAAGTTTCTTGATTGTCATAGGCAGTAACCTGAACATAGGCTAATACATACATATAGGTGGCCTACAGCAGACCACAAAATTTCCTCAAATTACCTCAGTTTTTATACCCTTGATCAAACACCTCTGATTTCTTCCCTTTGCCAAATATTTTCCTTCAGCTTACATAATATTGATTGGAGCTCTTTTTCTAATTCTGGATACATTCCATTTTTGAGAACAACCAGATGTCTTCCTTCACAGTTTATGAGCCTATTTCCTCCTTTTTTGGTTTTGCAAATTGATGGGATAGCATGATTTATTTCCCCTTATTTCACTATTCTGTTATAATCAGACACAAAATTCAACCTTCACCAGTAACCTCCATGTTCCAGAGAAAGGAACGTTTTTGTGGAACACATTCATAAGGCTTATTCCTAGTATGTATTGAGAAAGGAACTTATAATTTTCACATTAATTGATATATGTGTAATGAATATACTAACAATTTAATTTTTTAAGAGCTGGATGTCTGGCTTGGCTCTCAGAGCTCATAATGCAACTTAAACTGATTAATCAAAACCTGTTTCCCTCACAGAACTCTAGTTCTCTACTTTAGGGGCAGTGGTCACAACTTCCAAAGACATCATGTTGTGGGACTTGTGACTTTCTCATCGGAAACCACTAAAAGATTGTTTGAAATCCACCTGCCCCCCTCTTTCCCCAGGTATGACTTAAGTATAAAACATATACTTTCACTTCAGCTAACGGAATATTCCTCACTCTGACGCTGATTAAACAATTTGATTACTGACACTCCTGTTTCTAGAACTGCTTTGTGTGGTTCCAAGCATTCTCAAGTTAGAGATTGGTCAGTAAAAATCCCGTTAACAGAATTCTCTGATGAGAGGATGAGAGATGATTTCTGGCTGGAGGCCATCTTCACACTGAGTCCATAAATGGCTTGTATGCAGAATTTTCTACTGTCTACAAAGTGCTATACTCCATTTAAGTGCCTCTCCTCATTCATGTCACTGATGAGATTTATATCTTTTATGAATTCTCTCATGTGAAAAAAGGGCCGACTTTTGCCTGAAGCCTTTACCACATGGATTGTATTTTCTCCAGTGTGGATTCTCTGATGTTTAACTAGAATGGAGCTGATTTTAAAAGCATTTCCACATTGATTACATTCATAAGATTTCTCTCTAGTGTGGCTTCTCTGATGTACTCTAAGACAGGGATTCTTTGTAAAAGCCTTTCCATGTTGATTACATTCATAAAGTTTCTCTTCAGTGTGGCTTCTCTGATGTACCTAAAGGTATTCCCCACATGTAAAAGCTTTACCACACTGATTACATTCATAAAGTTTTTCTCCAGTGTGGATTCTCCAATTATTAACAAGATTGGAGTTGCCTCTGAAGGTCTTTCCACATTGATTACATTCATAAGGTTTCTCCCCGGTGTGGATTTTCTGATGTTTGGCAAGATGACTCCACTGCATAAAAGCCTTTCCATATTGATTGAATTCATAAAGTTTTTCTCAATTGTGGATTTTTTTATGTTCTCTAAGATTGGCCCTCTGTATAAAAGCCTTTCCACACTGATTAGATTCATAAATTTTCTCTCCAGTGTGGATTTTCTGATGTTCATTAAGAAAAGTTCTCTGTGCAAAAGCCTTTCCACACTGGTTACATCCATAAGGTTTCTCTCAAGTGGGCATTCACTGATGAAAAGCACAGATTTCTCTCCCAGTGAAGTTACAGGGACCATCATCCATGAATCTTTTCTCTTGAGATTCTTCCAAAGAAAGGCTTAGTTCTGCAAGAGTGTTCTTCACTTCAAGTCTGATATTTCCTTCTGAAAGAAACAAACATTGAAATGTATTTGAGACATGAACTCAAACCTATGATTTAGTATGCTCTGTCCACAGGAGTAGAAAGTATTCCATACTTCCACTCAGTCTTTCCTTTTCACTTGCATTGGTTGCACTTTCGATCCTTTCTTCACAGATATAATGCCATTTGGTGCACACATACTAAATATTCAAATTATTTCATGATCTCTCATATTCGTAACTATAATGTAATTTCCCTAGTAACAACTTTCAACCTTTTTTTTCTGTTTCAGTATTTGAGGTCATGAATGAATGAATGAGGTCATGAAGAATACAGTACTGTTTTTTGTATTTATCAAAAACATGAAAGATTTTGTTCTGGCCTATTAATATTTTTCAAAAGAAATTTTTTTTTGTAAGTCAATCAGGGTCAAGGGACTTATCCAGGGTCATGCAGCTAGTAAGTGTCAAGTGTCTCTAGCTAGAGTTGAACTCAGGTCCTCCTGATTCCAGGGATGGTACTCTATCAGCTACGTAACTTAGGTGCCCCTTGGCCTACTAATTTATTTTGATAGTGATTATTTGATTACTTATTTTTTAATTGTCTCTAAATGCTTCTGCCCACTAAAATAAAAATAAAATCCTTGTAATAATGATTGCACACGTAGAACCTATATCAGATTGTTTACCATCTCAGGGAGGGGAAAGAGGAAGGACTGAAAGAATTTTGAATTTTAAATTTAAACAAATGTTTAAAAATTGTTTTAATATCTAATACAAGAAAATAATATATTATATTACAAAATAAAATCTCTACTAAAAAAATCCTCATAATAAACACAATGTTAAAAATGTACAATATTTCCAGTCCCTGAAGATATGTGTCTCATACACAAATTTGGGTCTATCATTCTTTTGTAAGGAAGTTGGACAGCAGGCTTCACTATTAGTCTTCTTGAAACCTTTTCCCATATAGGGTTTAACAAACCCTTTAGAGGTTCTAGACAGTTTTCCCAAGGATTTGAACTAAAAATTGGTCATTGGTACCTTAACCAGTAAAGAATCACTCAATTTTATTACTAATATATTTAGACTCTGGTACAACAACCTTTGCATACTTCAACCATAATAGGATTCTTTCTGCAATGGTTCCAAATCATGATGGTCAGGCATGTAATCCCTTTGGGGTTCATGCAACGAGAACATCTCACTCTGATTGCCTCTGACTATGCACAACATATTCTTCCCATTTATCAACTCAACACCAAATTGCTTCCAAACTTGCAAGAAAGTTGGACATTCATGTGCAAATGATGACAGACATGAACAGACCCTCACTGGCTGGCTGCCACTGTACCAGAGTAGTCCTCTCATTCCTGGGTTACCTTGTAATCACATCTCATCAAACCTGTAATTACCAGATCAAGATGTTACTCTGGTTGGCATTCTTGCAGCGGATATAAGAGGCTCTTTGGATCATGATTGCTGTGCATGTACAGTAGATGCCACAAAGAAACCATCCTGGTCCCCCATAATCTTTCTACAAAAACCAACCTTAAAGTGCCCCTCATCACAATGCTAAGGTTGTCTTCTGATGTGAACCTTTATTATTGACTTCCCTGTCAGCTTCTCAAAGGAACTATTTGGCAACACAGATTAGTCATTCAGTAGAGTTTCAATGAAAGTGTACTAGGTTTTTCATAGTTAGGAAAAAGAAAGTTATGCCTGAAGAAATCCTATCCTTACAATGGAAGTTTTGAATGTAAACATTGTTTTTTTAAAAAAAAATTCAGTGCAGTTGATTTATCATTTATGCATTTATCATTTAATATACTACTTGTCATGAGCAATTACAAAAATAAATCATTAAAAGAGTAACCATCAATTCATTTTATTTACTGGTTAGGGAATTAAAAGAAAATAATTTTCATCATTTGGGATTGCCATTGCATTGCTGAGAAAAGTTAAGTCATTCACAGCTCTTCGTGAAACAATATTTCTGTTGCTATGTACAATGTTCTTCTGGTTCTATTCACTTCACTATGCATCACTTCATGTAAGTTTTTCCAGGTTTTTCTGATATCATCTTGCTTGTTATTTCTTATAACACAATAATATGTCATTACAATCATATGCCACAGCTTGTTTAGCCATTCTCCAATTGATGCACATGCCTTCACTTTCTAATTCTTTTCTCTGCAAAAAGAGGTGCTATATAAATTTTTGTGCAAATCAGTCCTTGTGCCTTTTTTTGGATGTCTTTGGAATATTGACACAGGAGTGGTATTCCTGGATTAAGGAGGATGCAGAGTGTTATAGGCCTTTGAGCAAAGTTCTAAATGGCTCTCCGGAATGGTTGGATCAGTTCACAATTCCACCAACAGTGCACTGGTGTCCCAGCTTTCCCACATCCTCTCCAATATCCATCATTTTCCTTTATTGTTGTATTAGCCACTCTGGTCAATGTGAGGTAGCACATCAGTGTTGTTTTCATTTCTCTGATCAATACAAATTTAGAGTATGATTTCATAAGACTATAGATACTAGCTATTGTTTTTATCACTATGATTTTGATTTAGACTATTTCCCCCCAATTCCATTCTCCTCCTCATACTGTTATTATCCTCACTCCTTGTATTCTCTCATTTCCCTGTTGAACTAAATGTATTTCCATTCCAAAACAATCTCTTTTCAAGTAGATAAATTAAGAGTGAGATTCATTTTCTGTTGTTTATTCTCCAACTATCTCCATGTTTTCTTACTATATTGGGAGCTCCCTGACAGCAGAGACTTTCTTTTGCCTTTCTTTGTACCCTCAGAGCTTTAGCACAGTGTCTAAAAGACAAAGTGCTTGATCAGTCTTTACTGATTGCTTGACTGGTCCCAGTGCTGACAGCAGGCCCCAGCCTTGACCTTAATCCCTGCATTCTGGTCTCTCTCCTGGTTGTCAACTGCATGTTCTCATTTCCATTATATTTCTCTCTGTTTCTTGCACTCAGTCACCTCTAAGTAGTCATCTTTGTTAGGTTCTAACTCTGATGCAACCTGACCAGACCCAACACTGAAGATCACGAAGGCTTCTTTCTAGGCTCCTGAAGGGTCTCACACCAGGAGACACTTTCAAGTCTCTACTTCCCAGCTCTGAAAACTGAGGATGTCATCACCTGCATGAACCTGGTCAATGATTCTTCAGGAATGGGACAGAAATTGAGCCCTAGAGATCAGAAAAAGGACTTGGGCTGATGATTTATGTAAAGTTTAGCCTTGGATTACTTCCAAGTAAAGCAGCAGCCTTCACTCATATACATGCTGTTGGATGAGAGTGAGGAAAATCATGAAAGCTGGCTGCCTGGATCCACTACAGATTTAGGCTGAACAATCTCAGATGGACCCTCATTGTGGCAAGACAATCCTTTGACATCTCCCTAACTCCCCATGCCACTCACCACAGCACCTTTTCCAAATCTTTTTATTCATCTCCAACTCTCCCTTATGGCTTGTTCTCTTCCCCTCACCCCACTCATTCACACCTTCTTGCTTAAGAACTTGGCCTCCTATTTCATTGAAAAAGCAGGATCTTTTTCAAGAGCAATCTTATTGTCCTTATCTCACATTACTCAAATGCCTTCTTTTCCTTTTTGGCTTCAGTATCAGATAAAAAGGTCATCCTTTTGCTAGCTAAGGAAAATCACTTTATGTGTGCAAATAACCCCATTCCATCCCTCATCTACCTTGGTACATTCTTCACCTAGTATCTGCATTTTTTCACTATTTTTTACTCTCTCCCACACTAAAGACACCTTTCCTGTTGTCACAAATAAAACCATTTCTCTCAAAATACTGTTTCCACAATCCGGCTAGCAGCTTCTGTAGGGGTGAAAGATCCACCCACAGCCAGCACCCAGAAAGCTGCTGGACAGCACAGGTTCTTTTGATCTGCTTAACTAAGTAAAGCAAGGTGAAGGGGTTGGCAAGCTTACTTTAATTCAGCACACAAATATCATTCACTTAGTTCAGGGAAAAAAGCCAGCACACTGAACTTCAGAGCAAAATACAAATTACAAACATCAACAGGCAGACCCAATACAGATTCATAGTTACCAACATCTAGGTTCAGCCTGGGAGCTCAGAACAAGGGCTGGCCCAGAGTCACACACCGCCACTGCAGCGGCAAAGAGCTCCAATGAAGAGGAGGCCAACCCCTGGTTTTTATATCTTTGTCAGCGTCAGGGGTGAGTCACACATGCGACTCACCCACGTGGCCTAAAATCGTCACAAATAGGCGGACTTAAACCCAGGTAGTCTAAGAGCTTCTGCTGTCCTAGACATGTAAACTAG
>CM053625.1:329595716-329613239 GCA_028646595.1 Phalanger gymnotis | reverse complement strand
TATATATTGCCATTGCAGGCTTTTTCCCAGTACCCTGAGGCATAAGCATGCTTCAGTTTGTAAAGTCCTAAAGCAAACAAACACAGTTCTCTTGGGGATGTCTCCTCCCCAAACTGCCATTGCAGACTTCCACGTGGCACCCAAAGTCCCAATTTCAAAGAAAGAGTCCAAACAAAGTTCTTTTAGGGAATGTTCTCCCCATTATGTTCCAGTCCCTGGTTCCAAGTCCTGAGGGGTGACTAGATGATAAAAACCAATGGGATGGGGTCCCTGGGAGGTCTAAGGCACTTCCTTCACCCCAACAAAAACAAATCCATGTCTCCCTCCTGGATCCCAAGCAGCCCAAGCTGAAGGGACCAAAAAGGCACTTTAAAGAGTCCTAAGCTTTTTGCTTGGAAAGGAAAAGGCCACACCTTGTTCAAATTCCTTAGGCCTTTTGTTTTGGCTGAGTTAACCTAATTCAAACCTTTTTGTAAAATCTCTGAAGAATAGGAGTAAGGAATTGGGATACTTAAGGAGGGGTTTGGTGAAAGCTGACCAATGAGAGTCGGGGCCAGAACTTCAAATCTGAATGAATTATAAAAGCAAATAATGAAATAAAAATCTTTTCACTTGTGGCCAGGTAAAATTTTTGGATTCCTAATACCTGGGCCAGAGGCAATAGTTAGCTCAGAAGTAGAGATATTCAGTGCTAGGAATATACAGCTAAATAAAATATATTTAAAGGGAATATATAAATACCAGGATGTAATTAAAATGTTTACATATTATTTGGCAATAACTGGCCATATGTGATGGATTTGGGGTGGTTTTTAAAATACCAGAAGTAATAGGATCAGTAATTTCTATATGTGATAATCTGGAAATGTACTCTCCTGTACTCTGTTCAGGGGATGTACACATTTATTTAGAATGAATAAATGTAAAATATAATTAAAATCTTCCTGGCTTTCCAATGAGTATTGTTTATTCCCAGACTAAGTATATTTATAACATAGGTACTGCTTTGTCATGTCTGGGATTCTAGGTTGAGAAGTAGGGTTTGCCTAGAATGGTATAAGGGAGCTTGCAAAAGAAAAAGTACGGAGGTGGAGAATGGAATTTCTCCTAGTCTTCTTCCATATAGCAGTTAGGAAAAATACTGGCTAATTGGGAAAACAGTGGGTTAACCCAGTAAAAAGGTTTGGAAATTTTGGGGTCATAAAAATTCTGTCTCTCTCTTTCTCTCTCTTGTTGTCTGTCTCTCTGTCCCTCTCTCCCCCTCTTTACCTCTCCCCTTCTCCCCCTCTCCTCTCCCTTCCCCCTCCCCTATCCCTCCATTCCTCCTTCCCCCCTCCCCTCTCCCCCTCCGTCTCCCTCTCCCTCTCCTCACTCCCCTCCAAAAAGATTTGAATGAAAGCAGAAAACCACCCTGCAGATCAGTGAGAGGTAGATCCATTTGCATTTAAAACCATTCATTGCTTCTAGAAAATAGAAGGTTTGTTTGGGAATATGCAGAGGAGAGGTGATTTAAAGATGTGAAGCATGATATGTTGCTTTTAATTTAATGCTTAGGATAGGTCTGAATTCGAATTCTAAATTGTCTGTGTGCAATATTTTGTCTAATATCTAGCCCGTGCATTTGAGAAATGTTTTATGTTTTATAATGGGAAGTCTGAAGTGCAGTGAGTGAAACTGTTGGGAAGTTTTGTTTTTTTTTATTCTGGGAGCAGCTCTCTCAAGGTTGAAAGACAGGTTAATCAGTAAAACAAAAGCTCTCTGGCTGGCCGCTCAAGAAAGAAAACTGAGGTTGGGGGAAGAAGATATTTGGCTCCTTTTAGTATGTAGATTGTTAGTCATTTCACTTAACTTCAAGTTTTTAAGGTTAAAAAAAAGCTGGATGAAATTGGTGAGTATAATTTTTTTTTCATTTATTTGAAATGTCTGAGGTACTACGAGTAATAGAGTGAGAATACAAAGGGTAAAATAGAAAAATGAATGGTTTGAAGTGGGGAGCTGCAAACCCATGTGCTCTTAAGAGCCACTCTCCTCTCATCTTTCCTTAGATGACTCCAGAACTTTAAGAGTCCAAAAATTTCTGCTTGGAAGGGAAGAAGCCGTACCTTGTTCAAATTCCTTAGGCCTTTTGTCTTGGATAAGCTAATCTAATTCAAACCTTTTTGGAAAATCTCTGAAGGATAGGAGTAAGGAGGTGGAATGCCTAAGGTAGGGTTTGGTGAAAGTTGACCAATGAGTGTCAGGGCATGAACTTCAAATCTGGATGAATTATAAAAGCAAGTAATGATGTGAAATAAAAATCTTTTTTTTTCCTAAATTCATTCATGGCCAGGTAAAATTTTTGTCCAGTGCTAGGATTATACAGCTGAATAAAATACATTTAAGGGAATATATAAATACCAGGATATAATTAAAATGTTTGCATATTGTTATTTGGCAATGACTGGCCATATAACACTGAGAAAAATGTATATTCCCTTCTATCCCCATTCAGTTTTCTCCAGAGGTCTGCCATATCTAACTTTTCTAAAATTCTATTCACCTCCTTAACTTCTTTCTTGTTTATTTTGTGATTAGATATGTCTGGTTTTGAGAGGGAAGATTGAAGTCCTCCACTAGTATAGTTTTGCTGTCTGTTTCTTCCTGTAACTCATTTCTCTAAGAATTTGGATGCTATACCACTTGGTGCATATATATGTATTATTGGTATTACTTCATTGTTTTTGGTACCTTTTAGCAATATATAGTTTCTTTATCTCTTTCAGTTAGATCTATTTTTTGTTTTGTCTGAGATCAGGATTACTAGCACTCCTTCTTTTTTTTTTTTAACTTCAGCTGAAGCTGAATTCTGCTCCAGCCTTTTACTTTTACTTTGTGTGTATCTTTCTGTTTCAAATGTGTTTCTTGTAGACAACATATTATAGGATTATGGTTTTTAATCCAGTCTGCTATTGCCTTCCATTTTATGGGAGAATTCATCCCATTTCCATTCTCTAAGGGCAAGCAAAGTGGGATTTCTTTTTATTTATTTATATTTTTTGGAGTGCTTCTCAGTACTAAGGCAATCAAGTGCCTTTCAGTGAGTCTTGCCTTTTGCTAATTAGGTCAGGAGAGGTGTAAACTTCTTGGGCCCTGAAAAAGGGTTATATATGCTCTGAGTTTAGCATTTCGTTTGGGGCTCACTCATTGTAAGAGTGTTGCTGTGCAAACTCTGGGTAGCCATTAAGGCGCCCCCCAGCCTTGAGAAACCCAGATTTTGGTGCTTCTCTCTCTCTCTGGTAGCTATGTATATGTTGCTATGGATGGAAAGTCAGAAGCCCTGTTTGCTGATTTGTTTCATTTCCTCTGTTTATATAAATTCTCCTTGTAACTTCTGTTTGTGTTTTCTCTGAAGTACAGGGTGCTGACTTTTTCCCCTGAACTAAGTGAATGATAAATGTATGTTTAATCAAAGTGAGATTGTAAACCCCTTAAAGTTCCCTTTCTTAGAAAAGCAGATCAAAGGACTTGTGCTAGCAGCCCTTCTGTGTGCTGGTGTTATCAGTCTTGCACAGCTACAGTAGCAGCAAGCAGCATTGTTGTTACACATTCCCAGTTATGATTACTAACTTTGTTTTTCTCTCCATCCTATCCACCCCCCCAATTTATACTTTTCTCTCTCCTTTCACCCTTTCCCTCCTTATGAGCATTTTGTTTCTGACCACAGCCTCCCTCATTCTGCCCTCCCTTCTATCCACCCCCTCTTCTCCTCCTGCTTCCATATAGAGTAAGATAGATTTCTATAACCAATTGAATGTGTATGTTTTTCCCTTTTTGAGCCAAATCCTATGAGAATAAAGTTCAAATAATGCTCACCTCCCACCTTTCTTTCACTCTACTGTAATAAGCCTTAGAGCCTCTTCGTGTGATGTAATTTACCCTATTCTGCCTCCCCTTTTTCTCCCAGTGTAATCCTTTTTCCACCCTTTAATTAATTTTTTTATATCCTTCAACTTTGCTAAAGTTCTGTATTATTTCAACTAGTTTTTTCAGTTGATTCTCTAGGGTTCTACCATCAAATTGTCTGTAAAAGTGTGATAGATTTGTTTCTTTGTTGCCTTATCCCTTCAGTTTCTTTTTTTCTTGTCACACTACGACAGCTAGTGTTGTGTAGAAAATAACAGCGAGCTGAGACCCGGGTTCATGGTAAATTTAGGGTGCGGATTTATTGGCCAAGTGAGCACCACCCAGAGTACATACTCAAAGTACACTCAAATCAGGCAGCCCCAAATTGAGGGACTACAATGTTCATAAAGGCAAAAACCACTATTACGCAATTAGAGAGGGTCGCTAGCAGAAGCAGAAGCAGCTCAGAGCTAGTTTTGGAAATATGATGAGATTCAGGAGTGTGACCCTGTGATACAGGGTGGTCAATTTCCTAGAATGGGTGGCCCTCTTAGGTTGTTATCAGTTTCCTATGACTGGGTGGAGAGTTTGGGGTGAATTTCCCAGAAAGTAACCTCTGCTTGATCAGCTATGGTCTGGGTAGAGAGACCTAGCTTGGCCAGCAGAATAGCTGCACCATAACCTAGGGTGTGTGGCCACCTGGCAACCAGGGGGCTCCTCCCCAAAATAAACCCATGCCTTACCCTAGCAAATGATCCTTGCACATAATGCTGATATAGAGAGAATATACAGAATGCTGAATCATGAGGAAGTGGGGGTCAGGGAACTAGCCTTGGGCAATACCCAGAATTATGCCTTAAGCAGTTTCAAGCCATTTCATGGTGTAGGGCAGAGACAAAGACAAGAATATAAAGGAGATTAATGATGGGCTCAAAGGGGATTAATGGTGGGCTCAAATGGTGGGCTTCATGGTATGCTTCAGTTTGGGTGTAACACTAGCATTTCTTGTACAATATTGAATAAAAGTGTTGATAACAACCATCCTTGCTTTACCCTTGATCTTTCTGAGAAGGCTTCTAGTTTATCCCTATTACAGATAATGTTTCCTTTCAGTTTTAGATGGATAATATTCAGTATTTTAAAGAAAAACAAGCTCCATTTATTCCTATGCTTTCTAGTGTTTTATAGTAGAGTTTTATAGAATTATAGTATTGTATGTACAAAACCTTTTCTGCGTTAATACAAACACATGATTTTTGTTGTTACTGACATGGACAATTTTATTTATAGTTTTCCTAATTATAAACCAGCCCTGCATTCCTGGTACAAATATAGTCTGACTTGGGTGCATGCCCTTTGCTAATATATTATTTTTTTTTAAAGTTCTGTCTTCATTTTCATTAGGGAGGTGTTTTTTGCCTGCTCTCTCTCTGGGCCTGTCTCTCTGTCTCTGTTTCTGTCTCTCTTTTTCTTGCTCTTTCTGAAGGTATCAAAACTATATTTGTGTCACAGAAGGAATTTGGTAGAATTTCTTTTTTATCTATTTTTTTTTCTTTTTCCATAGGACAATCAGGGTTAAGTGACTTGCCCAGCATCATACAACTACTAACTGTCAAGTGTCTGAGTCTAAATTTGAACTCAGGTCCTCCTGACTTCAGGACTGGTGTTTTATCTAATTTTATCTAGTATGTAGGGCCATCTAGTTGGCCCTACCCACTTTTCTGAAATAGTTTATAGAATATTGGAATTATTTTTTAAAAAATTTGGTAGAAGTCATTGGCAAATCCATGTGGCCATGGAGATTTATTTTTCCTTAGGGAGCTCATTTATGGGTTGCACAATTTCTTTTTCTAAGATAGGGTTTAAATATATATATATATATATATATATATATATAGTTTAGAACATTCAGTTCCGCAAGCTTTTGAGTTCCAAATTTTCTCCTCCTTCTTCCTCTCCCTCCTCTCCCCCTCCCCAGGATGGCATGTAATCTGATACAGGCTCTACATATACATTCACATTAAACATATTTTCACATTAGTCATAAGACAGGTTTTTAAAAGTATTCTATTTCCTCTTCTGTTAGTATGAGCAATTTACATTTTTGTAAATTTTGTATTTTATATTTTTCACTTGTATTGTCAGTTTTTTTGGCATAAAAATGTACAAAATAGTTCCTGGTGAATTTTTGTGTCAGTGCCATGTATGGATGAAAAAACGATTCCTTTCTGTTCCCATTCAATTTTCTCCAGAGATAATTTTCTGTTTCAGGTGTTTTTTGTAAACAAAATAATATCAGATCCTGGTTTCTAATTGATTCTGTTTTCCACTTCTGTTTTGTACATGAATTCATTCTATTCACATCACAGTTATGATTACTAATTGTATTTCCTTCCATCCTATTTTCTTCTGTTTATACTTCTCTCTCTTTTTACCCTCTTTTCAAAAGTCTTTTTTTCACTTCTGACTACTGCCTCCCTTAGTCAGCCTTCCTTTTTATCACTCCCATCCTTTTCTTTTATTCCCAGTTCTCAGAAGTTACATATATTATCTGTCACTGTTAATGTAAACAATTTAACTTATTAATTCTCTTATGGTTCCTCTTTAATTTTTACCTTTTTATGATTCTCTTGCATCTTGTGTTTTAATGTCATCTCTATAGTGTTTTCATTGGGAGTGCTTGAAACTCTTCTCTTTCATTAAATATCCATTTTTCCCCATGAAGGATTATACTTAGTTTTGCTGGGTAGGTTAGTCTTCATTATAATCCTAGCTTCTTTGTCTTCTGGAATATCATATTCCAATTTCACTACTTCTTTAACATGTTAACTGCTAAATACTGTGTGATCCTGACTTCAGTTCCATAATATTTGGATAGTCTATTGAAAAGGTCGCTTGCTGTATTCTCTCTTGGACATGGGAGTTCTTGAAATTGGTTATTATATTCCTGGAAGTTTTCATTTTGGGATCTCTTTAAGGAGATAATTGGTAGATTTTTTTTTCCATTTCCAATTTGCTGTCTGGTTCCAAGATAGTTGGTGACTTTTTCTTTATAATTTCTTGAAATATAATGTTTAGGTTCTGTTTTCGATCAAGGCTTTCCAGTAGTCTAATAATTCTTAAATTATTTCTCCTTGATCTATTTTCCACATCACTTGCTTTTCCTGAGGAGATATTCCAAATTTTCTAAAAAGCTTTTTCAACCTTTTGATTTAATTTTATTATTTCTTGATCTCTTATAGAGTCATTTCCTTCCACTTGGCTAATTCTAATTTTTAATCAGTTATTTTCTTCACTTAGGTTTTGTGCCTGTTTTATAACTTCAATTCTGATTTTTAATGAATTGTTTTCTTCACTTTTTGTGCCTATTTTAGCAAGTTTTCCACTTTCTTTTCAAAATTTTATTGCATTATTCTCATTTCTTTTCCAATATTTCCTTCCCTACTTTGATTAAACAAATTTACTTTTGCTTCTTTTAATCTCTTTAGCACTTCTAGGAATTCTTGTTGGGCATTTGTCTGAAGTACATGTTTCTTTGAGGCTTGGCTTATAAATATTTTCATGTTGTCTTCTTCTGAGTTTGTGTCTTGATCTTCCCTTTCATAATAGCAGCCTTTTGGGGTCAAGTTCTTTTTTTCTTTTCTTGCTCATTTTCCAGGATATTTCTTTATCTTGAACCTTATGTTATAGTTAGCCTTTACTCACCTCAGAGTTAGGGGTTTGTAGCTTTGCTGTACTGAGCTCAGTTTTTTTTTTCCCTTGCTGTCTTGCAGTGGAAAAATCTCTCACTCAGATCTTTTGTTGGCTCTGCCACTCCAGAATTTTCTTTGATGCACTATTTTAGAGTTTTTTGGGAGGGTAATGTTGGGAGAATTTGGGAAACCTCTTTCTACTCTGCCATCTTGGCTCTGCCTCACACTTTGTATCTGTTTTATAGTTATGATACTATATTGTGCACATTGTTTCCACTAGAAGAATGTAGACTTCTGGAGGACGGAGAATATTTTATTTTCCTTTATGACCCCAGCATAGTACCTTACTTACGTTAGGTTATTAATAAATGCTTGGTAATTACTGAAGATCAAGTCAAGGCTCTGACAGTGGAAATGATTGAGCGGTGAGTCACAGCCAGGAGCCACACAGGGTAAGAATGCCAAGATTTCCTCACAGGTAGATAAAGCTCATCTCATTTTAAACCTGTCCATGACTATGACTCCAAAATCAAACTCCCTATGATCCAACACCGTTCTTGTAAGTGACATTCTGCACATGAAATTCTTTCCATGTGTCTAATGTCCTTTTCATCCAACTTTTACATGTTCATTTGCTCACCCATTCAAGGCTTCTGTATGGTCAGTAATCTTGCTGTTGTGAGTAACGCAAAGGAAGTAGAGTAGTAGCATCAAATATTTATAACCTGATTTTACTAACACATTTTTCTTGAAACAACTGATAGGCATTAATATTTCTATTTTACATATAAGAAAACTGAGGTTTAGGGAGAGGGAGAAACTTTGCAAAGATCCTGTTAGAGTCAAGAATCCAAAAGGTCTAGAAATAACTTGAGCCTGTCCCTGTTTCTCGCCTTCTACTCTAAGACCAGAACAGACCAAGATTACTGGTTGAATTGTTGTGTCAATACTACAGAGAACTTACAAGAGCAAGTTCCCAGGTGAATCCCTAGAGGCATTAAGCATTCAGAGAAAGAAGAATATGAATATATAAAAAGCTGGTGGTGGTCTCTGACTTTTTCCTTTGTATCACATGGTTCTCCTTGGACTAGTTTCAGTGTTAATATATGGGAACAAACTTCAACCTTGATTTTGTGATTAAAGTCTTTATTGAGAATATATGCAATTTCATGGGGAGGCATTAGTTGACTCAGATCCCTCTATCACTTCATTGGGAATCTGATAAAAAAAAAAAAAAACATTGCACCTGGTATTTATAGCATCAAAGGAAAAGGAAAAGCAGGCTCATTTAGGCAGTTTTAGAAGCTATTACTAATGCCCTAAAAAAAATTGCCAGCATGGAGAGAGATGGACATAGGGCATTTCTTACGTATGATATTGTACCAGTTTACAGCATTGTGAAATGTTTGATGAGCAGTTTGGAATAATCAGGGTCCCAATATATACTTCTTCAAATTCTCTCATTCTGATGAATGTTGTATACAATAACAGTAATATGGTAAGGATGATCAATTGTGAAAAACTTAGCTACTTTGATCAAGAGAATGATCTGAACCATTTGAAAGTCCCATGAAGACAAATGTATCCCCCTCCAGGAAGAGAACTGATGTAATCTTCATTTATTTTTCTTGTTTATTTTCTTTTGCAACATGGCTAATACGGAAATATGTTTTGCATGACTTCACAGGTAAATACAATGATCAAATTTCTTGCCTTCCAAAGGAAAGATCAGGGTCAAGATGGAGGGAGTGAATTTTTAAATGAATGTTAAAAATTTTTTCTTACATTTAATTTGGAAATATTTAACTAAATAAAAATATATGTAAAAACAAGTAAGATAACTATAAAATAATACAACTATAACAAATTTAATTTTTTTTAACTTCAGGAAAAAAAATAGAAACTAGTCTGGAATTTAATTAGCTCAATTAAATGGTTTTGGTACTTCAAAATAACATTGATGTGTTGGTGAATTGACCAATAGACTAATTTCCCATGGATGTAGCAAGTATAAAGTGGATTTTCTTTGGGATAGCAACAATTCAGCTGTTACTAGTATGAAAAAATTCCTGGCCTTCAAGAGAAATAACATCTCCTTAAGCCGCTTAGCTAATCTTATCCTGTTTTAGAATCTGATAGTGCCTGGCACATTGTAAATATTTAATAAATGCTTGTTGATTGATTTTTAGGACTTTGTCACCTTAAAGAAGTCTGATAGAATACTTTCTTTTTCAGTTTTTGAGAATAACTTGTGTAGTATGAGTAATAAGTGTTCTTTTCAAGTTTTAAAGAAGTTACCTGTCAATATGTCAGAACCAAAAGTTTTTTGTTTTTTCCTTTTTTAGTTCTTTTATACTCAGGTTCTTTTCCTTTTCAAAAGCAGATTATTTAACATTCCTATTTGGTTTTCTGTTACTTTGTGTCTTTTATATTTTTTAAGGTCATTCTCTATATCTTTCATGTTTTCAGCTTTACTAAGCATGTAACTTTGTATTGTAGATATTGAGAATTATTTTTATTCTGATGTGGTTTATCTTTTTCACCATATATTTTGTAATTTTCTTTTTCCTCCCTCTTTTTTAATCAAGTTGGCTGAAGCTATATCAATTTTGTTAATCATTTAAAAGAACTAAGTTTTAGTTTTATGTATCATTTCTTTTGGGTTTCTAATTTGTCTCTCTGTCCTCCATCAGTATCTCATCTTTTGATGTTATTTTAAGCTCAGTGATTAGTTGACTTTCTAAATGCTTATTTAATTATAAATTTATATAATTTATAATATAATTATGTATAATAAATTTATATAATTTCAACAATATAATTTCCTTTAAAATACATATTAAACTTATTAATCCTCTCCTTTTCTATTTTGTTAATGTATGTTTTTAGGAATATACTTTTTCCTCTGAGGATTGCTTTAGTTGTTGTATCCCTGGAAATTTGGCATACATTTTTGCCATTGTCTCTCACAAAATTATTGTTTCTATCATTTATTCTTGAGTACATGTATTATTTAGGATGTCTACATTCTGGTCTTTGTGTTTTCTAAATAGATGAATATTTTTACTGCATTATGGTCTGTAAAGAATGCTTATGCTATTTCTGCCTCTTTCTATTTCTTTGCACTTTATCTCTGCACCCTAATACATGGCCAGTTTTTGTAAAGTGCCATGCAGTTCTGCAAAATGCATATATCCTTTAGCAGTCCCATTTAAGAGACACTATAGCTAGGCCTCTGGGAGCCAAGATGGCAGAGTCAGCAGGAAATCATCTGAACTTGACCATATTCATCTGCAAACAACTACAAAATAGTACCCAAAATGAATTTTGAAACAGCAGGGCTAGAAGAAAGATGGGAGTGATACAATCTTCTAACCCAAGAAACATGGAAAGTTAACAGGAAAGTTCTGTTTCACTTGGGTAAAAGGGCAGCACAGTGAAGGACAGGAAGCATCCCAGCAAGCCAGCACCAAGCCCTGATTCAACAAGCCAGCAGGAGATCCTGAGCCCCAATGCCACCAGCAGGCAAAGACCAACACGGAGACGGGGTCCTCTTCCTCACTCCTACGTGCCTCAGCAGAGCCAACTGAATGGGCAGAGGCCAATGCCAGGACACCTTGCATGCCTCAGCAAATGGGCAGATGACAGCACTGGGACACCCCACATGCCTCTGTATAACCCCAGACAAAGAGACAGATGCCAGCTCTAGGAGCCCCCATGTATCTCAGCACAAATGCGGATGCAAGTACCAGCCCCCCCCCACATGCCTCGGGGTAACTGTGGGGAACAGGCAGATTCCAGTGCTGGGACCACTCCAACCCATGAGCCTTGGCTCAGCACCAGATAAACTACCAGACCCCTAGAGCCTCCAGCAACACCAGCTACCTTCCACCATGCCCCTTCCATACAGTACCAGACATGAGGTCCCCTGTGGGCCTTAGGGCAACACCAGCACAGCACCAGGCAGACAGCCAGGGCCTGCAACACCTGGCATGAGAAACTTGGGATAATGCCCCTTCCACCTCAGTAGCAGAGCTCAAATTAAAAAGTAAGAAAAAACGTTGGAAAAGATGAGCAAAAATCAACAACAACAACAAAAAAGAATCTAACCATAGAAAGTTATTATGGTAACAGGGAAAATGAGGAGATAAACTCAGAGGAGGACAACACATATGGGCAAAGCCCCAAAGAAAAACGGGAATTGGTCTCAAGCCCAGAAAGAACTCATGGAAGAGTTCAAAACAGAGTACAGAAATCAAATGAGAGGTAGAAGAAAAATTGGGAAAAGGTGATGCAAGGGAATCATTAAAAAATTGTCAATGGCTTGGAAAAAGAAAACAACTCCTTAAAAAAGTAGAATTGGCCAAATAGAAAAGAACGTACAAAAGCTAACTGAGGAAAATAATGCCTTGAAAATTAGAATTGGGCAAATGGAAGCTAACAACTCTATGAGACATCAAGAAGCAATCAAACAAAATCGAAAGAATGAAAAAATAGAAGAAAATGTGAAATACCTCATCGGAAAAACAACTGACCTGGAAAATAGATCCAGGAGAGAATAACTTAAGAATCACTGGATTACTCAAAAACCATAATCAAAAGGAGAACCTGACCAGCATCTTTCAAGAAACTATCAAGGAAAAATGCCTTGATATCCTGGAACTGGAGGGCCAAATAGACATTGAAAGAACTCCCCAATCACTTCCAGAAACAGATCCCAAAATAAAACCTCCAAGAAACATTCTAGCTCAATTCTAGAACTACCAGGTCAAGGAAAAAATATTGCTGAGCAGCCAGGAAGAAACAATTCAGATATTGGGGAGCCAGGGTCAGGAGTACACAGGACTGAGGAGCTGCAATATTAAAGGATTGGAGGTCATAGAACATGATGTTCAGGAATGCAAAGGAGCTAGGACTGCAACTAAGAATCACCTACCCAGCAAAACTGAGCATATTCTTTCAAGGGCAAAAATGGCCATTCAATGAAATATAATTATTTCAAGCTTTCATAAGAAGACTAGAGCTAAACAAAACTAAAAAAAAAAGTGATTTCCAATAACAAGATTTAAGAGAAGTATACAAAAGTTAAAAGAAAAGAGAAAACATAAGAGATTCAATAGGGCTAAAATGTTTATATACCTACATGGGAAGATGATACCTGAATTATATGAAGAAAAGTTTATAGGGGAGAAAAACCCCACATAAATCATTCTTTCAGACAAAGGGGAGTGAAGGAGTTTTATTTCTAAGAATCAATTAATGCAGCAAAGGTTTTTGCTTTTTTTGGATAAATCTTTTAACAGATTACAAAACACCCTGAATTTTTTAGAAAAACACTTTCTCTGACCTAGAGAAACAATAAAGAAATAAATACATGTTTATCAGTTAAGAGGTAAGTAAACTCTTGTATTTTATAATTTCTACTTGAGTGAAAGTCATGAATGAGAAAAGGATGTCAGAAGTGAGAAGACATTTTCAATTATTTCCCCCCTGTCTTGTTGAAGATAAAAATCCACAGTAAAGTTATGAGGTTGTGGCATAAAACACATTTAATATGATACATTTTGTAAATCTGTCTACCTTTTAATTTGCCTGGGGCCATTTTTTCCTCAAGGAATACACATTATCATATGCAATAAATCTTGCCTCTGATTTTCAAAGTAACAATATCTCAGAAGAGCAAGGGAAGACACTTTCTCCTTTTTTTTTTTTAATTTTTTTTGGAGGAGGGAAGGCAGGGCAATTGGGGTTAAGTCACTTGCCCAAGGTCGCTCAGCTAGTGTGTCAAATTTCTGAGGCCAGACTTGAACTCAGGTCCTCCTGACTCCAGGGCCAGTGCTCTACTTGCTGCACCACCTAGTTGGCCCCCTCCCTTCTTTTTGAATTCTTCCTCTTCCCCTCTTTGCAGATGTGGTGTGTTATATTTGTGGAATGTGACTTAGACTGTCTGAATCAGTAAAGGTGTTAGGTTTCTTGAACTGCTTTCTCTCTCTTTTTATGCCTTGTTATAAGGGATGATTCTTTGTATAGGGAAGGGGAAAGATATATTTGGGTGGAGGAGACAATGTAAAAATAAACATATCAATAACATTTGAAAATAAAAGCTAGAATTTTGTGAGATAATAAAAGCACTCACTGAGCCTATGAGAACAGCTGGGTGGCACAGGGCATAGAGTGGAGTCAGCAGGATTGAGTTCAAATTTGTCCTTACACCCTTAATACCTTTGTGACCCAGGGCAAGTTATTTAAGCTTGCTTAATACTCAGTTTCCTCACTTCCAAAATGAGCCAGAGAAGGAAATGGCAAAGAACTCCAGCATCTTTGCCAAGAAAACTCCGAAAAGGGTGAGGAAGAATTGAACAGGATTGAACAACACCTACATTGCACCTGCAATTTCCTGATTCTATCATCTTCTGTTTTTTTGAAAATTTGGACATTACTATTTCTCCTATTTCTCTCAGTTCTTTCAGTACTAAGGGAGAAAGCAGGGCATCTGGTGGTGCTGGGGATTGTTCTTTGTCTTTCATTCTGGAAGAGGACCAATGACACTGGGCCCATGATATCTTGACTTGCAAGTGAATTGGCCTGAAGTGAGGCCGAGTTGGTCAAAGTCATCAGTCTCACTCTCTCTTCCAGAGTCACCAGAGTCCATGGACGAGACACAGGTCAGGACACCTGGTGATGGCTCCTGACGCAGTGGGAGGCCTTGGCCTTTTCCAGATCTCAGTTTGTCTGAGGTAACGCCCATTCAGTGGTTAAAGGCTTGGTAAGAATTGAAGCAAAAGATGGCCTTGTTTGTCTTCACAAAAGTATCAGTTTGGGAGTGTAAGACCCTCAAAATTTCTTGATGCAGTGGATAGAGTTCTAGGTGTGGCATCAGGAAGACCTGTGTTCAAGTCCAATTTCAGGTACTTGTTAGCAGTCACTTCACCCTAGTTTCCACATATATAAAATGAGGTCTATAACAGCACCTACTTCTCAGGGTTGCTGTGAGGCCCAGATGAGATAGTCACTGCAAAGTACTTAACAGTGCCTGGTACACTGGAAGCTCCAAGTAAATGTTGGCTCTTACTTTCATTTATTCCATCTACCAAATGACTGTCATTCTCCAAGGGCAGCTAAACGCTGTATGTCCTGGTTTTTGCTTGGGTCCATCACCTTGGCAGAGGAAACAGACACAAGTGGGTGCTTATGGGCTCCGCCTCCAGTCCTCTTCAGTGTTCCTCATCCCATGGAGCCCACACAGGGCCTGGCTTTTCTCTGCTCCTCGGGTTTTCTCCAACATTACTTTCCCAAAACACAACCCAGGCCACAGCAGAACCTTTCATGGTCCCCCGGGTCCCTGATGGTGGCCAGCGCCCTCTTCACCTCTCCTGCTGCCCCAAGCCCACTCGTGTACTGCTCCTGAGATGTCGAAGCCCCCAGGGGCTGAGCCAGCATTCCTGGTCTCCAGCCCCCAACTAGTGGTTTCCTTCCTCAGAGCCATAGCTTCCCTTCATTGCTACGTCACTTCCTCTGGGAAGATGGTGGTGCAGAGGAAGCATTTCCTTAGAGCAGCGGCCTGTTGGGACTGGCTGCTGGAGTAGGAGAGACCCTGGGTTGGATTAGACTGGGAGGTGCCCCAGGGTGCCCCAGCCCAGGTCTGGGACCCCACTCCTGATGATTCCCCGTGTGCTCTAGGGCTGTGAAGACTACGCAAGAAGTAAGAAGAGGAGCAAGAGAGAAGGGCTCCTGGAAGGAAGGGCCGAGAAGGGCGAAGGAGGCAGGAAGACATTCCACGGCCGCGCCCTAAGCACGCACAGAAGGCGCCTCAGCCTGGAAACTACGATTCCCAGAAGGCCGTGCGTGCCTCGCGTCATTGTCCAAGCAAAAGGGAGTCACTTCCGCCTCGTTTGTTCCTGGCCTCTTCTGAGTTTGGTGGTGGCGGTTTCCCCTCCTCCGAGTTGAGCTCAAGTGTGAATGGGTGAGGGGCAGCCGAAAGCGGGCGAGGCCTTGGAAGAGGTCGGCTGCGGGGGTGCGGCCGGGGGAGTGGTTGGGGAGCTCACAGGGAAGGGGGCGCGGTGTCCGCCTGAGGAGGGAGGAAACCCCCGAGGGCTTCCAGGGGTCCGAGGGCGTCCCGTGGGGGGCGCGGGTTGGAGGAGGAACAGGCAGAGGTGGGGTCTGGGGGTGGGTACTAATCGTCCTTAAGTCAAGGTCGCGTCACGTGACCCCAGTCAGGTCCTCCTTCTTCCGCTGCCCCCAGGGTCCGAAGCCAGGTGCTCCCGGTATGTGACCCTCTGCTCCTAGGTCTGGCCTCCCCTGTGGCGTTATCTCTTCCCGGCATCCTCCGGGGCATCCCCTCCTCCAGGAAGCCTTACCTGATGCTGCTGTAGGTCCCCCGACCCCCACTCCAGGGACACGTGGCTGTTCTCCATTTTTGTTTCTAACGAGAAAGTGCCCGCCCCCAGCAGAGAAGGTACTGTTTACTCCCCACCCGGCGTAATGACTGTTCCTGCCCCCCCCCCAAGAGACAAGATTGTTTCCTTCTGGTCCCCCCCGCCCCCACCATCACCACCACCGAGTGGGGATTTCTAGTCTCTGAGCAGGGCAGCCTTACAGCTCAGCCTCTCATTTCTCTTGGTTCTCTTTTCCTCCCCAGCTTAGCCTTCTGTGGCCTCTGCACTGCCCCAGTAGGTGGGAGGCTTGAGGAAGAGGGAATGGCTCCTCTGCTGATAGCCAGGCCTGGACAGGTGAGTGGGACCTACTGCTTTCCTAAAATTCTGTCTCAGGCTAAAGACTGGGATGCCTTTTATCTCCTGTGCTACTACCCTAGAAATTGTGGGCATCAGGAATCAAATATTTAGAGCTAAATGACACTGTAGACACCAATTTATCCTCGCGCCCCCCCCCCCAAAGACCTTAAATTTACTTTGTGGGGTTTTTTTTTGAGTTCCAAATACTTTTCTACCTTCCAGTCCTTTCCTCACCCATTAAGAAGGCAAACAATAGGATACCCATGTTGGATGTGAAGCAATGCAAAACATTTTTTATATTGGCCCTGTTCCCCAAAAAAGTGCAGTGAAAGTGAAAAGGAATATGCACTCAAAGTTCATCAGTTCTTGAGTTATATTTTATAATTAATCCTTTGGAATTTTCATGGTTCGTTTTAATATTACATAAGCCGTTTCAACATATAAAGAAAGGTTCCCACCAGATTCCTTCTACAAAGAAAGATGATGTTGTTACCTAAAGCAGGGAGAGATTACAGTCCCATTTCATCAAGGTTATACGTTATGAAAGTGGACTTATATTAAGCATTAATATTTGGTTCAAATTAAGAAAACTATTAACAGACTATACTAATCACACGAACAAAAAAAAGACTGATTCTGCAGACAAGATTTTTGACAAGATAAGACAAGAATAAAGGAAAATTAAGCTTCTCTGAGGTTCCCCCTCACACTCATCAGATTGGCAGAATTGGCAAAAAAGTAAAATGAGGAATTCTAGATGGTCTGTTGGAAAATAACTACATTAATATGCCTCTGTTCTGTTCCTGGCATTTCTCCTGGAGTTGTTGGGCAGTAAACACCATATCAACTGTTCCTGGGCCCTTTCTGAAGCCTCACTGGCTTTCGGGTAGATGACCATCTTCCAGGTGAAGGATCGACCTATTAAGGAGGACTGGCAAGAATCTTGCCAGCAGTGACTAAGAGAGAGACTTCTCTCCCCCGACCCCTCCCAAGATTGTCACAAGACAATCTATTTCCTTTACCTTTATAGAGATGGACAATGGAGGCTTATTTGAACTCCTGGGGGATTACTTCCTCTTGCCATATGACCTGGAAAATTTCATTCAGCTTTTGCATGAGTGGTGGACCCCTTACCTTATAAATCTCAGCTAGAATATAATCAGCACCGGTGCTTTGCCACAGGAAAGGAGCCTAATGGCTTTCAAAACCTCTTCTTC
>CM053625.1:329518107-329595216 GCA_028646595.1 Phalanger gymnotis | reverse complement strand
TTGAGGCCAGTGAATATGATTTATGCCATCTTATTTTTCTGTGGCCTCCTGGCTACTCTTGTGAGGCAGGCCTACTGGGCCTGGAGGCTTGTGTTCACAATACTGGAATGGGGAGGTTGGTTCGCTAATTTGTTGCTCTGGGCCCTGAATAAATTTTTTGATGCCTTCTGCTTGGAGAATTCTGTATACCCAATGATTTTGAACCATTCAGATATTTATATGATCCTTTTTGAGATCATAAATTCGGCCTTCCTACTACAGATGGCTGAGTGAGACCCTTAAGGCTCGCAAAGCTGCTTCAGCATCTCCCCCTTCCCCCTTTCCCTTAAGGGCTCTGTTTTTTGCCTTCTGCGCTATTCCTGCCACCCTCCCTGAAAGGCTCTGATTCAAGGGAGGATGAATGCACTTTGTCCTTATTCCCTCACCTTCCCGTAAAGGCTCTGATTCAGGGGAGGATAAAATGAACCTTGTCCTACTCCTTGCCTATCCCTTACCTGTCCTATTCCTCCTCCCTCTCCCCCCCCTCCACTCCTTACCAAGGGCTTTTTGAGAAGGACAGCTATACTCTGGATGTAAGTTATGAAGAGTCAGAAACATCAGGAAAGCCAAGGCTTCCCCCAAAGACCATAGGCATGCTAATAGCCAATTCATGAAAACCTCTAATTCTCTCTCTGTCGTTAAATTCTGAGCTCAGTTTGTACTTGTTCTGTTAATTGTCATTTTTTTTTTGGCAGTCAATATGCGTGTTAGTGTGTATATGCTTGTGAGATTTGAAACGCAGGCGGCCAGAGATTTGGGGGGGGGCTGCAACTAGGGAAACAAAGACTCTTTTCCTTGTGGTTTCTGGTCTGGCCAACTTGGAATTACAATGGAAATAGGGCTAAAACTCTTTAGCAGATTCTGGGATTTAATCATTAAAAAGTTTGGAAACTGATTAGTTGGAATTTGGGGAGAGAGAACTCCTGAGACTATAGATCACTCCAGGAACTCTCACTGGTGCTAAAACACCTCCTCCCAATCCTGATCACTTAGCATTCCCCTCTCCCTCCCAGAGTTAAGAGGATGTCTCAGTGTGGGAATTCTTAACGTCTGTAAGGGTTTTTGTAATTCCTCTCATCCTCAGGTAAAAATTGTAGGGAAAATTTAAATCACTCTTCCCACCCTGGCAAAAGGAGAGGAGGCTCAGAAATTCACAGACCGGTGGTGGCTTTGTGCTTCTTGGGCACTTTGTTTTTGGCAAAGCTTGAAAATGTCACCCAGGTCCTACATCTTTCACCCACTCTGTCCTGGCAGCTGCAAACTGCCCCAGGCTCAGTAAATTCTGCAGTTGTGGGGGAAGGGAAAGGTAGATGGATTGGGCCTGTAGTTAGCATTTCCTAAGCTCTGACTCCAAAAATTGTCTTCACTGGGAAACAAGCCTCTGCTCTCTGCTCTAGGTAACTTCATACTTCTCTGTACCAGTTGCAAAACTGTATTTTATTTCTGTTTGACCCATTTCCAGATTCGTAAAGGGAAAATAATAATGATGGTTGCTATGGGATCAAAATGATAATGATTGTAAAATGCTGAACATAATGTCTGGTATATGTTAGACACAACATTATTATTATCTCTCCAATTTAATGTGATTGGTAACTTCTGAAGTGGGTTTTTAAATACCAAAAGTAATAAGTTGAATAATTTCTATATGTGATAATCTGGTAATGCAATTGATGTCATCTGAAATTTATTGTTTCTGTATTTCTAAAAATTGTATTGTAGTTCTAAAATTCTCTTAGATTGTAAAATTTGAGAAGACCATTGTGTGATAGAAACAATATTATAGCAATTTTAATCTGATTTCGATATATGTGAATTGGATTTTTAAAGGGATGTGATAAAATTTGATGATTTGGAACTTATAACAAGCAAATAATTAATAATACTGATATTTACTATGAGAACAGACTTTCTGTGTGAAATCTTGTCTATCATGAGAATAGATGTGGTGGTTCAAAGTTATAATTTCAAATGATGAGATGAAAGATTCTCTGTGCAAGGAGATTTAGAAATGCGTTCACCTAAATTGATAAATGGGTTGTTTCAAGTTTTAAAAAGTATGGTTATTTTTAAGTTATCGTCACATTTCTAAATTGTGTAATTTGGCAAACAGATGTATCAGCAATATTGAAGAGAAAAAATGTGATTTTATAGATAATAATCTTTTCTTTTACAGTGCTAGGAGTATTGGGCCTTAGAAATTAAAATGTTACCACTAGTGATTATGAATCTAGATTTGATTTGTAAGTTTTAAATACATGATAATTGGTTGTGGTATGCTTATATTTCTAAATTTTCTTGTATTGTACAATTTGATTAACACTGCATTACCTACGTTGTTAGGAAAATAATTCCTTTTATAATCTAGATGTTATTAGATTAAGAATTGTACTTAATTAAGAAATTGAGGTTGTTAACTGAACCAATGACTTCTGGCACCATTTAGCCATGAATTCTTATCAATCTTGTGTAAAGTTTTCAGTAGAGGAATTCCTATGGACAAAGTTTTTAAAGTCCTGGTAAACTTTGTTATTGTGATAAGGCTAATTTAATTGGGCATGTAATTTATAGAAACTAAGTGTCCTGCACATAACAACACTTTTTTGACTAAAGAACCTTGTAATATCTAGGAATTCTGTATAATATTTGAGAATGAGGACATTTTAAACTAACTTAGTTCAATGAATTCCAATGTTTAAAGGTTTTACTTTAAGGAGAAAAAAAGAGATGTCTATCACTTTAAAACTTTCCAAATAATTTTCTCCAGAATGAGTGTAATTGGGGAAGAATAAAAAAGGGTTGAGAAACAAAGATATGTAGTGAGATCAAAGTAAGGAACCTCTTTTGTTTAAGGCAGATAAGCAGGTTTGGGATAAATGGGACACATCCAAACCCTTCCTGTCCCCTTCATAGTTTTTGTGTTGAGAGAATTTGAGAAAGTATTTTTAGAAGACAAAAAAGTTATGTAGCTTGATTTGAATTAATGCTCAATGAAGTTTGGGATAGTTCTGACTGAAGGATATTTATTTGCTATTTAAGACTTTATTACAATTTATTATTCTTTTAAGCTCTGATTACAGGGATGGGTATCATAAAGCCAACAGTAGAATGGCATGTACTGCAGGTGAGAACTTTAAAGGTGGATTTCTGTGCCTGGGAAAAAGTTTTGAAGATGACCTTGGACACTGCCTATGTAGGATCTTCCTGACTCTGTTTCTCAAATTCCACTATTTCCTTTCTGAAAAAGGAAAATTTCCCTACCTAATTACTCCTAAGCCTTGCTTTCAGCATCTAGTAACTGTATTATTGGCTGTAAGATATGACTCATGCCTGGAATCAAACATAACTAAGGAATTTCTCTCCTTCTGTTAGGATATATGACATTGTCTCTCTTTTCTTTCATAGCAAATTTATATTATCAAGAAGTTTTGTAAGGACAATACTAAATCTATTAGGTAATAGATGAATATTGGAATATCTCTGAGTTATTATAATAGGATGCAAGAATGAATAGCTTACAATTTGACCTATGTTCATGGCCAAATAAAAATAATAAATATAGGGATAATATCCTCCAAAAGGAGGAAATGATTAGACAAAGTAATGAGACAAAGAGGTAACGTGATAGATGTCTAATAAAAAAGGGAATAGCAAATTTTGAGAAAAGTAACAGGATCAGATTGATTCCTTTAAGGATTATACACAGATGTATACGATTGACCTCCAAAAATTCTTTATGCTTTGGTAAATAGATCTTAAATTTGGATTTTTTTTGCACAAAAATTGCATGAGATGGTGGTGAAAGTAAAATTATTTCTCTTTTATTAAAGTAATTGATAATTTTAAAAGGTAGATGAGTTCATTTATGTTTGGACTTTCACATTTTAAAAGAATCTTATACCAGGTACAAGACTTAGGTAAGGATAGAAACAGCAGATGATATATAAACTGAACTTTTCTGAAGTTTCAAAAATGGAAAACAGAATTATCTGGGAATAATCAAATGATTGAGTAAATTGGTACTCTCGTATTGTCATATGAAAGATAACATTTTTCTAAATATTAATGAGAATAGTTTGGACAAAAGTTTGGACAAAAGAAGTCTGTGAAATGAAGACAGAAATGTAAGGTTGAATCATTATCCCATAGACTAAGGCTGGTATTTAAAGTTACTTTGCATCTATGTGCAATAAGGTCCTGAAATGTGTCACAGTGATATAAGAACAATTGGTTATTAATACAAATTGTGCAATTAATTGCTAGAATTAAATCAGAAACATTTTACCTATCATATTTATATGGTCCAATTTTTTAAATACATGCAAGCTATTTAAAACTAGCCTTAAGGATGTTGCTTAAGTGTAAGAAATGGGAGGAGGAGTTTTGTTTCCACAGAACTGAAGGTGTACCTCCTCGCCTCCTCCACCCCAGCTTTAGCAGAAACCAGGCCTCAGGTTGGTCAGTGTGTAGGTAAGCAAAATGGGCTCCTTAGCACTTAGTTCAACAAGTGCCCTTGAAGAGTTTGGCTTTTGTTTGCTTTGAGTAATTCAGCTATTTCATTGAATCTTACTAAGTGCTAAGCCCCAGGCCCAAACCCCTATTAGGTGTAAAACCTATGTGGGTGTGGGTTGACAACTAAGGTGGAGCCCAAGGTGGGGCTAACTCCAGGAAGGGCCTAGTTTACATGTCTGGGACAGCAGAGGCTCTTAGACCAGGTGAGTTTAAGTCAGAGGGATTGACAAGAAACCCTTAGAAGGGGCTTCCTCTCTACCCCATCTACCTTTAGAGCTGCTGTGCATTGTTTCTTTTGACTAGCCCTGAGGACTGCTCTGAATGTGCAGAACCAATCCAGATAAGGCTTCATCCCCTCCTTTCCATACAAGCATACACAGTAATCAAGGCTTTTTCATATACTCACTTTGAGTGAGGTAAAGCCCATTCAGTGAATAGGTCTCTTTAAGAAGTGAGTCTATGATGGCCCTTTTAACTAGGAAAAAGAAAAAAAAAATCAAGCTGGGAGGGGAGGACCCTCAGGGTTGATGTTCCAAAGAGAAACTTCTTGTTGACATTCACTCTAAGCCAGGAGGGCCCAAAATATAGCCCTTAAGTGGAGCTTGGGTTTGTCAATCTTATCATCCTAGGCTAGGAAGCATTGCCTCTTTGCATTAATGCTGAACATTTTCTTCATCAGCCTATACTTAGCCAGAGGCAGGTGTGGGATCTGGAAGTGAAGGAAAGAGCCTAATAGCCTGGGCTGGGTTTAGCAGTCTTTTGAACTGCTAAAGAGGTGAGAAAACTAATTGGGGGGCATGATGGAGGAGGTACCTTTAGATAGGTATATAGCTTAAGATTAAAGGTGGGGGGTGGAGAAAATACAGGAGGGGCTTTTAGAGGGGTGGGTGTCATGGTTGTTGTCCTTAGTTCTAGAAGAAGACCAAAATGGCACCACTATGGTAGAGTCAAGATTCAATGTGTCTGACTGTGGCTGATTAGACCAATACCAGCTTGGAATGCTATATCACAGGTTGGGTACAAATAGTCCATGTGAATTTTTGGGGTGGATACTGCAAACTTGTGCATCCTGCATTTCCTTTGAGCTGTTTCAATTCTGCTTTGCATATAGAGGACAGCACTTTCTCTGCTGTGGGCATGCCATGCTGAGCATTCCTGTGCCAATGTCTCCCATGTCACACAATCAATTCCAAAGTTGAGAGAGCCCTTGAGGGTGTCCTTGAATTGCTTTTTTCTGACCACCGTGTGAAAGCTGGAGAGCATATGTTTTGCATTTGAACAATGAGCTGTGCCTTCCTGGGCCAGTCACTAAACCATGGAGCCTCAGTTTCCCCAGGGGGTTAGACTCCATGACCTTTCAACTCCCTTCCAGGGATAAATTTATCATCTTATAAGAAGTTGCTATTTGGAATTTGGGGAATGAAATCTGAAAGCATCAAAAGGGGTTAGACCCTCCAGGATGAGCTCTTTCTTAGACCTTCAAACACACATTTATTAAGATCTTGCTGCATGCCAGGCCCTTTGCTAAGCCCTGGGGTCATAAAGAGATGCAAGGGATGTCCTTAGCACTCCTGGATTTCACAGTCTGGTGAACAGTCCAACAACTGTGTAGAAAGCAAGTATGGACAGGTTAAATTGGAGCTGGGCGAGAGAGAGAAGGCCCTAAAGTGGGCAAGACTGGGCAAGGCTTTTTTGTGGAAGGTAGGCTCTAGCTGGGGCCTCAGGGAAGCCAGGATGAGCATTTGAGGCAAAAGGGATGGGAAGAAAGACCCAGGGAGTCAGGAAGTGGAACGTCCTATTCGTGGAAGAGAAAGGAGGCCCATACCACTGGATTATAGCATGTATGGGAGATGGGTGAAAAAAGACAATAAGGGAGAGGGTTGTTTCGGGTTAGGGTACTCTAGATCTGAATTGATCAGAGGAACGCAAATTAATACAAAACTAAGGTACTACCTCTAACAGATCAGAGTGGCTAATATCACAAAAAAGGAAAATGTTGGGTATTGGAGGAGATGTGGGAAAACTGAGACACAAATGCATTGTTGGTAGAGTTGTGAACTGATCCAACCATTCTGGAGAGCAATTTGGAACTTTGCTTAAAGGGCTATAACACTGCATACTCCCTGATTCAGTGATATCACTACTATGTCTATAACCCAAAGACATAAAAAACGGGACAAGGGCCTGTTTGCATAAAAATATTTATATCATTTCTTTTTGTGGGGAAAAGAATTGGAAGTAGACAGGATGCTCATCAATTGGGGACTACCTGAACAAGTTGTGGCATATGATTGTAATGGAATATTATTGTGTTACAAGAAATGAAAAGGAGGATGATTTCAGAAAAACCTGGAAAAACTTAGATGAACTGATGCATAGTGAAGTGAACAGAACCAGAAGAACATTGTACCTAACAACAGCAATATTGTTCAATGAAGAACTATGAATGACTTTTCTCAGCAATGCAACGATGTAAGGCAATCCCAAATGATGGAAATTAATCTTTTTAGTTTGCTTACCAGTCAATAAAATCAATTGATGGATACTATTTTAAAGATTTATTTTTCTAATTGCTCATGACAAGTAATGTGTTAAATGATAAATGTATTTGAAGGTCAGTTGCACAGATTTTCTTTTTTTAAACAATGTTTACATTTAAAACTTCCTTTGTAAGGATAGAATATCTTCAGACATAACTTTCTTTTTTCTACCAATGGAAAATCTAGTACCCTTTCCTTGAAATTCTACTGAATGACTAATCTGTGTTGCCAAACAGTTCCTTTGAGAAGCTGACAGGAAGGTTAATAATAAAGTTTCCAATCAGAAAATAACCTTAGCATTGTAATGAGGGGCACTTTAAGGTTGGTTTTGTAGAAAGGTTGCGAGGAGTCCCGCGGAGAGCTAGCTATATCCTGTTTAGCCCTCTTAGACCTCTGCGAGGCAGACTCCTAGGCCTTTGCAAGGGAAGGTCATTTGAGGATAGGTCTATGCAAGGCAAAAGCTATCTAAGGATAAAAATATGTGGCAGTGAATACCTGCCTTCACAGCTGCTACCTGCATGGGAAAGAACAAACATGTTTCAGCAGGGGAAAGAATAGAAATGTTTCAACTTGGTTAGTGATGAGGAGACTAGCATCTCATTCCCAGGAACAAGGAGATAAAAAACTTTACTATGTTAATCCATTACATCATGTAGTTTTCTGAGAAGTCAGAATGACTCAGCAATTAACCTGGATAAAAGATAGTCAATGTCCCCATTAAAATCAGTCTATAGCCAGACTATATGACTAGCCTAGTCCCATGTGTGTGCTTTTTGTGTCAATTATTTCATCCTAAATCATGTGCCACTGCTGGCAGGTGACGCCTTGTTAGATTCGTTTGCTTGGGAATGGAAAGAGTCCAGGGACAACCGGATTAGCCAATCACATAGAGCTCTTTTATTATTACTGGTATGCCAGGGCCTTCCATCCTAATGATGAAAAGACCCCGACTCCAGGTTTAAGGCAGAATTTATAGGGTACAGAAACAAAGAAGTAATTAGGGTACAGAAACGAAGAGGCAATTAATGCATAGTCAACATTCCGTTCCTATCAGTTCCTGGGGTCTAGACATTATCAGTTCCTGGGGTCCAGACTTTATCAGTTCCTGGGGGGTCCAGACATCCTGACGCCTCATGTTTACCTTCTTCTTATCTGTAAGAACAGACCCCATCTGGAGATCAGGTCTCACCCAGAGGTAGCTAATCTTGTTGTGACAATTTTATCATTCTGCTCATATTTTCAATTATTTCCTTGTTGAGACTATTAATCCTTTCCTAGGTCCCTAGATTAGGTCCCTACAGCCTGAACAGGGACAACAAGTCAGGGACTTGAAAGAGATGAAGTAGGAACATTTTAAAAATACGTCTTACTCCAGAGGGAAAAGTTGCTGTGGTACAAAGGACAATTAAACATGATATTGGGGTTGGGGCAACATCTTGTAAGCCTCAGCCCATGGATGGGTAGCAGTAACCCACTTGGGGTTAGACTATCTAATTGGGAGTTACCAAGTAGAAAGGGAAAGACAAGAGAAAAGAAAAATGCCGGCAACGTCCAATTTGTGCAGTGGATTTCTAAAAATCCCCTCTGTACTTTCTGTCATTTTCTGTCTGTGCCTGTTATGTGTTTTTGTGTGGAAAGAGTGTGTTATCTGATTCTTCTTGGAATGAAGCTCTTTCTTTCCCCCTCCCCTCCGTCTCTGACTGCAACAGCATTAGAGGGTGGGAGAGAGAGAAAGAAAGAGAAAAATACTTTGTTGTGAAAGTTGTTGAAAAAAAATGCTTTTTCTTTCTCCCTCCATTCCAAATCTGGCCACATTTGGAATGTGACAAGAGATAAGAAAAAAAGTGGGAATCTTTTCCCCTTAGATTTAAGTGAAATGTGTTACTCCTATTTTGATGTTTAAGATAAGTCATAATTTATTATACTATTTGACACTAAGGCAAATTTGGAAAATGTTTAGATCTGAAAAAGAGACACATTGAGTTTTCCTTTTTACCTTATCCTAAACAGGATATAGCTGGCTCTCTGTAACTACACTTCATGAATTATTGTTAAAGTGGCTTCATCATAGCATTCATTATCCTGAGGATACGGGGTAGACAAAAAATTACTATGACCAAAGACCATGTTTCAACAATCTGACTAGCAGCTGCTGTGGGGGTGAAGGACCAACACAAGCCCAACAACAAGAATGCTGCCAAAGCCCAGGTTCTTTTGATCTGCTTTACTAAGGAAAGAAACGTTAAGGGGTTAACAAGCTTACTTTAATTCAGCATACAAATACCATTCACTTAGTTCAGGGGAAAAAGTCAGCACCCTGAACTTCAGAGCAAATAAAAACAAATTACAAACATCGACAGACCAAATACAATTCATAGTTACCAACATCTGGGTTCAGCCCAGGAGCTCATAACAAGGGCTGGCCCAGAGTCAAGCTCACCACCATGGCTGTGGGTAAGAGCTCTGAAAAAGAGAAAGCCAACCCCTGGTTTTAGATCAGGATTTAGCAGCGTGAGGAATACATGTATTGGCTGGAATGATAGATTCTAATTATCAAAGAGAAATTATTGTGACATTCCAGAATTTGTGTAAAGAACCCATACATTTTTGTAAAAGTGATAGAATAATTTAATTATTATTCCTGGTGAAACAAAACCCCTTGTGAAAACTGACCCTGATTCCAAAATAACTAGCAGAAGAACTGAAGAGTTTGGTTCTACTGACAGAATAAAATCGGGGCCTAAAATCTGGGTAAAACATTAAGCCAGACAATGTTACAAAGGCTACAGAAATTATAGCACATGGGAAAGACACTACGGTAACTGTTGTTTATTTGGGAGGAGATGATTTCCAAATTGTATCCTTGACTCCTGTATTCTACCATGAATGAAGCCATAATAGTCTCTTTGTTTCTTTTTGTATTTTTATCTGTTAAATTTGTTTGCTAGATTTGTTTCCTGCAAGCTTAGTACCCTATCGCTTAAGCCACATGTCACAATCTGATGTGTCCGGATATAATCCCTGGGCCTGACAACTGTGATGTGTCACCCCTGGACCTGATGACCATGATATGTCATCCCTGGATTTGGTGTCAACTGAGTTCTGGATGCCAGCTTGCTTAAGAACTGACCTCTTGAATAGGACTCTTTACCTCTTCAGGCAGGGACAGCTCTACATCCAATTTCAGCAGGAGGAAGCTTTGGAGGACAAGACCTTCGCCCCTTACCCCAAGATTTTGAGCCCCATTCATTTGAGGAGGTAACAATGATATTGTTTTATATGCTGGTCTTGTGTTATCCTTGTTATATTGTTGTAAAGTTCTGTTGACACCAGTTATCACAAAACTCCTATTGACCTATGTAATGGATAAGAAAGATTATGAGAACACTGTTACATTGTTGGTGAACTGATCCAGCTATTCTGAAGAGCAATTTGGAACTATGCCCAAAGGGCTATAAAAATGTGCACACTCTTTGACCCAGCAATACCACTGCTAGGGCTGTATCCCAAGGAGATCACACAAGTGGGAATGGACCCGTATGTACAAAAATATTTATAGCAGCTCTTTTTGTGGTGGCAAAGAATTGGAAATCAAGGTATGCCCATCAATTGGGGGATGGCTAAACAAGTTGTGGTACATGAATGTAATGGAATACTATTTTGCTATAAGAAAAGAGGAGCAGATGGACTTCATATTAACCTGGAAAGACTTACATCATCTGATATTGAGTGAGGGGAGCAGAACCAAGAGAACATTATACTCTATTCACAGACACACAGTATCTGTAAGGACTAACTTTGATAGACTTGGCTTTTCTCAGCAATACAAGGTTCAAAGACAGCTCCAAAAGATTCATGATGGAAAAAGCTATCCACATCCAGAGAAAGAATTATGGAGTCTGAATGCAGATCGAGGCAAGATATTTGCCTTTTTTTGGTTTTGTTATTTTTCTCAGGATTCATTCCATTGGTTATAATTCTTCTTTACAATCTGACTATTGTGTAAATAAGTTTAATGTGAAGGTATATGTAGAACCTATATCAGATTACATGCCATCTTGGGGAGGTCGAAAGGAAGAGGAGGGGGAGAAAATTTAGAACTCAAAAACTTGTGGAACAGAGTGTTGTAAACTAAAAATAAAAACTAAAAAAAAAAAAAGATCTTGGGGCTTCATGTAATGGTAATTTAAATTTGAAACTCTTTCCCACTCATGGATAGGCCCATGTGATGTGCTTATGTTACAGGAAGCCTAAGTCACACGCTGTGGGAAGAGCTTGCTGAAGGAGAGGAACTGGAAGGGTGGAGCAGGAAATTCTCAGAGCAGTTCGAGCTGAGGGAGAGACCAGATGTGTGCTGGCTGTTCTGTGAGTGATTGTTGGTGGCAAGGCCCCAGCAGGGAGTGGGGGGAAGGTTACGGGATGGCTTGGCTCCCTTCAGTGATGTTATATTTTAGATTCTTTGCTGTTATTATAAAGTGGGCTTACTGTTTCTGGAATTTCCTTGCTGCTTGGATGAGTTGGACTCATAGATTTTGGGATATGGCCCTTTGGTGTCTGAATAAATGGTTTACTTCTACCTTCTATATAGAGAATCTCTTACATTTTGCAATACAAAACTACATAGGCATATTGACAATTATTGTCTATATTGTGATTATTGTCTTCCTAATACAACTTGCAAATCCATCTGGTCCTGATGCTCATTTATGGCCTGCTCAATTTCTTTTTCTAAAATATGCCTATTTAAATATTCTATTTCCTTTTCTGCTAATCTAGGCAATTTATATTTTGGAAAATACTCTTCCATTTACCTTATATTGTTGAATTTATTGGCATATGATTGTGAAAAATAACTCCTACTTGTTTTAATTTCATCTTTATTAGTGGCATATTTACTCTTTTCACTTTTTATACTATTCATTTTGTTTTCTTTGCTCTTTCTTTAATCAAATTAACCAATTGTTCATTTTTTTCATAGAGCCAATGCTAGATTCATTTATTAATTCAATGGTTTTTTTTTTTACTCTCAATTTCATTAATCTCACCTTTAATTTGTAGGGTTTTCCATTTAGTGTTTAACTGAGGATTTTAAATTTGTTCTTTTTCTAGTTTCTTCAGTGCATACCCAATTGATTGGTCTGCTCTTTCTCTATTTTATTGATGCAAACATATAGAGATGCGAATTTTCCTCCAATCACTGTTTTTTCTGTATCCCATAATTTCTGATATGATCTCATTATTGTCATTCTCTTGAATGAAATTTTTGATTATTTCTATGATTCGTTCTTTAATTCAGTCATTCTTTAAGATTAGGTTATCTCATCTCAATTAGTTTTTAATCTGTTTCCTTAGTCCCTTATTAAATAAAGTTTTATTGTATTATGATTTGAAAGGTATACTTTTAATATTTCTGCTTTTCACTATAAAACTTTTATGGCCTAATGTGTGGTCAGTCTTTGTAAACATACTATGAACCACTGAGGAAAAAAAAGGTGTATTTTTATATTTGTTCAGGTCTCTGTAGATATCTATCATATCTAGCTTATCTAAAATTCTATTCACTTCCTTAAATTTTGCTTTTATTTCTTTTTTGGTTAAATTGATCTATTTTGGAGAGAAGAAAATTAACATCCCCTAATATTGTAATACTGCTATTCTTCTTCACCTGAAATTGATTTTTTAAAAATTTAGATGCTATACTATTTGGTGCATAAAGATTAAGTATTGATATTCCTTCCTTGTCCATTGTGCCTTTTATACAAATGAAGTTATACTGTTTATCTGTTTTAATTAAATCTATTTTAGTCATAACTTTGAGATCATAATTGCTACCCCCTTTTTTTTACATCAGTTGAAGCACAATTAATCCTACCCCAAACCTCCTTTTTAACTCTGTGTGTATCTCTCTTTCATAAATGTGTTTCTTGTAAACAACATATTGATGGATTATAATTTTTAATCCATTCTGCTATCTATTTCTGTTTTATGGGTGAGTTCTTCCCATTCCCATTCAAAGTTATCATTACTATTCGTGAATTTCCCCCCATTTTATTTTGCCTCACTATTTTCCTAATCAGCTTCTCTTTTTTACCCTATCCCTATAACCTTATCTTCTCCCCTGACCCCTTTTTCCCTTAGAATACCCACCTCTCTAAAAATGCCTATCTAAAAGTCCCTTCCCCCTCATGCCTCCCTTCCCAGTTGTCTCACTTCTTTAGAAGTTCAAAAGGCTGCTAAACCCAGCCCATGCTCTGAGGCTCTTTCCTTCACTTCCAGATACCACCCCTACCTCTAGTTAAGTCTGGGTTGCTGAGGAACTGTAATAGTAATTAAAGTGGGACTCTTTGCTTTTCTTCTCTTAAGTGCCTTTAATGATTCTGGCATTTGTTTGAATGGGGCAGATAAAGTGGGATCTTTTTGTCTTGGTTATTCCTCAGCACAGAGACAATTGGGAGTCACTGATTTGTATATGATGGGATAATGGGAATGGGGAATTATGGGGAGGGGGAGGTCTGAGCCCTCAGGGCTCTGAAGAGGATATAATTGAGGACAGCTTGCAGTTTGCCTTTTGGGGCACTCTCATGGAAGGAGTGTGGAGACTCTGGGCAAGCTGCAAACTGCCCCCCAGCTTTGCAATGCAGAAGTTGGCACTGGTAACTACGTATTATGATTCGAATCAGACAAGGTCTGTCTGTTGATGTTTGTATCTGCCTTGAAGTTCAGGTGGCTGATCTTTTCCCCCTGAACTGTGAATGATATTTGTATGTTTGATTAAACTGAAATTGTTAACCCCTTAAAGTTGCTTTCCTTAGTAAAACGGATCAAAGAACCTGTGTTGGCAGCTTTCTGGATGCTGGTTGTTGGTGAATCTTATACCCCCACAGCAGCTGCTAGCAAGATTGTTACAACAGGAACATGTTCAACTTTAATCAGATTAGGCAATACTTCCTAGCCTTGGATGATAAGGTAAAATGAATAAAGCAACTAAGTTATGCTGAGAATATTCTGATTAAGGAGAAGTGGTTTTTCCTGTGACTTAAGAAAAAGGGGATGATGATATTTAACCTTATTTCCTAGTCTTTAGGCAATGCCTTCTGTAGCTCTATTTCAAAGTCCTTGTCTTGTAACTTCTCACCATGCTGAGTGACCCTCTATTACCTTCCAGGTCTTGTAAGATAGAAGGGATCTTTATGTGTAGTGAATGTTGGGAATCAACTTCACCACCCTGAACTATGTCACCTTGGTCAGAAGGTCTGCTTTGTCAACAATGAAATCATTTTGCCTGAGGAGATTAAGATCAATCCTTTATCATTTTCTTATTGATCCTGTTTACAAGTAATTGATTTTGTCCTGTAACTACTGAAGTCATAGCCTTTTATAACTTTATTTGGTTTAAAGACTCAGTGGGTGTTGCAACAATTCTGGCTAGCAGCTGCCGTGGGGGTGAAAGACCAACACAAGCCCCAAAACAAGAATGCTGACAGCATAGATACTTTTGATCTGCTTTACTAAGGAAAGCAACGTTAAGGGGTTAACAATCTTATTTCAATCCAATACACAATTATCATTCACTTAGTTCAGGGGAAAAGGCCAGTACCCTGAACTTCTGAGCAAATACAAACAAATTACAAACATACATTATAAACAGACCAAATACAATTCATAGTTACCAAGAAACCAACATCTGACTTCGGGAGCCCGGGAGCTCATAATAATGCTGGCCCAGCATCATGTGCCATTCCTTCTGTGACTCAGAACCTCAAGGGAGAATGCCAACCTCTGGGTTTATATATCTTGTTATAGGTGACCCATGTGACCTAAAAGTATCACAAAAATGCAACTTAAACCCACACGTTCTAAAAGCCTCTGATGTAATAGACATATCACTCAAACCCATGTAAACTAGGTTTTCCCTTGAAGCAAGGAGGTCATTAAGGGCTCCTAATTTAACTAAGGAAACAAAGGCCAAACTCTTCAAGGACACTTGATTGAATAAGTGTTAAAAGCCTTGTTAATTACCAATACATTGGGTCTGTAATGAACTGAAAAAAAGTAGATATTAATTTGGTATTGTATTTTTGATTGAATTATTCAAATCTGCATTTTATGTTTAATTCCACTCTATAAGTAATCATACTCTGTAATCCACTTAACAGGCCCAATCCTTCTTGGGAATGCTTTAGGAATGACTTTCATAAGGCTCTGGCCAACTTTTTCTTCTGTAACCAATGTGGTCCTCATTAGGCAGAGCCTAAGAAATCTCTTCCGGGGGATGTTTGCCATCAGCAATTCTGTACCACTGTTCTGCCTCCCCAGAACCTGTGTCAACTGATAAATGTCAAGGAGGCAGGGCTGATAAGTAGACCAAGTAAGTTGGAATTCTCCTGTCAAACTGCCTGGGGCTTCACGGACTTTTGGACACTCCTTGGCCATAGCCTAGAGTTCAGCTTTGGTCCAGGGTATAGAAGAGTAAGTCATTTTAGTGACCTTATCCCTTCTGGCCTTTGTTATTTATCTTAAAGGGAAGTTAGACATAGGACCCAAAGCCTCAGAGCTCCCTCCTCCTCTCTCTCCTTTCCTGATTTCATTCTGAGGGAGTGGGTTTTATTTGGGGAGGGATAGATAGATTTTCTTGGGGCTAGGCAATTTGATCTAAAATACACACAAACTCTGATTTCCTGTTTTAATTGAGCTATACAGTCTCATTGTGGAGGGCCCAAATCTTCTCTTCTGCCCTTTCTCCATTCTTTTTAATTCCATTTAAGGTTTCCATAAAGGAATCCCAAGTTACAAGAAGCTTCTCCTTTGGGGGTTTTGAGTAGGAATTTATTAAAAGCATTGCATTTCTTGAGGTAATTTATATTATTCTGTTCAAAAGAACCCCACACTGGCCAACAGCGATAGGGATCATCTTGGGTAAATTTCTGCCAGTTAGTTAAATACCTGAAGTTTTGGGGTATATAACAGAGACATATGGCTAGCTACTGCCCCCTTGAGGGGATAGCTTGGGAAGCATGGTTCCCATTGGGAACTTGGCCAAGATCTTAATTCTGAAATTTGTCTTTTCATCAAGTAATGTGGAGTACTTAGATTAAAAACTGGGGCTTTGATTAGTCCCTAACCCTGACTAAACTGTGAACCCTGGTCCTCGTCAGTCCTGACCTACAGCATTTCACGAGTCCTCACCAGAGGGTCCCCCTTCCTCAGGTCCCCATTCACAGGGTGTCTGCCCTGGGGAGCCAAGAGAGGAATCTCTACACTGCGGCCACAATGACAGAAACTATGACCACGAACCCTTGAGCCCTTTGGATCTTAGTCATTGATGAGTGTTACCATCGCCTGGCCTTTATCCGCCCTGGCACCTCTCTTCCTCCTTATAAATGAGCTCAACTGAAAGAGAGAGGAGCTTGGGTTTCAAGCAGGGAGGCATTTACCAGACCCGTAATGGGGAGATGGCAGGCTGGACATCAACAGTTTCAAGCTGGTAGCAAAGCACCTGGATTACCCCTCCAAGAGTCAGAAGAAGCTCCTCATCATGATAAATCCCACTTCTGACGCCATTAATGTTAAGTGGGCAAAGCCCAAGCCCCAAATGCAGAGGTCTCCAAGAACAAGTGAAAGCAGAAAAGTTTTATTAGCTGGAAAATAAGTCACTAAAAAAGAGGCGCCCCAGTTTTAATTTTAGCATAATGAGTAATTGAGGTAAGTGTCCTCCTGAATAAAGGAGGTGAGTTCACCCTGCTCCACCTGGTGAAATGATAGAGGGGCAAGGGCAGCAGCTACAGCAAGGGCCCCGCTGCTAACAGCCGTGGACCCTGGGTACTGCTGAAGAAGCCTGCAAGCATCATCCACATTCAACAAATACTGCTCACTGACTACCCTCTCCCAACAGCTGGGGGGAAAGAGGAAAGTGGGATGGGCCAAGGCAGTCTAAAGAAGCCTCCACACTTGGTAAGACCACTCTTTAAAGTTCTACTTTTAATACGTTAATAATGAGATGCTGATTCTCTCTAATTTGGAAAAACATTCGGCAAACCTGAAGTTACCTTATTGGTAATGGGTTTGCTTCAAACTGGTAAACTTTTGTTTCAACTATGTTAAGGAACTTTATATAACTTGGATGGTATTAGAGTATGGAATGAGAGACACTAAAAAGACAGTGGAAAAATTCTTCCCCTGCTAACCCTATCTTATAATGTTTTGTAACTGCCATTTAGAAAACTGGTTATTTTCACCTTAGCCTATAGTTAAGAAGTTGTAGCTAAAACAATTTGGCTTATGAAAATTGTAAGATTGTTAACTAAGATATTAGGGTTATTTTTAATGCTAAAACCTAAAAAACTGGTATTTGATTTTTGTGTGTATGTATGTATGGAAAGGATGGGATGAAGCCTTATCTGGATTGGTTCTACCCATTAAGAGCAGTTCTCAGGGTCGTCAAAAGGCACAGCCCACAGCAGTTCTAAGGGTAGATGGGGTGGAGAGGAAGCCCCTTCTCAGGTTTCTTCTCAATGCCCCTGATTTTATAAACTGCTGAAAATTGTTGTATGGATTATGGAGATCCAATGAACTTGGCTTGCTGAGAATTTGCAAGTATATAGAAATGATGTCCAAAGATGGGCTTTTACACCAGAACAAACTTTAAATTTGAGATGTAAGTCCTGGTAAATTTTCCTCTAAGCTGTAATTAGTGAAACTTGCTGTTTGATGTAAAACCTTATAGGACCATAACTGATTTTGAATTGTCTAATGAATGATAATAATCCATCAATAAATCAAGTCAATAACCCACCATCTGAGAGAAATGCCACAAACTACTCAGAGAGAATGTGATATAGGTGGAAGTCTGCATCTAGAAGAACTGAAAGACCAGTTTTAGCCTCATTCTAAGATGGGATCCTGCTGGCTCAGTTTCCCCATTGTGTTCCTTTGAAAAAGAATGTTACCCACCTGGCTATGAGGTGCAATTGGTACTGCATGGTTGGAAAACTGAATTATCTGAATTCAAAAAGAGCAAAGGATGTTTTATAATGTAATATTTGATATAATCACATCACTGCTTTATCTTTTTATACCAAATTTCTATAATTTGAACAAATGGACAAAGAGAGACACATAACGCATGAGTGTAAGATCTTGCTGGTTTTACCTGTATATGAAGTCAAACAACAAATTTACTCCAACATCTGGGTAAATTAATACTCGGGCAGTGGCTGCCACTGTTGGTGCACTGGGGTTGGGACTGGGCCCGGGGCTAGGGTGGGACAACCCTCCCCTTTCTCCTTTCCCCTGTCCCCCAGGTGAGAGACCTTTCCCGCTGACTTTCAAAGCTGTCTTTGGCATTTGTGCAGTGAGAAGTCTGGAAACTGCCACAGCTGCCAGTGATTCAGTGCCCTGAGGACTTCTCCAGTCCCATCTGTGTTGGTGTTGCCCATGCTGGGCTGTGCTCCACTCAGAGCCTGGTGCAACAGACACTTCCTGTCAGTCTTCCAGGTTGTCTTGGGCTGGAAATTTGCTTCACTCTGCCATTTTGTGGCTTCTGATGCTGTAGAATTTAACTTCTTACAGGTATTTCAAGGGGTTTAGAGGGAGAGCTCTATCAGGCCCCTGCTTCTATTCTATCATCTTGGCTCCACCCCCCACCTTCCTTTGTTTTCCCCCATTCTGACATCATTTTTAAATTCCCCAGTACTTGGACTCTACACATTGAATCTGCTGGTCAGATTTGTGTCTTCCAGACTAGGGGCCATTCACCTATGGTTGATAGCAAACAGTGGGCACCAGCCCATGTTCTCCCATTTTCCCCTGGATGCAGGCTGTGCTCAGTTCCAGTCAACCTCCTCTCTGGGACCCCCCTGAGGCAGGTACAGCTGTAAGTATGGCCCTTGCCAGCAAGAAGCAGTTTGAGAAGCTGAGACTTTGGACCTTACCCCAAAAGATATTGGGTCCCATTTGTTTGAGGGTGGAGTAATGTGGTGCTGATGAACCCCTAAAAGACCATGTCCTTGAAAGCAACCCATCCCTGAATTTTCCCATACATTTCAGCAGCCCAGATCACTGGCATCTGGCATAGCCCTTCTTTAGGATTATTTAAAGTGACATTTTCCAATCCAGTGTCCACTTTTGAGGTTTCAGAATTTGCTTGCATGCTGAGTAGCAGCATTTTATCTTTTGTGAAAAAATTAAAGTTTTATTTTTTTTTCCAATTACATGCAAGAACAATATTTAAACCATTTTGAAAAAAAAAATTTGAGTTGCAAATTCTTTCCTTCCCTCTTCCCTTTACTCTGGGATTGTGATGTGAAACTGTGTATGTGCAATGCAAGATGTTTCTATGCCCAATGCCAGCAAAGGGTTCCTTATGATCTCCTTCTGACCAGTTATCTTACCCTTTTACTATCACTAAGCTGGGAGCTCTCTAAGGTGTTGCTGTTGCCTTGCTGAGGAGTGGCCTTCACGACACCGTGTCCAAGTCCAATCACTGTCACTTTTCCGGTGGCCTCCTAAGCTGTCTTGGGCTGGAAAAGTGTTTCATCCTGACTTTTTGTTAGTTCTCCAGAATAGAATTCAAAGCATCATTTAAAGTTGTTTTGAGCATCTGGGAGAGTTTAGGTGTGTTTCTGGCCTTACTTGGGCTATCATGGCTCCACTTCCCTTCTTAAATTCATAAATGTAGTCTTTACTTAATGACACTATAAATTTCTGCAGACTGGAAAAAAATTGTTGCCCTCTTGTATGTCTTTTGTCTGCCTACCCAACTTGACCAGTTAGGAAAAGAGGGAGAGACTGTCTTTTTGAAGGCTTTGCAAGTTGTGCAGAAAAGTGTTCATTTTTACCCTATTTGCTTCTCTGATCTGGCTACAGTATATTTAGATTTACACAAACCATCTCCTGTAGAGGAGCCCCAGGAGGTACCTTTGACTGTCCACAGCCATGGATTGTGTGTGACCATCAACCCAGGGCCCTCTTATGTGGTTGGTTGCTCCCTTCCATTACCCCCTCAGGCTGGGTGGAGCAGGAGCAAGCATGGGAGGTTGGCTGGATAGAAATGGCAGGGCCTCTTACAACATATGAGCAGCGGTTTTTTCACATGATGGTTCTGTTCTCCCTTAAGTCTATCAGGGGAATCCCTTCCTCATCACCATGAATTATTGTCACAAAAATCAGTGAATGACAAGTTTCTTCATTGCCATATGCAGTAGCCTGAACATAGGCTAATACATACATACAGGTGTTGTACAGGAGAACAAAAAATTTCCCCAAATTATACCAGTTTTTATAGCCTTGATTAAACACCTCTGATTTCTTCACTTCACCAAACATTTTCCCCCAGTGGACATAATATTGATGCAAGTTCATTTCCTAATTCTGAAGACATTCTGTATTTGAGAAGATCCAGATGTCTTCCTTCACAGTTTATGAGCCTGTTTCTTCCTTTCTGAGTTTTGCAACCTGGTGGGATAGCATGATTTATTTTCCCTTATTTCACCATTCTGTTATAATTAGACACAAAATTCAACCTTTACCAGTGACCTCCATATGCCAGAGAAAGAACATCTCTGTTGAGCATATTTATAAGGTTTCTTCCTAGTATGTACTGAGAAAGGATCTTATAATTTTGATATTAATGAATATGATATATGTAATGAATGTACTAATAATTTATTTTTTTCAAGAGGTGGTTGTATGGCTTGGGAGTCAGAGCTCACAATGCTGCTTGAATTGATTACTCAAAAGTCTGACAAGGGTCACAATCCCTGGAACTTAAGTGAAGTGAATTAAAGATTGTAGAACCTGTGCCCCTTACAGAAATCTGATTATCTCCTTTAGGGGAGGTGGTCACAACCACCAAAGTAACTCCAGAACTGTTGTGTTGTGGGACTTGTGGCTTTTTCATGGGAAACCACTAAAAATGTTTGTAATCTACCTTCCCCAGGTATAACTTAAACATAAAACCTATGCTTTTAGTTGAGCTAAGCGAACGTTCTTCACTCTGACACTGATTAATTAAACAACTTGATTACTGGCACTCCAGTTTCTAGGCCTGATTTGTGTGGCTCCAAGGATTCTCAGGTTAGAGACCGGCTCAGTAAAAATCCTGTTAACAGAATCCTCTGAAGGGAGAATAAGAGATGATTTCCGGCTGAAGGCCTTCTTCACATTGAGTCCATGAATGGTTTGTATGCAGAATTTTCTGATCTCTATAAAGCTCTATACTCCATTTACTCTCCTCAATCATGTCAGTGATGAGATTTACATCTTACATGACTGCTCTGATGAGAAAAGAGGCTGACTTTTGCCTGAAGGCTTTACCACAGAGTTTGCATTTTCTCCAGTGTGGATTCTCTGATATTTAACTAGACTGGAGATGACTAACAGCTTTTCCAGATTAATTACATTCATATGGGTTTTCTCCAGTGTGCCTTGTCTGATGTACTCTAAGGGTGGCACTCATAAAAGTTTTACCACACTGATTACTTTCAAAAGGTTTCTCCCCAGTTTGGATTCTCTGATGTTCAGCAAGCCTTGAGCTGACTCTGAAGGCCTTTCCACACTGATTACATTCAAAAGGTGGATCATTAATGTGATACACTTAGCAGCTGGTATGAATATGCAGGCACATTTCCCAGTGTGAATCACAAAATATAGCAGACTGTCTTCCTCAATGATGAAAGCAAGATATTTATTCAGATATCAGAAAGCCAAATCCACCACAGTAACAAAGAAGTTTTTACACATTACCAATGCAGGGAGTGCTACCATACCCAAGTCTTCTCAGGCCTCCCCACAAAGCTTCCTTAGGCAAAATGCCCTTCTTTCTCACTCCTACTAGCTGCTCTGTCAGCTGTCTCTCCCAACTCTGCCTCACCCACTCTTCCTGTTCCACATGTTCAGCAAGCTCCTCTACCATGGGCTCCATGTGACTCAGACTCCTGACTCAGGCTCAAAGCAGGTCACATAGGCCTATTAATGAAGGGGAAAGATCTTCCTATTCCATTAACAATACAAAAGGTTTCTCCCCATTGTGGATTCTCTGATGTACTCCAAGACAGGCCCTCAGTGTAAAAGCCTTTCCACACTGATTACATTCAAAAGGTTTGTCTCCAGTGTGGATTCTCCAAAGTACTCTAAGGTTGGCCCTGTGTGCAAAAGCTTTACCACACTGATTACATTCACAAGTTTTTTCTCCAGTGTGGATTCTCTCATGTTTAACTAGACTGGAGCTAACTCTAAAGCCTTTCTGATGAGGTGCTTGTGCTTGGACCCTAATTCTAACAGACTCTGCTTGGGTGCCTGTGCCAGAACTCCAATTCCAAAACACATCTAGTTCTCAAAACATATTCAGTCCCAGGCTGTTTCTCTCTTGCTAAAGGTTAGCATGCCCCCAACTTATCTCTGCTTCTTCCTTAGCACACTGTCATAACCATATTTACTATTCACTGACCTTTCTAATGTGTATCCCAGACATAGTATTTTGTCTAACAACATGCTAGATGAGAAACTATTCCCCTTTAGCCCTGATTGATGTTTCACAGTAAAAACCACACCCCTACCAACTGTGCTGTGGGCTGTTTCCTAGAGAACTCTGGGTAATATGCCTGCACAGTAGATACTAAATGTGCATGTTCCTTTAAGAACTGCTCCTTAACCACTCCCTAATTGCACCCCAAAACACCTGACAGATTTCACCCCTAAGTCTTGTACTTAAAATTTCCCTGTAGCCCTGTACGGTTGCAGTTTCCCTAAGAACGCTTGCCTGCTGTAAAGCATAATAAATCTTTGCCACCTTGACTTAAAGAATGCTTGGGTGTGAGAATTCATTCCAGGCAGCCTCACCCTGGGAACTTTGGTTTGGGATCCCTCCATCCCTGGGTTTCATTTCCCCTTCTATATTTCCACACTGATGACACTCACAAGGTTTCTCTCCAGTGTGGATTCTCTGATGTAGGGTAAGACTGGCACTCTGTGTAAAAGCCTTTCCACATTGATTGCATTCATAAGGTTTCTCTCTAGTGTGGATTCTCTGATGTTTAGCAAGACTGGAGCGGCCTCTGAAAGTCTTTCCACATTGATTACACTCATAAGGTTTCTCTCCAGTGTGGATTATCTGATGTTCATTAAGATGAGCCCTCTGTGTAAAAGCCTTTCCACACTGATTACATTCATAAGCTTTCTCCCCAGTGTGGATTCTCTGATGTAGGGTAAGACTGCCCCTCCGTGTAAAAGCCTTTCCACATTGATTACATTCATAAAGTTTCTCTCCAGTGTGGATTCGTTGATGTATGGTAAGATGGGCCCAATGTTTAAAGGCCTTTCCACATTGATTACATTCATAAGGTTTCTCCTCAGTGTGGATTTTCTGATGAACAGAAAGATAGAAGCTCTGTGTAAAACCTTTACCACAATGATTACATTCATAAGGTTTCTCTCCAATGTGGATTTTCTGATGTCTAATTAGACCAGAGCTAACACTAAAAGCCTTTCCACATTGATTACATTCAAAAGGTTTCTCTCCAGTGTGGATTCTCTGATGTTTAACTAGACTGGACCTGTCTCTAAAAGCCTTTCCACATTGATTACATTGACCAAGTTTCTCTCCAGTGTGTATTCTCTGATGTAGGGTAACACTGGCCCTCTCTGTAAAAGTCTTTCCACACTGATTACATTCATAAGGCTTCTCTCCTCTGTGGATTCTCTGATGTTTGTTAAGATGGGACCTCAATGTAAAGGCCTTTCCACACTGATTACATTCATAAGGTTTCTCTCCACTGTGGATTCTCTGATGTGTAACTAGACTGGACCTGTGTCTAAAAGCCTTTCCACACTGATTACATTCGAAAGGTTTCTCTCCAGTGTGGATTCTCTGATGTGTACCTAGACTGGACCTGTCTCTAAAAGCCTTTCCACATTGATTACATTCACAAAGTTTCTCTCCAGTGTGTATTCTCTGATGTACTGTGAGATGGGACCTCAATGTAAAGGCCTTTCCACACCGATTACATTCATAATGTTTCTCTCCAGTGTGGATTCTCTGATGTACAGTAAGATGGGCCCTCTGTGTAAAAGTCTTTCCACACTGATTACATTCATAATGTTTCTCTCCAGTGTGGATTCTCTGATGTATGGTAAGATGGGCTCTCTGTGTAAAAGTCTTTCCACATTGATTACATTCATAAGGCTTCTCTCCTGTGTGGATTCTCTGATGATTGGTAAGACGGGCCCTTAGTGTGAAGGCCTTTCCACACTGATTACATTCATAAGGTTTCTCTCCACTGTGGATTCTCTGGTGTTCAACAAGCCAGGAGTTGCTTCTGAAGGCCTTTCCACACTTCCTGCATTCATAAGGTTTTTCTCCAGTATGGATTCTCTGATGTAGGGTAAGATTCGCCCTCTGTGTAAAAGCCTTTCCACATTGATTACATTCATAAGGTTTCTCTCCAGTGTGAATTCTCTGATGTGTAACTAGACTGGACCTATGTCTAAAAGCCTTTCCACATTGATTACATTCAAAAGGTTTCTCTCCAGTGTGGATTCTCTGATGTTTAACTAGACTGGACCTGTCTCTAAAAGCCTTTCCACACTGATTACATTCCCAAAGTTTCTCTCCAGTGTGGATTCTCTGATGTACGGTAAGATAGGCCCTCAATGTAAAGGACTTTCCACACTGATTACATTCATAAGGTTTTTCTCCAGTGTGGATTCTCTGATGTGTAGCTAGATGGGTGCGGCCTCTGAAAGTCTTTCCATAATGTTTACATTCATAAGGTTTCTCTCCAGTGTGGATTCTCTGATGTTTAGCAAGACTGGAGCTGAGTCTAACAGCCTTTCCACACTGATTGCATTCACAAAGTTTTTCTCCACTGTGGATTCCCAGATGAAGAGTACAGATTTCTCTCCAAGTGAAGTCACAGGGACCATCACCCATGAAACTTTGCTCCTGACTTTCTTCCACAGAAAGGCTTAGGATGGTAGGTGTCTTCTTCATTTCAAGTCTGATCTCTCCTACTAAAAGGAACAAGCAAGAAAACATATGTACACAGACACATCTATAATTATATCCCCTTCCCTTCCATGGCAGAACATAAACTCCTTCACATTGTCTTTCCCCAGGCAGAGGAAGGTGTTCAAACTTCAAAACTCTTCAAATGGGCAGAACCAATTATTTCAAAATGCCATTAGCTCACATCCCAGGTACGATTTAGTTTACAAAGAGCTTCACTGATGGTTACACTGGATCCCCACAACAAACCTGACAGAAGCAGAGTGTTCTTGTCACATTTGAAATTGCCACAATGAAACCATCAGTGAATCCCCACAAACTTTCTACAAAAACCAAGGCCCTGAGCTTAGAATGGCTTAGTGTTCTGACTCAAAAATTGCAAATCTGAGAAAAGGAAGTAAAACCTGTGACTTAGCATGCTATGTCCACAGTACTAGAAATGTTCCCTCAACTCAATCTTTCTTTTTCTCTTTCATCGTTTGCATTTTCCATCCTTTCTTCACAGATATTATGCCATTTGGTGTACACATACTAAGTATCCAAATTATTTCTTGATCTCTTAGTTGTAATATAATGTAATGTCCCTAGTACCAACTTTTTCTTTTTACCTGTTGCAGTATTTGAGGTGACATGAAAAATAACAGTACTGTTGTTTGTATTTACATAAAACATAAAAGATATTGTTCTGGTCTATTTAATTTTTTTCAAACAGAATTTTTTTATTTTTTGTAATGCAATCAGGATCAAGGGATTCGTCCAGGGTCTCACAGCTACTAAGTGCCAAGTGTCTCTAGCTGGATTTGAACTCAGATGCTCCTGATTCCAGGGCCAGTACTCCATCAACTATATCACTTAGCTACCCCTTGGCGTATTAACTTAATTTGATGGTGATTACTTATTTCCTTTTTTACAAAAAAAATTGCTCTAAATGCCTCTACTCTCTACAATAAAAATAAAATCCTTGTAATAAAAACTTTACATATATAACCCACATATGATTGCTTACCATCTCATGAAAGGGAAAGGGGAAGGACTGAAGGAATTTTGAATTTAATCAATATTTAAAAATTGTTTTAATATCCAATAGTGGAAAATAACAAATCATATTAAAAAATAAAATTTTTCCAAAAAAAAATCTGCATAATAAATATACCTTTAAAAATGCATGGCATTTCCCATGTCTGAAAATTTGTGTCTCATACACAAATTTGGGTATATCTTCCTTTTGTAAGAAAGTATACAGTGTGCTTCAGCATAAGTCCTCTTGAATCCCTTTCCCACTTAAGGGTTCACAAAGCCCCTGGAGGTTCTAGACAGTGGTGCAAAGGATTTGAACTCAAAATTTGTCAGTGGCACGTTAAGTAGTAAATAATTGCCCAATTTTGAAGCTAAGATATTTATCCTCTGGGACAACAACAATGTGTATTTGTAATGGCTAGCAATGAGGGATTTTTTGTTTTGCCCTTTTTCTTTTGGAGTTCTAGTTCTTCTCAGCATTAAGGTAATCAAGTGCCTTTCATTGAGGCTTGCCTTTGTCTGAATTAAGAGTCTTTGATGACCTGCTTAAGTTACAAGGAAACCTAAGGCACAAGAATTTAAATCACATGTTTGTGACATCCTCTGCGGGCTGACCCTGAAGAAGTATATATAGACTCTGAGGTTAGCATTTTGCTTTGGGGGTTGCTCATTGGAAGAGTTTCTGTGATTTTGCCTGATGATATTCTGGGTACCCATTAAGTAACCCCCTGTCTTTGAAAACCCAGATGTTAATGCTTCTCTCTCTGTTAACCATGTATGTATTGCTATGGTCAGACAAAAGCCTGTCTGTTGATTTGTGTTAGTTGCTCTGTTTAGATAACTCGTTTGGAATTTGTTTGTATTTGCTATTAAGTTCAGGGTGTTGACTTTTTGCCCTGGACTCAGTGAATGATATGTGTATGTTTAATTAAAGTAAGATTGCTAACCCCTTAAAGTTGCCTTCCTTAGAAAAGCAGATCAAAGAATCTATGCTTGCAGCTCCCCTGTGTGCTGGTGTTATTGGCCTTACACCTCCACAGCAGCTGCAAGCAACATTGTTGTTACAGCATTCTTCAACCATAAGAAGATTCTTTCTGCAGTGATTCCAAATCATGATGGTCAGTCATATAATGGTTTTGGGGTTCATGCTATGAGAACACTCTGACTGCTTCTGACTATGTGCAAAATATTCTTTCCATTTCTCAACTCAACGTCAAATTATTTCCTAATTGCATGAAGGTTGGACATTCATGTGCAAATGATGACGGGTATGCATAGACCTCACTGGCTGGCTGCCACTGTACCAGAGAAGTCTTCTCATTCCTGGGTTACCTTGTAATCACATCTCATCAAAGCTGTAATTACCAGAGCAAGATATTACTCAGGTTTGCATTGTTGCAGCAGACATAACAGGCTCTTTGAACCCATAATTACTATGCGTGCACAGTAGAGGCCACAATGAAACCATCCTGGACTCCCCAAAACCTTTTTACAAAAACTAACCTTAATGTGCTCCTCATTACAGTGCAAAGGTTGTTTTCTGATTTGAGCCTTCATTATTCCCCTCCCTGTCAGCTTCTCAAAGGAACTGTTTGGTAACACAGATTAGCCATGCAATACAGTTTCAAGAAAAATGTGCTAGGTTTTCGATTGGTAGAAAAAAGAAAGTTATGTCTGAAGAAATCCTATCCTTACAAAGGTGGTTTTAAATATAAAAACTGTATGAAAAAAATCTGGGCAACTGACCTTCAAGTACATTTATCATTTAATAAATTACTTGTCATGAGCAATTAGAAAAATACATCTTTAAAAGAGTAACCATCAATTCATTTTATTGAATGGTTAGGAAACAAAAAAAGAAAAAGAATTTCAATCCTTTGGAATTGTCTTGGATTATTGCATTGCTCAGAAAAGTTAAGTCACCCACAGTGTTTCATCAAACAATATTGCTGTTGGTATGTACTATGTTCCTGTGGTTCGGTTCACTTCACTATACGTCAGTTCATGTAAGTTTTCCAGGTTTTTCTGATGTCCTCGTGCTTGTCATTTCTTATGGCACAATAATGTTCCATTCCACTCGTATGTCAAAACTTGTTTAGCCTTTCCCAAATTGATAAGTATCCCCTTAATTTCTAATTCTTTTCCCCACAAAAAGAGGTGCAATAAATATTTTTGTGAAAATAGGTCCTTGTTTCTTTTTTTGGATGTGTTTGGCCCACAGACCTATGAGTGTTATTGCTGGATCAAGGAGTATGCTGAGTATTATAGCCCCATGAGCAAAGTTCCAAATTGCTCTCTAGAATGGTTGGATCAGTTCCCAACTCCAACAGTGCATTGGTGTCCCAGTTTTCCCACATCCCCTCCAATATCCTACACTTTCATTTTTGGTGGTATTACTTTGATCAGGGTATGGTAGTACCTCAGTGTTATTTTCATTTGCATTTGTCCGATCAATACAGATTCAGAGTACTATTTCATACAACTATAGATGTTAACTATTATTTTTATCACTATGATTTTGATTTAGATTACTTCCCCCCCAATTCTTCTTCTCAGACTGTTATTATCCCCACTCCTTGTATTCTCCCATTTCCCTCTTGAACTAAATGTATTTCCATTCCAAAAGTCTCTTTATCAAGTAGATCAACTAAGGATGAGGTTCATTTTCTGTTCCTTCTTTTCCAACTATCTCCATGTTTTCATACTATACCGGGAGCTCCCTGACATCAGAGACTTTCTTTTGCCTTTCTTTGTACCCTCAGAGCTTAGCAAAGTGCCTAAAACTCAAGGTGCTTAGTCTTTATAGATTGCCTGACTGGGCCCAGGGCTGACAGGAGGCTCCAGACTATATAACTCAATCCCTGCATTCTGGTCTTTCTCCTAAGTTCTCAAATGCATGTTCTCACTTCCATAATGGTTCTCTTTTTCTTGTGGCTACTCATCTCTAAGTCGTTGCCTTTGTTAGGTTCTAACCATGGTTCAAACTGACCAAACACAACAATGTAGATCACAAAGACTCCTGAAGGGTCTCAATAGTGGGGACACCTTCAAGTCTCCACCTCCCAGCTCCCAAATGGAGGTGGTTGTCACCTCCATGAACCTGGTTAATGATTCTCCAAGAATGGGACAGAGACTGAGCCAAAGAGATCAGGAAAGGGACTTGGGCTAATGATTTGTGCAAAGCTTAGTCCTAGATTACTTCCAAGTAAAGCATCAGCCTTCACTCCTTCTCATGATGCTGGATAAGAGTGAGAAAATCATGAAACCAGGCTGCCTGGGTCCACTACAGATGTAGGCTGCACAATCTCAGCTGGACCCTCATGGTGACAAGGCAATCCTTTGACATCTCCCTAACTCTCTATGCCACTCACAACAGCTTTTCCAAATCTTTTCCTTCATCCCCAAAGCTCACTTATGACTTGTTCTCTTCACCACAGCCCATTCATCCACCCCTTCTTGCTTAAGAACTTGGCCTTGCTATTTCATGAAAAAACTGGACATTTATTAAGAGCTATGTTATTTTCCTTATCTTACAGTACTCATTACTTAGTCTCCTCTTCCTTTTTTGCCTCAGTATCAGATAAAAAGGTCATCCTTTTCTTGCATAAGCAAATCACTTTATCACACACTTTATATGTGCAAATAATCCCATTCTATCCCTCATCTACCTTGGTACCTTCTTCCCCTAGAATCTGTATCTTTTTCACTGATTTTCAATCTCTCCCACACTAAGGATTCTTTTCTTTTTGTTACAAATAAAACCATTTCTCTCTTATCTCCATTTCACAGCCAAATAGCCTTATACAACTGGTGTCTCCAACTCCTTTCCTTTGCTTTCTTTGAAACTCTCTGGAGTCTGGCTCCTAACTTAACTATTTTACTGAAACTTATTTCTCTAAAATTAGCAATAATCCTGAAATTGCTAAACTCGATGGCCATTTCTTGATGCTCGTTCTTCTTGACTTCTCTACAGGCTCTGGCATTGTCAGTCACCCCTTTTTCTTGATACTCTCCTGTCAAAATTGTAGTGACACTACTCTTGCCTGGTCCTCCTTTTACCACATGCAAAATGAAACTCATTCTCTTTCCCACAACCCTCCCATCTGTCTATATTCCTAATGTTATCTGAGGCATCGTCAACAGCCCAGGCTCAGAGATGAAATGTCATGCAGTTGTCATCGATTCTCACACAGTCAGCCTCCTGACCCCATACTGACTCTGGAGCAAAGTCCTGGGATTCCAGTTGTGTGACATCTCTCTCATATACCCCCTTCTCTCCCAGCACCGTCACTGTCTCAGTTCAGGTCCCAATCGCCTCACACCTGAGGAATTTAAGAGACTGCTGGTTGTTCTGGCTGCCTCATCTCCCCCCAGTCCAGTCAATCCTCAACCCAGCTGTCATGTTCATCTTCCTAAAGCTCTCATCTGACCATGTCACTACCCACTCAACAGCCTCCTCTGACTCCCCAGCAAAAGGATCCAATGTAAAATCCTCCCTTGGGCTGTTAAACCCTCTATCACCTCTGCTTCCCCTACTCTTCCAGTCTTTTTTCACCTTGTTTCCACCCTCCACCCCCACCCCCATATATGCTATAAACCAGTGGTATGGGCCTCCTTTCTCTTCTGTGAACAGGGCACTCCACCTCCTGACTCCCTGGGTTTTTCTCACTATCGCTTTAGCCTAGAAAGCTCATGCTGGCTTCCCTGAGGCCCCAGCTGGAGCTTACCTTCCACAATAAGCCTTTCCCAGTACTGCCCACCCTAGGGCCTTCCCTCTCTTGCCCAGCTCCAATTTAATCTGTCAATACTGACTTTCTACACAGTTGTTGGACTGTTCAACAGTTCAACAGACTGTGAAATCCAGGAGTGCTGAGGATGTCCCTTGTATCTCTTTATGACCCCAGGGCTTAGCAAAGGGCTTGGAATGTAGCAAGATCTTAATAAATGTTGGTGGGTTTGAAGGTCTAAAAAAGAGCTCATCTTGGAGCACCTAACCCCTTTTGGCACTTTCTGGAGATTTCATTCCTCAAATTCCAAATAGCAGCTTCTTATAAGATGATAAATCTATCCCTGGAAGGCAGCTGAAAGGCAATGGAGTCTAACCCCCCAGAAAGCCACTGCTTATAAAAAATCTGAAAAAGAATTCCAAGGCAGGCCTTCCTGCCCCAAAATCTAGTACTTCCTTCACCATAATGCATAGCAGCCTCTCATAATCACAGCTCTCATATACCTGCTTTCACCTCACTCACCTGGAAAGAGGCTCCTCAGGCCTTCTTGCTCTAGCATGCATGCTGCTTCTCTTTGCTCAAAATAGGAGATCACATCTTCTCTGGGAACTGGAACTCCTGGGCATGGGGAATCAGGGATGAGCATGGAGAGAAACTTGGAATTTAGTTCTCTTTAGGGAAAGGGGTGTGGACACAGAGCTGCTCCATTTTGAGGATCAGTCCATTCCAGTCACACATAGGAGTCTGCACTGGCCCATTAGTGCTTGTGATGCAAGTTAACTCAAAGTAGAACGTGTTGTACAACCTCTTGTGAGAAACCCTCTGCCTCCCATCCTGTTATGCTCCATTCTGGCAGAAACTGCTAGACCCAAAACTGGGTAAAAAGGCAGTTGTGTCAGATCAGCCTCAAGCCCAAGCAACAGAGACCCTGATGAATCATCCTTTGCCCAGTCTCCCTACCTGGCTCCTCGCTCCCTGAAACCTATATAAACCTTGTGTGCTGTTCATTCAGGGGTGTTTGCCTCCTTGGGTGAGAGTCTGCTGCTGGCAAACTCAACCTGGTTAGTCTAAATTCTATTTCTTAGTCAGTCTCAGTTATTCCTGGCATCTAGAGGGACATACAAGCAAGGATGCCAGGGTAGTTTCCAGGAATCCTGTGGATAGTTCCCATAGCATTAATTTTGGGGTGTTTGGGGAAAGGTCCAGGAGAAAACCTTGGAACCACTTTGGAGTCAGAGAATTTGATCTTGTGCACCTTCTTCATGAAAGGATGGACTCATTGCATGGTTTCCATTGTCTAGAAATCAGAGGCAGCTGGTATTGCAGTGGGGAAGAGTCCTGGTCCTGGAGTCAGGAATGCCTGGCTTTAAATACAGCCTCAGATAATTACTAGCTATGTGCCCCTGGAGAAGTCACTCAACCTCTGTTTGCCTCAGTTTCCCACATGTAAAATGGGCATAATAATATCACCCAACCTGGAAGGTTATTATGAGGATGAAGTGACATAATATTGTACAGAAAGCCCTTGGCCCAGGAGATGGAAAATAGCAGATGAATGTAAATGCTCATTTCCCTTCCTTTCCTTTCCCACCATCTGTACTGGAAGTTTAGGGCAACATGAAGGAAGATTAAGGACAAACCTCCTACACCAGCCACAAGTGAGTGCTATAAACTACCAATGTAGGCTTGTTAAATAGAAGATTATTCCAAATATTAGGCCAATCCCCCAGAAGGAGGTGTTGCAAGGAAAAGCTGCCTGAGCAGTTTTCAGAGATTTGGCAGCAAAATTCATGAGATAGAGGTTAGATGAAATAACTCCTGAGATTAGTTCCATGTCTGAGATTCTTCCACACTAATTGGTACTCTGACCTGAAGCTACCTAGAATTGGTAAAAAACTGCGTCAGGAGCAAGAAAAGAAACCCTCAGCTTCCTATCACACAATGCAAAGACTTTTTGTAGGAAAACCAGGTAGCATGAGGAGTCTGTCTCTTGGACACAGGAGACATACACTTTTCTCTAATAATTGATAGATGCTCCAAAGTCTGCATACCAGAGAATGAAGATATTCCATTTGATTGCAGACTCAGAATGAGAAGGGAAGTGTCCTTACCCAGGGAGAACAGGTTCTGGGCATTCTCCACCATGACCTCCTTGTACAGCTCCTTCTGAGGATGGTCCAAAAGGTCCCACTCCTCCTGGGTAAAGTCCACAGCCACATCCTTAAATGTCACTGTCTCCTAAAATCATCAAAAGTTATACAATGTAGAGGTGAAAGATACTTCAGGCTTAAATAGTCCAATCCCCATTGATTTACAGGAGGAAATTGAAGCCCAGAAAAGGGAGTTGCCCAAGGACCATACCCTTTATGTGTCAGTTACCTTTTGAAACTAGTCAGTAAGATCCTGATGGAACTTTGAGACAAGCATTATGTATCATTAGTTGGAATGTCTTATTATAGAAGGTGTCTTCTTGTGGAATCAGGGAGAAAACGTATATTCTATATGTGAGGTAGATTCATCAGTGGAGGAAAAAGAAAGAGGGGGTAATGTGAAATTGCTTCCTCATCACAAGTGGTGTAAGTAATATATTCTAAAGAAAATGAGAAGATGGCAGGTAACTGCATTCTGGGGAAAAAATGAACACTAATTATGACCACTGAAAAGAGAATAAAGTTACAGAAAAGGTCTAGTTTGTTTCCTGAATGGCTGAAATAAAGTCTTATCTTGAAGATAAGAATTTATCTTCATCAGAATTTGGACCGCATTGAGTGGCATGAGATGGTTCCCAGCAAGTGAAGCAGCCTATCTGTTATTACATTGAGGGTTTGAGGTCACTCTGGCTATGAGGCTCTTATAGACAAAACAGCTTATGCCTTTGCTTTCTTTCCCTCATAGCACATATTCCACAATTACATAATTATACTTTGTAATAAGAGTAATTATGATGGAGAAAAACAAGCTAGGTGGCACAGTGGAAAGAGCACTGGGCTTAGAATTAGGAAGACTCGTCTTTATGAATCCAAATATGGCCTCAGAAGTGTATTAGCTGTGTGACCCTGGGCCAGTTACTTTACCTTGTCTGCCTCAGTATCCTCATCTGTAAAATGAACCGGAGAAGGAAATGACAATCTACTCCAGCATCTTTGCCAAGAAAAGCCCTAATGGGTTTTACTAAGTGTTGAGTGTGAACAAAATGACTGAATGACAACAATGATGAACAAGGAAGCTTCCTTTATTGCTTAAAAAAAAAGGCTGTATTTCATTAACTTGGGTTTTCTTTGAGCTAATTCACCAGAAAAGCTTAACCAGTATCCTTATGACAAATAAATGACCCAAACAGTCCCCTAGAACTCTAGAAACTTGGGTGAACAAGAGTCAAAAGAATGAGTTAAGGGGCCAAGTGATGGGCTCTATACAGACATACCCCCCAACACACACGCAGCCACACACACACGTATGGGAGAAGTTGACCAGATCTGAGAATAATCTGGTATTTGGAAGGGTCATCTATATTTCCAGCCTGCCACACTCACATCATCTATTTGGCCAGTAAGTTTGGAATCTGATGCTCTTCCATTTCAATCAGAAACGTAAGGTTCACTTAATCAGGCATCCTGATGTTTGGGAATAATCCTGAGGCTGTGCCAATTCATTTTTCATCATTGTGACTTCTTCTTTAAAACATCGATTTAGGGTCTATTTGTAATCCATGTTTCACCTTTCAGTTCTTTATTCTATTGATTTACTTCAGAGCAATTGAGGAATTTGTTGCTCTTGTACATTCCTTGAGATTCCCAAGAATTTCCAAATCTTTTCTTTCCTCTAGGGTCCCCTCAGTCACTTATTTTTCACTTAAGAGTCAGACATGGAGAGGATTCTGAGAAGATGGCAGAGTAGATCAGAAAATTTCAAGCTCTCAAGAATTTTCTCCACCAAAGACATACAACAGTGCCTCAGGGAGAACATAGAAGAATGAAAATGAATGATAGTACTGGCAGAATATTGGTCATCAGGAGACAATCAGAGAAGACCTGAAGAAAAATTCCAGGATGAGTTTTAGTCCCTATGAAGAGAAACCACTTCCAGGCTAGGTCCTTGGTCACCTTAAAGAACATGCAGCAAGCCCTGGGGTCAGCAGGGTTGGGAGGCTGCCCCAGCCCCAGGAATTTTTACTCCTGGGACAGTGAAGGGAGTTGGGTGTCTTGGGCTGGGAAGATCAATGGAACCTGTGATGACAAGGAAGTCCAAATTCAGCTGTGCTGAAGAGACCCTTACAAGGGCCAGAAAGTATCAGGACACATCTTGTGAGTGCAGAAGCAGTGGGGCTGTAGGTACTTATAGGAGGCTGGAGGTTTTGGTTTGGGTTTGAGCTCAGAAGGGAGAACTGAAGGAAGATGCCAGAGGCATCATAGCCCTACCCCAGGACTAGAGGTGATTACAAAAATTAAACTATTACAAAAAAATGCACAGCCAGAGGACAAAGAATCCAGCCATAGGGAGTTACTATGTGAGTACGGAAGACAAGGGTTATTCTTCAGAGGAGGTTACTGAAACCCAAAATGTCAAATACTCACCTGCCAAAAAGAATTTATGGAAGAACTCAAAGAGGACTTTAAAAATCAAATGAGAAAGGTTGAGGGAAAAATTAGAAAGAAAAATAAGAACAATTCAAGGAAAACAAGATTACGAAAAGAAAGTCAACCAATTAGAAAAAGAGATCCAGAATATATTTTTTAATTACTTCATTTTTAGTTTTCAACATTCACTTCCACACATTTTAAATTTTTTCCACCTTCCTCCCATCTGCCCTCCACAAGATGGCATGAAATCTGATATAAGCTCGACATGTACACTCACATTAGTCATGTTGTACAGATGAATAAGAATGAATGAGAGGAACCATGAAAGAAAAAAGAAAACAAAACAAAAACAGAACAGTCTACTTCAACTCTGCCTTGACTCCATATTCCATTCTCTGGATGTGGATAGCATTTTGCATTATGCGTCTTTTGGAGTTGTTTAGGTCCTTGCATTGCTGACAAGAGCTAAGCCTATCAAAGTCAGTCATTGCACAATGTGGCTGTTACTGTGTACAATGTTCTCCTGGTTCTGCTCACTTCACTTAGCATCAGTTCATATTACATCTTTCCAGGTTTTTCTGAAGTCTTCCTGCTCATCATTTCTTATAGCCCAATAGTATTCCATTACATTCATATACCACAGCTGGTTCAGCCATTCCCCAACTGTTGGGCACACCATCACTTTCCAGATTTTGGCCACCACAAAATAAACAAAACTGCTATGAATATTTTACATACATGTGGGTCCTCTCCCCACTTTATGGGAGGTGCAGAATCTAAAGGAAGAAAATGACTCCTTGAAGATCCAAATTGGGCAAGTGGAAGCCAGTGAAGTTATAAGTGTTTGTTCCTATTCAATTTTTAAAGCTGTTTACTAGTCTAGAAGTATGGAAAGGAACAAAGTATACAAGCACCCCCCAAAGAAGTCTGGTGTACTGGACCGCAGGTACATTCAGAGTCCAGGGGAAAAAGGGCCCATGCTTGGACCTCACATGGTCAATGGGTAATGCAAAGCTTCTGCATGAATGGAAATTCTCTTCTCCTTTCCCAGAGTCCCCAGAACGTTCCCCTAGCATATACCTCTTTGTTGGGTTTCAGGGCTTAGACTGTTGTGTGATTGTGAAGTGGCCATTTCTTGATGTGTCCAGCTCTTGGCTCCCAATTCTAGAGACAAAACAAAATGATCCTCTTTAAAGCCTTAAGGAAGATGGGGAGGAAAAAAGTTCTATCTCATGGATAATAAATAGTTTTTTTTTTTAACCTATTAGAAAAAAATCCTCCTTCTTTTGCTGTCAACCCCAACCTCACTGAAGATGAACTGAAAAACCAAACCCCCGTTAAGCATAATCATGTATAGCCTAATTCCACATTGGCCACGTTCAAAACTTTCATTCTGGACTGAGTGCTTCACTTAAATCAAAAGGAGAGGCAGCTGGCATATTTGATTAGTCCTCTAGAATAGTGGCAGATCACTACACACATCAGGATTCCCAGGTCTTTCAAGGTGATCTTTACAGCACTGTCTCCATGTAAAATGTGTTCCTCCCGCTGTTCCCTTTGGTAAGCATCAGTTCCTACACATCTTCTCAGACTACTCTAAAACCACCCCTTCGTCACTTCTTAGAGCCCAGCAGGACTCCATCACATTTCTGTAATATCACTTGACTGCAGTGTTTAACTTAAAGCCAGTCTCTGTGCCCTTCTGGAGGAGTATCTGGGCTGAGCTTCTGGTCTCCTGGGTCCTCCTGCTCTCTTGGCCATATAGAATGCTGCCTCACTCCAGAACCTCAAAGACAGCTCAGGCTGGGGACCTGCAAGCTTTCAGTGCTCCTCAAGTGGTCTCATCTGTGGCAAAGTTGATGGAGGCTTCCTTTGCCCCAGTGAGATCCTAGTTCTGCAGGCTCCTGACCTGGTTTTCAGTCTTCTTGGCAACAGTAAACCTAGTGAACTGCGCCACTATCAGCCAACTTGCAAGCTCTGCATGTCCCATGTTAGACTGTGATTCCTGCCCTGGTGATTCTTGTGCATGCTTCAGACAGGGCTAGGAGCTCGGACTGAGCTCCTGCTCCCATTCTGAGATCTCAGCCACACCAACGATAGATTCTGAACCTGGTTTTCCCTAGGTATTCCAAACAGACTCTCCAACTGCTCCTGACCCCCAAAGGCTGCCTCGAATCCCAGGTCCTCACGAATCCAATCCAGGACTTGTTAATTGGCAACCAAGATGTCAGCTGGCACCTGGTGCAGGTCACATGGGTCCACAAGCTAGGTTCTACCCTCTGCTCCTCACACTCTCTCTCCTCCACATCCCATCTGTTCTCCAGCTCTGCTGATTCCACCTTTGCAACATCTCCCATAAACAATCACTTCTTTCCCACCTAATACTGCCCCCACCCTCCCAGCACTCATCACTTCACACCTAGGCCATTGCTACAGCCTGCTGGTGGGCCTGCCTGCCTCAAGCTTCTCCCCACTCCAATCTCCCTCTATTCAGCCACTAAAGTGATTTTGTATAAAGGGAGGCTCTGACCATGTCACCACCCTGCCCCTCCATTCAACAGCCATCAGTACAAAAAAAAAAAATACAAAAGTCATACAAAGCCCATTATGACATAGTCCCTACCTGGATGTACTATGCTATCCAGTGACCCTGGCCTCCTGGCTGTTCCCTAAACAAGACCCTCCATCTCTCGGCTCCACACACTTTCAGTGGCCAGCCCCATTTCACTGGACAGCCCCACTGTCACACTCCTCATCTCTGCCTCCTGCCTTCCCTAATGCTGTTTCTGCTGTTCAGGCATGTAAATCTCTTCATGATTTTGGGGTTTCCTTGGCAAAGATGCTAGAGTGGTTAGCCATTGCCTTCTCCAGCTCATTTTACTGAGGAAGAAACTGAAACAAATGGAGTCAAGTGACTTGTCCAGGGTCACACAGCGTCTAAAAATCTGAGGGTGGATTTGAACTCAAGTTTCCTGACTCCAGGCCTGGCAGTCTACCCGCTGCACCACCTAGCTGCCCTACTGGCTTCACTGCCTGTCTTATGTCCCAACTTCAGTTTCATCTTTGGAAGCCTTTCCCCTCTTAATTCTAGTGCTTTCTCTCCTTAATTAGTTCCTATTCTGCACAATTCTCCAACAGGCTGTGAGGACCTTCATAACTGTATTGTCTCGTGCCTCTCTGTGTGTCCCAAGAACTTAAAGAATGCTTATTGATCAATTATCTTAGTGACAGATTTCTTCGAAAAGATTTCTTCTTCCTCCTCTGCCAAGAGCACTGGTCCAGGAGTCAGGAAGACTGACCTTGGGGATGACCTAGGCTCACATGAAGCCTCACACACTCATAGCTATTTGATGCTGGGCAAATCCCTTAACATCTGGGTCAGCTTTCTCAACTTATGTAAACTGAGAATAATGTCTCTGGGCATGGCAGAGGCAAGATGGCAGAGTGAGGAAGCAATGCACTGAATTCCTCTCCACAAACAGCTAAGCGATCTGGACAAAGTACCAGACCAAATCCTGATGGGGAAAACCAGAAAACCTTGTGAGTACTGGGTTCAGGTTGATACAGGGGAAAGGGGGAGGTCCATGGAATAATAGGGCAAAAAGATTCAGATCCAAGTCAGGGACCTGCAACAGAGTGCCGGCCACTGGCAGCTCTCTCACTCTCTACCCAAGCCCAGGTCACATAACCAGGGTGAAGAGAATCTGTACCAAGCACTAGAATCCCTGGGGAGGGAGACCCTGGAGAATGAAGTAAAGAAGTGCAGAAGCCTGAAGAAGCAGAGGTGTGGCTCAAGCCTGGGATGCCAAGCTGGGCCTGCCTTCCAATGTCCAGCCCACGCTGCAGTGAAGGCAGGAATCTCAAAACAAAGAGAAACTTACAATTCTGCTCCTCTGAGCCAGCCAGCAGAGCTCATTAGTTGGCCAGAAGAGAGAGAGCCTGGCAGCAGTCCACTCTTACATGGACTCAAATCCAGGTCAGAAACTTGGAGAGCTCAGAGCAGGAGGGCAACAATCTAATTTTGCTCAGGATCAGACCACTTTGGAAACATTGAGAGCTCATTGGCCTCTATCCTGCCCCTAGAATAAGGCAACCCTCAGGACCTGAGTAAACACCCAAAAGAGCAGCCCAGCCATTCCCTCCAAGGTGCTGCAGAGGAAGTAGGCTGAAAAAAATGAGCCAACAAAAAAGAACGTCACCATAACGAATGCTTACAGTAGCAAAAAAAAAAAAAAATTGGAGACACAAATACAGAAGAGTGATTCATATCTACAAGCACAGCCTCCAAAAAACAAAGCTTGGGCACAAACTCAACCAGAATTTCTAGAAGCGATGAAGAAAGGTCAATGTGTTTCTAAATGGAATGAGAGTGGTCAAGGGGAAAAGAAATGGCAAATAAATGAGTGGTGTGGGAGAAAGAATCAAGGAGTTAACAGCATGGCAGAAGACATACAAAACCATGGCCAAGCAACAAACTCAAAAACAGAAGCCACAAGGCAATAACAGATATTAAAAAAAATGCAAAAGGCTGAAAAAAATGTCAGTTTTCTCATAGTAAAAAACAAATCAAGAAGAAGAGAGAACAAGGGAAAATTTAAATAACATTGGGCCTATCTGAATGCCATTTAAAAAAGAGCTTCAATATGAGATCTGAAGAAATCTTAAAACTGCGCAGATGTCTTACCACCAGAAGAGAAAGTCAAAATAAACCGAAGATCACTTCCTGAAAGAAATCTCTGAATGAAAACTCCTAGGAACACCAATAACAAAAACACAGAGCTAACAGATAAATGAGAAAAATATAGCAAGCAGTTAGAAAAAAACAAAAATAAAAACAAAAACAAAAAGCAATTCAAGTACTAAGGAGCCACAGGATCACACAATTTGGCAATAACCGTCATTTAAAGAGCACAGAGCTTGGAATAGGCTATGCTAGAAGGTAAAGGATATGGTCTTATAACCAAGAGTAATTTACCCAACAAAACTGAGTATAATGATATGGGGGAAATGACCCTTAAGGAAAGGACTTCCAAGCATTCTTGATGAAAAGACCATGACTGCAGAGACCTTTTGGAGTTCAAATACAACTGAAGAGAAATATAAGTAAAGAAGGATGAACTAGCCTAAGGGAATAAAAAAAAAATAAGGGATAAACTCCTTTTATTCAAATATGGAGAGGTGATATGTGTCTTCTCTGATGTCTCTCAGGGCTTATAGAGGGAATCAAATTAGGCAAGACTTGGGAGGATTTCTGTTCTGTCCTGATCTTAAGGAAAAGACAGAAAGAGAGGCAGAGGAATACACTAAGGTGGGTGGATGGAAAAGAAGGTTAGGAAATATTATCTCACAGAATGATGGGGCACAAGTAGACATCTATACAAAGAAGGAGGTAGCAGTGGGTGGAAACATCTGATGCCTAAACCTCAATCCTCTAGTCAAAGGAAGGAAGAAAACAAACAGCACAGAGTTCTGTACAGAAAAACATTTTACTTACTAGTAAAAAGGAGGGAAAGGAGAGAAAGGGAAAGGAGAATTAGAAGGTAGACTATGGGTGGAATTATGCCTAAACAAAACATATTCAAGTTTTATAAATTTTATAATTCTTTTTGAGGTGGGAAAGAGAATCTGAAAGACTATTCATAAATGGGGTATAGATGAATCACTTTAACAAATGTAATGGGATACTACTACACTGACTTTGAATTAGCATAGTGACTAACCAAGACTCCAGAGAGCCAACGACAAAGAAACATGCTGCTTACCACCAAAAGGGAAGGATTCAGGGAGAGAATGAAAAATATTTTTTGGGCATAGGCACCGTGAATTTTTTTTTTCAGATTGACTACACATGGTGTGCAATGGGTTTTGTCTTTCTTGTGTTCTCAAGGGGAGGTGGCAGGTGGGGAGAATGATTAGGTGGACCTTGACTGATAAAAATGCATGTATTCATATGTGTCTATAAACACACTGGAAGTCTGATCAATACAATGATCCATCAATCCCTGAGGAATCATGATGACATGATGCTTACCTCTTGATAGAGACTTGTTACTCAAAGTACCAGCTGATATAATTTTCTTTAGCTATAACCATTGGGCAATTCTGTTTAGTTCGACTACATACAGTCTTGTGATAGAAGCTAGTTTTTCTTGCTTTCTCAATGGGAGAAGAAGGGGCATGTGGTAGAAAAGCAAGGGAAAGAGGGCTAATCTCTGATATAAAAAAATGTGAACTGAAAAATGAGGTAAAAAAAATGTTTTGCCCAAAATATTCCTAACTATATAACTAAAAATGTGATGGGGACAATGATGCCTAACTTCCAGGGCCGGTTGTGAGGGCCAAGTGAGATATGGGTCAGGTGCTTAACTCAGTGCCTGGCACATGAAAGTCAAAGTATGTGAAACCAGGGTCCTTCAGATACGACAGATTTCCCCAAATGGCACACTGACATACTTTGCACTGCTACTCAGATAGGCTCCCACACGGAGATGAGGGAAGCTTTGTCCACTCAGGCTAAAATACCGTGGAATCCATATTGAATGTCATTTTTACGGTATACTTAAATAAAGTTCCTTTTGCTTGTTGAATGACCTAGGAGTGTCTGATTTTTGCTTAACACCTAAAATGAGTATTGGCTTGAATCATTTCCATCCATTATTCTCTTCCCAGGTCAATCTAGGACCTGCTCCAGCCTATACCAGACTGAGATTTTCCAAGAAGCTGTCTGAGGTACCTTGAAACACTAAGTTGACTCTGTCAACCTTCCTTTTCCCCTTATTGCTCTCATGGTCTCTGCCAGTACTAGCACAGTGCACATGGTGGACCAAATTATCTCACCAGGAAGGCAACTTGTACAGTAATATGGTATGTGCTGAAGCTAGTCCTAGTGCCCAGGACCAACAGAGGCAAGGGTCAGAATCCCAGGAGCCCCTGTTAAATAGTAGAGAAGCTGTCCATTATTCAATCACTGTGCCAGGGCAGCAGGATGGCCCCAGAGCCATCTGTACAAGAAATCTTGGGCTTGTGTATCTAGGGCCTTTCCAAATGCTCACTGACTTGACCTGAGAACTGGTAAAGGGCAGGGCTTCAGAGGGACCTGGGAAGGCTTGTGTGAGCTGAAGCAGGAGAACAAGAGCTGCACCAGAACAATTTCTGCTCTGATGACCACATATCAAAGGACAAGAGCTGGGGGAGCCTCCAGGGCTCTGCTCCAGGTCTGCCCAGACAAGACTCAGAGTGAAAGGTTTTCCTGGACCTTCGGTTACTACAAGGGAGAGGTTGCCCACAAGAAAGAGAGAGGAGGGAGAGGAACTGCGTGTAGTGGGAGGGGGTGCTGGTAGGAATTAAAAGAGCAAAGATATGATTCCTGGGTAATAGAGACAAAGGAATTAAGGGGTCACCCTTGTCAGTTGGCTGTAATGAAGCAGAACTTAAAAACAAATGGGGGAGGGAGAGGTAGGTGGCAAGTAGATAGAACACTGGCCATGGAGTCAGCAGGACACAGCCTCAGACACCTGAGACTTTACTAGCTGTGTGACCCTGGGTAATTCACTTCACCCTGACTGCCTCACAAAACCAAACAAACAGGGAAGGGCAACATGGGCTGAGCAGGTGCAGTGTTCAAGATACCAGGGTTGTAAAGAATGGAATTAAAACACAGAAGATGAGAGCAGGGCAGTGTTGTTACTACTCTATTCAATTTCATGCCTATTTTTGTTAAGTAATGATCCATAAGTCAGGTGTCACCAGCTTCATAGACCATCCTCCATGTTTATGGATGGACTGCACTCACCTGAGCTGGGGCTCCAGTGCTCCCAGGGGCCATTCCCTCAGAATCCAGGTTCCCTGTGTAGGGAGCAAAGGAACCAAAGTGACTCCATTTTGTAAAGTTTCTCTATCTTATCCCTGGACAGAACTGACCTCAGCAACCTGCTCCCCCACCCTTTATGTCCCCACAGATGGAACCACAACCAAAGCTCTTTCTCACAGATGTCCCACCTAAGCATGGAGTGTCCCAATTCAAAGTCTTTCTGGTAACCATGAGACAGCTTGGAGCCACCTGGAAAGTCCTTCCCTTCTTACCTCTGCACAGAAAAACACAGCTACCCCACCTGCAATCTTAATTCCAGGGTCCCTAGTGACAGATGGGTTCCAGATGGACAGTCTAGGAATGCTAAAGCACTGTGTTCTGAGGTCTAACTGGGAGCCAGGGAGGACTCCTGGGAAGCCCTGGTAAAGTTTAGGTTCAGAATCCCAAAAGGGAAAGTGGAGACAGCTCGGAGCCATGTGCCTGGGATATGAGAGGGAAGCAGCCCAACAGCTGTGGGTCCAGACAAGTGGACAGGAAAGAGTTTTGCTTCCTGCATCCAAGGTGGGGCCCTCAGGGCAGGCAGAACTCCTGGATCCTCACAGGTTCCTGGGAGTGGAGCCAGGAGCTGGGGGCAGGGAGACAGGACACCTGGGTCTGATGGGGTGCTTGAGGGCCTGTGCTGGGACCCCAATTCCAAAATCCCATCTCTCCCTAGCCTCTACACAGTGACCCTGTAGTTTCTCTGCCCCCCAAGGACAGCAAGTCCTTACAAACACTTCTGTGTCTTCCTTACACAGTGGCCTGCTGCACCTGCAGGATTCATTAGTCTGACATGGCTGTACACTGGCCCATAGAGCTATTTCCTACTCACTAACCTCTCATGGGTCTCCTGAACCATTCATTCTTTTTCTCCTAGACTTAGACACTGGACACTCCCTACATTTACCTTGTCCAAGTGGACATTGATAGGGGGCTGCCTGGGCAGTCCTCAGTCAGCCCTGAACCTTAGTGACTCAGTGGCAGTTCTCCCATCACTCTCCCAAGTAGCCCCCTTGTAACAGCCCCCTCCCCCCCGCTAGTTATAAATGAATTCTGGGTCAAAAGCCTGCAGTTGACAATAAAGGTCCCTGTTCCTTTAAGAACTGACCACTCCCGAACCTGCCCAAGCACATGGCCCGTTTCACTCTAGAACATCCGAATAAACACTGAACGTCCCCCTTAGGACCACAGGCTCCCTAAGAACTTTGGCCCCTGTACAATACACTTTGGCCAACTGGACTCTTTCAGTCCTGCTTGAGTCCCTGACCTCTTTCCCAAGGACCCTGCCTGGGACCTCCAGCCTGGGGGTTCCTGGACCTCCTGACCCTGTCCTTTCTGCACAAGGGGCACAGCTGGCGGTCTCCGGCCTTCTCCAGTCCAGGGAAGACTGCCCTCTGCTCCCCTGGAGCCGGTTGTCTCCTCTCTAGCCCCTCGGAAGGCTCGCGGGGACGTCTGGAGGCGCCTGCAGCGGGCGTGGGCAGCCTTCCCTCCGGGCAGCAACCATGAGGAGCATGGGTCGGTCACTGTCCCCCTGGCCCGGGAAGCCGGAGCAGGGGGCGGACTACAGGGGCTCCAAGGCTCCTGGGCCCCAGCACGGGCCAGGCTCCCTGCGCAGCCCGAGATCCGCCCTGGGAGTGTCTCTGAAACAGCCCGACCCAGCTCGGGATTCGGGACCCCGAGAATCGGCGCCTAGTGTTCTTGGGTCCCGGGACCATCTGGAGAGGCAGGAGCAAAGGCCCGTCGGGAGCTAGGGGATCACGCCGCGTCACCACTCAGACCAACTTACCGCGGGGAGGGGCCCTGGTCGGGTTTGGAGGGCTCTTCCCCAGGACCCTGAACTGCGGGACGATGGAGGCCGCTCCTAGTGCGAGTCCCTCCGGCACAGGGGACGCGAGACTCGCCTGACCTGCTGAAGGATCCCCTTCTTCCAGGCCCGCGAGTTTCGTCTCCCGGAGCTCCTACGCAGCCCAGAGCTCTCCTGCCTCTCAGTCAGCCTCTTCTACCTACTAGGCAAGGAAAGGACGGTACCAGGAAGCTAGCTACAGAGTGTCCTCTCCCTTACCCCCGGCGCCGCCTGCCTATTGGTCCACTAAACCTCCACTTCCGGGGCGTTCACCGCCGGCAGCACTTCCGGACTCCATTTCCCAGGAGACCCTGCGCGTAGGGGATCCGCTGCTCATTGGTCTCCTAGGCCTTCGCAGCCGGACTCGGTTTCCCCCAATCCCTCGCTCCCTAATCCTTCCCATCCAAGGGACGGAACTTCTTCTCTACCTGACCCCAGGCTCCTGATTTATCTGTTCCCCCCAAACTATTTCCTGTATGGGAAGCAGCTGATTCCACTGGAGGAACCATTTGGGTGCATGTTCTTTTATCAATAACTGATGTCACCCAGGTTATGGAAAAATTCGGCCATTCCTCTGACTCTTTAACAGGAATATTGACATGTAATCTTGCTGATCCATGGGACATTTACACTCAGGACCTGACACAAACAGTCCCCATCTGAGCCACTATGGGATATTCCTTCCTTTGGGGATTGGGCAGCCTGGTGGTGAGGATTCTGGGGAAGAGGTGAAGCGGCAATGCCAGCACTGGGCAGGACCCAAGGACTGCTATTCTAGCCCCCTGATGTCTTATACCTTGTGAGTATTTTGCTGTGTGCTCCCTTGGATTTTTAGCACCCCCTCTGACCTGTTTCTATCCCTTGAAACGAGTGAAGTGTGGATTCTGTGATAATGTCTTCTGTGCCTTCAGAAGGGAGCAGAGCGCCTCATGCCTTGGGATGGATGTTGACAACATGAGCTCATTCTTTCAAACCTGAGACCATTCACCACTTGGCAAACGAGACAGCTTATGGTTTAGGAAATCCAGGAGTCTCTGGATTCCCTAGTTAATGTGTTCCTGGACAATGGCCTAGCCTTAGAGTACCTTCTTGCCTCCAGTAGAGGTGCCTGTGCCCTGGCCAACACTTCCTGGTGCATGTACATTAACAACTCAACAAGTGGATCTCCACACCAAAAGTATACTGGAAAAAGCTAATTGGATGCAAGACATTCAGGAAAACTTTAGTGCACCAGGATCCTCCTCTTCATGATCATCTTGGCTTCTTTCTGTGCTAACTGCTATTCTGGTCCCACTCCTGATCATATTCTTTTTGGCCCTTGTCTGCTTAATCTCCTTGCCAGATTTTTCTCTTCTAGGCTCAGTGCCCTCCAACTGCATATGACTGTTCAGGCTGGGTACCAACCTCTGGCTGAGATCAGCACCCATCACCCCTGGACCTTGCGTTGATCAAGTTCTGGATACTGTCTATGAACCCAACCCCTTGAATGGGGGGACCCTATGAGGTAGGGACAGTTTGATGTCTTTTCCCAGCATGAAGCAGTTTCAGAAGCCTAGACCGCTGTCCCTTATCCCAAATGATTTTGGGTCCCATCTGTTTAAGGGGAGAATGATGGGGTGCTTGGGTGCCTGTGCTTGGACCCCAATTCCAATATCACATTATCAAAGCAAGGAGCCAAGCCATCCTGTAACCTTCCCCTCTGCTAGGGCCTTCCCTTAAAAACTTATGAATTGTAACTGTCTGCTTACCTGTGTCCTCTCCTCCCGCAATTCTGAGAGCTTGCAGTTCTGAAAGCCCTTGCAGTTCTCTATCTCTCCTTCTCTGAGTCTCTCTGTCTCTTTTAGCCCTTCTATACCCTATATATACAGTTCTTAGAACTTGAGGGCTTCACACCTAATCAGCAAAAATCAGGTGTGGACCTGGGGCCTCATACCTAGTTATCAAAAAAGTGTGAGCCTGGGGCTTAACACCTAGCTTGCAAAAGGTTGTGGGCCTAGAGGTTACCAACAAGTTAACAAAAGGGTGTGGGCCTGGGGTTTAACATCTATTTAGCAAAAGGGTGTGGGCTTGCCTACAAACAAGCCTCCCATATTCAAGCTTCTCTTAACTAGCTCCACCTGAGGCCTATCAAATGGGTGGGGAAGATCTTGAATCACATTAACAGTACACTAGGATCCAAAAAGAGCCTGGATATGATCTTTCAAGAAATTATCAAGGAAAACTGCCCTGATATCTACAACCAGAGGGCCAAATAGAAATGAAAAGAATCCACCAATCACCACATAAAAGAGATCCCAAAAAGAAAACTCTCAGGAACATCATAGCCAAATTCTAGAGCTGCAAGGCTAAGGGGAAAATACTGCAAACAGTCAGAAATAATTCAAATATCATAGAGCCACAGTAAGGTTTAAATGGGATTTAGCAGCTTCTCCATTAAAGAACTGGAGGAGCTGGAATCCCAGACAGGATGAGAGTAGTCAGAGCTTCAATAACTGGAGTCAGAGCTCTATAGGGCAGGCTCCAGAATGAAGCCACCAGGGAATGACCAGGGAAACCCAGTGTGGGATTCAGCTCCCTGCATGGGACCTGAGGGCTCTGAGAAGAGTAAGGTGAAGGAAACAGGAGTCCTGGGGTCTGGGAAGCAAGACAGTCTAACATAGCTCATGGCAGGGAGGTCTGGGTTCCTAGAGTGACAGATGGGTTCCAGGTGGACAATCTGAGAATGCTAGAACACAGAGTTCTGAGGTCTAACTGGGAGCCAGGGAGGACTCCTGCGACCCCTGGTAAAGCTTTCAGAGATATAAAACTTTCCCCAAAACCTCGTTCACTAAATACCATAAGTTTTGATATGTTGTCTCATTATCATTGTTCTTTTGTATGAAGTTATTGATTGCATGTATGATTTGTTTGGACGACCCATTCTTTAGGATTAGATTGTTTAGTTTGCAATTTATTTCTCTTCTTATCTTTCCATGGACCTTTATTACATATAATTTTTATTGCATCATGATCTGAAAAGGATGCATTTAATATTTTTGCCTTTCTGCTCTAGATTGTGAAGCTTTTATGCCATAGTCCATGGTCAGTTTTTGAGTATGTGCTATGTACTGCTGAGAAAACGGTATGTCCCTTTTTATCCCCATTCAATTTTCTCCAGAGATCTACTGTATCTACATTTTCTAAAATTCTATTCACTTCTTTAACTTCTTTCTTCTTTATTTTGAGGTTATATTTGGAAAGCTGAGAGAGGGGGAGGTTGAGGTCCTCCACTAGTGTAGTTTTTTTTTTAAATTAAGATTTTTTATTTTTAGTTTACAACGCTCCGTTCCACATGATTTTTAGTTCCAGATTTTCTCCCTCCCCTCCTCCGTCCCCTAGACAGCATGCAATCCTATATTTCTTCTATGTATAACTTCTCTTCGAACTTATTTACACAATAGTCAAGCTGTAAAAAAGAAGTATAACCAACGGAATGAATCATGAGAAAGAAGAAACAAAACCAAAAGAGAAGAAAAAAAGAGCAAATAGTTTACTTCAGTCTGCATTCAGACTCCATAGTTCTTTCTCTGGATGTAGATCCTCTCTCCATCATGAGTCCTCTGGAGTTGTCTTTGAACCTTGTATTGTTGAGAAGAGTGAAGTCTATCAGGGTTAGTCCTCACAGAATCCATCTATCTGTGGTTGTGTATGATATTCTCCTAGTTCTACTCCTCTCACTCAGCATTATGTTGTGTAGGTTTTTCCAGGTTTTTATGATGTTCCTATCTTCCTCTTCTTATAGCACAATACATTCCTATACCGTAACTTGTTCAGCCATTCCTCAATTGATGGGCATCCCCTTGATTTCCAATTCTTTGCTACTACAAAAAGAGCCACTATAAACATTTTTGTATATATGGGTCCTTTTCCCACTCGTGTGATCTCTTTGGGATACAACTCTACAACCCACTAGTATAGTTTTGCTGTCTATTTCTTCCTGTAAGTCCTTTAACTTCTCCTCTAAGAATGTGGATGCTATACTACTAGGTGCAAATATGTTTAGTATTGATATTTCTTCATTGTCTGTGGGGCCTGTAGCACGATGTCATTTCCTCCCTTATCTCTTTTGATTAGATCTACATTTGCTTTTGCTTTGTCTGAGATAAGGATTGCTACCCCTGCTTTTTTTTTTTACTTTACCTGAAGCATAATATGTTCTACTCCCTACTTTTACCTTTACCCTGTGTGTATCTCCCTGTTTCATATTTTCTTTTCTTGTAAACAACATAGTGTAGGATTATGGTTTTTAATCCATTCTGTTATCTGCTTCCATTTTATGGGAGAGTTCATCCCATTCACATTCACAGTAATGATTACTATCTGTATCTTCCTCTCCATCATATCCCCCCCACCTTCCCATCCCCACCCCCCCCCCGCTTTTATGCTTTTATTTCTTCCTTCTTCCTTTCCCTCCTCAAAAGAGTTTTGCTTTTGACTACCACCTCCTGCAATCTTCCTTCCCTTCTATCAGCTCCCTCTCTTTCCTTTTTCCCTTACTACTTCTTCTCTCTTTTCTAACCACCCTCTCCTCTTTCTTTCCCCTTTCCCCTCCTATGGACTTTAGGGCAAGTTAGATTTCTCTCCTTAACCGAGTATGTTATTCCCTCTTGGAACCAAATCTGATGAGAGTAAAGTTCGAACAGTGCTCATCTCCCTCCTTTCTTTCCCTCTACTATAATATTTTTTTCTGCCTCTTCATGTGATATAATTTACCCTTTGCTGCCTCCTCCTTTCCTCTTCTCCCATTACAATCCCTTTTCACCCTCTAATTGTTTTTTTTAATCATCACTTCAGTTAATTTATATCCACATGCACTGTCTGTATGTATCCCTTTTAAATGTTTTAATAAAGATACAATTCTCAAGATTTAAAAATATCAACTTTCCACATAGGGATATAAACAGTTTGCCTTTATTGAATAACATGATTTTTTTTCTTTTTTTTTTCCTGTTTACCTTTTTATGCCTCTGTTGAGCCTTGTATTTGAAGATCAGATTTTCTATTGAGCTCTGGTCTTTTCTTTTTTTTAAAATTAATTAATTAAATGACTGATTGTTAGTTTTCAGCATCCATTTCCAAAAGATTTTGAGTTGCAAATTTTCTCCCCATCTCTCCCCTCCTCCCCACCCCAAGATGGCATGCATTCAGATAATGCCATTCCTGAGTCTTCCCTTTCTTCTATCATGTCCTATCTCTCATCCTCTTCCCCCTTTTTTGTAGGGCAAGATAGATTTCTATACCCCATTGCTCGTATATCTTATTTCCAAGTTTCATGTAAAAACAATTTTTAACTTTTGTTTTTAAAATTTTGAGTTCCAAATTCTCCCCCTTCTTTCCTCCCCACCCACCCCTATTGAGAAGGCAAGTAATTCAATATATGTTATATATGTGTCATTATGCAAAACACTTCCTTAATAGCCATGTTGTGAAAGACTATCTATATTTCCGTCCATTCTATTCTGCTACCTCCCTTATTCTGTTTTCTCCCTTGATCCTGTCCCTTTTCAAATGTGTTTGCTTCTGACTACCCTCTCTCCCAATCTGCCAATTTGCCCTCCTTTCTGTTATCCACCCCCCCCCCCCTTATTCCCTTGGCCCTTACTTTCCTGTAAGGTAAGATACCCAATTGAGTGTGTATGTTATTCTCTCCTTAAGCCAAATCTGATGAGAGTAAGGTTCACTCATTCTTTATCACCATTCCTCTATTCCCCTCTATTGTGGAACCTTTTTCTTGCCTCTGTTATTTGAGATAATTTACTCTATTCTATCTCTCCCATTCTACTCCCAATATATTCCTCTTACCCCTTAATTTTATGTTGTAGATGTCTTCCTTTCATATTCAACTCACTCTGTGCCATCTATATATCTATGTATCTATCTGTTTTCTCCTACTACTCTAATACTGAGGAGGTCTCATGAGTTACAAATACCTTCTTTCTATGTAGGAATGTAAAGAGTTCAACTTTGATAAGTGCCTTATGATTTCTCTTTCTTGTTTACCTTTTCATGCTATGAAAGTCAAATTTTCTGTTCAGCTCTTGTCTTTTAATCAAGAATGCTTGAAAGTCCACATTTTGTTGAATATCCATTTTTCCCCCTGAAGTATTATACTCAGTTTTTCTAGGTAGGTGATTCTTGGTTTTAATCCTAGCTCTTCTCACCTCGTAGAATGTTCTCCTGATTGCATTTTCACAGTACTCAAATTGTTTCTTTCTGGCTGTTTGCAATACTTTCTTCTTGACCTGGGAACTCTGGAATTTGTCTACAATAGTCCTAGGAGTTTTCTTTTTAGAATCTCCTTCGAGAGGAGATCAGTGGATTCTTTCCATTTCTATTTTACCCTCTGGTTCTAGAATATCAGGGCAATTTTCTTTAATAATTTCTGGAAAGATGAAGTTGAGGCTATTTTTTTTCATCGTGGCTTTCAGGTAGTCCAGTAATTTTTAAATTATCTCTCCTGGATCTGTTTTCCAGGTCAGTGGTTTTTCCAACGAGATATTTTATGGTTTTTTCATTCTTTTGATTTTTGATTTTTTATTCTTTTGATTTTGTTTGACTGATTTTTGATGCCTCATATAGTCATTAACTTTACTTGCTTGTGAGGAATAATTAAAACTTTTGTTTCCACAGAAATTATGTAATACTTGACTTAGGAAATCTGGGGTATCCATATGTATCAGTAAGGCAATAATAACTATGTAGATGATAATTGTCAAAATGCCTATGTGGTTTTGTATCACAAAGTATACAAGACTCTCCACATAGGAGGTAGAAGAAGTAAACCATTTGTGCAGACACCAGAGATCCATATCCTGTAAGCCATCTGCCCAATCCATCACAGCAGCAAATATTCGATACATAATATCACAACATGGAGCCTTGTCATCCCAAAATTTCTTCAACCCCCTACTGGGATATTCCCAAAAATAAACTCACAGTACAGGTGTCACAGTCTGTTCAGCTATCAGAGGTTGAGTTGCTTTACCTCAGTTCTAACAGTTACAATGGCCATTAACAGCCATAACAGTTCTCTCTCTCGGCACTTCCTATGATATAACTTCCTTTTCCTCTCAGGAAGCTCCTCTCACCACATGTGACTTAGGCTTCCTGTGACATAAGCAGGTCACTTGGCCTATTAATGGGTGAGAAAGATCTTCAAATCTAAATTGCTATTCATTTGGCCCCAAGATCTTTGCTATCCTTTACATACTGCAATGGGAATTTTGGGAAACTGGTGTCAACACAACTTTACACAACAATAAAACAGGAATAACACAAGATAAGCATATAAAACAACATTATCATTTCCTCCCCAAATGAATGGGGCTCAAAACCTTGGGGTAAGGAGCGAAGGTCTCTTCCTCCATAGCTTCTTCCTGCTGAAATTGGACATAGAGCTGTCCCTTCCCCAAAAAGTAGAGTCCCATTTGAGAGGTCAGTTCTTTAGCAGGCCGGCATCCAGAACTCAGTTGATGCCAGGTCCAGGGATGACACATCACGGTCATGGAAAGGTCCAGAGATGACACATCACAGTCATGGACAGGTCCAGGGATGACATCTGAATACATCAGAGGGTGACATCTGGCTTAAGGGATCAGGCATCTGCAGATGAATGATACTAAGCCTGCAGGAAACAAATCTCACAAACAAATTTAGCAGAAAAAAGTAAAAAATAAACTATCATAGCCTCATTCACAATGGAATACATGAGTCAAGGACAGTTTCATAATTATTTTCTCCTGGGTAAACTGCTGTTAACAGTGTTATCTTTACCATGTGCTATAATTTCTGCAGCCTTTAAAACATGGACCAGCTTCTGCTTTGCCCATACTGTAGCTCCCAATTTTATTCTATCAGTAGAAATTTTTCTCTGATAGTTATTTTGGAAAGAAGGTCAGTTTTGACAAGGGGTATTGTTTCACAAGGAATAATAATAAATTGAACTATTCTATGATTTTTACACAACTATATAGGTTCTTCACCCAAATTCAGGAGTGTCACAATAATTACTCATTGATAACTAGAATCTACCACTCCAGCCAATACATGTATTCCCTGAGCTGCTAATCCTGATTTAGGTAATATCCATCCAAAATGATTTTTAGGGGTTCTCATACATATTCCAGTAGAGATTTTTCTTATCTCTTTTCTATCCAAGCAAAAGTTCTCTAAACAATGTAAATCATATCCTGCCAAACCAGGTATTCCTGGATACAGTATTCGGACATCTTCCCTCATAGTCTAATACTCAGTATTTGTGATCTTATGTGTTTGCTGTTTTCTAATTTGCAGATTTGAGGTCATCATTCTGGCTAGAGGTGTACTTCCTCCTAATGGTCTATTATTCAAATTATGTAAAACAGAGAAGAAATTATCCTTCCAATAGTGATATGAATTATTAGAACTGAATTTTCTTAACTGTTCTTTCAACAATCCATTCTTTCTATCAACCCAGATGCTTGTGGATAATATGGAATATGATATATCTACTCTATATTGTTCAGTACATAATGTCTCTTCATCTCATTACCTTTGAAACATGACCCATGTCACTTTGAGTCTGCATCGTGGTTCTGTAATATAGACTTATAATATCTAGAGTTTCACAGGTGTTTTTCTGGGTTGCATTCTTATAAGGACAAACCAGTAGTACACCTGAATAGGTGTCAACACAAGTACATATAAATTGCATCCTTTATCTTGTGGTAGTGGTCCAATATAATCTATCTGATAAATCTGGGTTAGAAATTTTCCCCTTGCTATTTCTCCAGTTACTACCCGAGGAATAGTTCGTTCCTTTTCCAACTGACATAAATGACATTTCTCTGTTACTGCCAAGATGGTGGTGTAAAAGCAAGGACTTACTGGAGTTCTCTTATAAATTCTGTCAGATACCCTTAAAAAAGTGGATCTGAGCAGATCTGAGAGAGATAGAAGTCACTTGGAGACCAAGTGTGGCAGATTTCCAGCAGAAGTGACTCCCCAGGACCAATGATACAGAAATGTGAGAGGGGAGAGAACGGGATATGTAGAATGGAACCATACGTGTGCTGGAGGAGGAGCAGGCACAGGGCTGAAGTGCCAGCTAATGCAGGATCCCCAGTCCTCTCAGCCCAGGATGGGAATCTATCAGAGCTACAGGAGACAGCCGTGCAGAGCCTGCTGCTACAGATGCAGCTAATCCTGAGGCTTTCAGCCCACAGTCTAAAGGTTTTAAACTCATCTTCTTGAACATTTGCGAGCCATGATGACCCAGTAAAACAGCTCCCATTCCTCTCTGCCTCACCCAGAGAATACTGCCCTGGGAGAAACCCTGGAATAGAGGAGCCATAAGTGGGGCTTCAGTAACCTTATATCTTGGGAGGCTGCAGAAATGGCCCCTCTTGTGGTGGCAAAAGGAGACTAGTGCAGGAAGACAGGTATCTCAGCCACCCCTGCCTCAGCAGACCAAAGGGAGTCCCAGAGCCCCCAGGTGGGGAGGTGGAGCTAGCAAACACCAATACCAGCATCCCAGGCCTGCCTTCGCATAGCCAAGGGAAGTGGCAGATACCAGCCCAGAGAGCAACTGAGACCATCCATGCTATAGCACAGCCCTAGGAGAAGAGATTTCCAGTAGCCAGACCACCCCTCCCCCACATCTGACTTCAGGAGCTTCAGTATAACGCAGAGGAACTCAGAAAGACACCCACCTGGTCTCGACCTTCACACACCAGCCAACCCCAGCTCAGCACAAGGTGAGCAGCAGCATTATATAGCCTCTAGCTGACAAAACCAGAGGCCACAGCACACAAAGCCAGTAACCAGGCCCACAGTTCCCAGAACAAGAAGCTTGGGACAGAGCCCCCTGGGCCCCAGAAGCAAAGATCCACTTTAGAAGCCAGGAGAACAACTACCATGAAGAAACAATCTGGAAAACCAAGGACTGTTGAATCTTATTATGGAGACAGAGAAGATTAAAATACCAATTCAGAAGTTGACAGTATTGACACTATACCCACATCTGAAACTTCAAAAGGGGAAGTGAACTGGTCTCAAGCCCAAAAAGCGTTCCTGGAAGAGCTCAAGGAGAATTTTAAAAATTAGAGAGGGAAAAGAAAAAACTGAAAAAAAAAATTCAGTGAGGGGAACAGATCTTTAAAATACAGAATTGGTGAAATGGTTAAGGAAGTTCAGAATCTAATTGCAGAAAATGACTCCTTGAAAAGTAAAATTAAACAAATAGAAAAGGAGGTGAGAATTAAGAAAACAATTCATTAAAAATTTAGAATTGGGCCAGTAGAAGCTAATGACTGTATGAGACATCAAGAATATGTCAAACAGTATCTAAAGCATGAAAAAATAGAAGAAAACATGAAACATTCTGATTGGAAAAACAACTGACCTGGAAAATAGATCCAGGAGAGATCCAGCAATTATTGGTCTACTGGAAAGCCATGTTGAAAAAAAAAGAGCCTGGAGAGTATCTTCAAAGAAATCATCAAGGAAATATGCCCCAAGGTCCTAGAAACAGAGGGTAAAACAGTCATCAAAAGAATCCACCAATCACCCCTTGAAAAAGATCCCAAATTGAAAACTCCAAGGAATGTTGTAACCAAATTATAGAATTATCAGATCAAGGAGAAAGTACTGCAAGCAGCCAGAAGGAAACAATTCAAATATTGCAGAACTACACTTAGGATCACACAGCTTCTACATTGAAAGACAGGAGGAATTGGAATATGATATTCTGAAAGGCAAAGGAGCTTGGACTACAAACAAAAATCAACTACCCAGCAAAACTGAGCACAAATTTTCAGGCAAGGAGATGGACATTCAATGAAATAAGAAAATTCCAGACCTTCCTGATGAAAAGGCCAGAGCTCACTAGAAAATTTGATCTTCAAATTCAAAACTGAAGAGAGACATAAAAAGGTAAACAGGGGGAAGATGAACAAACACACAAAAAACCTTGTCATTCGATAAGGGCAAATTGTTCACATCGTATATAGGATTATATTGTTTTATATATATGTTAATCTTGAGAATGGTACAGTTATTACATAGACTGAGGTGTCAGTATAAAGTATAAAGAAAGAAAGAAAATAAAGTATGAATAAATAAGTAAAGTATAAAGTAACTGATGTGATGATATAAAATATAATTAATGTATGCAAAGGGATTGTTCTGGGAGAAGAGGTAAGAAGGAGACAGAAAAAGGTAAATTATCTCACATGAAGAGGAACAAAAACATTATAGTAGGTGGAAAGAAGACAGGGAGAAGAGCATTGTTTGAGCTTTACTCTCATCGGGTTTGATTCAAGGAAGGAATAACATACTCTGATAAGTATAGAAGTCAAACTTGTCCTAAAATTCAGTAGAAGGGGTAAGGGAAAATAAAGAAGGAGGTTATAAGGGAGTGAAGAAAGAGAAAGTAGAAAAGAGTAAGATAAGGAAGGGGTGTCAATAGGAAGGAAAAACTAAGGAAGCTGATGGTCAAAAGCAAAACTCTTTTGAGGAGTGGCAGGGAGAAGGGAGAAATAAAAACATAAATGGTGGGAGGGGGGATAGGATGGAGAAAAAGACACAGTAATCGTAACTGTGAATGTGAATGGGATAAATTCTTCCAAAAAATGGAGGTAGACAGCAGAATGGATTAAAAACCATAATTCTACGATATGTTGTTTGCAAGAAACCCACTTGAAACAGGGAGATATACACAGGGTAAAGGTAAAGGCTGGAGGAGAAAATATTATGCTTCAGCTGAAGTAAAGAAAGCAGGGGTAGCAATCTTAATCTCAGACAAAGCAAAAGCAAAGATAGATCTAATTAAAAGAGATAAGGAAGGAAACTATATCTTATGAAAAGGCACCACAGAAAATAAAGTAATATCATTACTTAACATATATGCGCCAAGTAGCATAGCATACAGATTCTTAGAGGAGAAGTTAAGGGAGTTACAGGAAGAAAGAGACAGCAAACCTATACTAGTGGAAGACCTCAACCTCTCTCTCTCTGAACTTGATAAATCTAACCTCAGAATAAACAAAAAAGAAATTAAGGAGGGGAATAGAATTTTAGAAAAGGTAGGTATGATAGACCTCTGGAGAAAATTGAATGGGGATGGAAAGTAATATACTTTTTTCTCAGCAGTACATAGCACATACACAAAAATTAACCATGTACTAGGGCACAAAAGCCTCACAATCCAGTGCAGAAAGGCAGAAATATTCAATGCATCCTTTTCAGATAATAATGCAATAAAAATTATTTGTGATAAAGGGCCACAGAAAAATAGACTAAAAATTAATTGGAAACTAAATAATCCCAAAGAATGAGTGGGTGAAAGAACAAATCATAGAAATAATTAATAACTTCATTCAAGAGAATGACAATAATGAGATGGCATACCAAAATGTATGGGATAGACCAAAGCAGTTCTTAGGGGAAATTTATATCTCAAAATGCTTACATGATTAAAATAGAGAAAAAGATCAATGAATTGGGCATGCAACTGAAAAAGCTAGAAAAAGAACAAATTGAAAATATCCAATTAAATACCAAATTAGAAATACTGAAATTGTGTGCCCATAAATTTGACAACCTACGGGAAATGGATGATTATTTACAAAAATACAAATTGTCCAGGTTAACAAAAGAGGAAATAAAATACCTAAATAACCCCATCTCAGAAAAAGAAATTGAGCAAGTCATCAATGAACTACCTAGGAAAAAATCTTCAGGGCCAGATGGATTTACATGTGAATTCTATGAAACATTTAAAAAACAATTAATTCCCATACTGTATAGACTATTTGGAAAAATAGGCAAAGAACTCCTACCAAATTCTTTTTATGATACAAATATGGTACTAATACCTAAACCAGGAAGAGCCAAAACAGAGAAAGAAAATTATAGACCAATTTCCCTAAGGATTAATGATGCAAAAAATTTTAAATAAAATATTAGCAAAACTAATGCAGCAACTTATCACGAGAATAATGCACTATGACCAGCTAGGATTTATTCCAGGAATGCAAGGCTGGTTCAATATTAGGAAAACTATCCGCATAATTGATCATATCAACAACAACAAAACTAGCAGAAACCGTGTGATTATCTCAATAGATGCAGAAAAAGCTTTTGACAAAATAAAAGTCCTTTCCTATTAAAACACTAGAAAGCATAGGAATAAATGGAGTCTTCCTTAAAATCATAAGAAGCATCTACCTAAAACCATCAGCCAGCATTATATATAATGAGGATAAGCTAGATGCATTTCCAATATGATCGGGGGTGAAACAAGGATGTCCGCGATCACTCCTATTATTCAATTTGGTACTAGAAATGTTAGCTTTAGCAGTCTAAGAGAAGAAAAAGAAATTGAAGGAATTAGAATAGGTAAAGAAGAAACTAAGTTATCTCTCTTTGCAGATGATGTGATGATTTACATAGAGAATCTTAGAAAATCAAGTAAAAAGCTACTTGAAATAGTAAATGATTTTAGCAACATTGCAAGATGTAAAATAAACCCACATAAATCCTCCGCATTCCTATGTATCACTATATAAAGTCAGAATTAAATAAATGGAAAGACATCAATTGCTCATGCGTAGGTCAAGCTAATATAATAAAAATGACAATTTTATGAAAAGTAATTTATTTGTTCTGTGCCATATGAATCAAACTATCAAAAAATTATTTTACATAGCTGGATAAAATAATAACAAAATTCATCCGGAAGAACAAAAGGCCCAGAATATCAAACTAATTAATGAAAAGAAATGCTAGGGAAGGTGGTCTAGCCATAGCAGATACTAAACTGTATTATAAAGCAGAAGTCATCAAAACTACTTGGTCCTGGCTCAGAAATAGAGTGGTGGATCAGTGGAATAGGTTAGGTACACAAGATGCAGTAGTCAACGACTATAGCAATCTACTTTTTTATAAACCAAAGGAATCCAGCTTCTGGGTTAAGAATTCAACGTTTTACACAAAACTGCTGGGAAAACTTGAAAGTAGTATGGCAGAAACTGGGCATAGACCAATATCTTACACTGTATGCCAAAATAAAGTCAAAATGGGTTCATGACTTAGGCATAAAAGCTGATGCAATTTGGGAGAGCCTGGAATGGGTTACCTGTCATATTTGTGGAGAAGGGAAGAATTCATGACCAAACAAGAGATAGAAAGCATTACAAAGCGCAAAATGGATAATTTTTATTATGTCAACTTGAAAAGTTTTTGTACAAACAAAGCCAATGAAACAAAGATTAGGAGAGAAGCAGAAAATCATTACAACTAGTGTCTCTGATAAAGGCCTCGTGTCTAAAATATACAGGGAACTGAGTCAAATTTATAGGAATACAAATCATTCTCCAATTGAGAAATGATCAAAGGATATGAATGGGCGGTTTTCAGTTTTTCACTCTTGTGGTGGCAGAAGAAGACTAGTGCAGGAAGAGGTGTCCTAGCAGGCCCCACCTCAGCAGACCAGTGGGAGATCCAGAGCCCCAGGGGGATGGAAATGGCAAGCACCAACACCAGCATCCCAGGCCTGCCTTAGCATAGCCAGGGGATGTGGCAGACACCAGCCCAGACAGCAGCTGAGACCACCCATGCTGTAGCCCAGCCCTAGGGGAAGACACTTCCAGCAGCCAGACTACTCCTCCCCCACATCCCACACCAGTACCTTCAGTGTGACTTAGAGGAACTCAGAAAGATATCCACCTGGCCTTGACCTTCACACACCAGCCAACTCCAGCTCAGCACAAGGCGAGCAGCAGCATTATATAGCCTCTAGCTGACAAAAACAGAGGACACAGCACACAAAGCCAGTAACCAGGCCCACAGTTCACAGCATAAGAAGCTTGGGACAGAGGCCCCTGGTCCCCAGAAGCAGAGATCCACTTTAAAAGCCAGGAAAAAAGGCACCCACCATGAAAAAAAAACACCCAGAAAACCGAGGATGATTGAATCTTATTATGGAGACAGAGAAGATCAAAATACCAATTCAGAAGAGGACAACATTGACGCTACACCCACATCTGAAACGTCAAAAGGGAATGTGAACTGGTCTCAAGCCCAAAAGCATTCCTGAAAGAGCTCAAGGAGGATTTTAAAAACCAAATTAAAGAGGTAAAAGCAGTAAATAGTCACCTGATTTTGTGGGTAAGATATGTATCCTCTGGGACAACAAGCATATGCATATTTCAACCATAGTAAGATTCTTTCTGCTGTGATTCCAAATCATGATCGTCAGGCATATGATCCTTTTGAGGTTCATGCATTGAGAACATCACACTCTGATTGCTTCTCACTGTGTGCAACATATTCTTTCCATTTCTCAAGTCAACATCAAATTATTTCCAAACTTGCAGGAAGGTTGGACATTCATGTGCAAATGACAAAAGGCATGCACAGACCCTCACTGGCTGGCTGCCACTGCACCAAAGTAGTCCTCTCATTCCTGGGTTACCTTGTAATCATATCTCATCAAAGCTGTAATTAAAAGATCAAGATATTACTCTGGTTGCCATTCTTGCAGCAGAGATAACATGCTTTGGACCTATGATTACTATGCAAGCACAGTAGAGGCCACAATGAAACCATCCTGGACCACCCCCACCCCCACAACCTTTCTACCAAAAACAACCTTAAAGTTCCCCTCATTACAATGCTAAGGTTGTTTTCTTATGTGAACCTTTCCTATTCACCTCCCTGTCAGCTTCTCAAAGGAACTGTTTGGCAACACAGCTTAATCATTCAGTAGAATTTCAATGAAAGTGTAGTAGGTTTTCCATTTGCAGAAAAAACAAAGTTATGGCTGAAGAAATCCTATCTTTACCTACTTCAATCCCTCCATTCTAATCTCTCTCCTAGCTGTCAAATGCATGTTCTGTCTTCCATTTCTCTTTCTTACACCCACCCACCTCTAAGCAGTCATCTTTGTTAGGTTCTAACCATGGTGGAATCAGACCAGACCCAACACTTAAGATCACAGAGGCTTCTTTCTAGGCTCTTGAAGGGTCTCATACCCAGGGACACCTTCAAGTGTCCACCTCCTAGCTCCCTAAAATGGAGGTGGTCGTCACCTCCATGAACCTGGTTAATGATTCTCCAAGAACGGATTAGAGATTGAGCAACAGAGATCAGGAAAGGGACATGGACTGATGTTTTATGCAAAGCTTAGCCTTGGATTACTTCCCAGCAAGGCAGCAGCCTTCATTCCTACTTATGTGCTGCTGGATGAGAGTGAGAAAATCATGAAACCAGGATGCCTGGGTCCACTACAGATGTAGGCTGCACAATCTCAGCTTGACTCTCATGTTGACAAGACAATCCTTTGACATCTCCCTAAGTCTCCAAGCTACTCACTACAGCATCTTTTCCAAATGTTTTCATACATCCCCAACCCTCCCTCTGGCTTGTTCTCTTTCCCACCACCCCAGCCATCCACACCTTCTTGATTAAGAACTTGGCCTCCAATTTCAGGGAAAAAGCTGGACATTTTTCAAGAGCTATCTTATTCTCCTTATCTCACATTAGTGAGATGCTTTCTTTTCCTTTTTGGCCTCAGTATCAGATTAAAAATGCCATCCTTTTGCTTGCTAAAGCCAATTACTTTAGGTGTGCAAATAATCCCATTCCATTCCTTGGTAGATTCTTCCCTTAGAATCTGCATTTTTTCACTAATTTTCACTGTCTCTCACAATAACAAGTCCTTTCCTCTTGCCACAAATAAAACCATTTCTCTCCTCCATTGCATGGCCAAATAGCTAGAGATGGCCATTTACAATTGTTGTCTCCAACTCCTTTCCTTTGCTTTCGCTGAAAAACTCTGCAGTCTGACTCCCAACTTTATTGTTCTAATGAAACTTATTCCTCTAAAATTAGCAATAATCCTGAATTTGCTAAATTCAATGGGCATTTCTTGACGCTTGTTCTTCTTCACTTTTCTGTAGGCTCTGGCACTATCAGTCACTCTTTTTTCTTGAAACTCTCCTATCAAAGCCTTAATGACACTACTCTCTCCTGGTTCCCATTTTACCATATGCAAATGAAACCCATTCTCTTTCCCATAACCCTCCCATTTGCCTCTATTCCTAATGACATCTGAGGCATCCTCAGTAGTCCAGGCTGAGAGATGAAGTGTCATGCAGTCATCACTGACTCTCACATATTCACTCTCCTGACCCCATATTCACTCTCCTGACCCCATATTCACTCTGGAGCAAAGTCCTGGGATTCCAGTTGTGTGACACCTCTCTCATATACCCCCTTCTCTCCCAGCACTGTCACTGTCTTGTTTCAGGCTGAAATCACCTCACACCTGAGGAATTTAAGAGCCTGCAGGTTGTTCTGGCTGCCTGATCTCTCCCCAGTCCAGGCAATCCTCAACCGAGCTGTCAAGTTCATCTTCCCAAAGCTCTCATCTGACTATGTCACCACTGATTCAACAACCTCCTCTGACTCCCCAGCAAAAGGATCCAATGTAAAATCTGGGCTGTTGAACTCTTTATCACCTCCCCATCTCCTACTCTTCCAGTCTTTTTTTCACCCAATTTTCCCCCAATATATGCTATAATCCAGTGGTATGGGCCTCCTTTCTCTTCCCCAGGACACTTCACCTCTTGACTCCCTGGGTTTTTCCCACTATCTCTTTTTGCCTAGAATGTTCATCCTGGCTTCCCTGAGGCCTCAGCTAGAGCCCACCTGCCACAATAAGCCTTTCCCAGTCTTCCCCACTTTAGGGCCTTCTCTCTCTTGCCCAGCTCCAATTTAACTTATCCATATTGCCTTTGTACACAGTTGTTGGACAGTTCAACAGACTGTGAAATCCAGGAGTACTGAGGACATGCCTTTCATCTCTTTATGACCCCAGGGCTTGGCAAAGGGCCTGGCATGCAGCAAGATCTTAATAAATGTTGGTGCATTTGAAGAAGGTCTAAGAAAGGTATCTTGAAGTACCTAACCCCTTTTGACACTTTCAGGAAATTTCATTCCCCAAATTCCAAATAGCAACTTCTTGTAAGATGATAAATTTATCCCTGGAAGGGAGTCGAAAGGCCATGGAGTATAACCATCTGGGAAAACTGAGGTTCCATGGTTCAGTGACTGTTCCACCAAGTGACTGCTAACAAAAAATCTGAAAAAGAATTCCAAGGCAGGCCTTCCTGCCCCAACATCTAATACTTTCTTCACCAAAACACAGAACAACCTCTTATAATCACAGCTCTCATATACCTGCTTTCGCCTCACTCACCTGGACAGAGGCTCCTCAAGCCTTCTTGCTCCAGCATCCATGGTGCTTCCCTTTGCTCAAAATAGGAGATCACATCTTCTCTGGGAACTGGAAGACCTGGGCATGGGGAATCAGGGATGAGGATGGAGAGAAATTTGGAATTTAGTTCTCTTTAGGGAAAGAGGTGTGGATACAGAGTTGCTCTATTTTGAAGATCACTCCATTCTGGTCACACATAGGAGTCTGTACTGACCCTTTAGTGCTTGTGATGCAAGTGACTCAAAGTAGGATGTATTGTACAACCTGTCCTGAGAAACAGCCACACCCTCTGCCCCCATCCGGTTGTGCTCCATTCTGGCAGAAACTCCTAGACCTAAAATGGGTGAAAGGGTAATTCCGTCAGATCAGCCTCAAGCCCAAACAACAGGGACTTGGATGCATCATCCTTTGCTCAGTCCCCCTACCTGGCTCCTCACTCCCTGAGCTCTATGTAAACCTTGTGTTGTATTCTTTCAGGGGCAGTTGCCTCCTTGGGTGAGTGTCTCCTGCTTGCAAACTCAACCTAGTTGGTCCAAATTGTATTTCTCAAACACTCTCAGTTATTCCTGGCATCCACAGGGGCATTCAAGCAAAGACCTCAAGCAAAGGGTTGTTCCCAGGAATCCTGTGGATAGTTTCCATAGCATTAGTTTTGGGGAGTTCTGGGGACAGGTAGAGGAGAAAATCATGGAACCAATTTGGAGTCAGAGAATTTGATCTTGTGCACCTTCTTCATGAAAGGATGGACGCGTTGCATGGTTTCCATTGTCTAGAAATCAGAGTCAGCTGGTAGTGCAGTGGAGAGAACCCTGGGCCTTTAGTCAGGAATACCTGGCTTTAAATACAGCCTCAGACAGTTAGTAGCTGTGTGCCCCTGGAGAAGTCACTCAACCTCTGTTTGCCTCAGTTTACCACATGTAAAATAGGCATAATAATATCACCTAACCTAGAAATTTATGAGGATGAAGTGACATAACATTGTACAGAAACCCCTTGGCCCAGTCCCTGGTAAATAGTAGGTGAATGTAAATGCTTATTCCCTTCCCTTCCTTTCCCACCATCTGCACTTTAAGTTTAGGGCAACATGAAGGAAGATTAAGGACAAACCTGCTACACCTGCCACAAGGAATCTGAACCTGCTTCTCTCTAGGTATTCCACCTAGAGCCTCCCACCTATAAACTACCAATGAAACTAGACGAATATTCTTGTTAAATAGAAGAATATTCCAAATATTAGGCCCACCCCAAAGAGGGAGGGGCTGCAAGGAAAAGCTGCCTGAGCAGTTTTCAGAGATTTGGCAGCAAAATTCATGTCCAGGCAGAGGTTAGACCAAATAACCCCTGAGATTGGTTCTGTGTCTGAGATTCTTCCACACTGATTGGAGCTTTGACCTGAAGATGCCTAGAATTGGTAAGAGACTGCATCAGGAGCAAGAAAGGAAACCCTCAGCTTCCTATCACACAATTCAAAGACTTTCTATAGGAAAACCAGGTAGCATGAGGAGTCTGTCTCTTGGACACAGGAGACATACACTATTCTCTAATAATTGTTAGAGGCTCCAAAGTCTGCATACTAGTGAGTGAAGACATTCCCTTTGATCGCAGACTCAGAGTGAGCAGGGGAAGTGTCCTTACCGAGGGAGATCAGGTTCTGGGCATTCTCTCTCATGACCTCCTTGTACAAGTCATTCTGAGGATGGTCCAAGAGGCCCCACTCCTCCTAGGTGAAGTCTACAGCCACATCCTTAAATGTCACTGTCTCCTAAATCATCAAAAGTTATAGGACATAGAGCTTAAAGATACTTCAGAGTTAAATATTCCAATGTTCATCAATTTATAGAAGGAAATTTCACAGTCACCTCTGGAAACCACAGACAGTAAGAATCCCATGGAATTTTGAGAAAATTGATATTCAAATTTGAGAAAATATCATGAGTTGTAATAGAGCTGAGAATTGTCTTATTATAGAATATGTCTCACTGTGAAATCAGGGAGAAAAAGTATGTGTTCTATCTGTGAGGCAATATTCTCTATGGAGAAGAAAGAGGTTGATGTGAAATTTCTTCCTTATCAGAACTGATATGATAGAGTCTAAAGAAAGTCCATGAGAAGCTGGTAGGTACACTGCATTCTGTGGGGAAAAAAACGTTTAATACAATCACTGAAAAGAGAATAAATATAAAGAAAAGATCTAGTTTGCTTCCTGGATGGCTGAAATAAAATCTTATCTACGTGAAAACATAAAGAGGAATCTAGAAAGATAGTTATCAGAATCTAGATGGCACTGAGTGGTATGAGAGAGTTTCTAGCTGAGCCTGAGTTCTCCTGGGTTCTCCTGCTCTCTTGGCCATATTGAATGCTGCCTCACTCCAGGATCTCAAGGACAACTCAGGCTGGGGACCTGCAAGCTTTCAGTGCTCATCAAGTGGTCTCATCTGCAGCAAAGTCGATGGAGGCTTCCCTTGCCCCAATGAGTTCCTGGTTCTGCAGGCTCCTGATCTGGTTTTCAGTCTTCTGGGCAACAGTAAATCTAGTGAACTTGGCCACTATCAGCCAGCTGGCAAGCTCTGCAGGTCCCATGTTAGACTGTGATTCCTGCCCATCTGGAATCTTGTGCATGCTTCTGGCAGGGCTAGGAGCTGGGACTGACCCGCTGTTCCCATTCTGGGATCGGAGCCACACCAACGTTGGAATCTGAACCTGCTTCTCTCTAGGTATTCCACCTAGAGCCTCCCACCGTTCCTGATGCCAAAGGCTGCCTGGAGGCCCAGGTGCTCACCTATCTAATCCAGGACATGGTAGTAGGCAACCAAGTTGTCCCTTAGCACCTGTTCCAAGTCACATGGGTCCACAAGCTAGGTTCCATCCTTTGCTCCTCATACTCTCCCCCCCACCCACATTCCATCTGTTGTCCAGCTCTGCTGATTCCACCTTTGCCACATCTCCCATAAATGATCATTTCTCCCCTACCTAATACTGCCCCCACCCTGGTCCAAGCCTTCATCACTTCACACCTAGGCCACTGCTACAGCCTGCTGGTGGGTCTACCTGCCTCAAGCTTCTCCCCACTCCAATCTGCCCTCTATTCGGCCTCTAAAGTGATTGTTCCTAAGGGGAGGCTCTGACCATGTCACCATCCTGCCACTCCACTCAATAACCACTGGTTAAAAATACAAATACAAAAGTCATGCAAAGCCCTTTAGGACTTAGTCCCTACCTGGATGTACTCTCCTATCTAGTGACCCTGGCCTCCTGGCTGTTCCCTGAACAAGAGTCTCCATCTCTCGGCTCCACGTTTTCAGTGGCCAGCCCCATTTCATTGGACAGCCTCACCATTACACTCTTCCTCCTCATCTCTGCCTCCTGCTTTACCTAATATTGCTTTTGTTATTCAGTCATGTCCACCTCTTCATGATTTTGGGGTTTCCTTGGCAAAGATACTAGAGTGGTTGGCCATTGCCTTCTCCAGCTCATTTTACAGAGGAGGAAATTGAAGCAAACAGGGTCAAGAGGCTTGCCCAGAGTCACACAGCTTCTAAGAGGCTGAGGCTGAATTTGAACTCAGGTTTCCTGACTCCAGGCCTGCAAAACTATCCACTGCACCACCTAGCTGCCCTATGGAGTGCACTACCTTGCCAAGTCCCAAATTCATTCTTATCTATTGAAGCCTCTCCCAAGTGGGGATGACATTTAATCTTATTTTCCAATGTTTAGGTAATGCTTTCTATGGCTTTAATTCAAAGCCATTATCTTGTAATTTCTCACCTAGCTCAGTGACCCTCATAATCTTCTAGGTCTTCTAAGATAGGAGGGAGCTTTGTGTATAGTGAAGGTTGGGAACCAACTTCACCACCCTGAACTGTGTCACTTTGATCAGAATATCTGCTTTGTTAAGGATGAAGTCATTTTGCTTGAGAAGATTAAGATCAATCCTGTATCATTTTCTTATTGATCCTATTTACAAGTAATTGATTTTTTACTGTAACTATTTAAGTCAGGGACCTTTGTATCTGAATTTGGTTTAAAGACTCAGTGGGCCTGTAATGAACTGAAAAAAGTAGATATTGATTTGGTATTGTATATTCAATTGCATTACTCCAATCTGCATCTTACAGTTTATTGTACTCTGTAAGTGATCCTACTTTATAACCCATGTAATAGGCCCAGTCACTCTTGGGAATGCTTTAGGAATGTCTTCCATAAGACTTTGGCCAGCTTTTTCTGTCTAATGTAGGTGGTCCTTATTAGACAGAGCCTTACAAATATCTTCCAGGGCATGTTTACCATCATCAATCCTATACCACTGTTCTGCCTCCCTGGGACTCACCAGAACCTTTATTAATTGATAAATGTCAGGGAGGCTTGTCTTATAAGCAGACCAAATGAGTTGGAATTCTGTCATACTGCATGTGGCTTCATGGCCTTTTGGAAACTCCTCGGCCATAGCCCAGACTTCGGCTTTAGCCCAGGGTATAAAAGAAGTCATTTTGGTGTCCTTACACCTCCTGGTCTTTGTCATTTATCTTAAAGGGAAGTTGGGGCATAGGACCCAAAGCCTTAGAGTTCCCTCCTTCCCTCTCTCCTTTCCTGATCTCATTCTGAAGGAGTGGGTTTTCTTTGGGGAGGGATGGATATATTCTCTTAGGTCTGGGTGATTTGATCTAACATGCAGGCCAATCTCTGATTTCCTGTTTGATTGAGCTATAGTTCTCTCATTGTGGAGGGCCCAAATCTTTTCTTCTGCCCTTTCCCCATTCTTTTTAATTCCATTTAACATTTCCTTAAAGGAATCCAAGTTATAAGAAGCTTCTCTTCAGTAATTTGAATAGTCATTTATTAAAAGCATTGCATTTTTTTTTTGAGGGTAGAAGGGCAGGCAATTGGGGCTAAGTGTCTTGGCCAAGGTCACACAGCTAGCAAGTGTGTGAAGCGTCTGAGGCCAGATTTGAACTCAGGTCCTCCTGACTCCAGGGCCAGTGCCCTACTCACTGCACAACCTAGCTGCCTCAGCATTGCATTTCTTAAGGTAATTTATTTTATTCTATTCAAAAGAACCCCATATTGGCCAACAGTGATAGGGGTCCTCTTCAGTCAATTTCTACCAATTAGTTAAATACCTGAAGGTTTGGGGTATTTAACAGAGATATATGGCTAGCTGTTGTCCCCTTGGGTGGATAGCTTGGGAAGTCTGGTTCCTCTTGGGAACTTTGCCAAGATCTTACTTTATTCTGTAATTTGTCTTTTCACCAAGTAATGTGGACTACCTAAATTAAAAACGGGGGTTTTAATCAATTCCTAACCCTACCCTGACTAAACTGTAAACCCTGGCCCTTATCAGTCCTGATCTACAAGGTTTCACTAGTCCCCACCAAAGGTTGTTCATCTGGTCCACACTCACAGAATGTCTTCCCTGGGGAGCCCACAAAGAGTTTTCTACCTTGTGGCCACAATGACAGAAACAATGTCCACAAACCCCTGAGCCCTTTGGCCCTTAGCCATTGATCAGTGTTACCCTTGCCTGGCCTTTATCCATCCTTGCACCTCTTTCCCTCTTAATAAATGAAGTGAAAGAGACAGGAGCTTGGAATTCAAGCAGGGAGGCATAGACCCCAAGGGTGAGATGGCAGGCTGGACATCAAAAGGTTGAAGTTAGTACCAAAGCAGCTGGACTGCTCCTCCATTGGTCATGGAGAAGCTCCTCATCAAGATGAATTCCACTTGTGACACCCTCCAAATGCAGAAGAGTCCAAGATGAATTGAAAGCAAAAAAGTTTTATTACCAGGAAAATAAGGCACTAAAGAAGAGGTCCACCAGTTCAGAGTACAAAGGAGTCAATTACTTGTGGCTGAATGAGTAATTGAGGCAAGTGTCCTGAACAGAAGAGGTGAAAGAATTTTCCCCCAGCTGGGGAAAGAGGTAGAAGGGCAGAAGCTACAGCAGGGTCCTACAGGATATAGCTGGCTCTCCACATAGGTGGTCTACAAGAGACCACAAAATTTACCCAAATTACCCCACTTTTTACACCCTTAATCAAACACCTCTCATTTCTTCCTGTCATCAAACATTTTCCTGCAGTTGACATAATATTGATGTGAGTTCATTTTTAATTCTAGAGAAACTCTGTTTTTGAGAATATGAAGATGTCTTCCTTTACACAGTCCTACAGTTTATGACCCTATTTCCTCCTTTTTTAGTTTTGCAACCTGGTGGGATGATACGACTTTTTTCAGCATTCTGGCATAATCAGAGAAAATTTATCCTTCACCAGTAACCTCCATGTCCCAGAGAAGTCATGTCCCTGTGGTGCACATTCATAAATGTTTCTTCCTAGTATGTATTGCGAAAGGAATTTATAATTTTCACATTAATCAATCTGATATGTATAATGAATATACTAATTATTTAATTTTTTCAAGAGCTGGCTCTCTGGCTTGGCACTCAGAGCTCACAATGCAATCACTGGACCTTCAGGGAAGTGGATCAAAGTTGTAGAAGCTGTTCCCCTCACAGAACTCTGGTTCTCTACTTTAGGGGAGGTGGTTATGACCCCCAAAGACATGACTCCAGAACTGCATTGTGGGACTTATGGGCTTCTTGTGAGAAACCTGTAAAAGATTCTTTGTAATCCACCTTCTCCCCTTCTTCTCCAGTTGGGACTTATGTATAAAACCTATGCTTTTACTTCAGCTAAGGGAACACTCCTCATTCTGACACTGATTAAACAATTTGATTACTGGCACTCCTGTTTCTAGGCCTGCTTTGTGTGGCTGCAAGCATTCTCAGGGTAGAGACTGGCTCAGTAAAATTCTTAACAGAATCCATTGAGGAGAGGATAAGAGATGATTTCTGGCTGAAAGTGTTCTTCACACTGAGTCCATAAATGGCTTGTTTGCAGAATTTTCTGCTGTCTACAAAGCTCCATACTCCATTTACACACCTCTCCTCAATCATGTCATCGATGAAATTTCTATCTTATATGAATTCTCTGATGTGAAAAGAGGGCTGACTTTTGCCTGAAGACTTTAACACATGGATTGTATTTTCTCTAATGTGGATTCTCTGATGTTTAACTACACTGGAGCTGACTCTAAAAGCCTTTCCACACTGATTACATTCATAGGGTTTTTCTCCAGTGTGAATGTTCTGATGTACTCTAAGACTGGAGCTGACTCTGAAGGCCATTCCACACTGATTGCATTCATAAGGTTTCTCTCCAGTGTGGATGTTCTGGTGTATTCTGAGACTGGAGCAGACTCTGAAGGCCTTTCCACACTGATTGCATTCATAAGGTTTCTCTCCAGTGTGGATTCTCTGATGTTTCACTAGACAGGATTTGTGTGGAAAAGCCTTTCCACACTGATTGCATTCATAAGGTTTCTCTCCAGTGTGGATTCTCTGATGTAGTGTGAGATAGTCCCTCCGTGTAAAAGTCTTTCCACATTGATTACATTCATAAGATTTCTCTCCAGTGTGGATCTTCTGATGTACAGTAAGATTGGGCCTATTTCTAAAAGCCTTTCCACACTGATTACACTCAAAAGGTTTCACTCCAGTGTGGATTCTCTGATGTACCATAAGATGGTACTTCCGTGTAAAAGTCTTTCCACACTGATTACATTCATAAGGTTTCTCTCCAGTGTGGTTTTTCAGATGTTTATTAAGGTGAGTCCTCTGTGTAAAAGCCATTCCACATTGATGACAATCATGAGATTTCTCTCCAGTGTGGATCCTCTGATGTACAGTAAGATTGGCCCTCTTTGTAAAAGCCTTTCCACATTGATTGCACTCAAAAGGTTGTTCTCCAGTGTGGACTCTCTGATGTATGGTAAGATAGTCCTTCTCTGCAAAAGTCTTTCCACATTGATTACATTCATAAGGTTTCTCTTCAGTGTGGATGTTCTGATGTACTCTAAGACTAGAGCTGACTCTGAAGGCCATTCCACACTGATTGCATTCATAAGGTTTCTCTCCAGTGTGGACGTTCTGATGTACTCTGAGACTGGAGTTGACTCTGAAGGCCTTTCCACACTGATTGCATTCATAAGATTTCTCACCAGCGTGGATCCTCTGATGTACAGTAAGATTGGCCCTCTTTGTAAAAGCCTTTCCACATTGATTGCACTCAAAAGGTTTTTCTCCAGTGTGGACTCTCTGATTTATGGTAAGATAGTCCTTCTGTGCAAAAGTCTTTCCACATTGATTACATTCATAAGGTTTCTCTCCAGTGTGGTGTTTCAGATGTTTGTTAAGATGAATCCTCTGTGTAAAAGCCTTTCCACACTGATTACATTCATAAGGTTTCTCTCCAGTGTGGTGTTTCAGATGTTTGTTAAGATGAATCCTCTGTGTAAAAGCCTTTCCACACTGATTACATTCATAAGGTTTTTCTCCAGTGTGGATTCCCCAATGAAGAGCAGAGATTTCTCTCCAAGTGAAGTCACAGGGACCATCACCCATGAATCTTTGCTCTTGAGTTACTTCCGCAGAAAGGTTTAGGACTGCAGGTTTCTTCTTCACTTCAAGTCTGATTTCTCCTTCTGAAAGAAACAAGCAAGAAAACATATACACAGACACATATATAATTATATTCCCTTCCCTTCATTGGCAGAATATAAACTCCTTTGCATTCTCTTTCCGCAGGCAAAGAGAAAGGTCTTCAAACTTCAAAAGTCTTCAAATGGGCAGAACCAATTATTTCAAAATGCCTTAGCTCACATCCCAAGGATGATTTAGTTTACAAAGAGCTTCACTACACTGAATCTTTATAATAAACCTCTAACAGAGGCAGTGTCCTTATCACATTTGAAACAGCCACAATCATAGACCATCATGGACCCCCCACAACCTTTCTACAAAAACCAAGGCCATGAGCTCAGAATGGCTCAATGACTTGACTCAAAATCCCTAATGTGAGACATGAACTAAAACCTGTGACTTAGTATGCTCTGTCCACAGTACTAGAAAGGTTCCTTCTTCTCAATCCTTCCTTTTCACTTTCATTGTTTGCACTTTCAATGTTTTCTTCACAGATATGCCATTTGGTGTATACATACTAAATATTCAAATTATTTCATGATCTCTCATATTTGTAAATATAATGTAATGTCCATAGTAACTTTTCTTTTTCCTATGCAGTATTTGAGGTCACATGAAGAATACCAGTACTGGTTTTTGTATTTACCTAAAGTATAAAAGAATTCGTTCTGGCCTATTTAAATTTTTTTGAAAAAAAAATTTTTTTTTGCAAGGCACTCCAGGGTCTCCCAGTGAGTAAGTGTCAAGTATCTCTGGTTGGATTTGAACTGGTACTCTATCAACTGCACCACCTAGCTGCCCCTCGGCCTATTAATTTATTTTGATAGTGATTCCTCATTTCCTTGCAATGAGAACATCACACTTTGACTGCTTCTGACTGTGTGCAACATATTCTTTCCGTTTCTCAACTCAACATCAAATTGTTTCCAAACTTGCAGGAAATTTGGACATTCATGTTCAATCATCAGAGGCCTGCATAGACCCTCACTGGCTGGCAGCCACTGTACCTGAGTAGTCCTCTCATTCCTGGGTTACCTTGTAATCACATCTCATCAAAGCTGTAATTACCAGATCAAGATGTTACAGCTTCTCAAAGGAACTGTTTGGCAACACATATTAGTCATTGGGTAGAATTTCAAGGAAAGTGTAGTAGGTTTTCCAGTGGTGGAAAAAAGAAAGTTACATCCCAAGAAATCCTATCCTTACATAGGAGCTTTTAAATATAAACGTTGCTTAAAAAAAAAAATCTGTGCAATTGACCTTCAAGTACATTTATCATTTAATACATTACTTGTCATGGGCAATTAGAATATTGCTGTTGCTGTGTACAATGTCTTCTGGTTCTGTTTACTTCACTATGTATCACTTCATGTAAGTTCTTCCAGGTTTTTCAGATACCATCCTGCTTGTTATTTCTTATAACACAATAATACTCCATTCCAGTCATACGCCACAGCTAGTTTAGCCATTCACAATTGAGGAGCATCTTCTCAATTTGTAATTCTTTTCTCCACAAAATGAGTTGCTATAAATATTTTTGTGGAAATAGGTCCTTGTGCCTTTTTTTTTTTGATCTTTGGGATATAGACCTAACAGTGGTTGGATCAAAGAGTAGGCAGAGTGTTATAGCCCATTGAGCAAAGTTCCAAATTTCTCTCTAGAATGGTTGAATCAGTTCACAAATCCACCAGCAGTACATTGGTGTCCCAGTTTTCCCACATCCCCTCCAATATCCGACATTTTCCTTTTCTATGATGTTACCCACTGATTGGTGTGAGGGAGTACCTCAGTGTTGTTTTCATTTGCACTTCTCTAATCAATACAGATTTAGAGTATTAATTCATATGACTGTAGTTGCTAGCTATTATTTTTATCACTATGATTTTAATTTTAGACTATTTCTTGCCAATTCTGTTCTCCTTCCCAGACTGTGATTATTCTCACTTCTTGAATTCTCTCATTTCCCTATTGAACTAAATGTATTTCCATTCTAAAGCAGTCTCTTTTCAAGTAGATCAACTAAGAGTGAGATTCATTTTCTGTTCCTTCTTCTCCAACTGTCTCCATGTTTTCATACTATACTGGGAGGTCCCTGACAGCAGAGACTTTCTTTTGCCTTTCTTTGTACCCTGAGAGCTGAGCACAGTGCCTAAAACACAAGGTGCTCAATCAGTCTTTACTGATTGCCTGAAAGGGCCCAGGGCTGACAGCAGGCCCCAGCCTCTAACTCAATCACTGCATTCTGATCCCTCTCCTAGTTATTAAAGCATGTTCTCACTTCCATGATGGTTTTCTCTCTTTCTTGCACCCACTCACCTATAAGTAGTGACCTTTATTAGGTTCTAACTCTGATGGAACCTGACCAGACCCAACACTGAAGATCACAGAGGCTTCTTTCTAGGCTCCTGAATTGTCTCATACCAGAGGACAACTTCAAGTCTCTACCTCTCAGCTCCCTAAAAGGAAGTGGTCATCGCCTACATGAACCTAGCCAATGATTCTCCAAGAATGGGACAGAGACTGAGCCACAAAGGTCAGGAAAGGGACTTGAGCTGATGATATATGCAAAGTCTAGCCTTGGGTTACTTCCAAATGTGCTACTGGACGAGAGTGAGAAAACCATGAAACCAAGCTGCCTCGGTACACTACAAATGCAGGCTGCACAATCTCAGCTGGACCCTCATTGTGGCAAAACAATCCTTTGACATCTCCCCAACTAATTCCCTATGCCACTCACCAGAGCAGCTTTTCCAAATCTTCTTTCATCCCCAAGGCTCCCTGAAGGGTCATTCTCTTCCCCCCCCCCCCCCATCCCACCCATCGACACCTTCCTGGCCTCCTATTTCATAGTAAAAGCTGGACATTTATCAAGAGCTATTTTATTCTTATCTCACATTCCTCAGATGCATTCTTTTCATTTTGGGGCTCAGTATCAGGTGAAAAGTTCATCCTTTTTCTTGCTAAAGGAAATTACTTTAGGTATAAAAATAATTCCATTCAATCCCTCTTAAACCTTGGTACCTTCTTCCCCTAGACTCTGCATTTTTTTCACTGATTTTCACTCTCTCCTACACTAAGGACTCCTTTCCTCTTGTCACAAATAAAAGAATTTCTCTCTCTTTCCTCCATTTCATGGTCAGATAGCTAGAGATGGCCATTTACAACTGGTGTGTCCAATTCTTTTCTTGCTTTCTTTGAAACTCTCTGCAGTGTGGCTCCCAACTTTCTTCTTCTACTGAAACTTATTCCTCTAAAATTAGCAACAATCCTGAAATTCCTAAATTCTATTGATTCTCCTTTCTTGACTTTTCTGCAGGGTCTGCAGGAGACTGTCAGTCATCCCTTTTTCTTGATACTCTCCTCTCTAAGCTTTAGTGACTCTCCTCTCTCCTGGTCCTCCTTTTACCACATGCAAAATGAAACTCATTCTCTTTCCTGCAAACCTCCCATCTCCTTACATTCTTAATGTTATCTAAGGCATCCTCAACAGTCCAGTCTCAGAGATGAAGTGTCATGCAGTCCTCATAAACTCTCACACATTCACACTCCTGGCCCAATATTCACTCTGGAGCAAAGTCCTGGGATTCCATTTGGGTGAAATCTCTCCCACACACCCCCTTATCTCCCAGCACTGTCACTGTCTTGGTTCAGGCCCCAGTTGCCTCACCTCTGAGGTATTTCAGAGTCTGCTGGTTGTTCTGGCTGCCTCATCTCCCCCCAGTCCAGTCAATCTTCCACCCAGCTGTCAAGGTCACTTTCCTAAAGCTCTCACTTGATCATGTCATGACCCACTCAGCAATCTCCTCTGACTCTCCAGCAAAAGGATCCAATGTAAAATCATCCCTAGGGTTGATGAAAAAGCACTTAATCACCTCCCCATCTCCCACTCTTCCAGTCTTTTTTCACCCTGCCCCCCCCCCATATATGCTATAATCCAGTGGTATGGGCCTCCTTTCTATTCTGTGAACAGGACACTCCACCTCCTGACTCCTTGGGTTTTCCTCGCTGTCCCTTTTGTCTAGAATGCTCATCTTGGCTTACCTGAAGACCCAACTAGAGCCCACCTTCCACAATAAACCTTTCCCAGTCTTCTCCACTTTAGGGCCTTCCCTCTCTTGCCCAGCTCCAATTTAACCTTTCCACACTGGCTTTCTACACAGTTGTTGGACTGTTCACCAGACTGTGAAATCTAGGAGTGCTGAGGACTTTCCTGTATCTCTTTATGACTCCAGTGTGTAACAAAGGGCCTGGCATACAGCAAGATCTTAATAAATGTTTGTGGGTTTGAAGATTTAAGAAAGAGCTGATCTTGGAGAGCCTAATCCCCTTTGGCACTTTCAGGAGATTTCATTCCCCAAATTCCAAATAGTAACTTCTTATAAGATGATAAATTTATCCCTGGAAGAGAGCTGAAAGGCCATGGAGTCTAACCCCCTGGGAAAAATGAGGCTGCATGGTTCAGAGACTGGCCCAGGGAGACACTGTTAATAAAAATATCTGAAAAAGAATTCCAAGGCAGGACATCCTGGCCCCAAATCTAGCACTTCCTTCACCACCACAAAGAGCAGCCTCTCATAATCACAGCTCTTATATACCTGCTTTCACCTCACTCACCTGGACAGAGGCTCCTCAAGCCTTCTTGCTCCAGCATCCATGGCGCTTCCCTTTGCTCAAAATAGGACATCACATCTTCTCTGGGAACTGGAAGCCCTGGCCATGGAGAATTAGTTAGGGATGAGCATGGAGAGAAATTCAAAACTGGTCAGATAAGCCTCAAGCCCAAGTAACAGGGACTTTGAAGAATCATCCTTTGCCCAGTCCCCCTGCCTGGCTCCTCACTCCCTGAAACCTATATAAACAGTGTGTACTATTCATTCAGGGGAGTTTGTCTCCTTGGCTGAGAGTCTTCTACTGGCAAACTCAACCTGGTTTGTCCAAATACTATTTCTCAGTCAATCTCAGTTATTCCTGGCATCCAGAGGGGCATGCAGGCAATGACCCCAGGGTGGTTCCCAGGAATCCTGAAGGATATTTTCCATAGCATTAATTTTGGGGGGTTCTGGGGAGAGGTCAGGGAGAAAACCTTGGAACTCGTTTGGAGTCAGAGAATTTGATCTTGTGCACCTTCTTCATGAAAGGATGGACTCATTGCATGGTTTCCATTGTC
>CM053625.1:329484350-329510499 GCA_028646595.1 Phalanger gymnotis | reverse complement strand
TGTGCCCCTAGACAAGCCACTTAACCTCCATTTGCCTCAGTTTCTCAAGGGTTAAATGGGCATAATAATATCACCTACCCTGGAAGGTTATTATGAGGATGAAGTGACATAATATTGTAAAGAAAGCCCTTGGCCCAGCTCCTGGCAAATAGCAAGTGAAGGTAAATGCTTATTGCCTTCCCTTCCTTTCGCACCATCTGTGCTGGAAGTTTGGGGTAACATGAAGGAAGATTAAGGACAAACCTCTTACACCAGCCACAATGTATGCTTGTTAAATAGAAGAATATTCCAAATATTAGGCCCTTCCCAAAGAAGGAGGGGCTGCAAGGAAAAGCTGCCTGGGCAGTTTTCTGAGATTTGGCAGCAAAGTTCATGTCCAGGCAGAGGTTAGACCAAATAACCTCTGGGATTAGTTCCATGTCTGAGATTCTTTCACACTGATTGGAGCTTTGACCTGAAGATGTCTAGAATTGGTAAGAGACTGCATCAGGAGCAGCAAAGGAAACCCTCAGCTTCCTATCACACAGTGCAAAGACTTTCTATAGGAAAACCAGGTAGCATGGAGAGTCTGTCTCTTGGATACAGGAGATATAAACTTTCTCTAATAATTGACAGATGCTCCAAAGTCTGCACACTAGACAATAAAGACATTCCCTTTGATTACAGACTCAGAGTGAGCAGAGAAGTGTCCTTACCCAGGGAGAGCAGGTTCTGGGCATTCTCCACCATCACTTCCTTGTACAAGTCCTTCTGAGGATGGTCCAAGAGGTCCCACTCCTCCTGGGTGAAGTCCACAGCCACATCCTTAAATGTCACTGTCTCCTACATCATCAAAGGTCAAATCCCCATTAATTTATAGGAAGAAATTGAAGCCCAGAGAAGGGATTTGCCCAAAGATCATACCCTTTATGAGTGTCAGAGTCAACTTTTGAAACTAGTCAGTAAGATCCTGATGGAATTTTGAGAAAAGCACTTTATATCATCAGTTAGAATAAGGCTGAGAAATGTCTTATTATGGAATGTGTCTCCTTGTAGAATGAGGGAGAATGTGTGTTCTATCTGAGGCAGATTCATTGGTAAAGGAAAAAGAGAGAGGGAGTAAAGTGAAATTGCTTCCTTAACAAACTGGTATAAGTGATATATATTCTTAAAAAAGTCTATGAGAAGATGGTAGGTAGCAGTGCATGAATATTAAATATGATCACTGAAAAGAGAACAAAGTAAAGGAAAAGATCTAGTTTGTTTCCTGAATGGCTGAAATAGTTTTATCTAGAAGGAAATATGAAGAGCATTCTAAAAAGATATTAATCAGAATCTGGACTGTACTGAGTGGTATGAGAGGGTTCCCACAAGTGAAGGAGCTTTGCCTGTTATTACAAAGAGGGCTTAAGATCACTCTGGGGATGAAGTTGTTATGGACAAAATAGCTTATCTTGTGAGTGCAGAAGCAGTGGGGCTGTGGGTACTTACAGGAGGCTGGAGGTCTTGGTTTGGGTTTGAGGCCAGAAGGGAGAATTGAAGGAGTATCTGAGGCCAGAGGCATCATAGCCCTACCCCAGGACTAGAGGTGATTATAAAAATTAAAATATTACCAAAAAATGCACAGCCAGAGGAGAAAAAATTCCAACTATAGTGCATTGCTACGTGAGTAGACAAGACCAGGGTTATTCTTCAGAGGAGGCTACTAAAACCAATAATGTCAAATAGTCACCTGCCAAAAAGAATTTATGGAAGAATTTAAACAAGAGTTTAAAAATCAAATGAGAAAGGTTGAGCAAAAACTGAAAAGTAAAATAAGAACAATGCAAGGGAAACAAGATTATGAAAAGAAAGTCAACCAATTAGAAAAGGACATCCAGAATTTTTTTTTTTTAAATTACTTCCTTCATTTTTTGTTTTCAACATTCACTTCCATAAGTTTTAAATTTTCTACACTGTCCTCCCCTTTCCCATCCCCATCCCAGGACAGTTTGCAATCTGATATAGGCACTACATATACATTCTTATTAAACATATTTTCACATTAGTCATGTTGTATAGAAGGCTTAAAATGAATGAGAGGAACCATGAGAAATTAAAAAAAAACAAAACAAAAAAGAGAAAAAATAGTCTGCTTCAATCTACATTTAGACTCCATATTCCTTTCTCTGCATGTGGATGGCACTTTCCATCATGAGTCTTTTGGAATTGTTTTAGGTCCTTGCATTGCTGACAAGAGCTAAGCTTCTGCTATATCTTGATCTTAAGGAAAAGGTGGAAAGAGAGGAAGAGGAATACACTAAGGTGGGTGGATGGAAAGTAAGGTTAGGAAATATTATCTCATTGATGGGGCATAATTAGATAACTATACAAACAAGGAGGTGGGAGTGAAGTGGGGGAACATGTGATTGATTCCTGAACTTTAGTCCTCTAGTCAAAGGAAGGAAGAACACGAGCAACACAGAGTTACTTATAGAAATACATTTTACTCAATAGTGAAAAGGAGGGAAAGGAGAGAAAGGAAAGGGAATTAGAAGGATAGATTATGGGAGCGATTAAGCATAAACAAAACAAATTCAACTTTCATAATTTTTATAATTCTTTTCAAGGTGGAAAGAAAGAGAATCTGAAGGATAATTAATAAATGTGGTATAGATGAATAAATAAGTTTAACAAATGTAATGGGATATTATTTCATTGACCTTGAATTAGCATAGAGACCAATCAAGACTCCAGAGGGCCAAAGAAACATGCTACCTATGTCTCCTCTCCCCTTCCTTCCCTTCCGATCTCTTCTCCTCTCCTCTCTTCTCCTCTTTCTCTCTCCTCTCCCTTCCTCTGCTCTCCCCTCTCCTCCTCCTCTAATCAATGCAATGATCAGTCATTTCTGGAGGAGTCATGATAACATGTTGCTTACCTTTTGATAGAGAGTTGACACTCTAAGTACTGGTTGATATAATTTTCTTTAGCTATAACAATTGAGAAATTTTCTTTAGGTTGACTACATTCATTCTTGCAATAGAATATAGTTTTTCTTGCTTTCTCAATGGGGGAGTGGAGTGGTGTGTGGCAGAGAGGGAAGGGAGAAATGGCTAATTTCTGATGTAAAAAAAATTGTGAATTTTAAAATGAGGTAAAAAAATGCTTTCCTCCAAATATTCCAGACTACATAAGTAAAAATAGGAAGGGGACAATGGTACCTACCTTCCAAGGTTGGTTGAGAGGGTCAGTGAGATATTGGGAAGGTGCTTAACTCAGTGTCTGGCACTTAGTAGGTGGTTGATAAAAAATGCTGGTGTCCTTCCTTCACCCAGTCTTGAAATCAGACTGACCTCACCTGATGTCTGTCAAAGGAAGGCCCCTCCTCATTTGGGAAAGGGCTACTACCTCCTAGAGTTCTGTCCTTCTCCTCTTACAGGGTTAGGCTACTTTGTTTGTTTTTCCCACAAAGGTGACAAGACTTCATGTGCCTCCCTTCAAGCAGTATTCTAAGGGTCTCTGGACAAGTTAGTGTGGCTGCCTGGCAACCTAAAGGCATAAAAGTCTATTCTTGTGAAATCAGGGTCCTTCAGCTATAATACATTTCCCCAAATGGCACACTGCTACACCTTGCTCTGCTGACCAGATGAGGTGCCACGAACCTTGTCTACTCAAGCTAAAGCACTATGGTATCCATATTGAACATGTTTTTTATGCTATACTTAAACGAACCTCCTTTTGCTTGTTGAATGACCTAGGAGTGTCTGATTTTTAGTTAACATTTAAACTGAGTATTGGGTTGAATTAAATGCATCCATTATTCCCTTCCCAGGTCAATCTAGGACCTTCTCCAGCCTATGGGAGACTCAGATTTTCCAAGAAGCTGTCTGAAGTACCCTGACACTCTAACTTAACTATCAGTCCTTCCTTTTCTCCTTGTTGCTCTCATGGTCTCTGCCAGTGCCCGGCACATTGCACAGGGAGACCAAATTATCTCACCAGGAAGCCAATCTGTTCAGTAATATGGTATATGGTGAAGCTAGTCCTGGTGCCCAGGACCAAGAGGCAAGGATGAGAATCCCAGGAGCCTCTTTTAAACAGTAGAGAAGCCGTCTATCATTCAATCACTGTGCCCGGGCAGGTCTTAGAAACAAAGGAACAGCAGGATAGCCCCAGAGCAGTCTGTACGAGAAATCTTGGGCTTGTATATATTCTAAATGCTCATTGACTTGACCTGAGAACAGGTAACAGGGAGAGCTTCAGAGGGACCCGAGAAAGCCTGTGTGAGCTGAGGCAGGACATGAGCAGCACCAGGAGCACAATTTCTGCTCTGATGACTGCACAGCAAAGTACAAGAGGTGGGAGAGCCTTCAGGGCTCTGCTCCATGACTGCCCAGACAAGACTCAGAGTGAGGGGATTTCCTGGACCTTCAGGTGGTACAAGGGAGGCCAGAAGAAAGAGAGAGGAGGAGGAGCAGTCTGTAGGGGGAGAAAGTGATAGCAGACATTAAGAAAGCCAAGACATGATCCCTGGGTAATAGAGACTAAGGAATGAAGGGGTCACCCTTGTCAGTCAGCTGTAAGGAAGGGGAAGTTAAAAACAAATAGAGGAGAGGGGGTAGTAGGTAGTAAATAGATAGAGAACTGGCCATGGAGTCAGTAGGACCTGAGTTCAAATCCAGCCTCAGACACTTGAGACTTTACTAGCTGTGTGACCCTGGGTAAGTTCTTCACCCTGATCTCCTCACAAAAAGAACTTGGAATGGCAACATTGGGGGGAAGGGGCTGTGCTGTGCTCAAAACACCAGGGTTGTGAAGAATCAGATTAAAACACAGAATCTGGGAGCAGGGCAGTGTTGTTACTACTCTATTCAATTTCATGCCTCTTTTTCTAAAGAAATGATCCATAAGGCAGGTATCACCAGCCTCATAGACCATCCTCTATTCTAAGGAAATGGCTGCATTCCCGATGTGGCTCAATCCTGTAGATGGACTGCACTCACCTGGGCTGGGGCTTGGCTGCTTCCAGGGGCCATTCCCTCTGAATCCAGGCTCCCTGTGTAGGTAGCAAAGGAACCAAAATGACTCCATTTGGTAAACTTTCTCCATCTTATCCCTGGACATTATCTACCTCAGGGAACTGCTCCCCCACCCTTTATGGCCCCACAGATGGAGAAGCAGGGAAAGCTCTTCTTCATAGATGTCCCACCTAAGCATGGAATGTCTTAATTCTAAGCCTTTTTGATAACCAGGAGACAGCCTGGAGCCACCTGGAAAGTCCTTCCCTTCTTTACCTCTGTACAGAAAACCTCATCTGCCCCACCTGTATGTAACCTTAATCCTAGGCTGCCTGCCTTGGTGTTCCTACTCTGGGTGATTGCTATGTGTCATACCTTATAATAAATGTCCTATTTTCCCTCCTGCTTCGGTGTCTGGATTTGATCCAATACCTGCTTGGGCCAGGCCTTGGTTATCTGCAGATGGAACTGGGGAGGGAGAAGGATCCCAGAGAGGGAGAGCTCTTTCCCCTCTCCTTCTAGGCACTAGGCTGCCCAACTGGGATTTACAGAGGGCCAGGCCCTGCCCTCAGGGGAAAAATTCTAACCAGTAGAGGGGAAGGAGGCAACAGGGAGGGTCAGGCTTAGAAATGAGGAGGATCTGAACAGGAAGACTATTTCTGTCCCTGTCTGGCTTCTCTCCTGTCCCCCTCCCCTCCCCATCCTCCTACAGAGCCCCAAGAGGCAGAGGGGGCTTGGGATCCCAGGCAGGATGAGACCAATCAAAGCTCTATAGGACAGGCTCTGGAATGGAACTGCCAGAGAATGCTCGTGGAAGTCTGAGACTTGGAGAGAAAAGCCAGTCTGGGATTCAGCCCCCTGCATGAGATCTGAAGGCTCTGAGAGGAGTGGGGGCAGGAAAGCAGACCTGGGAAAGAAGAGCAGGGTATTGTCTGGGAGGCAAGACATTCAAACATAGCTCATGGCAGGGAGGTCAAGGTCCCTAGAGTGACAGATGGATTCCAGGTGGACAGTCTGAGAAAGCTAGAAGACTGTGTTCTGAGGTCTAACAGGGAGCTAGGGAGGACACCTGGGACCCCCGGTAAAGCTTAGGCTCAGAATACCTAAAGGGGAAATAGAGAAAGGGAGCCATGTGCCTAGTACATGAGAGGGAAGCAGCCCAACAGCTGCAGGTCCAGATAAGGGCCCAAGAAAGAGCTTTGCTTCCTTCATCCAAGGAGGGGTCCTCAGGGCAGGCAGAACATCTTGATCCTTACAGGGTCCTGGGTCTGAACACAGGAGCCGGGGGCAGGAAGACAGGACACCTAGGTCCTGATAGGAAGGCTGAAAGCAGCACTTCTGGGTCCCTATGGGCAAAGTCTGAAGTTTGGGAAAGTGTGACCCAATGGGAAATCTGGTGAGGGGGACCCTGGACATTGGGGAGTTGATTAGGAGTCTGGAAGAGTTAGGGTTGGGTAGCTCATCCAGTGGCTAGAGGAGGGAGGCAGATGTGCTCCTGGCAGACCTGAAGGACACTCACCTGAGGTCAGATCGGGAGGATGAGACCTAATGGAGCCTGCAGCCAGCAGAAGGCAGGACCTTTGTTGGGACCTGGCTCTGACCTAAGTGGGACCTGCACCCACAGAGCTGGCTTCCAGAAGGCAAAGAGACTTCAGCTCCAGGGAAGAATGCAGAGATCTCAGAGGTAAGGCTTCTTGCTTCCCGCCAGTCCACTCTGGGAGGGGTCTCTTCCTCCCAAGAGTCCCACCCTGCCCATCCCCCAAGGCCCCCAGCATGAGCCCTTTCCTCCAATCACATCTAGGGCCATTCCCCTGCCCCTCCTCCCCAAGCCCTACCATTTATCACAGGGAATGCCGGAGATCAATTGTAAAGCCTTTGCTGCTGGAATGATCAGCCCTAGACTCCTCCCAGGCCTCCCAACTCCAGCCCAGGGCTCTATTCCACCTAAGCACCACCCACCAAGCTGGTCATCTCTGAGAGCTCCCCTTCCCCCATCTCTCCACACTCTCCTTCCCCCCCTCTCCGTGCTCTGGGACTCAGATCCTCCCCCTTCTTAGCAGAAAGGCTGCCAAGATAAAAGGTAGACTAACTGAAAGTAGAAGGCATGTACTTTGAGATGCTGGCAGCAAATGACCTTTGGGAAAGTTCTATAGATCCTATAGACCGGTTCTAACTATAAACTGAGATTAGATTGGACTGAGTTTCTCCTTATCTAAATTAGACTGTGGGTTCATTGAAAGTCAGATGTGTTTTTCCATAGCAGTAACTGGTATGTTTGATCCTCTACTAGGTAGATGAGACCTTAAAGCAAAATATGCTTCAAATTTAGCATTAAGGTGGTATCTTTAGTAACTGCAAGAATAAGAATTAAATGTAATTGGATTAGAATTACTCTGGATGGATAGATGGATGAAATGATTTTTCCATGTAAGGTAATTCAGAAATACATGGAACCAAATTGATGTCATTTGGCAAATTTGTTTCATGTTTAAATGGATGACATTGTTATGTTATTATTATGCTTTCATTATTATTATTATTTTTAATTTATTATTTTAATATTTTTATCAATACTTATAATCAATTAATTTATTTTATTATATGCGTGATTAGGATTTATCATTATTAATATTTATTTATTAATTTGATTAATTATTGTTATGTTATTATTATGCTTTTAAGTTTTTATTGGGATTTTTTGGAAATCAATGTATAAGACATGCAGTTAATTTGAAAAGTTAAAATGATGCAGTCGTATCCTTAGAAAATTAATTCCTCTTTTGATCTGGATGCTGTGAAATTATTTGAGTCTTCTTGTACAAAATGACTAATATGGAAATGCTATAGTTTCACATGTATAACTGATATTTGATTGCTTACCATCTCAGGGAGGGAGGAGAGAAGGGAGGCAGGGATAGAACTTGGAACTCAAAATTTTGAATAAAATAGTTAAAAAATTAGAATTGGGCAAATGGAAGCTAATGATTCTAGGAAACATCAAGAAACAACAAAACAAAATCAAAAGAATGGAAAAAAAAGAAGCAAATGTGAAATTTCTTATTGGAAAAACAACTGATGTGGAAAATAAATTGAGGAGATGTAATTTAAGAATTATTGAAATACTTGAAAGCCAGGATCCAAAAAGAGCCTGGATATGATCTTTCCAGAAATTATCAAGGAAAACTGCCTTGATTTCTAGAACCAGAGGGCCAAGTAGAAATGGTAAGAATCTACCAATCACCACTTAAAAGAGATTCCAAAATGAAAACTCCCAAGAACATGGTAGCCAAATTCCAGAATTTCCAGGTCAAGGAGAAATTACTGCAAACAGTCAGAAAGAAATAATTCAAATATTGTAGAGCCACAGTAAGATTTACATGGGATTTAGCAGCTTCTCCATGAAAGAACTGGAGGACTTGGAATATGATTATCCAGAAGGAAAAGGAATTAGGATTATAACCAAGGCTCACCTACCCAAGAAGTTTGAGTATAAGTCTTCAGAAAGGAAATGAATAATGAAATAGAGGACTTTCAAGCATTCCTGATGAAAAATTTGATCTTCAAATATGAGACTCAAGAGAAATATAAAAAAGTAATAAAGAAACGAGAAACAGAAAAGATAAGAGATTTAATAAGGTTAAACTGTTTGTATTCCTATATGGTAAGATATTTGTAACTCTTAAGAATTTTATCATTATTCTCTCCTTTGATCTGTCCCTCCACAAAAGTGTTTGCTTCTGATTACCCCTCCCCACCATCTGCTGTCCCTTCTATTATCTCTCCTCTCTTAACCCCTTCCCCCCTGCTTTCCTGTAGGGTAAGATAGAATTCCATACTTAATTGAGTGTGTATGTTATTGCACCTTAAGCCAAATCAGATGAGAGTAAGGCTCACTTATTCCCTCTCACCTCCCCCCTCTTCCCTTCCATTGTAAAAGCTCTTTCTTGCTTCTTTTATGTGAAATGATTTACTATATTCTACCTCTTCCTTTCTTTTTTTCCCAGTACATTCCTCTCAACACTTAATTTTATTTTTTAGGTATCATTCCTTCATATTCAGCTCATCCTGTGCCCTATGTCTACACACACATACACACATACATATATATATATACATATATACATACACACATATACTTATACGTGTGTGTGTGTGTGTGTGTGTGTGTGTGTATTCCCTCTAAGGACCCTAATACTGAGAAAGGTGTCTTGAGTTACAAATATCATCTTTCTGTGTAGGAATATAAACAGTTCAACTTTAGTAAGTCCCTTATGCTTTCTGTTTTCTGTTTACCTTTTCATGTTCTCTTGATTCTTGTATTTGAAAGTCAAAGTATCATCCCAAGTCTTTTGTTCTAATTAGAGTAAAAGTCAGTCTGTGGCAAATTCATTTGTGTAACTATTGAACCGCGGGGTTGAAAATTTTTACCTGCAGAAGTATTGTTACTTCCCAATAGCATCTGATCCTCCTAAAGGAATTAGAATCAGAGCGGAATTTCTAATGAGCCCTTTGCTGGCTTTCTTTGTTTCCCCTCATTCTGACATCACTTTTAATGCTCCCTGTGTTTGGACCCTGCACATTGAACCTACTCGTCAGATTTGTATCTTCCAGACTACAGGACATTCCTTTTTGGTTGACAGCAAACAGTGAGTACCAGCCCATGCTCTCCCATTGTCCCCTGTATGCAGCCTGTGCTCAGTTCCAGTCAACTCCTCTCTGGGATCTCCCTTAAGGCAGAGACAGCTGTATGTATCGCCCTTGCCAGCAGAAAGCAGTTTCAGAAGCTGAGAATTTGTCCCTTACCCCAAAAGATATTGGGTCCCATTTGTTTGATGGGGAGGTAATGTGGTGCTAATGATGGACCCCTAAAAGACCATGTCATTGAAACCAACCCATCTGTGAATTTTCTCATACATTCCAGCAGCACAGATCACTGGCATCTGGCATAGCCCTTCTTTAGGATTGGGACTTAAACTGACATTTTCCCATTCAGTGGCTACTTTTGAGGTCTTCAAATTTGCTTGCATATTGAGTGCAGCACTTTATTTACTCTTGTGTGAAAAATTTCACATTTTATATTTTCTAATTACATGTAAAAACAATATTTAAAGCATTTTGAAAAAAAAAATTGATTTCCAAACTCTTTCCTTCCGTCTTTCCTTTTCTCTGGGATTGGGGGTGTAGGGTGTGTTCAGGGAGGACTGGTACCTCTGGTGTGATGGCTGCTAGGCCCTTTTCAGGGCTGCTTTCCACCTTTGGTGTCCACCTATTCCACCCAACTCTCACCTCTGGCCTTCAGGCAAAAGTCAGCCCTCTTTTCACATCAGAGCATTCATGGAAGATATAAATCTCATCACTGACATGATTGAGGAGAGGCATGTAAATGGAATATATGGTTTTATAGAGATCAAAAAGTTCTGCATACAAGCCATTCATGGACTCAGTGTGAAGAAGGGCTTCAGCCAGAAATCATCTCATTCTTCCTTCAGAGGATTCTATTAACAGGATTTTTACTGAGCTAGTCTCTAACCTGAGAATCCTTGAAGCCACACAAACCATGCCTAGAAACAGAAGTGCCAATAATCAAGTTGTTTAATTAATCAATTGGTGCAACAATATGGCTAGCAGCTGTTGTGGTGGTAAAAGACCAACACAAGCCCAACAACAAGAATGCTACCAGCACAGGTTCTCTGATTTGCTTTACTAAGGAAAGCAGAGTTAGGGGGTTAACAATCTTACTTTAATCCAACATATACATATATCATTCACTTAGTTCAGTGGGAAAAGCCAGCACCCTGAACTTCAGAGCAAATACAAATACAAATTATAAACATTCATTTGTAAGCAGACCAAATACAATTCATAGTTACCAAGACAGCATCAACATCTGAGTTCACAAGCTGGAGGGCTCTTAGTTACAGCTGCCCAGAGTCTCCACATCAACACTCCTCCAAGAGTGAGAGTCCCAATGCCAACCTCTAGGTTTATATATCTTGTTCAGGGTCAAAGGTGAGTCACGCATACTACTCACCCACGTGACCTAAAAGCCAAACCCTGCAAGAGCACCTGATTGAATAAGTGCTAAAAGCCTTTCTTAATTACCAATATCCTCTCCCCCACCTGGCCTCAATATACATCCCATATTCAAAAATGGCTGAAAATTCTTCCCTGTAGGTGTGTAAGGTAACATTCAGTTAGCCAATAAGGTATGTGTGGTAGCCATTTGACCCAGTTTTCTCCTCAACCCTGACCATTATCTGGCCAGTTTAGACCAGTTTTCCTAATATCCTGAATCTTTGGTTTCTGCAAATCCATAAATGTTATTCCAATTGTCTGGGGACCTTCATCCTGGTTAATTTTTACTCCTTTTTTGTTCATGCTGACACTTCATTGATTATTCTGTGGAACTTAATTAACTCTTCTATGGAAACCTAACTTTCCCTAACTTTTACCAATCTCTCACAATTCCTATTCTTGTCTTTAGTAAGGATTAGGTTTCTACTCTTTTTCTCACATGAATTCTTCCTCTCATCCATCTTCTCTTTAAGTAGATAGGGGAGAGATTGATCTACACATTGACAAATCACATCATCTAATGAAGTCATCAGGTCCTTGGTATTTGTTTCAGCTATCACAAGCATAGCATCTCAGGATCTTCTTCTTCTTGTCCTCTTGTAGGAACCAGCTTCCTTTTGTCCATTCTCCTACAAAACTGACCTTAGCACAATTTTAAGTTATCATCCTTACAAAACTAAAAATGGGACCTTGGCCAATTACCATCTTTAAGAGGTTTACATTAAAACCTAGTGAAACTTCACTAAGGAATTAATGAGCTCCAATATGTACTTTAACTTCTATTCATTCCATGCTTCTTTTAACATCAACTAATTGTGACAGAGCTTGAGTCAAGCATGATATTAACCAAACAACAGATATTATTTTCACAAGCCCTTAGTTGTCTCCATACTTTTACAAAGGAATAAAGACCCTAACTTATACAGGAATGCACACTAAAAACAGATATCAAGTCCAAATAGCTAGTTGTTGTTTGGACTAAATTCCTAAACCTGATGGCTCAGTCTTATAGTAAACTAAGATGTTGCAGAATCAATTATTCAATAGATTTGTTATTATACTTAAAAAACTTTTTGATTATAGAAAGTTGCCATTAAGAAATTAGGGACATAACTAAGTCCAGGTAGAAATCTTGTTAAACTACAAACTGCATTGAGTCAAGCTCAAAGTCTGCCAGGTTTCAGTTAAGGAATCAAGTCAAGAGAATCCCACCTGAGCATATGCTGAACAGTTGCCCTCTCGACCTACAATTCGTGCCTGCAGTTCATACTTGCCCCTCATAGGACTGTTGGCATCATGGATCAGTGGCTCAGACAGCCTTTCTTGATAGATATCCACACCTGGAGTCAGACTCAGAGAAATAGTCAATTAACAGTCGCATTAGGTCTTTGAATAGCAAGCTTCAATAATCAGTTTAAGATATGACTATAATCTCACATTGCTTAAGGAACATCTTTAAAGTGTGAACCTTAAGTAGCTTGCATGTACTTCTCTACCTTTGTTCAACTTTTGTTCATAAAATCTTCTCATTAAAATCATAAGTTATTTCTCCAACAGATTTACATCTGTTTCCTAAGCTTCTAATAAAATATACTTCAAGAATTGAACCATATAAATATGATAGGTTCAAGCACTAACTTTATCTTATGTTTTGTATCATGGAGCAAATTCAAATCCAAACAGCCACATTTAACTTTTCTTATCAGTGCAAAAGTATTTTACAAATTATCTTTCTCTAAGAAACTTACACTCCTCTGATTTAGTTCCGGTAATTAATTACACCGTTTGTATTAATGCCCAATTGCTCTTACATCACCTCAAAATATTCCACATAGATACATAGTAACTTTAAATCCCAGCCTTAGCCTATGGGATAATAATTCAGCATTGTGTTTGTGTCTTTATTTCTTCTCCTTTTATCTAGTTGTTCCCATCAATATTTAGAAAGAATGTTATTCTTCACATGACTATACAAGAGTACTAATTTACCCAATTATTTGATTGAAGACAACAAGATTGTATGTATTTGCATGAATAGATTAAGTTTTCAATTTCCCCCCCACAAAATATTCTAGGTCTTTGGGTATCATCACTTCACAATAGTAACAGATCCTGACAGACAGCTTTCCTTTATCACTAGATGGCAAATCTCATTAATCAAAACTTTCTCAAATTCTAATTTTAAAATCTGTTCTAAAAGCCAATTACTAGAAATCAGTTCTACTGACTTTAAAAAGCCAGGCTTGGAGGTCGGCTGGTTTCTGAACCGCTGTTCTCTCTCTCTCTCTCAGCAAAACTTCCAGGCTTTCCCAAGTTATTGTACAAATAGACATCCCAGTAACTGCTCCAAACTTGGAAGTTTATAATTTCTTAAATTACAATTCATTAAAACACATAGTCAAATAAAATGACTTGGCAGTTTCCTAACTCCTTCATCACTTTTATAGTACAATTTTTAACCTAACAACACTTGGAGAAATTGCCTTTCTGACAACACAAATGATACAGTTGCTTACCAAACAATGAAACATTTTTTAAAGAAATACAACAATACCATAAACAGTATTTAAACCTTTTAAAACCAAAATTATTTAATTACAAATCTGGGCTGGATGTGTTTTCAGCCTCATCTCATCACCATTAACATAAGCTTTGCATCTAAGAAAATCCACATATGAAGCAATTATATTTAACTTAAACATTTGTTTTTGCCAATCATTGTGCCAGATACTTCTATAATTATATGACTCCCATATTATCCCTGGGAGTGAATTCCACACTCATCCCCTAGCACTGAACAATGAATTAAGGTAAATAGAACTTTCTTAGGGCCATACAATTAATAAATTTCTCAATGCCAAATAGCAATATGTACTTTTAAAATTATACAAGTATACATTTCTAAGTCTAATACCCCTGACCCTTAAAAATTATTATACACAATTTCATGTATTTCCTTAATTTTTCAGTTCCCCATTCACATTCACATTTTTCTTCTTGGGAAAGTTTACAAACAGTTTGGAATCATCTATTTAATCAGGTCAGTATTAAATGCTGTGCTGGGCCAATATTCATATTAGATTTTATTAATAGAACCCATCCACAGATCTAGCCCGAAAGGTGGGTGGACATAATTCCTTCTACCTTTCTGTAACTTCATCTATTGGTTTTTAAATCAAGCTATCTACCTTTTACTCAAAGCTGCCTGCTTAAAGATTTTCATTCACTAATCTTCCCATTTTATCACAGTCTCTCCTTGCCTTTTTCCCGTAAACTTTAGTGCCAAATAGTAAAAAAAAACTCTAATTTATCTTAAGCACTGAATTAGGAATGACACATCCTCACTTTTTGCACTTCTAAATACAACTAAAATGAGTTCAATTTCTTTCGGGCTGGGTCCCATTACACAAAAACTTCTCTTTTGGATAGGCATGAAAAGGGTTAAAATGCTTGTCTATCCTGCTTCTCTTTGATCTGAGGGAAAAGATCCCCCTTCCTTTCTTCCTTATCTCTATAGGAGCTGTATCCTTTTCTTATCTTGAGGCTTCTTTAGTGCAGGGAAATTCAAAAAGAACTTTTCCCAAGTACCTTTAAGTCTTCCTCAGGCTCAGATCACTCTGCCTCTTGAGTGGAGGGAATAATAAACATCCAAGCCTTGAGAACCTGGTCTAACATTTCTCAGCTTCTTTCTCACATGCCCTGTTTTTTCCCCATTTTCGACATAAATCAAACTCAAACCCCATCATTGGGCTTTCACCGACAGGAACTTGTGGGTGTTTCTCCTCAGAATGGAAAACTTTTACCAGACTACAACACACAAAATGAAACTGAATTGCCTGCTGTGCTCCAGCCTTTCTCCTCAGAAATGCCAGTGGGAAGAGAGGGGAAAGTGGGAGTTTACTGACCTCTGCTGCTGCTGCTGCTGCGGCTGCTTCTGTTTGCTGACAGACTATGCTCTCACTCATTCACACAGACACACAAAAACACAGAAAGATAGGTACAGAAATCCAAAACATTTTTCCCTTTTTTTCTCTTTTCTTTTTTCCCCTTCATCCTGGGAGCATCCTCCCAGCCTTTTACCATCCTCCCCCAGAGGGCTTCAGAAGATTGTCTATGAAGAGATTGCTCTCTCCTGGGCCCAGACTTCCACCCTGCCAGCACTCCTTGGGTAGTGGGTGTCCTGACCAACAAAGGGCGTTTCTCCACTTTGCTGGATATATCAACTTACGTGGTCTCTTGGTCATCCAAGTCTGGCGTTAGTCAATGACTGATCAGCACAGACTCCCCCTCTCCCATCCTTTGGAATCCTACAGGCCAATACTGCTACCTCAACGTCCGAGGTCTGAGTCACAAGTTGGGAAGGGGTGTGGTTCAACCTCCAGGACTGTCAAAATCAACAGGAGCACTCTTTCTGAGGTATCTTACCTTCCCCCATCTGAGATCTTCAAGGGGTCCTGGGCTTCAGCACCAAATTGTTAGAAATATGCTTGACACTGAAATTCAGGTATCAAGGGCAATTTGCTATTATTGAAGAATCCAAAGGAATTGGTAAACATTCCTGGAAAGGAGCAGACTCTACCCTTCTTTAGGAAGAGGGAGTGGGCGATACAGGAGTGAGACCAACTTTATTCTGTTAGACTGACACAGATTGATGCACCATAAGCTCAGTACCTTCCTTCAGAGAATGGATTGGTCTGCTCCCTTCTGGGTTACAATCTTCCCTACATGCCCCCCACATACAACTCTTTGGTATGTTCCCTGCTCAACGTATGTCCCAAGTTCAAAAATTGCAGAAAACTCCTCCCTGTGGGTGTGTAAGGTAACATTCAATTAGCCAATTAATCATTGTGGTAGCCATTTGACCCAGTTTTCTCTTCAACTCTGACCATTATCTGGCCAGTTTAGACCAGTTTTCCTAACATCCTGAATCTGTGGTTTCTGCAAAACCATGAACTTTATTCCAATTGGCTGGGGGCCCTCATTCTGGTTAAATTTTACTCCTTCTTTGTTCAGGCTGATGCTTCATTAATTATTCTGTGGAACTTAATTGACTCTTCTGTGGAAACCTAACTTGCCCTAACTTTTACTAGTCTCTCACAATTCCTTTGTCAATACATACTAGGAAGAAATTTTATGAATGTGCCCCATGGGGATGTGCCTTTCTCTGGAACATGGAGGTCAATGGTGAAGGTTAAATTTTGTGTCTGATTATAACAGAATTGTGAAATAAGGGGAAATAAATCATGCTATCCCACCTGGTTGCAAAACCTAAAAAGGAGGACATAGACTCATAAACTGTAGGAATGAGTAAAGGAAGACAACTGGATATTCTCAAAAACAGAATGTCTCCAGAATTAGTAAATGAACTCACATCAATACTATGTCAAACAGGGGAAAATTTTTGGTGAAGGGAAGAAATCAGAGATGTTTGATCAAAGATATAAAACTGGGGTAATTGGGGGAAATTTTGGGGTCTTCTGTAGGCTTATGTTCAGGCTACTACTGCATGACAATCGAGAAACTTTTCATTCACTGATTTTTGTGACCCAACAATTTTATGGTGATGGGGAAGGGATTCCCCGATAGACTTCAGGCACAGCAGAACCACAGTGTAAAAATACAGCTGCTCATAGGTTGTAAGAGGCCCTGCCATTTTTATCTAACCAGGCTTCCATGCTTGCTCCCGCTCCACCAGCCTGGCAGAGGAATTGAAAGGAGCCACCAACCACAAAAGAGACTTCTGGGCTGATAGTCACATACAATCTGGGGCTATGGACAGTCAAAGGGACCTCCTGAGACTCCTCTACAAGAATGGTTTGTGTCTTGGTAAATCTAAATACACTGTTTCCTGTGGCCAGATCAGCCAAAGCAAATAGGGTGAAAATGAACACTTTTCGGCAGACTTTGTAAAGCCTTCAAGAAGACAGTCTCTCTCATTTGTTTTTTCAACTCTGGTCAAGTCTGGTAGGCAGACAAGAGACACACAAGAGGGTAACAAATATTTTTTCTTCCAGTCTGCATAAATTTATAGTGTCATTAAGTAAAGATTAAATTTATGATTTTAAGAAGAGAAGTGGAGCCTCAATGACCCTGTAAGGGCACAAACTCACCCGAACTCTCCCAAATCTTCCTCAAAACAACCTTAAATGATGCTTCGAGTCCAATTCTGGAGGGGAAGAACCAACAAAATCAGAATGAAGCAATGTTCAAACCCAAGAAAACTTAGGAAGCCACAGAAAAAGTGATGGTGGTTGGGTCTGGAGAAAAGTGTGGGGAAGGTCACTCCTCAGCAAGGCAACAGCAGAAGTTTAGAGAGCTCTAGCTCACTGATGGTAAAGGTGTCAGATAATTGGTTGGAAGGAGCTTATATGGAAACTTTGCTGGCATTGGGCATAGGACCATCTTGTATTGCACATAAACAGTTTCACATCATAATCCCAGAATAAAGGGAAGAGGAAAGGAAAGAATTTGGAATTCAAAAAATTTTTTTCAAAGTGTTTCCAATATTGTTTTTGTATGTAATTGGAAAAACTGAAATGTGAACTTTTTCACAAAAGAAAAAATAAAGTGCTGCACTCAATATGCAAATTTGGAAACCTCAAAAGTGTCCACTTAATGGGAAAACATCCGTTTAAGTCCAAGTCTTAAAGAAAGACTATGCCAGATGCATCTACAACATATAAATTAAAAAAAAAACAAATTAATTATAGGTGAAGATGGATAGAAGTACTATAATAGTAGGGAATGTTAATTTTCTTGTCTCAAAAATAGATAAATCTAACCAAAAAATAAATAATAAAGAAGTTAAGGAAGTAAATAGAATTTTAGATAAGCTATATATGATAGATATCTAGAGAGAATTTAACAAATATAGAAAGGAATACACCTTTTTCTCCATGGTTCATGGTACATTTACAAAGACTGACCACACATCAGTACATAAAAATTTTATAATTAAAAGCAGAAAAGCAGAAATATTAAAAGTATCCTTGTTAAATCATAATGCAATAAAAATGGTATTTAATAAGGGACTAAGGAAATAAAGATTAAAAACTAATTGAGATGTACAACTTAATCTTAAAGAGTGATGGGTTAAAAAACAAATCATAGAAATAGTCAATAATTTCATTAAAGAGAATGACAATAATTAGATATCATATCAAAATCTATGGGACACAGCAATAGCAGTGATTAGAAGGAAATTTGCATCTCTAAATGTTTTCATCAATAAAATAGAGAAAGAGCGAACTAATGAATTGGGTATGCAATTAAAAAACTAGAGAAAGAACAAATTAAAAATTCCCAACTAACACTAGAAGTTGGTTTTATGAAAAAATAAACAAATGGGTAATTTGATTTTTAAAAATGGAGAAAAAAATCAAGTTACTATTATGAAAAGAGTAAATATGCCACTAACAAAGATGAAATTAAAACAAGTACAAGGACTTATTTTCCCCAATTATACGCCAATAAATCAATCAATGTAATGTAAATGGAAGAATACCAAAATATTAATTGCCTAGATTAGCAGAAGAGGAAATAGGATATTTAAATAGGTACATTTTAGAAAAAAAAAGTTAAACAGGACATAAATGAGCATCAGGACCAGATGGATTTACAAGTGAATTCTTTCAAACATTTAAAGATTAACTAATTCCAATACTAAATAAACTATTTGGAATAATAGGCAAAGATGAGATTCTTACCAAGCTACTTTTATGAAACAAATATGATATTGACACCTAAACTAAGAAGGGCAAAAACAGAAAAAGAAAATTGTGGATCAATTTCATCAGTGACTATGGATGCAACAATCCTAAAAAAAGTACTAGCTAAGTGATTACAACAATATATTATAAAGATTATACCTTACAATCACTTGGGATTTATACCAGGAATGCAGCGATGGTCTAACTTAAAGAAAACTATTAAGATGATTGATTATATCTATGATAAAAGTTTTTTTTAAGTTCATATGATTACATCAAGAGATGCAGAAAAAGCTTTTGATAAAGTCTAACACTAATTTTTACTGAAAACACTTAAAAAGTATTGGTATAAATTCCCCAAATTGATAAAAAAGCATTTATGTAAAGCCATTAACCAGCATTATTTGTCATAGGGATAAACTAGAAACCTTTCCAGCAAGATAAGGTATGAAGGAAGGATGCCTCCTGTCACCAATATTATTCAATATTGTAGTGGAAATCCTATAATAGCAATATGAAAAGAAAAAGAAATAGAAGGAAAGATTCCAAAGTCCGAGTCTGAATCTGAGTCCATTTTTGCTGCCTGGCCATGTTCCCAGCCAACTACTTGACCCTTGAACTTTTTGTAAAGGTATGACTGTTTGTAGAGTAGAGAGTACTTTGTTCCAAGGTTGAGGAGATATGCTGTTGTTTTCAGAGCTATTTCTACACAGCAAGCTTTGCCACACCAGTGCTCTTCCTGGTCTGGTTGGTCCAGATGTGGCTCAAGCTGGGCTCTGCTCCCCTCTGCTCCCAGCTCTGTGCATGATAGACCTTACCCAGTGACCATCTAGGCTGTCCTGGACTGGAACCCTGCTTCCCTCAGCTATTTCATGGGTTCTGCAGTTCTAGGATTTGTTCAGAGCCAGTTTTTATAGGTGTTTGGAGGGTCCTGGGGGAGAGCTTTAGGCAAGTCCTTGCTTTCCAGCTGCCATCTTGGCTCTGCCTCCTTCCTTTCTTATGATATGGGGGACCATAAACTGGAATTGGGTTTGTTCTGAAGTGTATTTAAAACTAGTTATTCTTCTGGGAGTCAATCACAAGTTTGCTTCTAATTCCGTGATTATGTATGCCTTATGAATTCCTCTGGAATTATAGATGGCCATTCAGTGGATTAGAATTTTTACAGATTTAAAGGTTGTTGCTTTTTTATGGTATTATTGTTAATACTTATATTGTTCCCCTGGCTCTGCTCACTTTACTCTGCATCAGTCCATATAAATTCCTCCATGTCTCTTTTAAATCACCTATTTCTTCATTTCTTACAGCACAAAAGTATTTCATTATATGCTGCAATTTGTTCAGTCATTCCCCAATTGCTGTACAATGCTGAAGTTTCTGGGGTTGGTTTTTTTTTTCCATCACAAAAAGCAATGCTATGCAACATTTTTGTATATACAGTACTTTTTTCTCCTTTTCTAATCTCCTTAGAACACAATTTTGCTAGCAATGTTTATCAGATATTGAGTCTTTATCCCACTAACTTGGGTCTTTGTGCTCACTGAATACTAGGCTATTAGGTTTGTCTCTATGGGTTGGATTCTTAATGTTCCTTTGAATGATCTATTTTTAAACCAGGACCAAAGTATTTTGGAAAATACTGCTTTGTAGTAGTTTGAGATTTGGCACTGCCAAGTCTCTTTTGTGCCCATTTTCCCAACTTTATTTTCCCTGAGATTCTTGACTTTTCTTTCTCTATTAGAGTTTTGTTATTATTTTCTCTCATTTTGTAAAATAACAATTTGATAGTTTGAATGGTATGGCACTGAAAAAGGAAATTAATTTAAATAGTGTTATCATTTTGATAAGAAAGACTCATCCTATTCATGACCAAATAATAGTTTTCCAATTATTTAGGTTTGCTTTAATTTCTTTAAATGATGGTTTATAGTCTTATTTATAAAGTACTTATGTGTATCTTGGTAGGTAAGGTCTCAAGGGTTTTATATAGTCCATAATTTTTGCAAAAGTAATTTCTTTTTTTTATCTCTTCTGGTGAGGTTTTATTGGTGTGATATAGAAATGCTCATGCTTTGTGTGGATATGTATGATATTGCTAAAATTAATAATTAGTTCAATTAATTTTAGTTGTTTGTCCAGGGTCTTTAAATATACCATCCTATCGTTTGCAAAAAATGATCATTTTGTTTCTTCTTTACCTTTGTTTATTCATTCTTTTTCTTCTTTTTGTCTTATTTCTACAGCCATTATTTCTAGCAATGTGTAAAATAGGTGAGGCAACAATGAATATTCATCCCTGATTTTGTTGGAGAGGATTTTAATTTATACCCACTACATAAAATGCTCACTCCTGTCTTTGGGTATGTGTGGTGTGTGTAAATACGATTAATAGTATACCTTTTGGATATACATGTATCCAAGTATACTATTAATTATATTAAGGAAAGGTAGATTTATTCATATATTTCTAAAGTTTTTAATAGAAATAGTAGGTATTTATTTTTAAAATTCTGCATCTATTGGTAATATATTATTTTTATTTTTTGTTATTAACATGGTTAAGTTCATAGTTTTCTTAATATTATACTAATTCAGCAATCATGGAATGAATCCATCCTGCTCATAACATATAATCTTTATACTATGGGGTTTTTTGTATTTTTGTCAAGATTTTATTTTAAAATTTTTGCATCAATGTTCATTAGGGATATTAACCTAACATTTTCTTTTTGTTTCTATCCTTCCTATGTGTCAGGTCCCTATTTATGTCACAGAAGGAATTTGGTAAGGCACTTTCTTTTGCTATTTCTGCAAACAACTTCTGTAATTTTGGAACTAATTATTTTTGAAGGTTTGATAGAATTCATTTTTGATTGCATCTTGTCCTGCAGTCCCCATCGTCACCTCCCTACTCTGACCTCATTGGGAGTCATTTATGCCTTGTTCAATTTCTTCCTCTGAGGTTGAATTGTTCAAATTTCATATTTCTTGTCCTGTTAATTTGAGTATTTTATGTTTTTGTAAATATTTATTTCATATAGATTGATGTATTTCACATAGAGTTGGACAAAATAATTTCTAATAAAATTCTTTATTTAATAAAAATTCTCCATTTTTGTTGATGGTAATTTAATTTCATCTTTCTTCTTTTAAATCAAATTGACCAATAATATATCTACTTGATTGTTTTTCCTCATGAAATGTTCATAGTTTTATCTGCTTATTCATTTTCGTTTCAAATTTTGTTAATGTCTAACTTGATTTCAGCATTTCTATTTTGTTATTTAATTGGCATTTTGAACTTTGATCGTTTTATTTTTTAATTGTATCTTAGTTGCACATCATATTAATCTGTCAGTCAGTCAACTAGCATTTATTAAGCACCTACTGTGTGCCAGGCACTATGCTAACTACTGGGGATACAAAGTAAGGCATAGTCCTCATTGCCCATAGTTCTACCCTTTGCATCAAACAAGGCAAGACTATTCTTTTTTTTTTCCCCACACGACAGCCCTTTAAATACTTGTGTAGCAGGAAACTGGATTAGAGTCCAAACCATAGAATGTAAAGGGAATGCTGCCACTAGTCTCAGGACCCATTGACTGGATGGATGTTTTGATTTAAAAACTGATTGTTTATACAAATATAGGTATCATTTCTATAGGGCTGTAGACATCTCATTTTATCCTCACAACAGCCTGGGAAGGTAGGTGCTGTTATTATCCCCATTTTACTTGGCAAAATGCAGTCCTAAAAAGGAATACCAGATGTAATCAGCAGGTAAGGGAATTTAAAACATTCAAAAAGGAGGTTCCCTGGGATGTCAGGAGTTCTTCTGACAATGCTGTTTTTTAAAAATTCTCCAGGCCCCAAAGAGTGCCTAAATGAGTACCAAATCAATCTACCTGGGAGGAAACAACCCGAACTGCTCCAGGTCTATCCTGTAATACTTCCTTTGCTCACAATAGCCCTTGTTGCTCTTGTAGAAGGGGGTGGGGAGTTTAACTCAACTCCCCTGGATGCCACTAGTGTCCTTGCTTCTAATAAAAGATGTTTAGGGATCATCTAAGAAAGATCTGTTGTTTTACAGATGAAGAGCTCAGACAGGTAAACTTGTCCAAGGTTCCACAGAGCAGTGGGTTAGAACACCACTCCCAGTTAGATCTTATCCTTTAAGAGGACACAAAGCAGGCGGTCAAGCAGGTTCAGGAATCACTTATATGAAGGATCAAGGATTTTGGGTGTGAAAGTGGAAGGGGAAAGAAAAAAGAAAGCTCTGGGCCAAAAGGCAATGTACTCTGGATTTCTCAGAACAGAAATCTCTGCAAAGCTGAAGACAAGAAGGTAGGATAACTGTACAGAGGTCACTAGATCTGGTAATCCCTCCAACCCAGTACTCACCGTCAAGGTTCTACCATGAAATCTCTTATCCCACCCGCCTCTTCCTCCTCCCAAAGAGCTAAGGCACCATCTGGCTAAGCTGAAGAGTCTTGAGTCTTTCCTGGTTTTAAGGTTCTCCAGAACAAGATGCTATAACAGCCTCTTTTTTCATTTAGAAATATTTTATTTTTTCCAATTACATTTAAAGATAGTTTTCAACATTCATTTTTATAAGATTTTGAGTTCCAAATTTTTTTTCTCTTCTCACCCACCAAGATGGTAAGCAATCTGATGTAGGCTATACATGTACAATCATACTAAGTATATTTCCACATTAGTCATGTTGTGAAAGAAGAATCGGAATAAAAGGGAAAAAACATGAGAAAGAAAATACCAAAAAAGTGAAAATAGTAGACTTTGATCTGCATTCAGACTCTATAGCTCTTTCTCTGGATGAGGATAGCATTTTCCATCATGAGTCTTTTGGAATTGTCTTAGATCATTGCATTGCTGAGAAGAGCTAAGTCTATCAAAGTTGATCATCACACAATGTTGCTGTTACTGTGTACAATGTTCTCCTGGTTCTGCTCACTTATTCAGCATCAATTCATCTAAGTATTTCTAGTTTTTTTCTGAAATTTACCTGCTCACTGTAAGGTGGATTTTAATGTGTATAAAGGAGATTTTTAAAATTTTTTTAAGAGTTCAGTTTCCTAGGATCCATGGCCATAACAATCTATATTTTCCCAGGCTCATGGTTCAAAATATCTCCACCATGATCGTGCAGCATTATAAAATGATAAATGTAAACGTGTGTGCTTAAATTATAAATATCCACAGTGAGATAAAGGGGTGAGGTGATGTAAACTTGTGAAGTTATTGCTGGCAATATGCCTTCTTCATCTGATGCCCTATAAAGCAAGTGGGCAGTGGTGGAGGAGAGGGGAACCCTTAGGGTTGAATGCACGTTAGAATGCTGCGTGTGCCTTGATTGACCCCCATCAAGGCTTGGGAGGAATCTGTGTTTGTCTCAACTGGCCCCCATTGAGGCTTGACGGGATTTAAGGGAGTGCACAAGCTGGGTGTGTCTCAATAGATCCCATCGAGCCATAGGGGTAGTACCCTACGCCCCCATCTTAAGAAAGGTGGTTATGGAATGGTGTAGGAATTGTGCTCCCATTATCAGCAACCCTTGTGAGAAGACTAGACTATAATAAAGTAAGATTATTAACCCCTTCGAAGCTGTCTTTCCTATCTGACCAGATTAAGAGTAAACTTGTGCTAGCAGCTATCCTGTGTGCTAGTGTTACCTGTCTTACATTCGCCATTTCTTATAGCACAATAGTATCCCATTACATTCATATACAACTTGTTTAGCCATCCCTCAATGGATGGACATCCTTTCAATCTCCAATTTTTGCCACCATGAAAAGAATTGCTATAATTATATTTGTACATGTGAGTCCTTTCCCCTTTTTTATGATCTTTGGGAAATAGACCTAGTAGTGGTATTGCTGTGCCAGAAGGTATGCATAGTTTTATAGCCCTTTGAGCATAATTTGAAATTGCTTTCCAGAATGGTCAGTTCACAAGTCCACCATCAATGCCTTAGTATTCCAATTTTCCCACATCTCCAACATTTTCCTTTTCTGTTATATTAGCCAGTCTGATAGGTCTGAGGTTGTACTTCAGAGGGGTTTTAATTTGCATTTCTATAATGAATAATGATTTAGAGCATTTTTTCACAGGTAGTTTTAATTCCTTCCTATGAAAACTGCCTGTTCATATCTCTTTCACCATATATCAATTGGAGAATGGCTTGTGTTCTGATAAATTTGACTCAGTTCTCTATATATTTTAGAAATGAGGCCATTATCAGAAACACTGGCAGTAAAAATTGTTTCCCAGCTTTCTGTTTTCCTTCTAATCTTGGTTCATTGGCTTTATTTGTACAAAAACTTTTAAAATTAATGGAATCGAAATGATCCATTTTGCATTTCACTCTGTTGTCTGTCTCCCATTTGGTCATAACTTCTTCCTTTCTCCACAGATTTGACAGGGAAACTATTCCTTGTTCTCCTGTGTTGCTTATGCTATTGCATTTTATGTCTTCATGAGTCTATTTTGACCTTATTTCAAATGATTTTCCATTCTATTTCTCAGCCAGTTCCAAAAAGGTTTGATGATTGCTGCTTTATGACATAGTCTTAGATCTGGTAGGGCTAGGCCACCTTCCTTTGCAGTATTTTTCTTTAATTCCCTTGAGATTCTCAATCTTTTGTTCTTGCAGATGAATTTTATTATTATCTTTTTAGCTCTATAAGATAATTTTTCAGTAGTTTGATTGGGATAGCACCGAATAAGTACATTAAGTAGAATTGTCATTTTTATTACATTAGCTCGGCCTACTTGTGAGCAATTGATATTTCTCTGATTGTGTAGATCTGACTTTATTTGTGTGAAAAGTGTTTTGTAATTGTATTCATACAGTTCCTGGGCTTGTCTTGGCAGGTAGACTTAGTGGAATAGGTTAGGTACACAAGACACAGTTGTCATTGACTATAATAATCTACTGTTTGGTAAATCCAAAGACTCCAGCTTCTGGGATAAAAACTCACCATTTGGCAAAAACTGCTGGGAAAACTGGAAAATCATGTGGCAGAAACTAATATAGCTTGGGATGGCATCAATGTGGTGGTTGTTGTTCTTCATGCTCAAAAAGGACCAAAATGACACCACTATGTCAGGGTCAAAGTACAGCGTGCCCAACAGTGGCAGATCAGATGAAAACAAGCTCAGAAGGCTCTACACAGGTCAGGCACGAAGAGTCCATATGAATATTGGGAGTGGTGCATCAATGCAGGTCTGTGTCAAAGGAGCTGTAGTGCATACATACTTCCCCCACTATCTCCAGTTCCCTTGCCATGTCAGCTTAGAATCATCTCCCATTATTTTCTTGATAAATCATTTATGCCACATTCTCTGCCCATCTGCCTATGGGAACAAGGC
>CM053625.1:329451212-329483850 GCA_028646595.1 Phalanger gymnotis | reverse complement strand
AGATGACATCTAGGCTCTTTTTTTGATTATGGCTTTCAGGTAGTCCAATAATTTTTAAATTCTCTCTCCTGGATCTGTTTTCCAGGTCAGTGGTTTTTCCAATGAGATATTTCACATTGTCTTCCACTTTCTCATTCCTTTGGTTCTGTTTTATAATATCTTGATTTCTCATCAAGTCACTAGCTTCCACTTGCTCCAATCTAATTTTTAAGGTAGTATTTTCTTCAGTGGTCTTTTGGATCTCCTTTTCCATTTGGGTAATTCTGCCTTTCAAGGAATTCTTCTCCTCATTGGCTTTTTGGAGTTCTTTTGCCATTTGAGTGGCTGAACCGTGAATTCTTTTCACTCTATCCCCCGCAGCTTTTCCCACTAACCTTCTCTGTTGTCTTTGGTGTTTGTGGGTTGAGAAGTCTAGTAACTGCTACAGCTCACTGATTCAGGGCGCTAGGGCCTGTTCCGCCTGGCTCCTGGTCTGGTTGGTCCTGCCGCCACCCACACTGAACTCGGCTCCTCTCCGCTCTGTGCACAATAGACCTCATCCAATGACCATCCAGGCTGTCCTGGGCTGGATCTCTGCTTCTGTCTGCTATTTTGTGGGTTCTGCAGTTCTAGAATTGGTTTAGAGCCATTTTTATGGGTTTTTGGAGAGACCTGGTGGGGAGCTCATGCAAGTCTCTGCTTTCCAGCTGCCATCTTAGCTCTGCCCCCCACAATCCACTCTTAAATAGACTCAAACCTAGGTCAGAAAATTAGAGAGCTCAGAATAGTAGGGCAACAGTCGGATTTTGCTCTACATCAGACCACTTTGGGAACACTGAAAGTTCATAGGCCTCTATCTGCCCCGAGATCCTAGAATAAAACAACCCTCAGGATGCTGAGGAAGCAGCAACAAGAGCAGCCCAGACATTCCTTCCAAGGTGCTGCAGAGGAAGTAGGCTGAAAAAATGAGCCAACAAAAGAAGAACCTCACCATAATGAATGGTTATGGCGCCAGAAGAAGTGGAGACACAAATACACAAGAGTGACTCAATTTTCAGGCACTGCCTCTGAAAAACACAGCTTGGGCACAAACTCAGCCAGAATTTCTGGAAGCATTGAAGCAAGAGTTAAAAATGTTTAGCAGTGGAATGAGAGTGTTTGAGGGGGAAAGAAATGAGTAGTGTAGAAGAAAAAATCAAGGAGTTAACAGCTTGGCAGACAAAGTACAAAACCATGGCCAAGCAACAAGTTTTCTAAAACTTTGAATACAACAAACAGAAGCCACAAGGCAATAACAGATATGAAAACAAATTCAAAAGGTTGAAAAAAACAACCAGAAGTAAATGTTGGTTATCTCATAGTAAAAACAACTCATATAGAAAAGAGAACAAAGGCAAATTTGAATTAACATTGGACTATCTGAATGCCATTTAAAAAAGGAGCCTCGACAGATTTCAAGAAATCTTAAAGCTGCCCAGATGTCTTATAACGAGAGCAGAAAGTCAAAATAAACCACAAATCACTTGTGAAACATCTCTGAATGAAAACTCCTAGGAACACCACTGACATAAACACAGAGCTAACAGGTGAATGAGAAAAATACAGCAAGCAGTCAGGAAAACAAAACCAAAAACAATTCCAGTACCAAAGAGCCACAGGATCACACAACATTTGGCAATAACCATCATTTAAAGAGGACGGATCATGGAATATGATATGACATTAGGCAAAGGATATGGTCTTATAACCAGGAGTAATTTACCAACAAAACTGGGTATAATGATATAAGGGGAAAATGTCCCATAAGTAAAGGACCTCCAAGCATTCTTGATGAAAAGACCATAACTGCAGACAGCTTTTGAAGTTCAGAAGTGAAGAGAAACATAAGAAAGTAAAGAAGGATGAACTAGCCTAGGAGAACAAAAAGAATAAAGGATAAACTATTTTCATTCAAAAAGGGGAAGGTGATACTTGTCCTCTCTGATTTCTCTCAGGGCTCATAGAGGGAATCAAATTAGAGAAAATCTAGGAGGGGTTCTGCTATATCTTGATCTTAAGGAAAAAGTAGAAAGAGAGGTATACAAACAAGGAGGTGGGAGTGGAGTTGGGGGAGCATGTGATGCCTGAACCTTAGTTCTCTAGTCAAAGGAAGGAAGAACATGAGCAACACAGCGTTACCAATAGAAATACATTTTACTCAGTAGTGAAAAGGAGACAAAGGAGAGAAAAGAGGGGAAATTAGAAGGATAGATTATGGGAGGGATTAAACCTAAACAAAACAAATTCAATTTTTATAATTCTTTTTGAGGCAGAAAGAAAGAGAATCTAAAGGATAATCCATAAAAGCAGTATAGATGAATAAGTGTTTAACAATGTAATGGAATATTATTTCATTGACCTTGAATTAGTATAGAGACCAATCAAGACTCCAGAGGGCCAAAGAAACATGCTATCTATGTCTCCTCTCCCCTTCCTTCCCCTCTGATCTCTTCTCCTCTCCTCTCTTCTCCTCTTTCCCTCTCCTCTCCCTTCCTCTGCTCTCCCCTCCCCTCCTCTCCTCCTCTGGTCAATGCAATGATCAGTCATTTCCAGAGGAGTCATGATGACTTGTTGCTTACCTCTTGATAGAGAGCTGACACTCTAAGTACTGGTTGATATAATTTTCTTTAGCTATAACAATTGAGAAATTTTCTTTAGGTTGACTACATTCATTCTTGCAACAGAATATAGTTTTTCTTGCTTTCTCATTGGGGGGGTGGCAGTGTGTGGCAGAAAGTAAGGGAGAGATGGCTAATTTCTGATGTAAAAAAATGTGAATTTTAAAATGAGGTAAAAAATGTTTTCTCCAAATATTCCAGACTACATAAGTAAAAAATAGGATGGGGGTAATGGTACCTACCTTCCAAGGTTGGTTGTGAGGGTCAATGAGATATTGGGAAAGTGCTTAATTCAGTGTCTGGCACTTAGTAGGTGGTTGATAAAAAATGCTGGCATCCTTCCTTCACCCAGTCTTGAAATCAGACTGACCACTCACTGATGTCTATTAAAGGAAGGCCCCTCCCCATTTGGTAAAGGGCTACTACCTCCAAGAGTTCTGTCCTTCCCCTCTTACAAGGTTAGGCCACTTTATTTTTTTTTTCCTACAAAGGCAACAAAGCTATCCCCAGGTCCTGACTTACATAGTAGGCAAAGGCTTCATTTGCCTCCCTCCAAGCAGTATTCTAGGGGTCTCTGGACAAATTAGTGTGTCTGCCTGGCAACCTAAAGGCATAAAAGTCTATTCTTGTGAAATCAGGGTCCTTCAGCTATGATACATTTCCCCAAATAGCACATTGCTACACCTTGCTCTGCTGACCAGATGAGGTCCCAGGAGCCTTGTCTACTCAAGCTAAAGAACTATGGTGTCCATATTGAACATCATTTTTATGCCATACTTAAATGAAGCTCCTTTTGCTTGTTGAATGACCCAGGAGTGTCTGATTTTTAGTTAATGTTTAAACTGAGTATTGGCTTGAATCAGTTCCATCCATTATTCCCTTCCCAGGTCACTCTAGGACCTGCTCCAGTGTATGGGAAACTCAGATTTTCCAAGAAGCTGTGTAAGGTACCTTGACACACTAACCTGATTCTGTCAAACCATCCTTTTCTCCTAATTGCTCTCATAGTCTCTGACAATGCATGGAACACTGCACAGGGAGACCAAATTATCTCACCAGGAAGCCAATCTGTTCAGTAATATGGTATGTGGTGAAGCTAGTCCTGGTGCCCAGGACCAACAGAGGCAAAGATGAGAATCCCAGGAGCCTCCTTTAAACTGTATAGAAGCTGTCCACCATTTAATCACTGTGCCAGAGAAGATCTTAGAAACACAGGAGCAGCAGGATGGCCCCAGAGCAGTCTGTACAAGAAATCTTGGGCTTGTATATCTAGGGCCTTTCTAAATGCTCATTGACTTGACCTGAGAACAGGTAACAGGGAGAGCTTCAGAGGGACCCGAGAAAGCCTGTGTGAGCTGAGGCAGGAGGACACGAGCAGCACCAAGAGCACAATTTCTGCTCTGTTGGCTGCATAGCAAAGGACAAGGGCTGGGAGAGCCTTCAGGGCTCTGCTCCAGGTCTCCACAGACAAGACTCAGGGTAAAGGGATTTCCTGGACCTTCAGGTGATACAAGGGAGGCCAGAAGAAAGAGAGAGGAGGAAGAGCAGTCTGTAGGGGGAGGAAGTGATGGCAGACATTAAGAGAGCAAAGACATGATCCCTGGGTAATAGAGACTAAGGAATGAAGGGGTCACCCTTGTCAGTCAGCTGTAAGGAAGGGGAAGTTAAAAACAGATAGAGGAGAGGGTAGTAGGTGGTAAATAGATAAAGCACTGGCCATGGAGGCAGTAGGACCTGAGTTCATGTCCTGTAAGAGAGTCCCAGGAGGTCCCTTTGACTGTCCAGAGCCCTGGGTGGTATGTGACCATCAACTCAGAAGCCTCTTATGTGGTTGGTTGCTCCTTTTAATTCCACTGCCAGGTTGGTGGAGCAGGAACAAGCATAGGAGGCTGGTTAGATAGAAATGGCAGGGCCTCTTACAATCTATGAGCAGCTGTATTTTAACACAATGGCTCTGCTCTACCTGAAGTCTAGCAGGGGAATCCCTTCCTCATCACCATGATTGTTGGGTCACAAAATCAGTGAATGACAAGTTTCTTGATTGTTATATGCAGTAGCCTGAACATAGGCTAATACATACATACATACATACATACAGGTGGCCTACAGGAGGCCACAAAATTTCCCCAAATTACTCCAGTTTTTATAGCCTTGATCAAACACCTCTCATTTCTTCTCTTCACCAAACATTTTCCCCCAGTTGACATAGTATTGATGCGAGTTCATTTCCTAATTCTGGAGATATTCTGTTTTTGAGAACATCCAGATGTCTTCTTCACTCAGTCCTGGAGTTAATGAACCTATTTCTTCTTTTTTTGGTTTTGCAACCTGGTGGGATAGCATGATTTATTTCCCCTTATTTCACCATTCTGGTATAATCAGAAGCAAAATTCAACCTTCACCAGTGACCTACATGTTCCAGAGAAAGGCATGTCCTCGTAGAGCACATTTATAAGGTTTCTTCTTATCATGTATTGAGAAAAGAATTCATAATTTTCATATTAATATGATATGTGTAATAAGTATATGAATAATTTAATTTTTTCAAGAGCTAACTCTCTGGCTTGGCACTCAGAGCTCACAATGCAGCTTAAACTGGTTAATCAAAACTCTGACAAGGGTCACAATTGGACCTTCGGTGAAGCAAATCAAAGATTAGAGAACCTGTCCCCTCACAGAAATCTGGTTCTCTCTTTTATGGGAGAGGGTCACAACTCCCAAAGACATGACTCCGGAACTGTTGTGTTATGGAACTCATGGCTTTCTCCTGGGAAACTACTAAAAGTTGTTTGTAATCCACCTTGACCTCTCCTTCCCCAGTTGTGATTTAAGTATAAAACCTATGCTTTTTACTTCAGCTAAGGGAACACTCCTCACTATGACATGGATTAAACAACTTGATTACTGGCACTCCTGTTTCTAGGCCTGCTTTGTGTGGCTCCAAGCATTCTCAAGGTAGAGACTGGCTCAATAAAAATCCCGTTAACAGAATTCTCCGATGAGAGAATAAGAGATGATTTCTGGCTGAAGGCCTTCTCCACACTGAGTCCACAAATGGCTTATATGCAGAATTTTGTGTTGTCTACAAAGCTCCATACTCCATTTACATGCCTCTTCTTAATCATGTTACTTGTGAGATTTATATCTAATATGAATTCTGTGATGTGAAAACAGGGCTGACTTTTGCCTGAAGGTTTTATCATATAGACCGTATTTTCTCCAGTGTGGATTCTCTGATGTTTAACTGACTGGAGCTGATTCTAAAAAGCCTTTCCACATTGATGACATTCATAAGGTTTTTCTCCAGTGTGACTTCTCTGATGTACTCTAAGGTTGACCGTCTTAGTAAAAGCTTTACCATGCTGATTACATTCAAAAGGTTTCTCCCCAGTGTGGATTCTCTGATGTTCAGCAAGCCTTGAGCTAACTCTGGAGGCCTTTCCACGCTGATTACAATCAAAAGGAGAATTGCCAACGTTATACCCATAGCAGCTGCTATGAATACGCAGGCATATTTCTCTGAATCAAAAAACAGACTGTCTTCATTAAAGAGGAAAGCAAGGTATTTATTCAGATACCAGAAAGAGAAATCCACCATAGTAACAAAGAAGTTGGTTCACATCTCCAATGCAGGGAGAACTACCATCCCCAAGCCTTCCCTCCATCAGGCCTCCCCATAAACAAGCTCCCTTAGGCAAAATGCTCATCTCTCTTGCTCCCCCTAGCTGCTCTGTCTCTCTGCCTGCTCTCTCTCCCAGCTATACGTCACCCACTTTTACTGCTCCACCTGTTTGCCAAGCTCCTACCACCACAGTCTCATGTGACTCAGACTCAAAGCGGGTCACATAGGCCTACTAATGGATGAGAAAGATCTTCCTATTCCATTAACAGTACAAAAGGTTTCTCTCCAGTGTGGATTTTCTTATGTATTCTAAGATGGGCCCTCCATGTAAAAACCTTTCCACACTGATTACATTCATAAGGTTTCTCTCCCGTGTGGATTGTCTGATATACAGCTAGACTGGAGCTGACTCTAAAAGACTTTCCACATTGATTACATTCACAAAGTTTCTCTCCAGAGTGGATTCTCTGATGTTCAGTAAAAAGGGTCTCCCATTTAAAAGCCATTCTGCACTGATTGCATTCATAAAGCTTCTCTCCAGTGTGGATTCTCTGATGTATAGCAAATGTGGCACACTCCCTGAAAGCCTTTCCACACTGATTACATTCATAAGCTTTCTCTCCAGTGTGGATTCCCCAATGAAGAACACAGATTTCTCTCCAAGTGAAGTCATAGGAACCACCGCCCATGAATATTTGCTCCTGAGTTTCTTCCACAGAAAGGTTTAGGATTACCGTAGTCTTCGCTTCTCATCTGATCTCTTCTTCTGAAAGAAACAAGCAAGAAACATGTATACACAGACACATACATAATTATATCCCCTTCCCTTCATTGTCAGAACATAAACTCCTTTACATCCTCTTTCTCTCAGCAAAGAAAAAGGTCATTAAATACCAAAAGTCTTCAAATGGGCAGAACCAATTATTTCTAAATGCGAGTAGCTCACATCCCAAGGATGATTAGTTTACAAAGAGCTTCACACATGGTTACACTGGATCCTCACAACAAACCTCTGGCAGAGGCAGAGAGTGTTCTTATCACATTTGAAACTGCCACAATGAAACCATCATGAACTCCCCACAACCTTCCTACAAAAACCAAGGCCATGAGCTCAGAATGGCTCAGTGACTTGACTCAAAATCCCACATGTGAGACAGGAACTAAAACTTGTGACTTAGCATGCTCTCTCCACAGTGCTAGAAAAGATCCTTCCACTCAGTCCTTCCTTTTCACTTTCATTGTTTGCACTTTCAATCCTTTCTTCACAGATATTATGATGTTTGCTCTATACATACTAAACATTCAAATTATTTCATGATCTCTCATATTTGTAAATATGATACAATGTCTGTAGTAATAACTTTCAATCTTTTTTTTCCTATACAGTATTTGAGGTCACATGAAGAATACCAATACCATTCTTTGTACTTACCTAAACCATAAAAGATTTTGTTCTGACCTATTTAAATTTTTTCAATTTTTTTTGGCATGCAATCAGGGTCAAGGGACATGTCCACGGTCTCACAGCTATTAAGTGTCAAGTGTCTCTGACTGGATTTGTACTCAGATCCTCCAGATTTCAAGGCAGATACTCTATCAACTGTAACATCTAGCTGCCCCTTGGCCTATTAATTTATTTTGATAATGATAACTTGTTTCCTTTAAGAAATTGTCTCTAAATGCCTCTGCTCACTACAATAAAAATAAAATCCTTGTGATAAAGACGGTACACAAATAACCCATGTAAGATTGCTTACCATCTCAAGGAAGGGAGAGGGGAAGGATCGAAGGAATTTGGAATTTTAAATTTATTTTTTTAAGATTTGTTTTATTTCCAGTTTGCAATACTCAGTTCTACAAGTTTTTGAGTTCCAAATTTTCTTCACCTCCCTCCCCTCCCCCTTCCTCCAAGACAACCTGGAATCTGACATATGTTCTACATACACCTTTGCATTAATACACAACAGTCAAGTCATAAAGAAGAATCATGATCAATGGAGTTGTGTGAGGTAGTGAGAGAATAAAGTGTGAAGGCTTCACTGGGAATATGTGTATATATATATATATATATGTGTGTGTGTATATATATATATATATTTATATCTAAAATATTTGAGAATCAATATTTAGAGAAAAGGAAAATGGGATAAATTTGAGTCTGTGGGAATCTGATTATTTAGCCTTTAGGAATGTCTTTCTCCCCCTCCTTCTTTAGATTTATAGATATCACCTCAGCTGTGAATGGAATACAAGATTGTGAAAGCTTCCCTATGAATAACTCAGGCAAGGCAATATTCAAATAGAGATAGTACTAATTTAGTTAGGATGTGAACCTCACCAGGCCTAAATTTTGTTTTCCTGTAAATCATATGATTTCGGGGAAACCAGATGATATTCCCCTCTCCCCGTCCCCTAGCCTACTTACAAACAACCATCTTAGCATTAAAGTTTCCCTATAATATGGATATTGATTAGGGTAAAGATATTGATTATTGTGAGTTATTATTATTGCTGTTCAATTAATTATCAACACCCTCTGCCTGGAAGGGAAACTGACTATACCTTGTTAGCAATGATTCAAATTTCTTAGGCTTCCTTCTTACCTGGGCCAAAAGAAGTAGTTAGAATACTGGCCTAGCATATTTTAAACCGATCTAATTATAATAGGTGATTGCAAACTATTTGTAAAACTTTCCCAAGAAAAGTGTGAATGGAACTTAGAAATGCATATTTAAATAATTTTAAAAAGTGCATATTGTTATTTGGCATTGAGAAATTTATTAACTATATAGCCCCAAGAAAATTCTATTTACTGTAGTTTACTGTTCAATAAGGGGTTGGTCATAGAATCCATTCCCAGGGATATTACAAAGATCGCATGATTGTGAAAGTGCTTGGCACAATGCTTGGCATAAAATAAATGCTATTTGAATGTAAACTTTAAACGTTAAAATAATTGCTTCATATTCATTAACTTTATGTGGATTTTCTTCAGTGTGAAGTTTTGGTGATGAGATGAATGATTCTCTGTATCAGGCAATTTGGGGTCATGTCTGACCGAGGTAAAGCCAACAAAGTGGTAATTAATTGGTTTTGGTTTTCAAGTTTAAATAGATGATAATTGTTTATGATATTGTTATATTTCTAAAATTTTTCTTATTGCCTAACTCGGTAAGCAGCTGTATCATCTGTGTTGTTAGAAAAGCAATTTCTTTTATAATCTAAATGTTATTAGGTTAAGAATTATAATTTAAGAAATCTTAAATTACCAAATTTTGTCTTTAATTGTTTTTTTTAAATATCAGATTTCTTTTATTGTCCCAAATTTTAATACCTGCCCATATGATGCATATAATGTACCCACATAAGGACCACTATTCAAAATGGTGCATTAAAAATAGACCAATTCATCATTCTTTGTTTTGTTGGTTTGATAACCGTGTAGAGCCAATGGCTTGTTTTCATGAGGGAGGCTTCTGTACACTCGAATATGTATAAATTCCTCTTCACCAACATGAACCTTAATGAAGTAGTTCATTCCAGCAACAACTTGACTTTTAAATTCCACAGTCTTAAAGACTGGAAACTTCCTGTTTTCTTTCTCTTCAAGCTGTGCCTTTACCTCTTCCGCCATCTGCTGCGTTTCAGCGGTGGCCGGTTGGGTGGCCAAAACTCCTCCGCACATCATCCTTGCAAGTTGGGCGGCAGAGACACGGTGATGCAGAAGGATGCACAGAGAGGTAACATCTGGTAGGTGGCCCCTGTCTTTAATTGTTTTGCTATCATTTGGGAAATTTGTGAGATTGTTAATTAAGCTATTGATGTTATTGCTTAGAGATAGCATTTACAAGAGTATGTTTAATTTTTTTTCTCTCAATTATGTGGAAAAGGTTTGGTGATCAAATTTAAGAATTGTTTAGTACTTAGGAATTAATAATGTCAGGATAAATTATAAGCTGTTTCTGAGAAAGGGAGATATTTTTATGAAGAAAAGTTTTGTAAAATCCTTTGCATGATTTTTAGAGAGCCTCGATCTTGAGTAAGTGTGCTCAGAGAAAAAGCAAAAGATAGCAAACAGACCCAAGATCTTTCTATTTCACCCCTTCCTGGGGACCATGTTACTTCCTATTTTGTAAAATTACCAAGGCCCTTGGAAACTATCTGCATGGACAAGGTCATCAGCCCCAGAAAAGGAACTTGTTTGAGTTATGCAGGTCCTAAACAATGAACTTAGCTTGCTGAGAAACTGAAAGTTTATATACAATAGATAGAAAGGATTCTAATATTTGGCTTTTACACCAGGACAAGTTTAAAGTGGAAAATGAAAGATGTTTAATTAAATCCCTTATGTATGTGAGTCCTGGTAAATCTTTATTGCTTATTGCATCTCTGTATCAGACTCTAAGCTATGATTGGTGGGACTTGCTGTTTAAGGTTAAAAGGCACTTGGGACCATAACTAATTTTGTTTTGAGTTTGAATGTGGGTATAGCTATCTACATTAAATCAGTATCTGAGAGAAACGCCACAAGCTACTCAGAGGAAATGTGATCCATACTGCTAAAGGTGGAGATCTGCATTTGGGAAAAAAGCTGAGGGGACAATCTTAGTCTCAGTCTAGGATGGGATCCTTCCGGCCTCACTTTCCCCCTGTGTTCCTTTGGAAAGGAAGTTTCCCATCTAACTATTTCTGAGTTTAGCAATGAGGTGGAAGAGATACTGCATAATTGAAGAATCATAACTATATCTGGATTATAAACAAAGCCAAGGATGTTTTATCCTGTCATATTTGGCATGTCACATGTCCCTGCTTTTTTCCTTCTATAGCAAATTTCTGTGATCAGAGCAAGTAGTCAGAATAAGATATGAGCTCTTTTGTGTTATCTTACTGGGCAATCTAATATTATTTTTATCTAGAACTAGGCATGTGCAGAAATTTAAACAAACTGCTTAAGACTCACTTTAAGATGTTCCCTTTGTCTAAAAAGGAATCTAAGAGCAGTAGTATTTTTCCTATGATCACTCTCTTACTGCTACCAATGTGAAATTCCATTACAACACCTTTTTGATTGAAAAAAAAACTTCATGATATCTAAAAATTCTGCAATAACTAGAAGCTTTGTTATGATGCTTTGGAATTAGTCTTACTTATGGATTTTTGCATCAACTTAGTAACACTTTATGAAGAAGGGTAGAAATGCATACGAACCACTTAGGACTCATTTTGTAAATGTTACTTAAGCAATGTGAGAATGTTATTTTGTTATTTGATTAATATCATGCATGTTTAAAATTTTGGTACAATTAATGATGCTAAAAAGAAAAATGGTTTGTGGCTTATCTTGTAATGCCATCAAAGAAACATGACATGACTAGAAGGTTAAGATTTTATATGTACTGTGTTAAAAATTGGTTATTTAATGTATTTATGTATGTACTGGAGTCTCATCCTCTGGTGGGGAAATTAATAATGAGTCAATGTAAAGTATGAGAATTTGGGCTCTGATGTGAATTTCTTAAACATGGCAATTGGCCAAGGTTTCAATTTTGAATTTGTAAAGATGATCAGGGTATAATTATTAGGAATGGTAACTTAAAACTGATTTGGTCCCTACATGTGTATACTCTTCTATCCAGTGACACTGGCCTCCTGGTTGTTCCCTAAACAAGACTCTCCATCTCTTGGCTCCACACATTTTCAGTAGCCAGCCCCATTTCAATGGACAGCCCCACTGTCACACTCTTACTCCTCATCTCTGCCTCCTGCCTTCCCTAATGTTGTTTCTGTTGTTCAGTCATGTAAATCTCTTCATGATTTTGGGGTTTCCTTGGCAAAGATGCTAGAGTATTTGGCCATTGCCTTCTCCAGCTCATTTTATGGAGGAGGAAACTGAGGGAAACAGGGTCAAGTGACTTGCCCAGGATCACACAGCTTATGAGAGTCTGAGGCTGGATTTGAACTCAAGTTTCCTGACTCCAGGCCTGGCAGTCTACCCACTGCACCACATACCTGCCCTACTGGCTTCACTGACTGTTTTATGTCCCAACTTCTGTCTCATCTTTGGAAGCCATTCCCTTCTTAATTCTAGTGCTTTCTCTCTCTTAATTAGTTCCTATTCTTCACCATTTCCCAATAGGCTGTGAGGTGTTCAGTAACTATAATCTCTTGCTTCTCTGTATGTCCCAAGCACTTAATGAATGTTTACTGATCAATTATCTTAGTGACAGATTTCTTCCAGGAGCTTTTCATCTTCTTCCTCTGCCAAGAGCACTGGTCAGGAGTCAGGAAGACTGACCTTGGGGACAACTGAGGCTCACGTGAAGCCTCACACACTCATAGCTATATGGTGCTGGGCAAATCCCTTAACATCTAGGTCAGTTTTCTCACCTTATGAAAACTGAGAATAATGTCTCTGGGAATGGCAAAGTCAAGGTGGCAGAGTGAGGAAGCAACGTAGTGAATGCCTCTCCACAAATAGCTAAGAGATCTGGACAAGGTATCAAACCAAATCCTGATGGGGAAAACCAGAAAAACCTGTGAGTCCTGGGTCCAGGTTGGCACAGGGGGAAAAGGAGAGGTCCTTGGAGTAACAGGGCAAGAAGATTCAAACCCAAGTCAGGGAATTGCAACAGGATGGCTGCCACTGGCAGCTCTCTCACCTTCTACCTAGGCCCAGCTCACATAACCAGGGTCAAGGCAATCTGTGCCAAGCACTGGAATTCCTGGGTAAGGAGAACCTGGGGAATGAAGCAAGGAAGTGCAGAAGCCTGTACAAGGAGGAGTGGGGCTCAGGACTGGGATGCCAAGCAGGGTTTGCCTTCCAACGTCCAGCCCAGCCTCCAGTGGAATAACAAGGGCAGTAATCCCAAAATAAAGAGAAACTCACCCTCTCTGAGCAAGCCAGCAGAGCTTATTAGTTGGCCAGTAGCAACAGAACCTGACAGCAATCCACTCTTACAAAGACTCAAACCAAAGTCAAAAACTTGGAGACCTCAGAGCAGGAGGGCAATAATCTGATTTTGCTCCAGAGCAGACCACTTTGGGAACATCGAGAGGTCACAAACCCCTTAGATCTTAGAATAAGACAACACTCAGGACCCCAAGGAAGCAGCAACAAGAGCAGCCCAAACGTTCGTTCCAACATGCTGCAGAGGAAGTAGGTTGAAAGAATGAGCCAAAAAAAGAAGAACGTCACCATAATTAATGATTATGACACCAAAGGAAGTGGGAACACAAACAGAAGAATGACTCATATCTACAAGCACTGCCTCCAAAAAACACAGCTTGGCCACAAACTCAACCAGAATTTCTGGAAGCATTGAAGCAAGAGTTAAACATGTTTATAAGTGGAATGAGAGTGCTTGAAATGGAAAAGAAATGAGTGATGAGGGAGAAAGAATCAAGGAGGTAACAGATTGGTACAAGGGGTACAAAACCATGCCCAAGCAACAAACTCTCTAAAACTTTGAATACAACAAACAGAAGCCACAAGACAGTAACAGATATTAAAACAAATTCGAAAGGTTGAAAAAACCAGAAGAAAATGTCAGTTATCTCATAGTAAAACACAACTCACATAGAAAAACTGAACAAGGGAAAATTTAAATGACCTTGGACTATCTGAAAGCCATTTATAAAAGGAGCCTCGATATGAGATTTCATGAAATCTCAAAACTGCCCAGATGTCTTACAACCAGAGCAGAAAGTCAAAATAAACCACAGATCACTTCCTGAAAGAATCTCTGAATGAAAACTCCCAGGAACACCACTGACAAAAACACAGAGCTAACAGGTTGTAAATAACGAAAGATGAATGATAAAAATACAGCAAGCAGTCAGAAAAACAAACAAACAAACAAACAAACAAACAAAAAAACCAAACCAAAAACCAAAGGCCACAGAGCTTGGAATATATATGCAAGAAGATAAAGGACATGGTGTTATAACCAAAAAGTGACAAAGCTATCCCAAGGACCTGACTTACATAGGGGAACAAAGGCTCCATGGGCCTTCCTTCAAGCAATATTCTAAGAGTCTCTGGACAGATCGGCGCAGTTGCCTGGCAACCTAAAGGCATAAAACTCTACCCATGTGAAATCAGCGTCCTTCAGATATGACAGGTTTCCCCAAATGTCACACTGCCACGCCTTGCTCTGCTGAGCAGATGGGGCTCCCACATGGAGGTGAGGGCAGCTTTGTCTACTCAAGACATCATTTTACCACTATCTCCTAGTTTTCCTTACATTGGGATAATTAGGGCTCTATTATGTATGAAGTTTTGCTAATTAAGAAATGACTTCTAGAAGGCGATGCAATTATTTTTGTTGTTCAGTCATTTCTGACTCATTGTGATCCCACAGAACATAGCATGCCAGGCCTTTCCATGCTTCAGTATCTCCCAGGGTTTTTTCCAACCCCAAGCTCATTGCTTGCATGACACTGTCCACCTCACCCTCTGCCATCTCTTTCTCCTTCTACCATTAATCCTTCCCAACATCAACATTAAAGTCTTTCCAGTGAGTCCTGTCTTCTCATTATGTGGCCAAAGTATTTAAGCTTCAAGTTCAGTTTTTGACCTTCCAGTAAATACTATGAATTAATTGGATTTGATTTCCTTGCAGTCCAAGGGACTCTCAAAAGTCTTCTGCAGAACCACAATGCGAAAGTGTCAATTCTGTGGCCATCAGCTTTCCTTAGATGCCAACTCTTATAGTCATATATTGATACTGGAAAAAAACGGCTTTGACTAAATGTACCTTTGTTGGCAAGATGATGTCTCTGCTTTTCAGTGTGCTGTCCAGATTAGTCATAGCTTTCCTGACAAGGAATTAGCATCTTTTAATTTTATGGCTGTAGTTGCCATTTATAGTAATCTTTGAGTCCAAGAATATAAAATCTGACATTGCTTCATTTCTTCTCCCTTTCTCTGCCAGGAGGTAATGAAACTGTTGCCATGATCTTAATTTTTTTTTTAATATTAAGCTTCAAGCCAGCTTTAACTCTCCTCTTTTACCCTCATAAAAAGGCTTCTTAATTCTTCTTCACTTTCTGCCATCAGAGTGTATTCATGCTTATATCTGCCATTAAGCCAATCAGGGTCAAGTGACTGGCCCAGAGTCACACAGCTAGTAAATGTCTGAGGTCAGATATGAGGTCAAGTACTCGTCATTCCAGGGCCAGTGCTCTATCCACTGTGCCACCTAACTGCCTCTGATGTTGGTAACATTTCAACCAGCATTCTTAATTCTGCCTTTTGATTTGTCCAGATCAGCATTTAACCTGACATACTGTGTATATGTGAAATAAATATAGACAACCTTGTTGTACTCCTTCCCTAATCCTAAGCTGATCAGTGAGATTGCACCTCTGTGTAAAAGCCTTTCCATTTTTATTACATTCATAAGGTTTTTAAAAATTTTCCTTAAGCATACATTTTTAAAAAAAATTCTATATAATTTATTTATTTTTAGAGTTTTTTGTTTTTTTCGTTTTTTAGTATGATTTTATTTTATTTTTTTATTTTTACTTTACAACACTCAGTTCCACAGGTTTTTGAGTTCCAAATTTTCTTCCCCTCCCTCCTCTCCCTCTTCCCCCCAAGACAGCATAGAATCAGATATATGTTCTACATATACCTTCTCATTAAACATATTTACATGAACAGAGCAGAAACAGAAGAACATTATACCCAACCACAGATATATGGATTCTGTGATGACTAACTCTGATAGACTTTGCTCTTCTCAGCAATGCAAGATGCAAAGACAACTCCAAAGGACTCATGATAGAGAGAGCTATCTATATCCAGAGGAAGAACTATGGAGTCTGAATGCCTTTCCCTGACCCCCCTTTTTTCTCTTTTGTTTTTTTTTGGTTTCATTTCTTCTTTCTCATGATTCATTCCATTGGTCATAATTCTTCTTTACAACTTGACTGTTGTGTAAATAAGTTCAATGAGAAGTTATATGTAGAAGTTATATCAGATTCCATGTTGTCTTGGGGAAGGGGAGGGGAAGAAATCTGGAACTCAAAATTATGTGGAACAGAGTATTGTAAAGTAAAAATAAAAAATCTCAATTATAAAAAATATATTTACACAACAGTCAAGTCGTAAAGAAGAACCATGATCAATGGAGTGAATCATGAGAAAGAAGAAACAAAACCAAAAAAAAAGATATAGAAAAAAAGAGAGAGAGCAGATAGTTTCCTTCAATCCACATTCATACTCCATAGTTCTTTATCTGGATGTAAACAGCTCTTTCCATCATGAGACCTTTGGGGCTGTTTTTGAACCTTGTATTGCTGAGAAAAGCCAAGTCTATCAAACTTAGTCATCACAGAATCAATATGTCTGTAGTTGTGTACAATGTTCTCCTGGTTCTGCCCCTCTTACTCAGTATCATATCATGTAGTTCTTTCCAGGTTACTATGAAGCCTGTATCTTCCCCATTTCTTATAGCACAATAATATTCCATTACATTCATATACTACAACTTGTTTAGTCATTCCCCAATTGATGGGCATCCCCTTGATTTCCAATTCTTTGCTACCACAAAAAAAGCTGCTATAGATATTTTTGTACTTACAGTTCCCATTTCCCCTTGTGTGATCTCTTTAGGATACAGCCCTAGAAGTGGTATTGTTGGGTCAAAGGCTATGCATGTTTTGAGCCCTTTGGGCATAGTTCCAAATTGCTCTCCAGAATGGATGGATCTGTTCACAACTCCATCAACAATGTAACAATGTTCCAATTTTCCCACATCCTCTCCAACATTTATCATTTTCCTGTTTCGTCATGTTAGCCAATATGACAGGAGAGATGTGGTACCTAAGAATTGTTTTGATTTGCATTTCTCTGATCAATAGTGATTTAGAGCGTTTTTTCATATGACTATAGATATCTTATTTTTTCCTCTGAAAATTGCCTGTTCATATCCTTTGAACATTTCTCAATTGAGGAATGACTTGTATTCCTATAAATTTGGCTTACCTCCCTGTATATTTTAGATATGAGGCCTTTATCATAGACGTTAGCTGTAAAGATTTTCTCCCAGTTTTCTGCTTCCCTCCTAATCTTTATTGCATTGGCTTTGTTTACACAAAAACTTTTCAATTTAATATAATCAAAATTATCCATTTTGCATTTTGTAATTCTCTCTATCTCTCATTGGATCATGAATTCTTCCCTTTCCCATAAATCTGATAGGTAAAGTATTCCTTGCTCTCCCAAACTGCTTATAGTATCAGCCTTTATTCCTAAATCAAGAACCCACATTGACTTTATTGTGTCATATGGTGTTAGATGCTGGTCTATGCCCAGTTTCTGCCATAGTGTTCTCCAATTTTCCCAGCAGTTTTTGTGAAATAGTGAGTTCTTAGCCCAGCAGGTAGATTCTCTGGGTTTATCAAAGATTAGATTGCTGTAGTCGTTGACTACTGCAACTTGTGTACCTAATCTATTCTACTAATTCACCACTCTGTTTCTTAGCCAGTACCAGGGAGTTTTGATGACCGCTGCTTCATAGTACAGTTTACTATCTGGCTGGCTAGGCCACCTTCCCTTGCATTTCTTTTCATTAATTCCCTTGATATTCTGGACCTTTTGTTCTTCCAGATGAATTTTGTTATTATTTTATCTAGCTCTGTCAAATAATTTTTTGGTAGTTCAATTGGTATGGCACTTATTTTTAGTTTTTAACATTCATTTCCATAAGATTTTGAGTTTTGAATTTTCTCCCCCACCCTTTCCCCTCTCCTCCCCAAGACAGCATGCAATCTGATATAGGCTCTACTTTTCCATTCATATTAAATATATTTTCACATTATTCATGATGTAAAGAAGAATTAGCACTAATGGGAGGAACCATGAGAAAGAAACAAAACAACAAAACAAAAATAGAGCAAATAGTATGCTTCCCTCTGCATTCAGACTCCAAAGTTCTTTCCTGGATGTGGATAGAATTTTCCATCATGAGTCTTTTGGAGTTGTCTTAGATCCTTGTATTGCTGAGAAGAGCTAAGTCTATAAAGGTCAGTTATCCTACAGTGTGGCTATTACTGTGTACAATGTTCTCCTGGTTCTGCTCACCTCACTCTGCATCAGTGTAATGGTAATGTACATTTGAAGATCTTCACATCCATTAATAAGCCCATGTGACCTGTATACAGCACAGAAAGCCTAAGTCACATGTGGTAGGAGGAGCTTGCTGAAAAAGTGGAACTGGAGGGGTCAAGCAGGAAATGCTCAGAGCAGTTAGAAACAGCAGAAGGAGAGGACACAGGCAGGGAGTGAGCTAGCATTCGTGAGTGTTTGTTAGTGAGAAAGCCCCAGCAGGGAGGAAGGTTATGAGATGGCGTGGCTCCCTGCTGTGATACTGTATACTAACTTCTTTGCTGCTATGATGGATTGAACTTAATGGTTGCGGATTGCTTTTTTTTTCTGGTGTCTGAATAAATGTTTTGCTTCTGCTTTCTGTGTGGAGAGTCTGTTACATTTTGTGATTCATAACTAGGCAGGTATATTCATAGCAATAGCAACTGTTGTGAATATTGCCTTGGCAATACATTTGGCAGCAAGGATGGGATCACAAGGTATAAAACCTTGATTTGGAGGTAGAAAGGCTTTAGAAGAAGAAACAGATAGCCCATGATAGGAGGATTTGCCATATTTCTCCCTAGTAAGGGAATGGGCTAAAGGCAGCAGACTCTGTGAAAACTGGGAACACAAGCTAGAGAAGGGAGAACCTACAGATTTGGAAAAATGTGTGCAAGGGGTAAAAATTAAGAAAGGGAGAGAACTGGCAGCAACGTCTAGGAGGGGCTGGGTTTTACTAACAGCTTATCATATTATATGTGAAAGCAGAGATAAACTGTTGAAAGAGAAAGTTCAAATGGAAAGGGAGTTGCCTGGTGTGTTACAGTGTTCAAACTCTTCATCAGAAGAGCAAAATGAGGGATATCAGGTGATAAAAGCTGGTTCAAATGAGGATTTTGCTGTTAATTTAGTTAAGAAAAAGGGAAGAACAAAAAAGGTTACAAGTTCAACACAAGGTGAGCCTAGTTGCCCTGGTGATGGCTGCCAGGAGAGAGGGTTGGCAGAAAATGAAACAATGTTAGATATGGCTCAGTCAGATGCACACCTAATACTGTGAAGGAAACGAAAATCAGGGAGAAAATTCAGTTTTTAGAGAGATTCTTGAATATTTCACTCAGCAGGAGGTCACAGATATCTTGGGTTGGTTTACCCCCAAAATGGGAGAATCATTAATATCTTGGATGGTGAGGATTATTGGTAGATGGCGTAGATTGCTTGAAATTCATAGGTGCTAGTCAGAATCTCTTAATGCAACAAGCTTTTAGGGATCACCACATGCTAGGAGCTAACAATACAAGCAATTTATTAGCTTTAGTTGGGGATGGATGCTGTAGACAATATCCTGCTGACTCTATGTGGCCCAGGGCAGATAGGCCCTGGTATTCACTTAAGGACTGTATGAGAAACTTGAAGGAGGAGGTAATGAAGACAGCAATCATGACTAGAAATGCTGAGGTTTATTATGATATGCCCTTGGGAGTCTCTCATACAGATACAGTAGTGAAGACAGTTCCCTCTGCTTATGAACACCTAGTTTTGACTGCTAATGAGGAGATGGAGCACCCTCTTTCAGAGGTGCTGGATACCATTTCACAGTTTAAGTGACTTAGGGGACTGGGAAAAAGATGAATTTCCTTAAGAAAGAAGAGTAAATAGTCAGCAGATTCAAAGTCAGAATAGATTGACAAGAAAAGAAATGTTTACTGCTCTATTGAGAGCAGGGTTAGATTTTGGAAGTATAGATGGTATTCCAACTAGTGAACTATATAAAATGTACTGAGATAAGGAGCTTAATAGCAGACCGAATAGAGAGGTAAAGAATTGCCCCTACAGATGCTTCTGAATGCTTGCATCCAAGTGTGCCACGCCTTCAGGGAGAACAGAAAATAGACCAAGTCCCAGCTCAGATTAAAGAAATACACAGACAGGATTACAGATCCCATGTTAATTTGACCAAATATTGGAAAAAATGGATCAAACACTGCAACTAGGACACTAATAGATGCTGGGGAGGAGGCCTCCCTTATAATTGAAACCCTGATAAGTTTAAACGTGGAACTCCAATTACCATCACAAGACTGGGAGGGGCTGAAATATAATCCAGACAAGTTAAAGTAATGATGAATATTGGACAATTACCTAAGAAAGAATATGTCATGGTCATTGTACCTATTCCTGAATACATCATTGGAATAGATATATTGAAAGGTAGGACTGAATTTGCCTGAAGGGAGATGTCAATTTGCAGTAGGGAAGATAGGAATCAATACAGTTTTATTAGGAAAAATAAAAATGAACCCAATCACTTCAACTGAACCTTTTGAAGTAATTACTTTGAAGCAGTATTGTGTGCCAGGTGGGCAAGATGAAATTACCAATACTATAATGTATTGAAGAAAGAGTGTTAGTCCCTACAACCAGTTGATGGAATAATCCTGTCTGGCCAATATGAGAGTCAGATGGAATGTGGCAAATGACAGTGGATTATAGACAGTTAAATAAGGTGATTCCTCCCTGGTATGCTGCTGTTCCAGATACTGTTACCTTAATAGAAAGCATCCAGAAATATAATGGGACTTGGTATGCAGTTATTGATTTAGCCAATGATTTCTTTACTATCCCAATAGATTCTAAACAGTGGGACCAATTTACTTTCACTTGGCAAGGCTGACAACATACTTTTACACACTTGCCACAGGGATATATGCATAGCTGCACTATTTGTCACAGGATTGTGGTTGAACATTTGGATGAATTAAAGCTACCTGGTATGCTTACCCACTACATAGATGATATTCTGATAAGGGGAGAAAATGTAAAAGAAGTGGAGAAGAGTTTGATGCTTTTAATGGAGCATATGAAAAGCAAAGGATGGGAAATTAACCCTGCAAAGATTCAAGGACAAGCTCATATTGTAAAACTTTTAGGTATACAATGGAATACGGGACTGCAAGAAATTCTTCCACAAGCCTGCCAAAAAAATTCAAAAATTTTCTATCCCTACCAACAAGAAAGAGGTCTAAGAGTACATAGGATTATTTGAATATTGGAGACGCCACATTCTCCATCTGGGACAGATTTTGAAACCCTTATATAAAGTTACCAGGAAAAAATATGAATTTGATTGGGGACTTGTGCCCACAGTGGTGTGAATATATGATGAAGTAATTGACCCAAAAAGACAAAGACATGGGGCTAGGCGAGTCATATAGTCAATGTATAGACTGATTTTAATGGAGTTACTGACAGTGTTTTATACAGGTTAGTTGCTGACTCATCGAGCCTTCAAAGAAGAATACAATAAAGCATTGGTTAAATTTTTTATCTCTTTGTTCTTGGGAGTGAGACACTATTTTTCCTCAAGGCTAACCAAATTGAAATATTTATGTTCTCTCACATATAGATAACCAGACTGAAACATTTCTGTCATCTGCCATGTGGGTAATCAGCTACAAAGGCGGGTTTTCTTTGCCAAGTCTTCTTATCTTAAAACTAGTCTTGCTGTACATAGACCCATTCTCAATTGACCCTGCCTTGCAGAGGTCTAAGAGGCCTAAACAGGATATAGCTGGCTCCCCACAGGGACTTGAGCATAGTAAAGCTTTTGAAGAAGCATAGGCTGCTATCCAATTGGTGCTAGATTTATGCCCTATGCAAAATGGACAAGTGGAATTACAAGTGATGTACAGGATGAGTATACAAACTAGTGTTTATGGGAAAAACAGCAAAGCCAAAACGTATCCTTAGGATTCTGTTTAGGAAGCTACCTTTATCTGGAGTTCAATATACCCCTTTTGAAAAGCAGTTGTTAGCTGCATATTGGGCTTTGGTAGAGATTGAACAACTGACTCTGGGCCATGAAGTTGTCTTAAGGCCTGGAATCCCAGTTATGACCTGAGTCATGAGTACCTCACCTTCTCAACTGGACATGTGCAAGAAGCTTGCATAATTAAATGGAAATGGTATATTCAAAATGGATTGAAAACGGACAAAAGTGGAGTTTCTGCTCTACATGAATCTATAGCAAACATAGACACTGAGGGAAAAAGACAAACCCCTTGAACCAAGGCAACAGTTGGTACCGTCCTTGGAAAAATGGAATGAGGGATATGTTGAAGAACAGAAGAAACATGCACTGTTTAATGATGGGACAGCAAAATATTTGGGCCACAAAAGACATTGGAAAGCCATAGCCTATAACTCATGTACTAGGTGGACTTTGGAAAGTAATGGGTTAGGTGGAAGTAGTCAGTATGCTGAACTTATGGCAGTACATCAAGCTATCAAAACAGAACGAGGAGGACAGTGTCATATATTCACAAATTCATGGGCAGTAGCTAATGGGTTAGCTACATGGAGGCCCATGTGCAAATATCAAAATTGGAAAATTCATGGCAAACAAGTTTGGGGCAAAGAACTATGAGATGACATTTGGAACATGTCTTTGGTTACTAAGTTGTCAGTTTTCCATGTAGATGCTCACGTGGCCCTCACCACACCAGAACATGAGTACCATGCACATGCAGATAATCTAGCAAAGATTGCTACTGAACATATTGTCCCCACCCTGACACCAACAGATGATCTGGTACCAGCAAAATGAGTCCACCAAATGGCCAACCATTTAGGGGTCCAGGCCACACACCAGTGGACACAAGATCAAGGTATTAGTATCTCTCATTCCTTGTTAAAACAAGCAGGTGAGGATTGTTATATATGTCGAATGGAAGTGGAACAAATTGTTCCTTGGGTGTTAACAGGAGAGATAGCAAGGGGAAAATTTCCAGCCCAAATTTGGCAGATAGATTATATTGGACCACTACCCCAAGATAAAGAATGCAAATTTATATGTACTTGTGTTGACACCTATTCAGGTGGACTAGTGGCTTGTCTTTACAAGAATGTGACCCAGAAAAACACCTGTAAAATCCTAGATTTCATAAGTCTATATTATAGAACCCCAATGTAGATTCAAAGTGACAATGAGTCATATTTAAAAGGTAAAGAAATTAATAGATATTGTGTATTAAACAATATAGAATGGATATATAATATTCCATATTATCCACAAGTATCTAGTTTAATTAAAAGAATGAATGGATTATTGAAAGAACAGTTAAGAAAGTTAAATTCTAATAATTCATGTCAACATCAGAAGGATAATTTGTTCACTACTTTATGTAATTTGAATAATAGACCATTGGGAGGAAGTACACCTCTAGCTAGAATAATGACTCCAAATCTGCAAATTAGAAAACAGCAAACACATAAGATCCCAAATATTGAGCATTGGAATTTGAGGGAATTTGTCCCAATACTGTGTCAAGGCACACCTGGTTCAGTTGGTTATCATTGACAGTGTTTAGGGGACTTTTGGTTGGATAGAAAAGAAATATCTCTACTGGAGTATGTGTGAGAATCCCTAAGAATCATTTTGGACGGATATACCTAAATCAGAATTAGCAATACATGTATTGGCTGGAGTGATAGATTCTAATTATCAAGGAGAAATTATTGTGACATTCCAAAATTTGGGTGAAGAATCTATATAGTTTTGTAAAAATGGTAGAATAGTTCAAGTGATTATTTTCCTTGTGAAACAATACCCCTTGTGAAAACTGACCCTCCTTCCAAAATTATTGTTATGGTTGTCCTTCCTTCTTGAAGAGGTCCATGATATCAGGGAAATGATGATATGACTTGCACTTGGCTCCGATTTGAGTGAGAGAGGGCTGTGCAAGGTCACCAACCTTAATTTCTCCTCCAGAGCCATCTGGATCCAGTGACCTGATATTCTTCAGGATGACTGGAGGTGACCCAGGCTGCAATGGGAGACCCTGACCCTTTTAGGCTAAGGTCTTTTCATATACTCATTTAGAGTGAGATAATACCCATTCAGTGAATAGGCCTCTTTAAAAAGTGAGTCAAGGGACGACCCCTTAAATTAGAAAAAAAAAAGGAAATCAAGCTGGGAGGGGAAGATTCTCAGGGTTGCTGTTCCGAACAAGAACAGTCATCATTAACATTCACTCTAAGCCAGGAGGGCCCAAAATACAGCCATTAAGTGGAGCTTGGGCAGGGACCTATTGTGGCCCAATCTATGAGCTTCAGAGAGAACTGGACTTAAGGTTTTGAGAAAGAACAAAAAGTACCTGCTTTCACCTCACTCACCTGGACAGTGGCTCCTCAGGCCAGCATTGCTCCAGCATCCATAGTGCTTTCCTTTGCTCAAAGTAAGAGGTCACATCTTCTCTGGGAACTGGAAGCCCTGGGCATGAGGAATCAGTAAGGGATGAGGATTTAGAAAAAATTGTCATTTAGTTCTCTTTAGGGAAAAGGGTGTGGATAAAGAGCTGCTCCATTTTGAGAATCACTCCAGGTAAGAGGTCAAATGTAGATGTCTGTACTGATACATTAGTGCTTTTGATGCAAATAACCCGAAATAGGATGTGTTGTACAACCTGTTCTGAAAAACGGCCAAACCCTCTGCCATCCATCTTGTTATGTTCCTTCCTGGCAGAATCTACTAACCCCACAACTAGGTAAAAGGGCAATTGTGCGAAATCACCCTCAAACCCAAGCAACAGGGATCTTGACAAATCAGTTTTTGAATTTGAATTAGCATAACTATCAACCAAGACTCTGGAGGGCCAAGGATGATGAAACATGCTGCCTATCACCTAGAGATTAAGGATTTAGGTAGAGAATGAGAAATATTTTTTAGGACACAGCACTGTGGATTTTTTTTTTTAGATGGACTATACATTGTGTGTAATGGGTTTTGTTTTTCTTGTATTCTCAATGTGGGGGAGGGAGCAGGTGGGAGGATGAGGTGGATCATGGCTGACAGAACTGGAAGTATTCGTGTGTGTGTATGTGTATGTGTGTGTGTATGTGTGTGTATGTATGTGTGTATGTGTGTGTATGTGTGCGTATGTGTGCGTATGTGTGTGCGTGTGTGTGTGCGTGTGTGTATGTGTGTGTATATGTGTGTGCGCGCATGTGTGTATGCGTGTGTATATGTGTGTGTATGTGTGTACATGTATGTGTGTATGTGTGTATGTGTGTGTATGTGTGCGTATGTGTGCGTGTGTGCGTGTGTGTGTGTGCGTGTGTGTGTATGTGTGTGTGTATGTGTGTGTGTGTGTGTATATGTGTGTGTGTGTGTGTTATACACACAGTGGAACTCTGATCAATACAGTGATCAGTCAATTCCTGAGGACTCATGATGACATGCTGACCACCTGTGATAGAGAGTTGATACTCAAAGTACCAGCTGATGTAATTTTCTTTACCTATAACCACTGAGAAATTTTAGTTAACTTGACTACATATATTCTTGTAATAAGGGCTAGTTTTTCTTGATTTCTCAATGGGGGATAGGGCCTAGCAGAAAGGGAAGGGAGAGGAGGCTAATTTCCGATATAAAAAAAATTGAACTTAAAAAATGAGGTAAAAAACATTTCCCCCCAAAAAGTCCTACCTACATAAGTAAAAATAAGACGGGGATAATGATGCCTACCTTTCAGGACTGGTTGTGAGGGTCAAATGAGATATTGTCAATGTGTTTAACTCAGTGCCTGGCACTTAGTAGGTGGTTGATAATAAATGCTGGTGTTCTTCCTTTGGCCAGTCTTGAAATCAGACTGACCTCCCTTGATGGCTGTCAAAGGTAGCCACCTCCCCCTTTGTGAAAGGGCCAACAACTCCTGGAGTTCTGTCCTTCCTCTGTCACATGGTTAGGCCTGTTTTGTTTTTTGGGGGTTGTTTTCCCCAAAAAGGTGACAAAGCTGTCCCGAGGACCTAACTTACATTGTAGGCAAGGTAGCATTCCACGTGCCTTCCGTCAGGCAGTATTCTAAGGGTCTCCTGAAAAAATTAGTGTGGCTGGCTGACAACCTAAAGGCATGAAAGTCTGTTCTTGTGAAATCAGGGTCCTTCACATATGACAGACCTCCCTTAATGGCACACTGGCACACTTTGCTCTGCTGACCAGATGAGCTCCCACATGGAGGTTAGGGCAGCCTTGTCTACTAGAGCTAAAGTACTTTAACATCCTTATTGAATGTCCTTTCTATGCTATACTAAAATAAAGCTCTTTTTACTTGTTGAATGACCTAGGAGTGTCTTATTTTTGTCAAACATTTAAATTGAGTAGTGGCTTGAGTCAGTTCCATCCACTATTCCCTTCTCAGGTCAATCTAGGACCTGCTCCAGCCAATGGGAGACTCAGATTTTCCAAGAAGCTGTCTGAGGTACCTTGACACACCAACTTGATTCTGTCAAACCTTCTTTTTCTCCTTGTTGCTCTCATGGTCTCTACCAGTGCATGGCACATTGCACAGGGAGACCAAATTATCTCACCAAGAAGTCAATCTGTACAGTAATATGGTATGTGGTGAAGCTAGTCTTGGTGCCCAGGACCAACAGAGGCAAGGGTGAGAATCCCAGGAGTCTCTTTTAAACAGTAGAGAAGCCATCCATCATTCAATCACTGTACCAGGGTAGGTCTTAGAAACACAGAAGTAGCGGGATGGCCCTAGAGCAGACTGTACAAGAAATCTTGGGCTTGTATATCTAAGGCCTTTCTAATTCTAATTGATTGGACCTGAGAACTGGTAAAGGGGAGGATTTCAGGGGGACCTGGGAAGGCTTGTGTGAGCTGAGTCAGGAGGACATGAGCAGCACCAGGAGCACAATTTCTCCTCTGATGACCACGCAGCAAAGAACAAGAGCTGGGGGAGCCTTCAGGGCTCTGCTCCAGGTCCACTCCAGAGAAGAATTGAGGGGGAAGGGTTTTCCTTGGCTTTCACTCACTACAAGAGAGAGCTTGGTCACAAGAAAGAGAGAGAAGGGGGAGGAATTGTGTGTAGGGGGAGGGGGGTGCTGGTAGCAATTAAGAGAGTCAAGACATGATCCCTGGGTAATAGAGACTAAGGAATGAAGGAGTCACCCTTCTCAGTCAGCTGTAACCAAAGAGGAAGTTAAAACCAAAGAGGAGTGCTAGGTGAAGCAGTAGATAGAGAACAGGCCATGGAGTCAGCAGGACCTGAGTTCAAATCCAGCCTCAGGCATTTGATAGTGACTAGCTATATGACCCTGGGCAACTCACTTAAACCTGATCTCCTGACAAAAAGAACCTGGGAGGCAGATGGGGGTGGGGTGGCTCAGTGTTCAAGACAGGAAGGTGCCAAAGAATCATGTTAAAACGAAAAAGACGGGAGCAGGGCAGTGTTGTTACTATTCTATTCAATTTCATGCCTATTTTTATAAAGAACTGATCCATAAGCTAAGTATCACCAGCTACATAGACCATTCTCTAGGACTATGGAAATGGCTGGATTGCTGATTTTGGTCAAGCCTGTGGATGGACTGCATTCACCTGGGCTGGGGCTTGGTTTCTCCCAGGTGCCATTCCCTCTGAATCCAGGCTCCCTGTGTAGGGAGCAAAAGAACCAGGTGACTCCATTTTGTAAAGTTTCTCCATCTTATCCCTGAACATTGTCTACCTCATGGACCTGCTCCCCCACAGGTGGAGCAATAGCCAAAGCTCTTCCTTACATATGTCCCAACTACTCAGGTAGTGTTCCTATTCTAAGCCTTTCTGATAACCAGGAGACAGCCTGGAGCCACCTGGAAAGTCCTTCCCTTCTTTACCTCTGCACAGAAAAGCCCATCTGCCCCCCTCCCCCCCCAACCTTAATCTGAGGCTGCCTGCCTTGGTGCTCATGGGTGATTGCTATTTGTTGTACTTTATTAATAAAACTTCTAATTTCCCTCTACCTTTGGTCTCTAGATTTGACCCAGTATCTGCTTGGGCCAGGCATTAGTCCTTCTGCATAGTAAGCTGGGGAGGGAGAAGGATCCCAGACCTGGAGAGCTCTTTCCCCTCTCTTCCTAGGCAGGAGGCTGCCCCATGGGGATTTAGAAAGGGTGAGACATCATAGGAGTTAGAAAGATTCAGACCCTGCCCTCAGGGGAAAGACTCCAACCTATAAAGGATGGGAGGCAACAGGGAGAGTCAGGCTTGAAAATGAGGAAGGTCTGAACAGGAAGACTACTTCCCTCCATCTCTTGCTCCTCTTCTGCCCCTCTCCCCTTCTCATCCTCCTACAGAGCCCCAAGAGGCAGAGGTGGTTTGGGATACCAGATAGAATGAGACCAGTCAGAGCCTTAATGATCCCTAAGATGGAGCTCTCCCTCCAGCTCTTCCTTTGCTCTCCCTGCATCCCCTCTCCCCAATTAACACACATGTTATCTAAACAATTGACTGAATGCCAGATCTAGTAGGGAGGAAAGCCAGGGAAGTTTGAGGATGGGGAGGCATCAGGAATGGAGCCACCAGGGAATGACCAGGGAAGCCTGAGACTGGGAGACAAAACCCCGCCTTGGATTGAACTCCCTGGTAGGGGACCTGAGGGGTCTGAAAGTAGTGGGGGCAGGGAAGCAGGAGGCCTGGGGAAGGGGAGCAGAGGCAGGGTCTCTCCTAAGGTCTAACTAGTATATGGGTTGGATACCTGAGACCTTCTGGTACAGCTTAGGCTTGGGAGGAGTTGATTCACTGAGGACCCCTACTCCATTCCCATCAGTATCAATCAATTTGATGTGATTCCATAGAGGTAGTGATGAAAAGTTCTCAGTATTTGGCCCCACAGCTATGAGCTGCACATTGTAAGTTCACTTGATTAATCATAGGCAATTAACTAGAGACCCTCCATCCTTGTTTTTCCTTGTCATGGTGACCAAGTCCAGTGTGGTGGAGGTGACTCAACTACATGGAAAAATCTCCCAACATATTTTTGTGCCTCTGGGTCATTGTCTCTTGTCCAACAGGAGCCAGTAATCATCTTATGACCATTTGGTCTCTGGAGGTGCTCCATGCTTTGCCCAAATTGTGATACCCCCACCCCAATGCTGATATGTCATTTTTGGCTCTCAAGAAGAAGGGCTGTTACCAATGAGATTTTTCAGTGGAAAAATTCTTCCTTTGCTAACCCTGTCTTATAATGTTTTACAACTGCCATTTAGAAAACTGAGTATTTTCACTTTCACCTATACTTAAATGGAAGTTGCAACTAAAACAATTTGGCTCTCACTTATGAAAATTGTAAGATTGTTAACTAAGATATTTTGGTTATTTTTAATGCTAAAACCTAAAACTGGTAATTGATCACTGTGTATGTGTGTGTGTGGAAAGGAGGGGATGAAGATTTATGTGGATTGGTTTTGCCCATTCAGAGCAGTCCTCAGGGTTAGTCAAAAGGCACAAACCACAGCAACTATAAGAGTAGGTGGGGTGGAGAAGTAACTCTTCTCAGGGTTTCTTATCAATACCTCTGATTCTGGATACTGTAGAGTTTGCTTGGGTTGTGGAGATCCAAATGAACTTGGCTTTGTGAGAATTTGCAAGTATACAGAAAGGATATCTAACGATTAGCTTTTACACTAGGACAAATTTTAAATTTGAAATGTAAGTCCTGGAAAATTTTCCCCTAAGCTGTAATTAGTGAAATTTGCTGTTGATGTAAAAACTCGTAGGACCATAACTGATTTCGAGTTGTCTAAGGGATCATAGTAATCCATCAATAAATCAATAGTTGATAATCTACCATCTGAGAGAAATGCCACAAACTAGTCAGAGAGAATGTGATACAGGTGGAGGTTTGCATCTGGAAAAACTGAGAGGCCAGTTTTAGCCTCATTCTAAGATGGGATCCTCCTGGATCAGTTTCCCCATTGTGTTCATTTGAAAAGGAATGTTACCTACCTGGCTATGAGGTACAATTGATACTGCATGGTAGGAAAACTGAATTATCTAAATTCAAATAGAGCGAAGTATGTTTTATAATGTCACACTTGATATAATCACATGTCTGCTTTATCCTTTTCTACCAAATTTCTATATTCTGAATATAGAAGTCAAGTCAGTCAAGTCAAGTCAGTCAAAGATAGGATCATAATGCAAGCATGTGTGAGATCTTGCTGTTTTGACCTGAATGTGTAGCCAAACAACAAATTTACTCCAACAACTGGTCTAATTAATACTCAGGCAGTGGCTGCTGCCATCCTGGGGCTTGGGGCTGGGTCTGGGGCTGATTTGGGACTACCATCCGCTCTCACTCAGGTGAAGGACCTTCCCACTGACCTTTGAAGCTATCTTTGGCATTTGTGGGTTGAGAAGTCTGGAAATTGCCAAAGCTGCCAGTAATTCAGTGCCCTGAAGCCTCCTCCAGTTCCATCTCTGCCCATGAGGCCCACGCTGGGCTGCGCTCTGCTCCAAACCCAGTGCAATAGACCCTTCTTGTTAGCCTTCCAGATTGTCTTGGGCTGGAAATGTGCTTGACTCTGTCATTTTATGGTTCCTGCTGCTGGAGAATTGGCTTAGAGTCATTTTTTGCAGGTATTTAAAGGAATTTGGTGGGGAGAGCTCAAAAAGGTAGCTGCTTCTGCTCCACCATCTTGGTTCCACTCCCCTGACTTTGTTTTCCCCCAATCTGATATCACTTTTAATTCCCCGTGTATTTGGACCCTACACATTGAACCTGCTTGTGAGATTTATGTCTTCCAAACTACAGGACATTAACCTATGTTTGATAGCAAACAATGGGTACCAATGCATGTTCCCCTCTTTGCACTGGATACAGCCTATGTTCAGTTCCAGTCAACCTCTTCTCTGGGACCTCACTGAGGCAGGGACAGCTGTACAGCCCTTGCCAGCAGGAAGCAGTTTCAGAAGGTGAGACTTTGCCCCTTACCCCAAAAGATATTGTGTCCCATTTGTCTGAGGTGGAAGTAATGTGGTACTTATTATGGACCCCTAAAAGACCATGTCTTTGAAAGTATCCCATCCCTGAATTTTCCCATACATTTCAGCAGCCCAGATCACTGGCATCTGGCATAGTCCTCCTTTAGGATTGGGACTTAAACATGTTTTCTCACCCAGTGGCCACTTTTGATGTTTCCAAATTTGATTGTATATTGAATACAGCACTTTATTTTTTCTTTTGTGAAAAATTTCATGTTTTCTTTTTTCCAATTCCATGCAAAAAGAATATTTAAACAATCTTGAAAAATAAAACATTTCGAGTTCCAGATTCTTTTCTTCCTTCTTCCCTTTACTCTGGGCTTGTGATGTAAAACTGTATTTGCAATACAAGATGTTTCTATGCCCAATGTCAGCAAAGGGTTCCTTATAATCTGCTTCTGACCAGTTGTCTGACACCTTTACTGTCAGTGAGCTGAGAGCTATCCAAGCCACTGCTGTTGCTTTGGTGAGGAGTGGCCTTCATCACACTGGTGTCCAGGTCCAACCCCCAGTACTTTTCCTGTGGCCTCCTAAGTTGTCTCGGGTTGAAAAATTGTTTCATCCTAACTTTTTGTTAGTTCTTCCTCTCCAGAATTGGATTCAAAGCATCATTTGAAGTTGTTTTGAGGAAGATCTAGGAGAGCTCATGTGAGTTTCTGCCTTTACTAGGGAATCACTGTACCACCTTCCTTCTGAAAGTCATAAATTTAGTCTTTACTTAATGACATTATAAATTTCTGTGGACTGGAAAAAAAATTGGTGCCCTCCTGTATGTCTTTAGTATGCCTCCCCATCTTGACCAGAATTGGAAAGACACGTTCCCATGGAGCACATTCATAAGGTTTCTTCCTAGTATATATTGAGAAAGGAATTTATAATTTTCATATTAATCAATATGATATGTGTAATGAATATACTAATAATTTAATTTTTTCAAGAGCTAGCTCTCTGGCTTGAGAGTCAGAGCTCACAACTCAGCTTGAACTGATAAATCAAAACTCTGACAAGGGTCACAATCACTGGGCCTTCAGTGAAGCAAAGACTCTAGAATCTGTTCCCCTCACAGAACTCTGGTTCTCTCCTTTAGGGGAGGTGATCACAACCCCCAAAGACATGACTCCACAACTGTTGTGTTGTAGGACTTGTAGATTTCTCCTGGGAAACTACTAAAAGATTGTTTGTAATCCACCTTCTCCTCTCCTTCCCCAGTTGTAACTTAAGTATAAAACCTCTGCTTTTACTTCAGCAAAGGAAGATTCCTCACTCTGACACTAATTAATTAAAAGATTTGATTACTGGCACTCCTGTATCTAGGCTTGCTTTGCGTGGCTCCAAGCATTATCAGATTAGAGATGGCTTAGTAAAAACCCTGTTAACAGAATCCTCTGATGAGAGGATAAGAGATGATTTCTGTCAATTTCTATTTTACCCTATGGTTCTAGAATATCAGAGCAGTTTTCCTTGATGATTTCTTGAAAAAA
>CM053625.1:329408622-329450712 GCA_028646595.1 Phalanger gymnotis | reverse complement strand
GGGAGGGAGGGAGGGAGGGAGGAGAGTCTGGAACTCAAGATTGTGTGGAGCCAAGTGTTGTAAACTAAAGATAAAAAAAAAATAAAAAAAATTTATCCCCAAATATTCCTAACTGTATAAGTAAAAATAAGAAAGGGAAAATGATGCCTACCTTCCAGGACTGGTTGTGAGCATCAAATGAGATATTATTAATGTGCTTACCTCAGTGCCTGGCACTCAGTAGGGGCTTGATAATAAATGCTGGTGTTCTTCCTTCAGCCAGTCTTAAAATCAGACTGACCAATCACCTGATGCTGTAAAAGGTAGCACCCTCCCCATTTGAGAAAGGGTCTTCATCTCCAGGAGTTCTGTCCTTCCACGTGGTTAGGCCTGTTTTTTTTTTGTTGTTGTTGTTGTTGTTCGTTTTCCCCAAAAAGGTGACAAAGCTGTCCCAAAGACCTGACTTACATAGTGGGCAAAGGCTCCATGTGCCACCCACCAAGCAGTATTCTAAGGGTCTCTGGACAAATTAGTTTGGCTGCCTCGCAACCTAAAGGCATAAAAGTCTACCCATGTAAAATCAGGGTCCTTCAGATATGACAGATTTCCCTTAATGGCACACTGGCACACATTGGTGTGCTGACCAGATGAGCTCCCACATGGAGGTTAGGGCAGCCTTGTCTACTCCAACATCCTTATTGAATGTCTTTTTATGCTATACTAAAATAAAGCTTTTTTTACTTGTTGAATGACTCAGGAGTGTCTGATTTTTGTTAAACATTTAAATTGAGTATTGGCTTGAGTCAGTTCCATCCACTATTCCCTTCTCAGGTCAATCTAGGACCTGCTCCAGCCAGTGGTAGACTCAGATTTTCCAAGAAGCTGTCTGAGGTACCTTGACACACCAATTGGACTCAGTCAATCCTTGCTTTTCTCCTTGTTGCTGTCATGGTCTCTGCCAGTCTCTGCCTGGCACAGTGTACAGGGTAGACCAAATTATCTCACCAAGAGTTCAATCCGTACAGTAATATGGCATGTGGTAAAGCTAGTTCTGGTGCCCAGGACCAACAGAGGCAAGGGTGAGAATCCCAGGAGCCTCTTTTAAACAATAGAGATGCTGTCCATCATTCAATTACTGCCAGGGTAGGTCTTCAAAACACAGGAGCAGCAGGCTGGCCCCAGAGCAGTCTGTACAAGAAATCTTGGGCTTGTATATCTAGGACCTTCCTAAATGCTCATTGATTGAACCTGAGAACTGGTAAAGGAGAGGGCTTCAGAGGGACCTGGGAAGGCTTGTGTGAGCTGAGGGAGGAAGACATGATTGGCACCAGGAGCACAATTTCTGCTCTGATGACCACACAGCAAAGGACAAGAACTGGGGAGCCTTCAGGGCTGTGCCCCAGGTCTACTCCTGAGAGGACTGGGGTGAAGGGTTTTCCTGGGCCTTCCATCAGTACAGGGGAGGGCTTGGCCACAAGAAAGAGAAAGAAGCGGTAGGTGCTGTATGTAAGGAGAGGGAGTGCTGGTAGGAATTCAGAGAGCCAAAACATGATCCCTGGGTAACAGAGACTAAGGAATGAAGGCGTCACTTTGTCAGTCAGCTGTAATGAAGGGGAATTTAAAACCAAATGGGGAGTGGTAGGTGAAGCAGTAGATAGAGAACAGGCCATTGATTCAATAGGACCTGAGTTCAAATCCAACCTTAGGCATTTGAGACTGACTAGCTCTGATTCTGCATAGTGACCTGGGGAGGAAGAAGGATCCCAGACCTGGAGAGCTTTCTCCTCTCTTCCTAGGCAGGAGGCTGCCCCATGGGGATTTAGAGAGGGTGACACATCATAGGAGTTAGAAAGATTCAGACCCTGCCCTCAGGGGAAAGACTCCAACCTGTAAAGAGTGGGAAGCAACAGGGAGAGTCAGGCTTGGAAATGAAGAAGGTCTGAACAGGAAGACAACTTCCCTCCATCTCTTGCCCCTCTTCTGTTCCTCTCCCCTGCTCATCCTCCTATAGAGCCCTAAGAGGCACAGGTGGTTTGGGATCCCAGACAGAATAAGACCAGTCAGAACCTTGATGACCCTTAAGATGGAGCTCTCCCTCCAACTGGTCATCTGCCCTCCCTGCATCCCCTCTTCCCAATTAACACACATATTATCTAAACAATTGACTGAATGCCAGATCTAGTAGGGAGGAAAGCCAGGGAAGTTTGAGGATGGGGAGGGATCTGGAATGGAGCCACCAAGGAATGATCAGGGAAGCCTGAGACTGGGAGACAAAACCCAGCCTGGGATTGAACTCCCTGGTAGGGGACCTGAGGGGTCTGAAAGTAATGGGGGCAAGGAAGCAGGAGGCCTGGGAAAGGGGAGCAGAGGTAGGGTCTCTCCTGAGATCTAACTAGTATCTGGGTTGGATGCCTGAGACCTTCTGGTACAGCTTAGGCTTGGGAGGAGTTGATTCACTGAGGACCCCTACTCCATTCCCATCAGTATCAATCAATTTGATGTGATGTGATGTGATTCTCAGTTTTTGTCCCCGCAGCTATGAGCTGCACATTGTAAGTCCACTTGCTTAATCACAGGCAGTTAACTAGAGACCCTCCACCCTTGTTTTTCCTTGTCATGGTGACCAAGTCCAGTGTGGTGGAGGTGACTCAACTACATGGAAAATCTCCCAACATATTTTTTGTGCCTCTGGGCACAACAGGCACAACTCCCTTGTCCAACAGGAGCCAGTAACCATTTTATGACCATCTGGTGTCTGGAGGTGCCCCATGCTTTGCCCAAACTGTGACACCCCCCTCTCCAATGCTGATGTCATTTTTGGCTCTCAAGAGCAAGGTCTGTTACCAATGAGATTTTTCAGTGGAAAAATTCTTCCTTTGCTAACCCTATCTTATAATGTTTTGCAACTGACATTTAGAAAACTGAGTATTTTCACCTTAGCCTGCACTTAAGTGGAAGTTGCAGCTAAAACAATTTGGCTCTAACATGAAAAACTGGAAGATTATTAACTAAGATACTTTGGTTATTTTTAATGTTAAAACCTAAAACTAGTAATTCATTACTGTGTATGTGTTTGTGGAAATGGGGGTAGAAGCCTTATCTGGATTGGTTCTGCCCATTCGGGGCATTCCTCAGGGTTAGTCAAAGGCACAGCCCACAGCAGCTATAAGAGTAGATGGGGTGGAGAAGAAACACTTCTCAGGGTTTCTTATCAATACCCCTAATTTTGGATACTGCAGAAAGTTTGTTTGGGTTATGGAGATCCAATGAACTTGGCTTTGTGAGAATTTGCAAGTGTACAGAAAGGATATCTACTGATTAGCCAGGACAAATTTTAAATTTCAGATGTAAGAGCTGGTAAATTTTCCCCTAAGCTGTGAATAGTGAAATTGCTGTTGATGTAAAAGCTCTAAGGGATCATAGTAATCCATCAATAAATCAATAATCGATAATCTACCATCCGAGAGAAATGCCAGAAGCTCCTCAGAGAGAATGTGACACAGGTAGAGGACTGAATCTAGAAAAGCTGAGAGGCCAGTTTTAGCCTCATTCTAAGATGGGATCCTCCTGGCTCAGTTTCCCCATTGTGTTCATTTGAAAATCAATGTTACCCACCTGGCTATGATGTGCAATTGATACTGCATGGTGGGAAAACTGAATTATCTAAATTCAAATAGAGCGAAGGATGTTTTATAATGTCATACTTGACATAATCATATCCATGCTTTATCATTTTGTACTAAATTTGTATAATCTGAACAAATGGTCAAAGATAGGAGCATAATGCAAGCATGTGTGACAACTTGCTGTTTTGACCTGAATGTATAGTCAAACGACAAATTTACTCTAACAACTGGGTCAATTAATACTTGGGCAGTGGCTGCTGCCACCCTGGGCTTGGGGCTGGGGTGCAACCACCCTCCCCTCTCACCCAGTTGAGAGACATTTCCCACTGACTTTCAAAGCTGTCTTTGGCATTTATGAGTTGAGAAGTCTGCAAACTGCCACAGCTGCCAGCGATTCAGTGCCTTGAGGCCACCTCCAGTCCTATCTCTGCTCGTGTGGCCAATTCTGGGCTGTGCTCTCCTCTGAGCTCAGGGCAACAGACCCTTCCTGTTAGCCTGCCAGATTGTCTTGGTCTGGAAATGTACTTCACTATGTCATTTTATGACTTCTGCTGTTTGAAAATCAGTTTACAGTCATTTTTTCACAGGTATTTCCAGGAGTTTGAGGGGAGAGAGCTCAATAAGGTCCATGCTTCTACTCCACCATCTTGGCTCACCCCCCCTAACTTTCTTTGTTTCCCCCCATTCTGACATCACTTTTCTTTCCCCTTGTATTTGGACCCTGCACACTGAACTTGCTTGTCAGATTTGTGTCTTCCAGACTATAGCACATTCACCTATGGTGGGTGGCAAATAGTGGGTACCAATCCATGTTCCCCTCCTGTCCACTCGATGCAGCCTGTGCTCAGTTTCAGTCGAGCACCTTTCTGGGACACCCTCAAGGCAGGGACAGCTGAATAGTCCTTGCCAGCAGGAAGTACTTTCAGAAGCTGAGGCTTTGACCCTTATGCCAAAAGATACTGGGTCCCATTTCTTCGAGGGGAGAGTAATGTGGTGCTAATGATGGACCCCGAAAAGACCATGTCTTTGAAAGCATCATTTCCCTGAATTTTCCCACACATTTCAGCAGCCCGGATGACTGGCATAGCCCTTTTTTAGGACTGGAATTTAAACTGACATTTTTTTCAATCCAGTGGCCACTTTTGAGCTCTCCAAATTTGCTTGCATATTGAGTGCAGCACTTTATTTTATGTTGCATAAAAAATTTCAAGTTTTACATGCAAAAAGAATATTCAAAAAATTTTTTGAGTTTCAAATTCCTTCTCTCTTCCCTTTACTCTGGGATTGTGACATGAAACTGTATGTGCAATACAAGATGTTTCTATGCCAAATGCCAGCAAAGGGTTCCTTATAATCTCCTTCTGACCCTTAACTGTCAGTGAGCTGAGAGCTCTCTAAGTTGCTGCTGTTGCCTTGGTAGGGGGTGGCCTTCACCACACTGGTGTCCAGGTCCAACTACTGTTACTTTTCCTGAGGCCTCTTAAGTTGTCTTGGGTTGGAAAATTGTTTCATCCTGACGTTTCATTGGTTCTTCCCCTCCAGAATTGGATTCAAAGCATCATTTAAAATTGTTTTGAGGATGATTTGGGAGAGTTCAGGTGGGTTTCTGCCCTTATAGGGCCATCATGGCTCCACCTCCCTTCTTAAAGTCATAGTTAGTCTTTCCTTAATGGCACTTTAACCAAGACACAAGCCATGTCCTGTAAGAGAGTCCCAGGAGGTCCCTTTGACTGTCCAGAGCCCTGGGTGGTATGTGACCATCAACTCAGAAGCCTCTTATGTGGTTGGTTGCTCCTTTTAATTCCACTGCCAGGTTGGTGGAGCAGGAACAAGCATAGGAGGCTGGTTAGATAGAAATGGCAGGGCCTCTTACAATCTATGAGCAGCTGTATTTTAACACAATGGCTCTGCTCTACCTGAAGTCTAGCAGAGGAATCCCTTCCTCATCACCATGATTGTTGGGTCACAAAATCAGTGAATGACAAGTTTCTTGATTGTCATATGCAGTAGCCTGAACATAGGCTAATACATACATACATACAGGTGGTCTACAGGAGGCCACAAAATTTCCCCAAATTACCCCAGATTTTATACCCTTGATCAAGAACCTCTGATTTCTTTACTTGGCATCTCCCCTCAGTTGACATAATACTGATGCAAGTTCATTTCCTAATTCTGAAGATAATTCTGTTTTCGAGAACATTGATGTCTTCCTTTATAGTTTATGAGCCTATTTCCTCCTTTTGTGGTTTTGCAACCTGGTGGGATTGCATGATTTATTCCCCCTTATTTCACCATTCTGGTATAATCAGACACAAAATTCAACCTTCACCAGTGACCTCTGTGTTCTAGAGAAAGTCATGTCCCCGTGAAGCACATTCATAAGGTTTTTTCCCAGTATATATTGAGAAAGGAACTCACATTAATCAATAGGACACGTATAATGAATACACCAATTATTTAATTTTTTCAAGAGCTGGCTGTCTGGCTTTGGAGACAGAGCTCACAATGCAGCTTGTGCTGAGTAATCAGAACTCTGACAGTGGTCACAATCCCTGGACCTTAAGCGAAGCGAATCAAAGTTTGTAGAACCTGTACCCCTTACAGAAATTTGGTTATCTCCTTTAGGGGAGGTGGTCACGACAACCAAAGAAGTGACTCCAGAACTGTTTTGTTTTGCGACTTGTGGCTTTCTCATGGGAAATTACTAAACGAATGTTTGTAATCCACCTTCCCCTCTCTTTCCCCAGTTGTAACTTAAGCATAAAACTTATACTTTTACTTCAGCTAAGGGAACACTCCTCACTATGACATTAATTAAACAACTTGATTACTGGCACTCCAGTTTCTAGGCCTGCTTTGTGTGGCTCCAAGCATTCTCATGTTAGAGTGGCTTGGTAAAAATCCTGTTAACAGAATCCTTTTATGGGAGAATAACAGATGATTTCTGGCTGAAGGCCCTCTCCACAGCGAGTCAATAAATGGCTTGTATGCAGAATTTTCTACTGTCTACAAAGTTCTATACTCCATTTACATGCCTCTCCTTAACCATGTCACTGATGAGATTTATATCTTACATGACTTCTCTGCTGTGAAAACAGGGCTAACTTTGGCTTGAAGGCTTTACCAAATGGATTGTATTTTCTCCAGTATGGATTCTCTGATGTTTAAATAGACTGGAGCTGACTATAAAAGCCTTTCCACATTGATTACATTCATAAGCTTTTTCTCCAGTGAGGCAGTTTTGATATACTCTAAGTTTGGCCCTCTTTGTAAAAGCTTTACCACAGTGATTACATTCAAAAGGTTTCTCCCCAGTGTGAATTCTCTGATGTTCAGCAAGACTAGAATGAACTCTGGAGTGGAAATCCACAGATTGCATTCATAAGGCTTCTCTCCAGGGTGGATGCTGATGCCTAGCAAGCCATGAGCTAACTCTGAAGGCCTTTCCATACCGATTTCATTCAAAAGGTAGATCACCAATGTGATACCCATAACAGCTGCTATGAATATGCAGGCATACTTCCCGGTTTGAATGGAAAAACAGACTGTCCTCCCAAAGAGGAAAGCAAGATATTTATTCAGATACCAAAAAGCTTACATCGCAGTAACAAAGGAGTTGGTACACATCACCAATGCCGGGAGCACTGCCATCCCCAAGCCTTCCCTCCATCAGGCCTCCTCACAAAAATGCTCCCTCAAGCAACATAACCCTCTCTTACCGTCCCTAGCTGATCTGCCTCTGCCTGCTCTCTCTCCCAGCTATACCCCACCCACTCTTCCTGCTCCACCTGTTTAACAAGCTCCTACCACCAGGGTCTTATGTGACTCAGACTCAAAGCAAGTCACACAGGCCTAGGAGTGGATGGGAAAAATCTTCCTATTCCATTAACAGTACAAAAAGTTCCTCTCCAGTGTGAATTCTCTGATGTTCATTGAGATAAGTCTTGTATGTAAAAGCCTTTCCACACTGATTACATTCATAAGGTTTCTCTCCAGTATGGATTCTCTGATGTACAGCCAGTTTGAAGTTGTCTCTAAAAGCCTTTCCACACTGATTACATTCATAAGGTTTTTCTCCAGTGTGGATTTTCTGATGTTTAGCTAGAACAGAGCTGCGTCTAAAAGCCTTTCCACACTGATTACACACGTAAGGCTTCTCTCCAGTGTGGATTCTCTGATGTTCAGTAAGATGGGCCTCCCTATTAAAGGCTTTTCCACATTGATTGCATTCATAAGGTTTCTCTCCAGTGTGGATTCTCTGATGTTCAGCCAGACTGCAATTGACTCTAAAAGCCTTTCCACACTGGTTACATGCATAAGGTTTCTCTCCAGTGTGGATTCTCTGATGTACAGCTAGACTGGAGTTGTCTCTAAAAGACTTTCCACACTGATTACATTCATAAGGTTTTTCTCCAGTGTGGATTTTCTGATGTTTAGCTAGAATGGAGCTGCGTCTAAAAGCCTTTCCACACTGATTACATGCATAAGGCTTCTCTCCAGTGTGGATTCTCTGATGTTCAGTAAGATGGGCTTCCCTATTAAAGGCCTTTCCACATTGACTGCATTCATAAGGTTTCTCCCCAGTGTGGATTCTCTGATGTTCAGCTAGACTGCAATTGACTCTGAAAGCCTTTCCACACTGATTACATTCATAAGGTTTCTCTCCAGTGTGGATTCTCTGATGTACAGCTAGACTGGAGCTGTCTCTAAAAGCCTTTCCACACTGATGACATTCATAAGGTCTTTCTCCAGTGTGGATTTTCTGATGTTTAGCCAGAATAGAGCTGCGTCTAAAAGCCTTTCCACACTGATTGCATTCACAAGGTTTCTCTCCAGTGTGGATTCTCTGATGTTCAGTAAGATGGGCCTCCCTATTAAAGGCTTTTCCACATTGATTGCATTCATAAGGTTTCTCTCCAGTGTGGATCCTCTGATGTTCAGCTAGACTGCAACTGACTCTAAAAGCCTTTCCACACTGATTACATTCATAAGGTTTCTCTCCAGAGTGGATTCTCTGATGTACAGCTAGACTGGAGTTGTCTCTAAAAGCCTTTCCACATTGATTACATTCATAAGGTTTTTCCCCAGTATGGATTTTCTGATGTTTAGCTAGAATGGAGCTGCGTCTAAAAGCCTTTCCACACTGACTACATTCACAAGGTTTCTCTCCAGTGTGGATTCTATGATGTTCGGTAAGATGGGTCTCCCGTTTAAAGGCCTTCCCACATTGATTGCATTCATAAGGTTTTTCTACAGTGTGGATTCTCTGATGATTAACAAGACTGGAGTTTACTCTGAAAGTTTTTCCACACTGATTACATTCGTAAGGTTTCTCTCCAGTGTGGATTCTCTGATGTTCAGTAAGATGGGCCTCCTGTTTAAAGGCCTTTCCACATTGATTGCATTCATAAGGTTTTTCTACAGTGTGGATTCTCTGACGATAAACAAGACTGGAGCTTCCTCTGAAAGTCTTTCCACACTGATCACATTTGTAAGGCTTCTCCACAGTATGGATTCCCTGATGAAGAGCACAGATTTCTCTCCAAGTGAAGTCACAGGGACCATCACCCATGAATCTTTGCTCCTGAGTTTCTTCCACAGAAAGGTTTAGGACTACAGGAGTCTTCTTCACTTCAAGTCTGATCTCTCCTTCTGAAAGAAACAAGCAAGAGAACATGTATACACAGACACATAGATATTCATTATATCCCCTTCCCTTCACTGGCAGTACATAAACTACTTTACATTCTCTTTCCTCCAGCAACAAGAAAGGTCTACAAATTTCAAAAGTCTTCACATGGGCAGAAACAACTATTTCAAAGTGCCATTAGCTCACATCCCAAGGACGATTTAGTTTACAAAGAGCTCCACACATGGTTACACTGGATCCTCACAACAAGCGTCTGGCAGAGGCAGTGTTCTTATCACACTGGAAACTGCCACAATGAAACCAACATGGACTACCCACAACCTTCCTACAATAACCAAGGCCATGAGCTCAGACTAGCTCAGTGACTTCAGTCAAAATCCCAAATGTGAGACATAAACTAGAACCTGTGACTTAACATGCTCTGTCTATCACACTAGAAGAGATCCTTCTACTCAATCTTTCCTTTTCACTTTCGTCTTTTGCACTTTCAATCCTTTCTTAACAGATATTATGGCATTTGTTCTACACGTACTAAATATTCAAATTATTTCATGATGTCTCATATTTGCAAATATGACACAATGGCCCTAGTAACAACTTTCAATCTTTTTACTTTTCTGTTGCAGTATTTGAAGTCACATGAAGAATACCAGCACTATTTTTTGTATTTACCTAAAACATAAAAGATTTTATTCCAGTCTATTTAAATTTTTTCAATTTTTTTTTTCGCAAGATAATCAGGGTCAAAGGACTTGTCCACTGTTTGATAGGATTTGAACTCAGATCTTAATTCCAAATCTAGCTGCCCCTTGGCCTATTTATTTTGGTAATGATAATTTATTTCCTTTAAGAAAAATTCTTTCTAAATGCCTCTGTTTACTATGATAAAAATAAAATCCTTGTAATAAAGATAGTACATGAATAATCCATATAATATTGCTTACCATCTCAAGGAAGGGAGGGGGAAAGGATTGAAGGAATTTGGAATTTTAAATTTAATCAAATGTTTAAAAAATATTTTAATATAACAAAGTATCATATTAAAAATAGAAACTGTTTTTACTTAAAATCTGCAGAATAAATACACCTTTAAAATGCATGGCATTTCCCATGTCTGAAAATATGTGTCTCATACTTGAATTTGGATCTATCATCCTTTTGTAAGGGAGTAGACAGCATGCTACAGTATAAGTACTCTTGAAGAGTTTCCCATTTAGGGGTTCACAAATGCCTTGGAGGATCTAGACAGGTGTCCGAAGGATCTGAAGTAAAAATTTTTCAATGGCACCTTGGGCAGTAAATAATCGCCCAATTTTGTGGCTAAGATATTTATCCTCTGGGACAGTAAGTATGTGCACACTTCAACCATGATGAGATTCTTTCTGGAAGGATTCCTAATCCTGATGGTGAGGCATATAATACTTTTGGGGTTCATGCAATGAGAACATCACACTCTGACTGCTTCTGAATGTGTGCAGCATATTCTTTCCATTTCTCAACTCAACATCAAATTATTTCCAAACTTGCAGGAAGGCTGGACATTCATGTGCAAATGATGTCAGGCATGCACAGACCCTCACTGGCTGGCTGCCAGGGTATCACAGTAGTCCTCTCATTACTGGGTTACCTTGTAATCACACCTCATCAAAGCTGTAATTACCAGATCAAGACATTACCTGGGTTTGCATTCGAGCAGCAGAGATCACAGGCTCTATTGGACCCATGATTGCTATGCATGCACAGTAGAGGCTACAATGAAATCATCCTGGATGCCGCCGCAATCTTCCTACAAAAACCAACCTTAATGTGCCCCTCATTACAATGCTAAGGTTGTTTTCTGGAAGCTTTATTATTCACCTCACTGTCAGCTTCTCAAAGGAACTGTTTGGCAACACAGGTTAGTCATTCAGTAGAGTTTCAATGAAAGTGTACTAGGTTTTCCATTGATAGAAACAAGAAAGTTATGCCTGAAGAAATCTTATCCTTCCAAAGGAGGTTTTAAATATAAACATCATTTAAAAAAAAATTTGTGCAACTGACGTTCAAGCACATATATCATTTAATATGTTACTTGTCATGAGCAATTAGAAAAATACATCTTTACAAGAGTAACCAACAATTCATCTTATTGACTGGTTAGCAAACTAAAAAAATGATCTTCCATCATTTGGGATTGTCTTAGATCATTGCATTGCTGAGAAAAGTTAAGTTATTCATTGTTCTTCATCGAACAACAGAGCTGTTGCTATGTACAATGTTCTTCTGTTTCTATTAACTTCACTATGCATCAGTTCATGCACGTTTTTCCAGCTTTTTCAGATATCATTGTCATTTCTTATAGCACAATAATATTCCATTACAGTCATATGCCACAGCTTGTTTAGCCATCCTCCAAATGATGAGCATATCTTCAATTTCTAATTCTTTTCTTCATAAAAAGAAGTGCTACACATTTTTGTGCAAATAGGTCCTTGAGGATTTTTTGGATATTTTTGGCATATAGACCTAGCACAACTGAATCAAGGAGTATGCAAAGTGTTATAGCCATTTGATGCAAAGTTCCAAACTGCTCTCTAGAATAGTGGGATCAGTTCACAACTCCACCAACAGTGCATTGTTGCCCCAGTTTTCCCACATTCCCTCCAATATCCAACATTTTCCTTTTTTGTGATATTAGCCACTCTGATCAGTGTGAGGTAGTACTTCAGTATTGTTTTCATTTGCATTTCTCTGATCGATACAGATTTAGAGCAGTATTTCATGACTATAGTTGCTAGGTATTGTTTTTATCACTATGATTTTGATTTAGACTATTTCCCCCCAATTCTGTTCTCCTTCTCAGACTGTTATTATCCTCACTTCTTGTATTCTCTCATTTCCCCATTGAACTAAATGTATTTCCATTCCAAACCAGTCTATTTTCAAGTAGATCGGCTAAGGGTGAGGTTCATTTTCTGTTCCTTCTTCTCCAACTATCTCCATATTTTTACACTATACTGGGAGCCCCCTGACAGCAGAGACTTTTTTTTTTTTGCCTTTCTTTGTACCCTCAGAGCTTAGCACAGTGCCTATAACACAAGGTGCCCAATCAGTCTTGACTGACTGCCTTAATGGGCCCAGGGCTGACAGCATGTCCCAGCCTCTAACTCAATCACTGCATTCTGCTCTCTCCCAATTGTCAAATGTATGTTATGTTCTCCTTTCTCTCTCTTTCTTGCACCCACTCACCTCTAAGTAGTCACTTTTGTTAGGTTCTAATCTTGTGGAACCTGACCAAACCCAATATCGAAGGTCACAGAGGCCTCTTTGTAAGCTCCTGAAGGGTTTCATACCAGGGGATACCTTCAAGTCTCTACCTCCCAGCTACCTAAAGAGAGGTGGTCATCACCTACATGAACCTGGTCAATGATTCTCCAAGAATGGGACAGAGATTGAGCCACAGAGATCAGGAAAGGGAGTTGGGCTGATGATTTATGTAAAGTTTAGTTTTGGATTATTTCCAAGTAAGGCAGCAGCCTTCACTCCTACTTATGTGCTGTGTGAAGAGACAGAAAACCATGAAACCAGGCTGCCTATATCCACTACAAAATAGGCTGCACAATCTCAGCTGGACCCTCATTGTCGCATTGACATCTCCCTAACTAACTGCCCATGCCACTCGCCACAGCAGCTTTTCCAAATCTTTGTCTTCATCTCCAACCCTCCCTTATGGCTTGTTCTCCCCTCATCCCACCCATCCACACCTTTTTGCTCAAGAACTTGGCCTCCCATTTCATTGAAAAAAAACTGGATGTATACCAAAAGTTATGTTATTCTCCTTATCTCACATTATTCAGACACCTTCTTTCCCTTTTTGGCCTCAGTATCAGATTAAAAAAGACATTCTTTTCTTTGCTTAAGCCAATCACTTTATGTGTGTAAACAATCCTATTCCATCTCTCATTTACCTTGGTACATTCTTCCCTTAGAACCTGCATTTTTTTCGCTAATTTTCACTGTCTCCCACACTAAGGACTTTCTTGTTGTCATGAAAACAACTATTTCACTGAAAACACATTCCATGAACAATGCAGCCCTATGACATATTGTCCAATATCTTTCCTCCATTTCATGGCCAAATAGGTAGAGACGGCCATATACAACTGGTATCTCTAACTTACTTCCTTTGCTTTCTTTGAAACTCTCTGCAGTCTGGCTACCAACTTTTTTTTTAAATTTATTTTTAATATGTTTAGTTTTCAGCATTGATTTTCACATGCGTTTGAATTACAGATTTTCTCCCCATTTCCACCCCCCCCACTCCAAGATGGCATACACTCTGGTTGCCCTGTTCCCCAGTCTGCCCTCCCCTCCGTCCCCCCATTCCCCTCCCATCCCCCTTTCCTTACTTTCTTGTAGGGCAAGATAAATCTCTATGCCCCATTGCCTGTGCATCTTATTTTCTAGTTGCATGAAAAAAAAAAAAACTTTTTTACTTTTGAACATCTATTTTTTTAAAACCTTGAGTTCCAAACTGGCTACCAACTTTATTGTTCTAATGAAACTTACTTCTCTAAAATTAGCAAAAATACATAACTTGCTAAATTTGACGGCCATTTCTTGATGCTTGTTCTTCTTGACTTCTCTGCAGGCTGTGGCACTGTCAGTCACCCCTTTTTCTTGATACTATCTTCTCAAAGCTTTAGTGACACTGCTCTCTCTTGGTCCTTCTTTTATGATAGCCAAAATGAAACCCATTCTCTTTCTCCCAACCCTCCCATCTCCTTACATTCCTAATGTCATCTGAGGCATCCTCAGTAGTCCAGGCTGAGAAATGAAGTGTCATGCAGTCCTCATTGACTCTCACACATTCACACTTCTGACCCCATATTCACTCTGAAGCAAAGTCCTGGGATTCCGCTCGGGTAATGTCACTCCTATACACTGTCACTATCTTTGTTCAAGTCCCAATCGCCTCACAACTGAGGAATTTAAGAGGCTGCTGGTTCTTCTGGCTGCCTCATCTCTCCCCAGTCCAGTCAATCCTCAACCCAGCCATCAGGTGGATCTTCCTAAAGCTCTCACCTGACCATGTCACCACCCGTTCAACAACCTCCTCTGACTCCCCAGCATAACGATCCAATGTAAAATCCTCCCTTGTGCTGTGAAACACTTTATCACCTCCCCATCTCCTACTCTTCCAGTCTTTTTTCAGCCTATATTCCCCCATATATGCTATAATTCAGTGGCATGGGCCTCCTTTTTATTCTGTGAACAGGACACTCCACCTCCTGACTCCCTGGGTTTTCTCCCTATCCCTTTTGCCTAGAATGCTCATCCTGGCTTCTCTGAAGCCCGACCTAGAGCCCACCTTCCACAATAAGCCTTTCCCAGTCTTCCCCATTTTAGGGCCTTCCCTCTCGTGCCCAGCTCCAATTTAACCTGTCCATATTGCCTTTATACATAGTTACTGAACTGTTCACCAGACCGTGATGTCCAGGAGTCCAGAGGACATCCCTTGCATCTCTTTATGACCCTACTGTGTAGCAAAGGGCCTGGCATTCAGCAAGATCTTAATAAATGTTCGTGGGTTTGAAGAAGGTTTAAGAAAGAGATCATCTTGGAACACCTAACCCTTTTTAGCACTTTCTTGCTTTGTTTTTTTGGCAGGGCAATTGGGGTTAAGTGACTTGCCCAAGGTCACACTGCTAGTAAGTATGTCAAGTGTCTGAGGCAGAATTTGAACTCAGGTCCTCCTGACTCCAGGGCCAGTGCTCCACTCACTACGCCACCTAGCTGCCCCCTTTTGGCACTTTTGAGAGATTTCTTCCAGCCAAATTCTGAATAGCAACTTCTTATAGGATGATAAATTTATCCCTGGAAGGGGAGTTACAAGGCCATGGAGTCTAACCTCTGGGGGAAACTGAGGCTCAATGGTTCAGTGATGGGCCCAGGAAGCCACTGCTAATAAAAAATCTAAAAAACAATTACAAGGCAGGCTTTTCTACCCCCAAATCTTGCACTTCCTTCACAACAACACAGAGCAACCTCTCATAATCACAGCTCTCACATACCTGCTTTCACCTCACTCACCTGGACAGCAGCTCCTCAGGCCTTCTTCCTCCAGCATCCATGGTATTTCCCTTTGCTCAAAATAGGAGATCACATCTTCTCTGGGAACTGGAAGCCCTGGGCACGGGGAATCAGATTTGGATGAGGATGGAGAGAAATTTGTAATTTAGTTCTCTTTAAGGAAAGCGGTATGGATAAAGAGCTGCTGCATTATGAGGATCACTCCTTTCTGGTCACACACAGGAGTCCATACTGACCCACTAGTGCTTGTGATGCAAGTGACTCAAAGTAGGATGTGTTGTGCAACCTGTTCTGAGAAACAGCGACATCCTCTGCCCCCATCCTGTTGTGCTCCATTCTGGCAGAAATGCCTAGAGCCAAAACTGGGTAAAAGGGTTATTGTGTCAGATCAGTCTCAAGCCCAAGCAACAGGGACAATGATACATCATACTTTGCCCAGTCCTCCTACCTGGCTCCTCTCTCTCTGAGCTCTATTATCACCTTGTGCACTATTCATTCAGGGAGTGTTTGTCTCCTTGGGTGAGTCTCCTGCTGGCAAACTCAACCTAGTTAGTCAAAATTCTATTTCTCATACAGTCTTAGTTATTCCTGGCATCCACAGGGGCATTCGAGCAAGGATCCCAGGGTGGTTCCCAGAATCCTGTGGATAGTTTGCATAGCATTACTTTTGGGGGATTCTGGGGAGAGGTCAGGGAAAAAACCTTGGAACCTCTTTGGAGTCAGAGAATTTGATCTTCTTTATGAAAGGATGAACTCATGGCATGGTTTCCATTGCTTAGAAATCAGAGGTGGCTGGTAGTAGTACAGTGGGGAGAGCCCTGGGCCTGGAGTCAGGAATGCCTGAATTTAAATGCAGCCTCAGACACTCAGTAGCTGTGTGCCCCTGGACAAGTCACTTAACCTCTGTTTGCCTCAATTTCTCAAGGGTCAAATGGGCACAATAATATCAGCTAACCTGGAAGGTTATTATGCAGATGAAATGACATAATATGGTAAAGACAGCCCTTGGCCCAGCCCCTCGCAAATAGCAGGTGAATGTAAATGCTTATTCTATTCCATTCCTTTTCTACCATCTGTGCTGGAAGTTTAGGGCAAAATGAAGGAAGATTAAGGACAAATCGGCAACATCAGCCACAAGTGAGAGCTATAAACTACCAATGTAAATAGAAAAATATTCTTTTTAAATAGAAGAACATTCCAAATATTAGGCCCATCCCAAAGAGGAAGGGGCTGCAAAGAAAAGCTGCCTGAGCAGTTTTCAGAGATTTGGCACCAAAATTCATGTCCAGGTAGAGGTTAGACCAAATGACCCCTGAGATTGGTTCCACTTCTGAGATTCTTCCACACTGATTGGATCTTTGACCCAAAGCTGCCTAGAATGGGTAAGAGACTGCATCAGCAGCAACAAAGGAAACCCTCAGCTTCCTATCACACAATGCAAAGACTTTCTATAGGAAAACTAGGTGGCATGGAGAGTCTGTCTCTTGGTCACAGAAGACATACACTTTCTTTAGTAATTGATAGATGCTCCAAAGTCTGGATACCAGGGAATGAAGACATTCCCTTAGACTGAAGACTCAGAGTAAGGAGGGAAGTGTCCTTACCCAGGGAGAGCAGGTTCTGGGCATTCTCCACCATGACCTCCTTGTACAACTCCTTCTGAGGATGGTCCAAGAGGTCCCACTCCTCTTGCGTGAAGTCCACAGCCACATCCTTAAATGTCACTGTCTCCTAAATCATCAAGTCATAGGACACAGAGTGAAAGACACTTCAGAGTTAAATATTCCAAACCTTATCAATTCCTAGGAAGAATTTTAATAGTTACCACTTGAAACCACAGTCAGTAAGAATCCCATGGAATTTTGAGAAAATTCATATTCATATACAAATTTGAGAAAATATCATAAATTGCAATGAAAATGAAAAATGTCTTATTATGGAATGTGTCTCACTGTGGAATCAGGGAGAAAGTGTGTGTTCTATCTATAAGACAGGTTCATGTATGGAGGAGAAAGAGAGAGGGTGATGTGAAATATCTTCCTTATCAGAACTGATGTGATAGAGTCTAAAGAAAATTCCATGAGAAGCTGGCAGGTACACTGCATTCTGGGGGGAAAACAAACGTTTAATATAATCACTGAAAAGAGAATAAAGATAAAAAAAAGATCAAGTCTGCTTCCTGAATGGCAGAAATAAAGTCTTATCTACATGAAAACATGAAAAAGAAGCTAGAAAGATAGTTATCAGAATCTGGACTGCACTGAGTGGTATAAGACAGTCCCCAGCTCAACCTGTGTTCTCCTGGGTACACCTGTGCTGTCTTGGCCATACTGAATGCTGCCTCATTGTAGGATCTCAAGGACAGCTCAGGCTGGAGACCTGCAAGCTTTCAGTGCTCCTCAAGTGGTCTCATCTGTGGCAAAGTTGATGGAGGCTTCCCTTGCCCACAAGGGGATCCTAGTTCTGCAGGCTCCTGTCCTGGTTTTCAGCCTTCTTGGCAACAGTAAATCTAGTGAATTTGGCCACTATCAGCCAGCTGGCAAGCTCTGCAGGTCCCATGTTAGACTGTGATTCCTGCCCTGGTGATTCTTGTGCCTGCTTCAGGCAAGGTAGGAGCTGGGACTGAGCCACTGTTCCCATCCTGAGATCTGAGCCACACCAATAATGGATACTGAACCTGCTTCTCTCTAGGTATTCCATGTAAAGCCTCCAACTGCTCTGTACTCCAAAGGCTGCCCCAAATCCCAGGTCTTCACATATGCAATCCAGGACTAGGCAGTAAGCCACCAAGATATTGCCTGGCAGCTGGTGCAGGTCACTTGGGTCCACAAGCTAGGTTCCACCCTCTGCTCCTCACACTCTCTCCCCTCCCACATCCCATCTGTTGTCCAGCTCTGCTGATTCCACCTTTGCCACCTCTCTTATAAATGATCACTTCTCCCCCACCTAATACTGCCCCCATCCTGGTCCAAGCCTTTATCACTTCACACCTAGGCCATTGCTACACTCTGCTGGTGGGTCTACCTGCCTTGAGCTTCTCCCCACTCCAATCTGTCCTTTAGTCAGCCACTAAAGTGACTACTCCTAATGGGATGCCGTGATCATGTCACCATCCTGCCCTCTACTCAATAACCACCAGTACAAAATACAAATACAAAAGTCATGCAAAGCCCTTTATGACTTAGTCCCTACCTGGATGTACTCTTCTATCTAGTTGCGCTGGCCTCCTGGCTGTTTCCTAAACAAAACCCTCCATCTCTCAGCTCCACACATTTTCATTGGCCAGCCCCACTGTCACATTCTTCCTCCTCATCTCTGCCTACTACCTTCCCTAATGTTGCTTTTGTTGTTCAGTCATGTTCACCTCTTCCTGATTGGGGGGCTTCTTTGGCAAAGACACTAAAGTGTTTGGCCATTGCATTCTCCAACTCATTTTACAGAGGGGGAAACTGAGGCAAACAGTCAAGTGACTTGCCCAGGGTCACACAGCTTGTAAAAGTCTGAGGCTGGTTTTGAACTCCGGTTTCCTAACTCCAAGCCTAGCAGTCTACCCACTGCACCACTTAGCAGCCCTACAGGTTGCACTGGCTGTCTTATGCCCCAACTTCAGTCTCATCTATGGAAGCCTTTCCCCTCTTAATTCTAGTGCTTTCTCTCTCTTAATTAGTTTCTATTCTGCATCATTCCCCAATAGGCTGTGAGGTCCTTGAGTAATTGTATAGTCTCTTGCCTCTGTGTGTCCCAAGAACTTAATGAATGTTTACTGATCAATTATCTTAGCACCAGATTTCTTCCAGGAGCTTTCATCTTCCTCCTCTGCCAGGAGCACTAGTCCAGGAGTCAGGAAGACTGACCTTGGGGATGACCTGGGCTCACATGAAGCCTCACACACTCTTAGCTATGTGATGATGGGCAAATCTCTCAACATCTGGGTCAGTTTTCTCAACTTATATAAACTGAGGATAATGTCAAGATGTCCGAGCGAGGAAGGAATGCAGTGAACTCCTCTCCACAAACAGCTAAGAGATCTGGACAATGTACCAGACCAAATCCTGACGGGGAAAACCAGAAAACCCTGTAAGTCTTGGGTCCAGGTTGGCACAGGGCAGAAAAAGAGAGGTCCATGGACCTTGGGAACAAGTCTCGTGAGGAAGGCACTGCACAAGCAGCATTCCTGCAATGAAATCCTGAGTAATAGGGCAAGGAGATTCAGACCCAAGTCAGAGAACTGCAACAGGATGGCTGCCACCAGCAGCTCTCTCACCCTCTACCCAGGCCCAGCTCACATAGCCAGAGTCAAGGGAATCTGTGCCAAGCACTGTAATTCCTGGGTAGGGAGACCCTGGGGAATGAAGGAAGAGCAGAAGCTTGCAGAAGTAGGGGTGTGACTCAGGACTGGGATGCCAAAACAGGGTCTGCCTTCCAATATCCAGCCCAGACTGCAGTGGAATAACAAAATAACGAGAAACTTACCCTCTCTGAGCCGGCCAGCAGAGCTTAGTAGTTGGCCAACAAGGATAGAGTCTGGCAGCAGTCCGCTCTGGTACAGACTCAAACCCAGGTCAGAAACTTGGAGAGCACAGAGCAGGAGGGCAACAGTCCTATTTTGCTCTGGATCAGACCACTTTGGGAACACTGAGAGGTCACAGCCTCTGTCCTGCCCCTGAGATCCTGTAATAAGACAACACTCAAGACCCCAAGAAAGCACCCACAAGAGTAGCGCATACATTCCCTCTAAGATGGTACACAGGAAGTGGGCTGAAAGAATGAGCCAACAAAAGAAGAAGCTCACCATAACAAATGGTTTTGGCAACAGAGGAAGTGGAAACACAAATAGAGAAGAGTGACTCATATCTACAAGCACTGCCTCCAAAAAACACAGCTTGGCCACAAATTCAACCAGAATTTCTGGAAGCATTGAAGCAAGAGTTAAACATGTTTCTAAGTGGAATGATAGTGCTTGAAATGGAAAAGAAATGAGTGGTGAGGGAGAATCTAGGAGTTAACATTGATACAAGGGGTACAAAACCATGCCCAAGCAAGAAACTCTCTAAAACTTTGAATACAACAAACAGAAGCCACAAGACAATAACAGATATTAAAACAAATTCAAAAGGTTGAAAACAGTGGGGGTGGAGCCAAGATGGTGGCTGGAAAGCAGGGACTAGCGTGAGCTCCCTGCCAAGTCCCTCCAAAAACCTATAAAAAATGGTTCTGAACCAATTCTAGAACTGCACAACCCACAGGGTAGCAGAGGGAAGCAGGGCTCTAGCCCAGGACAGCCTGGATAGTCTCTGGGTAAGGTCTATCCCACACGGAGCTGGGAGTGGAGGGGAGCAGAGCCCAGTGTGGGCGGTGCAGACCAACGAGACCAGGAGCCGGGCAGAGTGTGCCCTTGTGCCTTGAATTAGTGAGCTGCAGCAGTTACCAGACTTCTTAACCCACAAATACCAAAGACAACAGAGTGGGTTAGTGGGAAGAGCTTCTGGGGACAGGGAATTTGCTCAGCCACTGCCCTGGGGGCAGCTACAGAACTACAAGTGCAGTTGCTTCTGGCCCCAGGCCCACCTGGTAGGAGGAATTAAGTGGCTGATCAGAGCAGGAGTGAAAAGCCTGCTGAAGATCTAAGTCCAGTCCAGGTTGGGGGTTCTTGGGGAAGAAGGAATGCTGGTGAGGCAGAGCTGGCACATCCCCCCAAGCGTGGAACATAGGACTCTTTAGTCTACAAGTAGTTATACCCCGCTGAAAAACTCAAGGGTAAAATAAGTTGGCTGGGAACATGGCCAGGCAGCAAAAACACACCCTGATTCAGTCTTAAGACTTTGGAATCCTTCTTTGGTGACAAAGAAGACCAAAACATACAGCCAGAAGCAGTCAACAAAGTCAAAGAGCCTACATCAAAAGCCTGCCAGAAAAACATGAACTGGTCTCAGGCCATGGAAGAGCTCAAAAGGTTGAAAACAAAACCGGAAGAAAATGTCAGTTATCTCATAGTAAAACACAACTCACATAGAAAAGGGAAAAAGGGAAAATTTAAATGACCTTGGACCATCTGAATGCCATTTAAAAAGGGACTCTCCATATGAGATTTCAAGTATTCTTAAAGCTGCCCACATGTCTTAGGACCAGAGCAGAAAGTCAAAATAAACCACAAATCACTTCCGGAAAGAAATCTCTGAATGAGAACTCCCAGGAACACCACTGACAAAAATACAGAGCTAACAGGTTGTAAATAATGAAAGATGCATGAGAAAAATACAGCAAGAAATGACAAAACCAAACAAACAAAAACAAAAAACCACAGAACTTGGAATAGGATATGCAAGAAGGTAAAGGACATGGTCTTATAACCAAGAGTCATTTACCCAACAAAACTGAGTATAATGATATAAGGGGAAATGACCCTTAAGGAAAGGACTTCCAAGCATTCGTGATAAATACACCAGAGGTTTCAAAAAGAAAAAAAAAAGAGGTTTTGAAGTGCAAACACAAACAAAAAGAAACATAAGTAAATAAGGATGAACTAGCCTAGGGGACTAAAAAAAACATAAAGGATAAACTACTTTTATTCAAATATGGAGAGATGATAGGTGTTCCCTCTGATCTCTCTCAGGGCTCAAAGAGAGAATCAAATTAGAGAAGACCTGGAAGAGGTTCTGCTATGTCTTGATCTTAAGGAAAAGATGAGAAGAATACACTAAAATGGGTGGATTGAAAGGAAGGTTAGGAAATATCTCATATAATGATGGGACATAAGTACACACAGCACAGAGTACTGTATAGAAATACATTTTACTCAGTATTGAAAAGGAGGGAAAGGAGAGTGGGAATTGGGAGGACAGAAAATGGGAGGGGTTAGGCCTAAACAAATAAATTCCATTTTTATAATTCTTTTTGAGGTGGCCAAGAAAGAGGATCTGAGGGTGGGCATTGTGCATTTTTTTTCCCAGGTGGACCACACATTGTGTGTAATGGGTTTTGTTTTTCTTGTGGTCTCAACGTGGGGGAGGAAGCAGGTGGGAGGATGATTAGGTGGACCTTGACGGATAAATATCTATGTAATCATATGTGTCTGTAGACACACTGGATGTCTGATTAACGCAATGATCAGTCATTTCCTGAGGAGTCATGATGACACGTTGCTTACCTCTTGATAGAGCTGATACTCAAAGTACCAGCTGATATAATTTGCTTTAGGTATAACCACTGAGAAATTTTGTTGAGCTTCACTACACACATTCTTGTCATAGGGGCTAGTTTTTCTTACTTTCTCAATCAGAGGGGGAACGGGGGGCCGGGTGTGGCAGAAAGAGAAGGGGGAGATGGCTAATTTTTGATATAAAGAATTTGAATTTTAAAATGAGGAAAAAAAATGTTTTCCCCCAAATATTCCAGAGTACGTAAGTGAAAATAAGGTGGGGATAATTATGCCTACCTTACAGGGCTGATTGAGAGGGTCAAGTGAGATATTGGTAAGGTCCTTACCTCAGTGCCTGACACTTAGCGGATAGCTGATAATAAATGCTGGTGTTCTTCCTTTAGCCAGTATTGAAATCAGACTGACCACTAACCTGATGGCTCTGAAAGGTAGTAACTTCCCCATTTGTGAAGAGATCACTACCTCTTGGAATTCTGTACTTCCTCTGTAATATGGTTAGGCTGGTTTGTTTCGGTTTTTTCCCACCCTGAAATGTGACAAAGCTGTCCCCAGTACCTGACTTGGGCAAAGGCTCCACTTGCCTCCCTCCACACAGCATTCTAAGGCTCTCTGGACAAATCAGTGCAGCTGCCTAGAAACCTAAAGGCATAAAACACTACTCACGTGAAATCAGGGTACTCCAAATATGACAGATTTCCCCAAATGGCACACCACCACACCTTGCACTGCTCACAAGATGGGCTCCCACATGGAGGTGAGGGCAGCCTTGTCTGCTCAAATGAAAGACTCTCCTATCCTTATTGAATGTCTTTTTTATACTATGCTTAAATGAAGCTCCTTTTACTTGTTGAATGACCTAAGAGTGTCTGATTTTTCCTCGACCTCTAAACTGAGTATTGGCTTGAGCCAATTCCATCCATTATTCCCTTCCCACATCAATCTAGGACCTTCTCCAGCCTATGGGAGACTGAGATTTTCCAAAAAGCTGTCTCAGGTATCTTGACACACTAACTTGACTCAGTCAATCCTTGCTTTTCTCCTTGTTGCTCTCATGGTCTCTGCCAGTGCCTGGCACACTGCACAGCATAGACCAAATTATCCCACCAGGAAGCTCATCTGTACAGAAATATGGCTATGTGGTAAAGCTAGTCCTGCTGCCTTGGATCAACAGAGGCAAGGATGAGAATCCCAGGCCTCTTTTAAACAGCAGAGAAGCCGTCCATTATTCAATCACTGTGCCAGGGTCGGTCTTAGAAATACAGGAGCAGCAAGATGTTCCCAGAGCAGTTTATGTAAGAAATCTTGGGCCTGTATATCTAGGGCCTTTCTAAATGCTCATTGACTTGACCTGAGAACTGGTAAAGGGGAGGGCTTCAGAGGGATATGGGAAGGCTTGTGCGAACTGAGGCAGGACATGAGCAGCACCAGGAGCACAATTTCTGCTCTGATGGCTACACAGCAAAGGACAAGAGCTGGGGGAGCCTTCAGGGCTCTGCGCCAGGTCTGCCCCAACAAGACTCAGGGTGAAGGGATTTCCTGGGCCTTCAGGCTCTACAAGGGAGAGCTTGGCCACCAGAAAGAGAGAAGAGGGGGAGGAGCTGTGTGTAGGGGAGAGGGTGCTGGTAGGAATTAAGAGAGCAAAGACGTGAACCGTGGGTAATAGAGAATAAGGAATGAAGGGGTCACCCATGTCAGTCAGCTGTAATGAAGGGGAAGTTAAAACCAAATGGGGAGTGGTACATGAAGCAGTGGATAGAGAACAGGCCACGGAGTCAGCAGGACCTGAGATCATAGCCAAGCTCTGACACTTGAAACTAACTAGCTGTGTGACCCTGGCAAACTCACTTAAAGGTGATTGTCTCACAAAAAGAACCTGGGAAGGCAGTATGGGGGGAGATGAGGTGGGGGGTGGGGAGGCAGTGCTCAAGACACCCACATGCTAAGGAATCAGTTTAAAACACAGAAGATGGGAGCAGGGCAGTGTTATTATTACTGTATTCAATTTCACACCAATTTTTATAAAGAAATGATCTATAAGGCAGGTATTTCCAGCTTCACAGACCATCTTCTAGGTCTATGGAAATGGCTGCATTGCTGATATGGCTCAAGCCTGTGGATGGACTGCACTCACCTGGGCTGGGGCTCGGCTGCTCCCAGGGGCCATTCCCTCTGAATCCAGGATCCCTGTGCAGGCAGCAAAAGAACCACAGTTGACTCCATTTTGTAAAGTTTCTACATCTTATTCCTGGACATTATCTACTTCAGGGACCTGCTCTCCCCACCCTTTATGGCCCCATAGATTGAGCCCCAGCCAAAGCTTTCTTCACAGATGTCCCAACTAATCATGGAATGTCCCAGTTCTAAGCCTTTCTGATAACCAGGAGACAGCCTGGAGCCACCTGGAAAGTCCTTCCCTTCTTTACCTCTGCACAGAAAAGTCCATCTGCCCTACTTGTAACCTTAATCCCAGGCTGCCTGCCTCCATGTTCATATTCTGGGTGATTGATATTTGTTGTACGTTACAATAAAACTTCTAATTTCCCTCTACCTTTGATGTTTGGATTTGACCCAATACCTGCTTGGGCCAGGCCGTGGTCCTCTGCAGAGTGAGCGGCAGAGGGAGAGGAATCCCAGACAGGGAGAGCTCATTTCCCTATCTCCTGGGCACTAGACTGCCCAACTCAGATTTAGAGAGGGCCAGGCTCTGCCTTCAGGGGAAAGACTCCAACCTGTAGAGGGAGGGAGGCATCAGAGAGGGTCAGGCTTGGAAATGAGGCTCTCAACATGAAGACTACTTCCCTCCCTGTCTTACTCCTCTTCTGTCCCCCTCCCCTACCCATCTCCTACAGAGCCCCAAAAAGAGGGCAACTGGGAATCCCAGATGAAATGAGAGCAGTCAGAGCTTCAAAGAGCCGAGTCAGAGCTCTGTAGGGTGGGCTCCAGAACGGAGCCACCAGGGAATAACCGGGGAAGTCTAAGACTGGGAGAGAAAACCCAGACTGGGATTCAGCCCTCTGCATGGGACCTGAGGACTCTGAGAGGAGTGGGGGCAGGGAAGCAGGAAACCTGGTGTCTGGGAGGCAATACAGTCTAACACGGCTCATGGCATGAAGGTCAGGGTGCCTAGAATGGCAGATGGGTTCCAGGTGGTCAGTCTGGGAACCTAGAGCACTGTGTTCTGAGGTCTGAGAGCCAGGGAGGACTCCTGGGTCCTCCTGGTAAAGCTTAGGCTCAGAATCCCTAAAGGGAGAAAGGAGACAGGGAGCCATGTGCCTGATATGAGAGGGAAGCAGCCCAACAGCTGTGGGTCCAGTTAAGGGGCCAGGAAAGAGCTTTGCGTCCTGCATCCAAGGTGGGGTCCTCAGGGCAGGCAGAACTCCTGGATCCTTACAGAGTCCTGGGTGTGAAGCCAGGAGCTGGGGGCAGGGAGACAGGACACCTGGGTCTGATGGGGTACTTGGGGGCCTGTGCTGAGACCCCAATTCCAAAATCCCATCTCTCCCTAGCCTCTACACAGTGTCCCTGGCAGTTTCTCTGTCCCCCAAGGACAGCAAGCCCTAGCAAACACTTCTGTGTCTTCCTTACACAGTGGCCTGCTGCACCTGCAGGATTCATTATTCTGACCTGGCTGGGCACTGGCCCACGGAGGTATTTCCTACTCACTGACCTCTCACTGGTCTCCTGAACTCCTCATTGTGTCTCCTAGACACTAGAGACTCCCTACGTTTACCTTGTCTAAGTGCACATTGATGGGGACAGCCTGGGCAGTCCTCAGTCAGCCCTGACGACCCTTAGTGACTCAATGACAGTTCTGGCCCAAAACCACCCTCCCAAATAGCCCCGCCTCCGGGCTATTTATCAGTGAATTCTGGGTCAAAAGTCTGCAGTTGACAATAAACGTGCCTGTTCCTTTAAGAACTGACCACTCCTGAACCTGTCCAATCACCTATTAGCATACGTGGCCCGTTTTACTCTAGAACATCCGAATAAAAACTTAATGTCCCCCTCAGAACCGCAGGCTCCCTAAGAACTCTGGCCCCCGGAAAGCGCAGACAATACACTTTGGCCAACTGGACTCTTTCAGTCCTGCTTGAGTCCCTGACCTCATTCTTGACGACCCCGCCCGGGACCTCCAGCCTGGAGGCTCCTGTACATCCTGACGCCGTCCTTTCTGGTGCCCTACGTGGGGCACAGCGAGCGGTCTACGACCTTCTCCAGTCCAGGGAAGCCTCCCCTCTGCTCCCCTAGAGCCGGGTGTCTCCCCTGAAGTCCCTCGGAAGGCTCGCGGGGACGTCAGGCGGGACCTGCAGCGGGCGTGGGCAGCCTTCCCTCCGGACAGGGCTGGCCCGGGACGCTGGAGCAGGGAGCGGACTACAGGGACTCCAAGGCCCCGGGGCCCCAGCACGGGGCAGGCTCCCTGCGCAGCCAGAGATCCGCCCTGGGGAATGTCTCTGAAACAGGCCAACCCAGCTCGGGCTTCGGGACCCCGAGAACCGGCGCCTCGTGTCCCTGGGCCCCGGGACCGTGAGGAGGAGCAGGAGCAAAGGCCCGTCGGGAGCTACGGGATCACGCCCCGGCGCAGCTCCTTCCACCTTCCTGCGGGGAAGGAGGCCCGGCAGAGGGGCCCTGGTCCGGCTTGGAGGGCTCTGCCCCAGGACCCCGAAATGCGGGAGGACGCAAGCTGCTCCTAGTGCGAGTCCCTCCGGCACAGGGGACGCGAGACTCGCCTGACCTGCTGGAAGATCCCCTTCTTCCAGGCCCGCGAGTCTCGGCTCCAAGAGCTCCTACGAAGACTAGGAATCTCCTACCCCTCAATCCGCCCCTTCCGCTTTGTAAAGAAAGCATGGACCTTACCCGGAAGCTAGCTACAGGATGTCCCTCCCCCCTACCCTCTGACGCTGCCTGCCTATTGGTCCGCCAAACCTCCACTTCGGGGGCGTTCACCGCCGACGCCACTTCCACACTCCACGTCCGTGCAACAACTGCACTTAGTGGATCCGCAGCTCACAGGTCGGCTAGAACTCCGCAGCCGGACTCGGTTTCCCAGAATGCCTCGCTCCCCAGTTCTTCCCTTACAAGGGGCGGGACTTCCTATCTCACCTCATCTGCAGTTGTTCATTAGTCTGTTCCCTCTAAACTACTTCCTTTAAGGGAAGCAGCACATTCCACTGGAGCAGCCATTTGGTTGCACGTTCTTTTTTCAATAATTGATCTCACCCAGGTTAAGGAAAAATTCGGTCATTACTCTGACTCTTTTCCAGGAATATTGACATGTAATATTGCTGATCCATGGGGCGTTTACACTCAGGACCTTTTAGGAACAGGCCCCAACTGAGCCCCTTAAGGGCTAGTCCTTCCTTTGGAGGATGGGCTGCCTGGTGGTGAGGATTCTGGGGAAGAGGTGAAGGGGCAATGCCAGCACTTGTCAGGACCCAAGGACTGCTTTTCTAGCCCCCTGATGTCTCACATCTTGTGAGGATTTTGCTGTGTGCTCCCTTGGATTTTTAGCACCTTCTCTAACCATTTTCATTAAACCCAGTATCTATCCCTTGCAAAGAGTGAAGTGTGGATTCTGTGACAATGTCTTCTGTGCCTTCAGAAGGGAGCAGAGCACCTCATGCCTTGGTATGGATGTTGACAGCATGAGCTCATTCTTTCAAACCTGAGACCATTCACCACTTGGCAACTGAGACAAATTATGGTCTCCAAGAAATCCAGGAGTCTCTGGATTCCCTAGTAAACATGGTCTGGAGGATGGCATAGCCTTAGACCACCTGCTCCCCTCCAGTGGAGGTGTCTGTGCCCTGGCCAACACCTCCTGGTGCATGTACATTAACAACTCCCAACAGGTTGAACTCCACACCCAGAGTACACTGGAAAAAGATAATCAGGTGCAAGGAATTCACCAAAACATTAGCAGACCAGGATCCTCCTTTTCCTAGGGATCTTGGCTTCTTTCTGTGCTAACTCCTACTCTGGTCCCACTCATGACCATATTCCTTTTATTTCTTTTTGACCCTTGACTGCTTAATTTCCTTGGCAGATTTGTCTCATTTAGGCTCAGTGCCATCCAAATGCGGATGACTGCTCAGGCTGGGTACCAACCTCTGTTTGGGACCATGACCCATTATGGTATCACACCTGGTGTAGATCACATTCTGGACGCTGACTACAGACCCAACCCCTTGAATGGGAATGCCTCACCCCTGTGAGGCAGAGACAGTTTGAAGTCTACTCTCAGCATGAAGCAGTTTCAGAAGCAGAGGGCTATGTCCCTTATCCCAAAGGGTTTTGGCTCCCATCTGGGGGTGCTTGGGTGCCTGTGCTTGGACCCTAATTCCAATTCCAAAATCACGTTATCACTAATTTATGAATCATAACTGCTTACCTGTGTCCTCTCCTCCCAAAGTTCTGAGACCTTGCAGTTCTGAAAGCCCTTGCAGTTTTCTCTCTCTCCCTCTCTGAGTCTCTCCATCTCTCTTAACCTTTCTAGTTCTCTCTGTCTCTGCAGTCCTCTCTCTTAGCCCTTCTAGTTCTCTCTGGGCTTAATGGCTACCCTCGGGGTATATATACTCTTCTTAGGGCCCAAGGACTTTACATCTAATCAGCAAAAGGGGGTGGCCCTGGGGGTTAACACCTAGTTAGCAAAGGGGTGTGGGCCTGGGGCTTAACACCTAGTTAGCAAAAGGGTGTGGGCTTCCCTACAAACAAGCCTCCCCTAATCAATCTTCCCTTAACTACCTCCACCTAAAGCCTATTAAATGAGCAGGAAAGATCTTTAATCACATTAACATCATACCAGGATTCAAAAAAAGCCTGGCTATCATCTATCAAGAAATTATCAAGGAAAACTGCCCTGATAACTAGAACCAGAGGGCCAAATAGAAATAGAAAGAATCCACCAATTACCATCTAAACATGATCCCAAAATGAAAACTCCCAGGAACATCATACCAAATTGCAGAACTCCCAGGCCAAGGAGAAAATACTACAAACAGTCAGAAAGAAATAATTCAAATGTCATAGAGCCACAGTAAGGTTTACATGGGATTTAGCAGCTTCTTCATTAAAGAACTAGAGGACTTTGAATATGATTATCCAGAAGGCAAAGGAATTAGGATTATCACCAAGAAGCACCTATCCAACAAAAATGAGTATAAGTCTTCAGGAGGAAATGAATATTTATTGAAATAGATGACTTTCAAGCATTCCTGATCAAAGGACCAATGCTAAAGAAAAAAATTTGATCTTCAAATTCGAGACTCAAGGGAAATTAAAAAAAAATAATAAAGAAACAAGAAAGAAGAAAGAAATTTAATAAAGTTAAACTGTGTGTATTCCTATATGGTGAGATGATATTTGCAACTCTTAAGAATTTGATCACTAGAAGGGCACAGCTGTGAAAGAAGAAACAGGTCATGTAAGTATTCAGAGATATAAAACTTCTCCCAAAACCACCACTGCCTCCCTCAGTCTTCCCTCCTTTCTATCAGCTGCCCCTTCCCTTTCTTTCTCTTATTCCTTCTTCCCTCCCTTCTAACCACCCCCTCCCCGTTCTCCTCCTACTACCTGTAGGGCAAGTTAGATTTCTTTACTTAACAGACTATGTTATTCCCTCCTTGAACCAAATCTGATGAGAGTAAAGTTCAAACAAAGCTCATCTCCCTCCTTTCTTTCTATTATATTTTTCTGCCTCTTCATGTAATTTACCCTTTTCTACCTCCTCCTTTCCTCTTCTCCCATTACAATCCCTTTTCACTCCTGAAGTGGGGTTATTTTTTTTATCAGCACATCAGTTACTTTATACCCACACCTTCTATGTATATACTTTTTAAATGTCATAATAAAGATACATTTCTCAAGATTTAAAAGTATCATCTTGCCATATAGGGATGTAAATATTTTGTCCTTATTGAATAATGTGGGTTTTTTCCCTTGTTTACCTTTTTATGCCTCTCTTGAGTCTTGTATTTGAAAATCAAATTTTCCGTTGAGCTCTGGTCTTTTCTTTGTTAATTGGTTTATTTTTAGTTTTCTACATTCATTTCCACAAGATGCTGAGTTGCAGATTTTGTATCTCTCCCCAAGATGGCATACATTCAGATTACACCTACCCCCAGTCTGCCCTCCCTTCTATCATGTCCCTTCCCTCTTACACCCTTCCTCCTTATTTTCTTGTAGGGCAAGATAGATTTCTTTACTCCATTACCTGTGTATCTTATTTACCAGTTGCATGTAAATACAATTTTTGACATTCGTTTTTAAAACTTTGAATTCCAAATTCTCTCCTTTCTTTCCTCCCCGCCCAGCCTCATTGAGAAGGCATGCAATTCGATATAGGTCATACATGTGTAGTTATGCAAAACATTTCCTTAATAGCCATGTTGTGAAAGACTATCTGTATTTCCCCCCATCCTATCCTGCCCCCCACTTATTCTATTTTTTTTTGGAGGGGGGAAGGCAGGGCAATTGTGGTTAAGTGACCTGCCCAAGGTCACACAGCTAGTAAGTGTGGCAAGTGTCTGAGGCTGGATTTGAACTCAGGTCCTCCAGACACTGTGCCAGCTAGCTGCCCTCCACTTATCCTAATTTCTACTTTGACCCTGTCCCTTTTCAAACGTGTTTGCTTCTTACTACCCCTCCCTTCTATCATTTCCTCCCCCCTTACTTTCCTATAGGGTAAAATACCCAATTGAGGGTGCATGTTATTCCTCTTTAAGCCAAATGCAATGAGAGTACAGTTCACTCATTCCCTTTCACCATCTCTCTCTTCCCCTCCATTGTGAAACCTTTTTCTTGCCTCTTTTGAGGGAATTTACCCCATTCTATCTCTTTCTCCTCCCAATATATTCCTTTCTCACCCCTTAATTTTATTTTTTAAAATATCATCCCTTCATATTCAACTCACTCTGTCCCATCTGTCTGTCTGTCTGTCTGTCTGTCTGTATCTATCTAATCTTATCTATTTCCTCCAACTACCCTAATACTTAGAAAGGTCTCATGAGTTACAAATATCTTTCTATATAGGAATGTTAATAGTTTAATAAGTCCCTTATGATTTCTCTTTCCTGTTTAACTTTTCAAGCTTCTCTTGAGTCTTGTATTTGAAAGTCAAATTTTCTATTCATCTCTGGTCTTTTCATCAAGAATGCTTGAAAGTCATCATTTCACCGAGTGCCCATTTTTTTTCTCCGAAGTTTTATACTCAGTTTTGGTGGGTTTTTTTTTTTTTGCTTTAAAAGGGTCCAGTCTGCAGAATGAGAGCATCTGGCCTATTTTTTTTTCAAGTTTTTTAAAAAGTACTTAACTAATTTTTGGCTTACAACACTCAGTTACACAAATTTTTGAGTTCTAAATTTTCTCCCCCTCCTTCTCTTCCCCCTTCAAAATGGCATGTAATCTGATATAGTTTTACATATACCTTCACATTAAACTTATCTTCCCATAATCAAGTTGTAAAGAGGAATTCTAACCGATGAAATGAACCATGAGAAAGATTTAACAAAACCAAAAATAAAATAAAATTAAAAAAGAGGCAGCAAATAGTTTGCTTAAATCTGCATTCAGACTCCATAATTCTTTCTCTGGATGTACATAGCCTTTTCCATCATGAGTCTTTTGGAGCTGTCTTAGTACCTTGCATTGTTGAGAAGATCCAAGTCTATCAAAGTAAGTCATCCTAGAAGCAATGGGTCTGTGGTTGCGTGCAATGTTCTTAACAGATGCAGAAAAAGCTTTTGATAAAATACAATGCCTGTTCCTATTAAAATCACTAGAAAGCATAGGAATAGACAGAGTCCTCTTTAAAATGATAAGTAGTATCTACCTAAAACCATCAGCAAGCATCATATGTAACGGGGATAAACTAGATGCATTTCCAATAAGTTCAGGAGTGAAACAAGGATGTTCATTATCACCCCTATTATTCAATTTCGTACTAGAAATATTAACTTTAGCAATAAAAGAAAAAGAAATTGAAGGAATTAGAATAGGCAAAGAAGAAACTAAGGTATCACTCTTTGCAGATGATATAATATACTTAAAGAATCCTTGAGAATCAAGTAAAAAACTACTTGAAATAATAACTTTAGCAAAATTGCAGAACGTAAAATAAGCCCACATAAATCCATGGCACTCCTATATAATACTAACAAAACTCAACAGCAAGAGGTAGAAAGAGAAAGTTACTGTAGATAGTATAAAATATTTGGCAGTATACATGCCAAGACAAACCCAGGAACTATATAAACACAATTACAAAACACTTCTCACACAAAGAAAAATCAGATCTAAATAATTGGAGACATGTCAGTTGCCACACAAAGAAAGTCAGATCTAAATAATTGGAGACATGTCAGTTGCTCATGGATAGGCCAAACTAATATAATAAAAATGGCAATTTTCCCTAAATTAATTTACTTATTTAGTGCCATACCAAACTACCAAAAATTATTTTATAGAGCTAGATAAAATAATAACAAAATTAAACTGGAAGAACAAGAGATCCAGAATATCAAGAGAATTAATGAAAAGAAATGCTAGGGAAGGAAGCCTAGCCATACCAGATATTAAACCATTATAAAGCAGCAATCATCAAAACTACTTGGTACTGGCTAATAGAGTGGTGGATCCGTGGAATAGGTTAGGTACACAAGATGCAGTAGTCAATGAATATAGTAATCTACTCTTCGATAAACCCAAAGAGTCCAGCTTCTGGCATAAGAACTCACTATTTCACAAAAACTACTGGGAAATGAATAAGGTGGCTGTAGACAGCCTTATTGTACTCCTTCCCCAATCTTCAACCAATCAGTATGACTGCACCTCTCTGTAAAAGCCTTTCAACTTTTATTACATTCATAAGGTTTTTTTTAAAATTTTGCTTAATTTTAAGAAATATTTTTTAAAAAAATCCATATAATCTATTTTTAGTTTTTAACATTCATTTCCATAAGATTTTGAGTTTTGAATTTTCTCCTCCATGCTTTCCTCCCATCACCCCGAGACAGCATGCAATCTGATATAGGCTTTACTTATACATTCATATTAAACATATTTTTACATTATTCATGATGTAAAGAATAATTAGCACTAATGGGAGGAACCATGAGAAAGAAACAAAAGAAAAGCAGAGCAAATAGTATACTTTCATCTGCATTCAGACTCCAAAGTTCTTTCCTGGATGTGGATAGAATTTTCCATTATGAGTCTTTTGGAGGTGTCTTAGATCCTCACATTTCTAAGAGCTAAGTCTAAAAAGGTCAGTTATCCTACAGTGTGGCTGTTACTGTGTACAATGTTCTCCTGGTTCTGCTCACCTCACTCTGCATCAGTGTAATGATAATGTATATTTGAAGATCTTCACATCCATTAATAGGCCCATGTGACCTGTGTACATCACAGGAAGCCTAAGTCACATGTGGTAGGAGGAGCTTACTGAAGGTGGAACTGGAGGGGTGGAGCAGGAAATGCTCAGAGCAGTTAGAAACAGCAGAAGGAGAGGGCACAGGCAGGGAGTGGGCTAGGATTTGTGAGTGTATATACATACATATACATGATTATATTTGAGATTATGAGTTTCTTCCACAGAAAGGTTTAGGTCTGCAAGAGGCTCCACTTTAAGTCTGATCTCTCCTACTACCCTATGACGTTAGTTAAATAATTTGATTATTGGTACTCCTGTTTCTAGGCCTGTTTTGTGTGATTCCAAGCATTCTCAGATTAGAGACTGGCTCAGTAAAAATCCTGTTAACAGAATCCAGTAAGAGATGATTTCTGGCTGAAGGCGTTCTTCACACTGAGTCCATAAATGGCTTGTATGCACAATTTTCTGCTATCTACAAAGTTCCATACTCCATTTACATGCCTCTCCTCAATCATGTCACTAACGAGGTTTATATCTTATATGAATTCTCTGATGTTTAACTAGACTGGAGCTGACTCTAAAAGCCTTTCCACACTCATTACATTCATATGGTTTCTCCCCAGTGTGGATTCTTTGATGTGCGGCAAGACTGGAGCTGCCTCTGAAGGCCATTCCACACTCATTACATTCATAAAATTTCTTCTCTCCAGTGTGGATTTTCTGATGTTCAGCAAGACTGGAGCTGCGTCTGAAGGTCTTTCCACACTGATTGCATTCACAAGGTTTCTCTCCAGTGTGGATTTTCTGATGTCCTCTAAGGTGAGCCTTCCTTGTAAAAGCTTTACCACAGTGATTACATTCAAATGGTTTCTCCCCAGTGTGGATTCTCTGATGTTCAGTAAGACTGGACCTGACTCTGAAAGACTTTTCACACTGATCGCATTCATAAGGTTTCTCTCCAGTGTGGATTCTCTGATGATCAGCAAGGCCGGAGCTAACTCTGAAAGCCTTTCCACACTGATGACATTCAAAAGGTTTCTTACCAGTGTGGATTCTCTGATGTTGAGCAAGAGTAGAGCTACTTCTGAAGGCCTTTCCACACTGATGACATTCATAAGGTTTCTCTCCAGTGTGGATTCTCTGATGCTCAGCAAGATTGGAGCTGCCTCTGAAGGCCTTTCCACATTGATTACATTCATAAGGTTTCTCTCCAGTGTGGCTTCTCTGATGGACAATAAGACTACTCCTCCATGTAAAATCCTTTCCACACTGATTGCATTCATAAGGTTTCTCTCCAGTGTGGATTCTCTGATGTATGGTAAGATGGGCTGACTGTTTAAAGGTCTTTCCACATAGATTACATTCATAAGATTTCTCTCCAGTGTGAAGAGCACAGTTTTCTCTCCAAATGAAGTCACAGGGACCATCACCCATCAATTTTTGCTCCTGAGTTTCTTCCACAGAAAGGTTTAGGTCTGCAAGAGGCTCCACTTTAAGTCTGATCTCTCCTTCTGAAAGAAACAACCAAAAAACATAATCATATAGACACGTACATAATTATCTCCCCTTTACTTCTTTGGTAGAACATAAGCTCCTTTGTATTGTCTTTCTCCAGGCAAAGAGAAAGGTCTTCAAACTTCAAGTCTTCAGATGGGTAGAATGAATTATTTCAAAATGCCATTAGCTCACACCATAAAAATGATTTAATTTACAAAGAGCTTCACACAATTACATTGGATCCTCAGAAAAAACCTTGGAGGCAGAGTGTTATCACATTTGAAACTCAGGCCATGAGCTCAGGATGGCTGAGCACCTTGACCCAAAATCCCAAATTTGAGACATGACCTCAAACCCGAAACTGAGCATTCTCTGTATACAGTACTAGACAGTTTGCTTCCACTCAATCTCTCCTTTTTAGTTCCATTATTTGCACTTTCAATCCTTTCTTCACAGATATTATGCCATTTGGTGCATACATACTGTATGTAATAATGTAATTTCTCTACTACCAAGTTTTAATCTTACTTCTTTTTGTGGCACTATTTGAGGTACTATTTTTTTATTTACCTAAAACATAAAAGATTTTGTTCTTGCCTATTAACATTTTTTTATAAATTTATTTTTTTTATTTTTAGTTTACAACATTCAGTTCCACAAGTTTTGGGGTTCCAAATTTTCTCTCCCTCACTCTCCTCCCCCCTACCTACCAAGATGGCATGTAATCCAATGTAGGTTCTACATATACCTTCACATTGAACTCATTTACATAGTAGTCTTGTCATAAAGAAGAATTATAAGCAATGGCATGAATCATGAGAAAGGAGAAATGAAACTAAAAAAGGAAGAAAAAAAGAGCTAAAAGTATGCCTTAGTCTGCATTCAGACTCCATAATTCTTTTTCTGGATGTGCATAGCTTTTTCTATCATGAGTCTTTTGGAGCTGTCTTTAAACCTTGCATTGATGAGAGGAATCAAGTCTATCAAAGTTAGTCCTTATAGATACCATGTGTCTTTAATCGTGTATATATTCTTTCCATTTCTGAACTCAACATCAAATTCTTTCCAAACTCACAGGAAGGTTGGACATTCATGTGGAAATTATTGCAAGCATACACAGACTCTTACTGGCTGGCTGTCACTGCACCAGAGTAGTCCTCTCATTCCTGGGTTATCTTGTAATCACATCTCATCAATGCTGTAATTACCAAATGAAGACATTACTTGGGTTGGCATTCTTGCAGCAGAGATAACTGGCTCTTTGGACCCATGACTGCTATGCATACACAGTAGAGGCCACAATGAAACTATCATGGACCCCCACAACCTTTCTATGAAAACCAACTTTAAAGTGCCCCAATTATACTGCTAAGGCTGTTTCCTGATTTGAACCTTTATTATTCACCTTCCTGTCAGCTAAAAGGAACTGTATGGAAACACGGATTAGTCTTTCAGGAGAGTTTCAATGAAAGGATACTAGGTTTTCCATTGGTAGAAAAAAGAAAGTTATCTCTGAAGAAATCCTATCCTTACAAAGGAACTTTTAAATGTAAACATGGTTGAGGGCAGCTAGGTGGTGCAGTGAGTAGAGCACTGGCCCTGGAGTCAGGAGGACTGGAGTACAAATCTGGCCTCAGACCCTTGACACATGTACTAGCTGTGTGACCTGGGGCAAGTCACTTAACCCCAACTGCCCTGCCAAAAAAACAAAAAAAAAATGTAAATATTGTTTAAAAAAAAAATCTGTGCAATTGACCTTCAAGTACATTTGTCATTTAATATATTATTTGTCATAAGCAATTAGAAAAATAAATCTTTAAAGCATTAACGCTCAATTCATTTTACTGACTGGTTAGGAAACAAAAAAAAATTATTTCCATTATTTGGAATTGTCTTAGATGATTGCATTAGTGAGAAAAGTTAAGTCATTCACAGTTCCTCATTGAACAATATTGCTGTTGCTATAAACAATGTTCTTCTGGTTCTGTTCACTTCACTATGCATCAGTGCATCTATGTTTTTCCAGATTTTTCTGATATCATCCTGCTTATCATTCCTTATAGCACAATAATATTCCATTAAAATCATATGTCACAATTTGTATAGCCATTCTCAAATGATGAGCATCCCCTCAATTTCTAATTCTTTTCCCCATGAAAAAGGGTGCTATAAATATTTCTTTTACAAATAGGTCCTTATACCTTTTTTGTTTTTGGATTTCTTTGGGATAGAGACCTAGCAGTGGTACTGCAGGATCAAGGAGTATGCAGTGTTATAGCCCTCTGAGCAAAGTTCAAATTGCTCTTCCAAATAGTTGCATCAGTTCACAACTCCACCAGCAGTGCACTGTTGTCCCAGTTTTCCCACATCTCCTCCAATATCCAACATTTTCTTTTTGGTAATATTAGCCATTCTGATTGGTGTGAGGAGTACTTCAGTGTTGTTTTCATTTGCATTTCTCTGATCAATAAGACTATTTCCAACCAATTTTGTTCTCCTTCTCAGACTGTTATTATCCTTACTACCTTGTATTCTCTCATTTCCCTATTGAACTAAATGTATTTCCATTCTAAAACAGTCTATTTTTAAGTAGATTAACTAAGAGTGAGGTTCATTTTCTGTTGCTTCTTCTCCAACTATCTCCATGTTTTCATGTTTTACTGGGAGATCCCTGACAGCAGAGACTTTCTTTTCTTTTCTTTGTATCCCCAGAGCTTAGCACAGTGCCTAAAACACTAAGTGCTCAATCAGTCTTTACTGATTGTCTGACTGGGCCCAGGCTGACAGTAGGCCCAGCCTCTCTCTCAATTTCAGCATTCTGGTCTCTCTGCTAGATGTCAAATGCACATTCTCATTTTCATCATGATACTCTCTCTTTTGTGCACCCACTCACCCCTAAGTAGTCACCTTTGTTAGGTTCTAACCCTGATGGAACCTGAACAGACCCAACACTTAAGACCACAGAGGCTTCTTTCTAGGCTCCTAAAGGGTCACATACCAGGGGAAACCTTCAAGTCTATACCCCCCAGCTCCCTAAACAGAGGTGGTCATCACCAAAATGAACCTGGTCAATGATTCTACAAGAAAGGGACAAAGATCGAGCCATAAGAGATCAGGAAAATGACTTGGGTTGATGATTTGTGCAAAGCTTAGCCTTGGATTACTTCCAAATAAGGCAGCAGCCTTTATTCCTACTCACGTGCTGCTGGATGAGAGTGAGAAAACCATGAAACCAGGCTACCTGGATCCACTACAAATGTAGACTGTGCAGTCTCAGCTAGACCCTCATTGCGGCAAGGCAATCCTTTGACATCTCCCTAACTAACTCCCCATGCTAGTCACAAGAGCAGCTTTTCCAAATCTTTTCATTCATCCCCAACCCTCCCTTTTGGATTGTTCTCTCCCCGCTTCAGCCTCCCCCACCCATCTGTACTTTTTTGCTTAAGAACCTGGCGTCTTATTTCATTGAAAAAAACTGGACATTTATCAAGAGCTATCTTATTCTCCTTATCTCATATTACTCAGATACCTTCTTTTCCTTTCTGTCCTCAGTATCCGATAAAAAGGATATCCCTGGGGGCAACTAGGTGGTGCAGTGAATAGAGCACTGGCCCTGGATTCAGGAGGACCTTGACCTCAGACACTTGACATGTACTAGCAGTGTGACCTAAGATTAAGGCAAGTCCCTTAATCTCAATTGCCCTGCCAAACAAAACAAAACAAAAAAAGACATCCTTTTGCTTCCTAAAGCAAATCACTTTATGTGTGCAAATAATCCCACTCCATCCCTCATCTACCTCATTCCATTCTTCCCCTAGTATCTGCATTTTTTTTTTTTACTAATTTTTACTCTCTCCCATACTAAGGACTCCTTTCCTATTGTCACAAATAAAACCATCTCAAAATACCCTCAATGAACCATGCAGCCACATGGATTATTGTCCAATATATTTCCTCCATTTCATGTCTAAATAGCTAGAAGAGGCAATATATAACTGGTGTCTCCAACTCCTTTCCTTTACTTTCTTTGAAACTCTGCAGCCTGGCTCACAACTTTATTGTACTGAAACTTGTGTCTCTAAAATTAGCAATAATCCTAAATTGCTATGGCCATTTCTTAGTGCTCATTTTTCTTGACTTTTCTGCAGGCTTTGGCACTGTCCCTCTATTAAGGCAATCAGTAAATGAGAAGATCTTCCTCCCCCAATTCCACCCCCCCCATTTTAATAGGCTTCAAGTGAGGCTCCAGGTGTGGCCAATGAAGGGAGGTCTGATTATATCTTTGCTCCCAAGTAGGCCCAAACCCCTAGCTCCTAGGTGCTAAGCAAATGTGGGTGTGAAGTCCCCAGGGTCCTAAGGGGAGTTGCTAAGACCAGAGCCAATAGTAAAAGCTTAAGTTCTGGTCGCTCAGATGACATTTGATGACGGCATAAAAAGAGAGAACAGAGCTATCTGCTTAGGGCTCTCACTCTTGAAGGTGTGTTGATGTGGAGATTCTGGGCAGCTGTAGCCCTCAAGCCTGTAAACCTGGATGTTTGGACTTTTCTTAAACTCTGGTAACTATGCATTGAGGTTTGAATCAGACAAGGTTTGTCTGTTTATGTTTGTAATCTGTATTTGCTCTGAAGTTCAGGATGCTGGCTTTTTCCCCTGAAATAAGTGACTAATATTTGTATGGTGGATTAAAGTAAGATTGTTAACCTCTTAATGTTGCTTTCCTTAGTAAAGCAGATCAAAACAATCTGGGCTTGGAGCGTTCCTGTTGTCAGGCTTGTGTTGGTTTTTCACCTGCACAGCAGCTGCTAGCCGAATTGTTGAAACACAGTCACCCTTTCTTCTTCATACTCTCCTCTCTAAGCTTTAGTGACACTACTCTCTCCTGGTCCCCCTTTTATGATAGGCAGAATCAAACCCATTCTCTTTCCCTCAAACCTCCCATCTGCCTACATTCCTAACGTTATCTAAGGCATCCTCAACAGTTCAGGCTCAGGGATAAAGTGTCATACAGTTCTCATCAGCTCTCATACATTCACACTCCTGAACCCATATTCACTCTGGAGCAAAGTCCTGGGACTCCACTTGTGTGACATCTCTCCCACACACCACCTTCTTTCCCAGCACTGTCACTGTGTTGGTTCAGGCCCCAATTGCCTCACACCTGAGGTACTTCAGAGCCTGCTAGTTGTTCTGGCTGCCTGATCTTCTGCCAGTCCAGTCAATCTTCCACCCAACTGTCAAGTTCATCTTCTTAAAGCTCTCACTTGACCATGTCACCACACACTCAACAACCTCCTCTGGCTCCCCAGCAAAAGGATGCAATATTAATTCCTTCCTAGGACTGCTAAAGCACTTTATCATCTCTGCCTCTCTTACTCCTCAAGTCTTTTTTTATCCTGTTTCCCCTGCCACACACACACATATGCTATAATCCAGTGGTATGGGCCTCCTTTCTCTTCTGTAAACAGGACGCTCCACCTCCTGACTCCCTGGGTTTTTCTCACTATCTCTTTTGCCCAGAATGGCTTCCCTGAAGCCTGACCTAGAGCCCACCTTCCACAGCAAGCCTTTCCCAGTCTTCCCACTTTAGGGCCTTCCCTCTCTTGCCCAGCTCCAATTTAACCTGTCCATATTGGCTTTCTACACAGTTGGTGGACTGTTCACCAGACTGTGAAACCCAGGAGTACTGAAGATATCCTTTACATCTCTTTATGACTCCGGGGCTTGGCAAAGGACCTGGCATGCAGCAAAATCTTAATAAATGTTGGTGGGTTTGAAGAAGGTCTAAGAAAGAGCACATCTTAGAGCACCTTACCCCTTTTGGCACTTTCAGGAGATTTCATTCCCCCAATTCCAAATAGCACCTTCTTATAAGATGATAAATTTATCCCTGGAAGGGAGCTAAAAGGCCCTCTGGGAAAACTGAGGCTCCATGGTTCAGTGAATGTTCCAGGAAGGCACTGCTAATAAAAATATCTGAAAAAGAATTCCAAGGCAGGCCTTCCTGCCCCCAAATCTAGCACTTCCTTCACCAGAACAAAGAGCAGCCTCTCATAAACCTGCTTTCACCTCACTCACCTGGACAGAGGCTCCTCAGGCCTTCTTGCTCCAGCATCCATGGTGCTTCCCTTTGCTCAAAATAGGAGATCACATCTTCTCTGGGAACTGGAAGCCCTGGGCATAGGGAATCAGTTAGGATTGAGCACGGAGACAAACATGTCATTTAGTTCTCTTTAGGGAAGGTATGTGGATACAGAGCTGCTCCATTTTGAGGATCACTCCATTCTGGTCATAGGTAGAGGTCTACACTAACCTATTAGTGCTTGTAATGCAAATACCCAGTGAATATAAATATTCTCTCCCCTTCCATTCCCTTCCCACCATCTGGCCTCAAATTTTAGGGCAACATGAAGGAAGATTAAGGAAAACCCTGCTACACCAGCCACAAAGGAGCACTATAAACTACCAATGTATGCTTGTTAAATAGAAGAATATTCCAAATATTAGGCCCATCCCAATGAGGAAGGGGCTGCAAGAAAAAAGCTGCCTGGGCAGTTTTCTGAGATTGGGCACCATAATTCATTTCCAGGTAGAGGTTAGACCTAATACCTCCTGAGCTTAGTTCCATGTCTGAGATTCTTCCACACTGATTGGAGCTTTGACCTGAAGATACCTAGAATTGCTAAGAGACTGCATCAGGAGTAACAAAAGAAACCCAAAGCTTCCTATCACACAATGCAAA
>CM053625.1:329378828-329408122 GCA_028646595.1 Phalanger gymnotis | reverse complement strand
GAGTAAATAGGACCAGTATGTTTGCACTGTCCGTTTGGGGCTTGTACGGACCACTTTGAGCCAGCCCTGCAGTTACCGGCACAGTGGAGGTGTCCCAGGCTCATCCAGCAGACTCCATTCAATGGCTCACTGCTGTCCACTCATTCCACCTCCTGACTGGCCGATTTTCATTCCCGGGTTATTTCTGCCTCTCCTGGATGGGGGAGCTCGAGCAAATCACTCGAATTAGTAAACTCATTATCATTCTTTTTCCACAGAGCCCCTAGGCTAGGAAAGGCAGGAGTGTTTTATGCTTGAAAACCATAAAGGGAAGGTTTGGGGAGGGTGAGCATAAAGAGTGGACAGCCTTTCCCAGGCACACCTGGGGCACAGAAGCAGGATGTTTGGCAGGTTTAGTCAGCTTCACCACTAGCCTAGTTTGGGCCACTTTGGGGGGCATGGTTCAGCAAGGTCGGCCAGAGAACGACAGCAAAGGCACCTGGGAATGAGCAAGACTAGCTCAACAAGGCTCACGATTGGTACGTTTTAGCAAAGAGATTCACTCTGTGTCCAGTGCAAAATGCCTGGTGAGGTAACTCACAGAAAATACTCATATTCATCTCAGGGGCACCTTAACAACTATAAATCCAAAGTTGATGGGACCGAGTTTGTCCTAAATTAAATTATAATGGAACAAGATTTAACGACACATGTTTTTCTTTTAGGATAATTATGTTTGACCTTGTAAAGGTAGTGCGGGCATTAAAATTGTCCAATTACAATAAATGAGACTGAGGCAGGGCTCTGAGAACTTTATTAAAGTCCACGGTCCCCTCTAATGAAGTAGATCTTAGATATTCCGCACAATCTGAGCCACCTCCTTCTTCCAGTACCTTGTTTTATGATGTTTCATATCCAAATGTGCAAAAGAGGCATGGCAAAATACAGCATCTCATTGTTTGATAGATGTTGTTCTTGAGGGCCAAAAATGACACGTTGGGGGGAGGGGTGTCACAGATTGGGTGAAGCATCGAGCATTTCCCCTGACCAAATGGTCATGAGATGGTCCCCAGCATGGGTTGGACAAGAGAGAATGGTCCAGAAGTACAAAAATAACTTGGGGGACTTTACAAAGCATCAAGAAATCCCATCCCATACTGGTTTTGGACATGGAATTTGAGTAAAACAGGATGGAGATATCTTTGTCAGCATTCTTATGATTATCCAAGCGAGCCTCAGAACTTGGCGAACAAGTAGTGAACGTGATATTAAAGTCTGAGGCTCACTAGCTATCCCTATGATTTATGTAGAATATCAAACTTATTAGCGCTGATTAGAATAGAGCAGGTGTCCACATCAATGATTTCTCACAGTAAGTCAGATCTTAGTGCAAAATATACATAGAATTTGATATGAAGATGATGTTTAGAAATTGTAAGAAAAAGAAATAAAAGCATAATTGGACCAAAATTATGCTACACTGGTCTCTGGATGCAATCAGCCCAGAGCATCAGATTGAGATGCATGAAGTGATTCTCTATGTAAGATAATTTGGAAATGGATTAAATTGAACTGATGTCATTAGACCGCCAATAATTTTATCTCATATTTTAAATCCATCACATCATTTTGCTGTTATCTCCTACTTTTCCTTATATTGGGATATTTAGAAAACTATTGTGCATGCAATGTTGCTAATTAAAAAATGATTTCTAGAAGCTGATGCTATTATTTTTGTTGTTTGATCATTTCTGACTCTTTGTTATCTCATAGACCACAGCATGCCAGGCCTTTCCATGCTTCAGTATCTACCAAAGTTTTTCAAAACTCAAACTCATTGCTTCCATGACACTGTCCACCTCATCCTCTAATATCTCCTTCTCCTTCTGCCTTTAATCCTTCCCAACATCAAAGTCTTTCTATTAAGTCCTGTCTTCTCACTATGTGGCCAAAGTATTTAGGCTTCAACTTCAGTATTTGACCTTCCAGTGTATAGTATGAATTAATTGGATTTGATCTCTTTGCAGTCCAAGAGACTCTCAAAATCTTCCCCAGCACCACAATTCGAAAGTGTCAGTTCTGTGGCAATCAGCTTTCCTTAAATTCCAACTCTTAGCAATACATTGCTACTGGAAAACAACGGCTTTTACCAAACTTACCTTTATTGGCAAGTTGATATCTCTGCTTTTCAGTATGCTGTCCAGATTAGCCATAGCTTTCCTTACAAGGAGTAAGCATCTTTTAATTTAATGGCTGCAGTTGCCATTTACAGAGATCTTTGAGCCCAAAAATATAAAATCTGACACTGCTCCATTTCTTCTCCCTCTCTCTGCCAGGAAGTAATGGAATTGTTGTCATGAACTTAGTTTTTGTTTTTATTTTTTTAATGTTAAGCTTCAAGGAGTGGAGCCAAAACGGTGGAGTAAAAGCATGGACTTGCTTGAGCTCCCTCCCCCCAAACTCCTCCAAATACCTGCAAAAATGACTCTAAATAAATTCTAGAGGTAGAGAACCCACAAAATTACAGAGTGAAACAAATCTCCAATCCAAGACAACCTGGAAGATCCATGGTAAGGGTCTATTGCACTGGGCTAGGAGTGGAGCACAGCCCAGCATGGCCCGGGCTGGCACTGAAAGGGCTGAAGCAGGCCCCAGGGCACCGAATGACTGGCAGCTGTGGTGGTTTCCAGACTTTTCAACCTACAAACACTAAAGACAGCTTAGCAGGTCAGTGGGAAAACTCTGTCAGACTTGGGTGAGAGAAGACTGTGGTCCAGCCCCAGTCCCTGAGTGGTGGAAGTGGCAGTAGCAGCAGCAGCTGCTTCTGGATCTCCAGGCCAAGGGACAGTAGATCAAGTGGCTGATCAGAGTCAAGTGCAGGGATCTCTTTGCTGGTGCTGAGGCAGGTCTCTCTTGCTTTGCCCTGCTTGGATTTGGGTCTCTGTCCTGGGTGGCAGTCCTGGGGTGAGGAAGAGCACTGGTGCGGCAGAGCTTGTGGTGGTTGTGGAGAGGAAATTCCTCCTCACAGTTCCAAGGCAGAAAAGTGTGTTTGAGTTCACTCACAGACCAGAGCACAGGGCAGGAGAAGAGTAAACACCTCTCCTTGGATCATACCACCTCAGAAGAACTGAAAATTTACAGGTGCCTAAAAAGCAGCTCAGAAAACATCTGTGCAAAACCCCTGAAGATTGAGACAGAGCACTCTCCACTCTGGAAGCAGAGCCATACCTTTACAAAGAGCTCAAAAGTCAAGTAATTGGCTAGGAAAATGAGCAATAAAAACTCAGACTATAGAATCTTACTTTGCTGACAAAGAAGATCAAAACAGAGAACTAGAAGAAGACAGCAAAGTGAAAGCTCTTACATCCAAAGCCTCCAAGAAAACTGTGAATTGGTCACAGGCCATGAAAGAAGTCAAAAATAATTTTGAAAATCAAGTAAGAGAAGGAGAGGAAATTGAGAAGAGCAATCAGAGTGATGCAAGAAAATAATGAAAAACGAGTCAACAGTTTGTTAAAATGGCCTCCAAAAATACTGAAGAAAATAACACCTTAAAAAATGGACTAACCCAAATGGCAAAAGAGGTCCAAAAAGCCAATGAGGAGAAGAATGCCTTAAAAAGCAGAATTGGCCAAATGGAAAAGGAGGGCCAAAAGCTCACTGAACAAAATAATTCCTTAAAACTTAGAATGGAGCAAATGGAAGCTAATGACTTTATGAGAAATCAAGAAATTATAAAAGAGAACCAAAAAAATGAAAAAATGGGAGATGATGTGAAATACCTCATTGGAAAAACCACTGATCTGGAAAATACATCCAGGAATGACAATTTATTGGACTACCCAAAAGCCATGATCAAAAAATGAGCCTAGGCATCATCTTTCAAGAAATTATCAAGGAACACTGCCCTGATATTTTAGAACCAGAGGGCAAAATAGAAACGGAAAGAATCTACCAATCCCCTCTTTAAAAAGATCCCCAAAAGAAAACTCCTAGGAATATTGCAGCCAAATTCTAGAGTTGCCAGGTTGAGGAGACAATATTGCAAGTAGCCAGAAAGAAACAATTTGAGTATTGTGGAAACACACTCAGGATAACACAAGATCTAGCAGCTTTTACATTAAGGGATTGCCAGGCTTGAAATGTGATATTCTGGAGGTCAAAGGAGCTAGGATTAAAACCAAGAATAACCTACTCAGCAAAATTGAGTATAATACTTCAGGGGGAAAAATGGATATTCAATGAAATAGGGAACTTTCAAGCATTCTTGATGAAAAGACCAGAGCTGAACAGAAAATTTGACTTTCAAATACAAGAATCAAGAGAAGCATGAAAAGGTAAACAGGATTGAGAAACCATAAGGGACTTATTAAAGTTGAACTGTTTACATTTCTACGTGGAAAGATGATATTTGTAACTCATGATACCTTTCTCAGTATTTGGTTAGTTGAAGGGAATATCTATCTATCTATCTATCTATCTATCTATCTATCTATCTATCTATCTATCTATCTATCTATCTATTGACAGAAGGCACAGTATGAGTTGAATATGAAGGGATGATATCTAAAAAATAAAATTACGGTGTGAGAGAGGAATATATTAGGAGAATGAGAAAGAGAGAGACAGAGTAGGGTAAATTGTTGCACATAAAAGAGGACAGAAAAAGCTGTTACAATGGAAGGGAAGAGAGGGGAGGTAAAATGGAATGAGTGAACCTTACTCTCATTGGCTTTGGCTTAAGGAGGGAATAGCATACACACTCAGTTGGGTATCTTACCCTACAGGAAAATATAGGGGAAGAGGATAAGGGGAGTGAGAAGATAAAAGGGAGGACAGATTGGAGGAGGAGTAGTCAGAAACAAACACTTTTGAACATGGATGGGGTAAAAGGAGAAAATAGAATAAATGGGGGGTGGGATAGAATGGAGGCACATATCTTTTACAACATCACTATTATGGAAGCGTTTTGAATAATGACATAGTATAACCTGTACTGAATTGTTTGCCTTCTCAATGAGGGTGGATGGGGAAGGAGGATCTTAAAGTTTTAAAAAGTCCAAAATTTGGAACTCAAAGTTTTAAAAACAAATGCTAAAAATTGTTTTTACATGCAATTGGGAAATAAGATATATAGGCAATGAAGTACAGAATTCTATCCTGCCCTACAAGGAAATAAAGGGGAAGGGGATGGCAGTGGGGCTTCATAGAAGGGAGAGCAGATTGGGAGAAGGGGTAATCAGAATGCATGTCATTTTGGGGTGGGGGGAGGGCAGAAATGGGGAGAAAATTTGTAACTCAAAATCTTGTGGAAATGAATATTGAAAACTAAAAGTAAATAAATTTAATTTAAAAGAATGTTAAGCTTCAAGCTAGCTTTAACACTTTCTTCTTTCACCCTCATCAAGAGGCTTCTTAATTCTTCTTCATTTTCCGCCATCAGAGTATAATTGTGTGTATATCTGACATTAAGCCAATCAGGGTCAAGTGATTTGCTCAGGGTCACACAGCTAAAAAGTCTCTGATGTTGGATTTGAACTTAACTTGTCCTGATTACAAGGCTGGTACCATATCCATTGTGCCACCTAACTGCCTCTGATGTTGGTAACCCTTCTAGCAATCTTAATTCTTTCTTTTGATTTGTCCAGACCAGCATTTTAACCTGATTTACTCTGTATGTGTTAAATAAATAAGGTGGTCATAGACAGCCTTGTTGTACCCCTTCCCCAATCTTAAACCAGTCAGTGGTTTCATGTTCAGTTCTAACTTGCTTCTTGGCCCACATACAATTTCCCAGTAGACAAGATGATCTAATTGTCCCATCTCTTTGAGAACTTGCCACATTCTGTTGTGATCAACACAGTAAAAGGCAATAGGCAGTTAAACGAAGTAAATGGTTTTTTTTCTGGAATTTCTTCGAGTTCTTCCAAATCCATCGAATGTTGGCAATTTATTCTCTTTTTCCCTTGCCTCTGAGATCGAAAAGGGGAAGAGGGAAAAACTAACGAAAGTTAATGAGAAGTTCCATGATTGTCAAATGCAGTAGACTGAACATAGGCTGCATATAGGTGGCCTACAGGAGAACTCAAATTCCCCCAATTGCCCCACTTTTTATACCTTTGATCAAACACCTCTGATTTTTCATGTCACCAAACATTTTCCCCCAGTTGACATAAAATTGATGTGAGTTCATTTTCTTATTCTGAAGATATTCTGTTTTTGAGAACATCCAGATGTCTTCCTTCACTCAGTCCCACAGTCCATGAGCCTATTTTCTCCTCTTTTGGTTTTGTGACTAGTGGGATGGCATGAATCATTTCTCCTTATTTCATCATTCTGTTATAGTCAGACATAAATATAACCTTCACCAGTGACCTCCATGTTCTAGAGAAAGGCATATCCCCATGGAGCACATTCGCAAGGTTTTCTCCTAGTATGAATCCTCCGATGAGATGATAAGAGATGATCTTTGTCTGATGGCCTTCTTAGACTGAGTCCGTACATGGCTTGTACCCAGAATTTTCTACGAAGAAGCTCTGTACTTCATTCACATGCCTCTCCTCAAACATATGAATGATGAGATTTATATCTTATATGAAGTCTTTGATATGAAAGACTTTTGACTGAAGTCTTTACCACATGGATTGTATTCTCTCCAGTGTGGAGTCTCTGATGTTTTGTAAAAGTGCAGCTAACGGTGAAAACCTTTCCACACCGCCTGGATTTATAAGGTTTCTTACCAGTGTGGATTATCTGATGTATTCTAAGGTTGGCCCTCTTTCTCAAAGATTTTCCACATTGCTTACATTCAAAAGATTTCTCCCCAGTGTGGATTCTCTGATTTTTTAGCAAGCCTGGAGTTGCCTCTGAAGGCCTTTCCACACAGATTGCATTCCTAAAGTTTCTCTCCAGGGTGGCTTCTCTGATGTACAGTAAGACTGGCCCTCTGCATAAAAGCCTTTCCACATGTATTATATTCATAAGATTTCTCTCTAGTGTGGATTTTTTAATGTAAAATAAGATTGTTCCTCTTTCCAAATGATTTTCCACATTGATTAAATTCGTAAGGTTTCTTCCCAGTGTGCATTCTCTGATGTTCAGCAAGACTGGAGCTGTCTTTGAAAGATTTTCCACAATGATTACATTCATAAGTTTTCTCTCCAGTGTGGATTCTCTGATGTACTCTAAGATTGCCCCTCAGAATAAAAGCCTTTCTACATTTATTATGTTCATAAGGTTTCTCTCTAGTGTGGATTTTTTAATGTAAAATAAGATTGTTTCCCTTTTCGAAAGATTTTCCACACTGATTACATTCATGTTTTCTCTCCAGCGTGGATTATCTCATGGACTCTAAGACTGCTTCTCACTGTAAAAGCCTTTCCACATTAATTATATTCCTAAGGTTTCTCTCTAGTATGACTTCTGTTATGTCTAGCAAGAGTGGAGCTGTCTCTAAAACTCTTTCCACACTAATTACATTCATAAGATTTCTCCCCAGTGTGGATTCTTTGATGTTCAGCAAGACTGGGGGTATCTTCGAAAGCCTTTCAACACTGATTACATTCATAAGGCTTCTCTCCGATGTAGATTCTCTGATGTAGAGCCAATTTCTCTCCAAGTGAAGTCACAGGGACCATCACCCATGAATCTTTGCTCCTGAATTTTTTCCACAGAAAGGCTTACCTCTGCAGGAGTCTCTTTCACTTCTCTTCTGATCTCTCCTTCTAAAATACACAAGTAACAAAACATACACACAAATACATCTATAATTGTTTCCTCTTCTCTCCATTGGCAGAACATAAACTCTTTTACATTCTCTTTCCCTAGGCAAAGAGAAAGGTCTTCAAATTTCAAAATTCTTCAAATGGACAGAACCAATTATTTCAAAATGCCATTAGCTCACGTCAAAGGATGATTTAATTTACAAAGAACTTCAAACACAATTGCACTGGATCCTCACAACAAACATGTGACAGAGGCAGAGGATTATTGGCACATTTGCAACTCAGGCCATGATCTCAGAATGGCTGAGTGACTTGACTCAAATCCCAGTGGCTAAGGCAAGGACTCAAACCCTTGCCTGAGCATTCTCTGTCCACAGTACTAGACAGAGTGTTTCCAAGTTCAATCTTTTCTTTTTTCCCACTTTCAATTTCATCATTTGCACTTACAATATTATTGATATTATGCCATTTGGTGCATATATACTAAATATTAAAATTATTTCATGATCTCTCACATCTGTATGTATAATGTAATTTCCCTGGTAATAGCTTCAGCCATTTTTTTTTCTGTTGCATTACTTGAGATCACATGAAGAATACCAGTACTGGTTTTTGTATTTATCTAAAGCATAAAAGATTTTGTTTTGTGTATAATTCTGATTACATTAAAATGGTTTTTTTTGCATAAACAAAGCCAATGTAACCAAGATAAGGAGGGAAGCAGAAAATTGGGAAAGAACTTTTACAACTAGTGTCTCTGATAAAGACCTCGTTTATAAAATATATAGAGAATGCAGTCAAATTCATAAAGAATACAAGTCATTCCCCAATTGATAAATGGTCAAAGGATATGAACAGGAAGTTTTCAGAGGAAGAAATTAAAGCTATCTATAGTCATATGAAACAATGCTCTAAATCACTACTGATTAGAGAGATGGAAATCAAAACAACTCTAAGGTACCATACCACACCTATCAGATTGGCTAACATAACAAAATAGGAAAATGATAAATGTTGGAGAAAGTGTGAGAAAGTTGGAACACTAATACATTGTTGGTGGAGCTGTGAACTGATCCAACCGTTCTGGAGAGCAATTTGGAACTATTCCCAAAGGGCTATAAAAATGTTCATACCCTTTGACCCATCAATATTGCTTCTAGGGCTGTATCCCAAAGAGATTATAAAAATGGGAAAAGGACCCACATCTACAAAAATATTTGTAACAGCTCTTTATGTGTTGGCCAAGAACTGGAAATCGATGTTCATCAATTGGAATAGCTGAACAAGTTGTGGTATATGAATATAATGGAATACTATTGTGTTATAAAAAAAGCGATGAGCAGGCAGACTTCAGAAAAACCTGGAAAGACATATGTGAACTGATGTTGAGTGACGTGAGCAAAACCAGAACATTGTACACAGTAACAGCCACAGTGTGTGAGGACTGAATTTGATATATTTAACCCTTCTCAGAAATGCAAGGACCTAAAATTTTTCCAAGGTCTCATGATGGAAAATGCCATCCACATCCAGAGAAAGAACTATGGAGTCGGAATATAGAGTGAAGCAAACCTTTTTCTCTTGTTTTGTTTTGTTTTCTTTCTCCTATTCATTACAATTCTTCTATGCAACATGACTAGTGTGAAAATGTGTTTAATAGGAATGTATGTGTAGAGCCCATATTGGATTGCATGCCATCTTGGGGAGGGAGGTGGGAGAGAGAGGAAGGAAATTTAATATTTATGGAAGTGAATGTTGAAAACTGAAAATAATAAAATAGAGATTAACAAGATTTTTTCTGGCTCATTGATATTTATTTTTAAAATTTTTGAGTGGCAGTCAGGGTCAATTGACTTATCCAGGGTCACACAGTAAGTATCAAGTATCTGAGGATGGATTTGAACTGAGGTTCTTCTGATTCAAAGGACAGTACTCTCTCAATTGGGCCACCTATCTCTCCCTTGGCCTATTAATTTTTTGGCATAGCCATTGCTTATTTCTTTTTTAAAATTTGTCTTTAAATGCCTCTACTCACTAAAATAAAAGTAAAATCCTTGTAATAAGGAGTGCACATGTATAACCTACATCAGATTGCTTACTATTACAGGGAGGGGAGAGGGGAAGGACTTTAAGAATTTGGCATTTTAAATGTAATCAAATGTTTAAAAATTGTTTTAATATCTAATAGGGGAAAATAAAATATTACATTCAAAAATAAAATCTGTTTGTATTAAAACCAAATCTTCACAATAAAAAGAACTTTAAAAATGCATGCCATATCCTATGTCTGAAAAAATGTGTCTCATACAAGAATTTGAGTCTGTCATCCTTTCATAAGGAAGTGGATAGCATGCTTCAGCATAAGTCCTCTTGAAGCTTTTTGCCATTTAGGGGGTCACAAACCCATTGGAAGATCTAGACAGTGGTCCAAAGGATTTGACCTAAGATTTGTCAGTGACACTATAAACACTAAATAATTGGCCAATTTTGTGAATAGTGTATTTGTCCTCTGAGATAACAAGCATGTGCATACTTCAACCATAACAGGACTCTTTCTACAGTGATTCCAAATTATTATGATCAGGCATATAATGCTTTTAGAGTCCCTGCAGGGACAACATCACACTCTGACTGCTTCTGACCATGTGCAACATGTTCTTTCCATTTTTCAACTCAACATCAAACTGTTTCCAAACTCACAGGAAGGTTGGACACTCGTGTGTAAATGGTCACAGGCATGCATGGACCCTCACTGGCTGGTTGTCATTGCACCAGAGTAGTCCTCTCATTCCTGGGTTACCTTGTAATCACATCTCATCAAATCTTTATTTGCCAGACCAAGATGTTACTCAGATTTGCACTTTTGCAGCAGAGATAACAGGTTCTTTGGACCCATGATTGCTATGCATGCACAGTAGAGGCCACAAAGAAACCACCATGGACTGCCACAGCCTCGATAACACCTGAACTTAAAGTGCCCCTCATTACGGTGCTAAGGTTGTTTTCTGCCATGAAACTATAGTCACCTCCCTGTCAGCTTCTTAAAAAACTGTTTGGCAACATAGATTAGCCATTCAGTAAGGTTTCAATGAAAGTGTAGCCAGTTTTCTCTTGGTAGAAAAAATAAAGGTATGTCTGAAGAAATCCTACCTTTACAAAGGGGGGTTCAAATACAAGCATTGTTTAAAAAAAGAAGTAATCCGTGCAATTGTCCTTCAAGTATATTTATCCTTTAATGCCCTTCTTGTCATGAGCCAGTAGAAAAATCAATCTGTTCTGTAGTAATCAGTAATTCATTTTATTGACTGGTTAGGGAGCTAAAAATAAAAAATGAATTACCATCATTTGAGATTGTCTTGGGTCATTGCATTCTTGAGAAAAGCTAAGTCATTCACAATTCTTCATCCAACAATATTGCTATTACTGTGTAAAATGTTCTGGCTCTGTTCACCTCACTAAGTATTAGTTCATGTAAGTCTTTTCAGTGTTTTCTGCAATCATCCTGCTTGTCATTTCTTACAGCACAGTAATATTCTATTAAAATCATATACCACAGTTTGATTATCCATTCTCCAATGATGAGCATCCCCTTAGTTTATAATTGTTTGCCCCCACAAAAAGAACTGCTATAAATATTTTTGTACAAATAGGTCCTTTTCCCTTTTTTGGGGATCTCTTCGGGATGCAGACCAAGCAATGTCACTGCAAGATCAAAGGTATACACAGTTTTGGAGCCCTTTGAGTCTCATTAGAAATACATTTGACACTGAAATTCAGGTATCGAGGGCAATTTAGTATAACTATTATTGAGGAATCCAAAGGAATTGGTAACTTTCCTGGCCAGGAGCAGACTCTGCCCTTCTTTAGGAAGAGCGAGTGCTGCTTACAAAAATGAAATCAGCTTTATAATGTTAGACCTACACAGATTGACCCACCATCGATTCAGTACCTCCCCTTGGAGAGTGGATTGGTCCACTCCACTCTTCCTGATAGACCTCTTCATATGTTCTCTCCTTGATATGTGTAAGCATGTCCCCCTCCACTCATCATATGTCCCATGTTCAAAAATGGTGGAAAATTCCTCCCTGTGAGTGTGTCAGGTAATATTCAATTAGCCAATTAAGCACGTGTGGTAGCCAATTGATCCAGTTCTTTCTTCAACCCTAACCATTTTCTGGCTGGTTTAGACCACTTTTCCTAACATCCTGAATCTGTGTGGCTTTCGGAAAGCCACTAGCTAGATGGCTGAGTCCATCTACCTTAATTAATTTTTATTCCCTTCTTTGTTCAAGCTGACACTTCATTAATTATTCTGTGGAAACAACTTTCCCTAACTTTTACCAGTCTCTCACAGGATAGTTCCAAATTACTCTCCAGAATGGTTGGATCAGTTCACAACTCCACCAACAGTGCATTGGCATCCCAGTTTTCCTACATCCCCTCCGATATCCAACATTTTCCTTTTTTATGACATTAGCCACTCTGATCCATGTGAGGTAGTACTTCCATGTTGTTTTCATTTGCATTTCTCTGATCAATATAGATTTATAGTATTATTTCGTATGACCTTAGATGCTAGCTATTATTTTTATCACCATGATTTGGATTTGGACTACTTCACCCCAATTCTATTCTTCTTTTCAGATTGTTATTATTATCCCTACTCCTTGTAGTCACTCATTTCCCTATTGAACTAAATGTACTTCCATTTCAAAACAGTCTCTTATCAAGTAGATCAACTAAGAATGAGGTTCATTTTCTTTCATTGATTCCTCTCCAACTGTCTCCATGTTTTCATACTATACTGGGAGCTCCCTGACAGCAGAGACTTTCTTTTGCCTTTCTTTGGACCCTCAGAGCTTAGCACAGTGCCTAAAACACAAGGTGCTCAATCAGTCTTTCCTGATTACCTGAAAGGGCCCAGGGCTGCCAGGTCCAGCCTCTACCTCAATCCCTGCATTCTGGTCTCTCTCCTAGTTGTCAAATGCATGTCCTGGCTTCCATGTGGTTCTCTCTCTTTCTTGGACCCCATCACCTCTAAGTAGTCACCTTTGTTAGGTTCCAGTCCTGGTGGAACCTGACAAAACCCAACATTGAAGATCACAGAGGCTTTTTGTAAGCTCCTGAGGGGTCTAATACCAGGGAGCACTTTCAAGTCTCCCTACACTGAGGTGATCATCACCTTCATCAATCTGGTCAATGATTCTCCAAGAATGGGACAGTGATTGAGCCACAGAGATCAGGAAAGGGACTTCGGCTGGTGATTTATGCAAAGCTCACCCTCACATTACATGCAAGTAAGGCAGCAGGCTTCACTTCTATACATGTGCTGATGGATGAGAGTAAGAAAATAATGAAACCAGGCTGCCTGGGTCCACTACAAATTTCATAATTTCAGCTGGACCCTCATTGTGGCAAGGCAATCCTTTGACATCTCCCTAACTGACTCCCCATGACACTCACCACAGCAGCTTTTTCAAATGTTTTCATTCATCCCCAAACCTCCTTTATGGCTTGTTCTCTGCCCACCCGCCCCCACCCATCCCCACCTTCTTACTTAAGAATTTGGCCTTTTATTTCATTGAAAAAAACTGGACATTAACCAAGAGGTTACTTGCCTCCTGTTGGGCACACTCACTCTTCCCAGGGTGTATAAGACAGGCCTCCAGGAGGAGTAGACATATTTCTCTGCACCACATAGAACTTCTACAAAAATTAACCATGTGCTAGGTCACAGAGATACTTCCTACAAACAAATGTACTAAGGCAGAAATAATCTATACATCATTTCATTGCATAATGAAATAAGAATAGAAATCAGTTCAATGATCATGAACAAAGGATACAAAATCAACTGAAGACTTAACAATGATATCTTAAATAAGGACTGAGTCAAAGAACAAATCACAGAAATGGTTAATAACTTGGTGAAAGAAAATGAAAATGATGAAACAACAAAGTGTGGAGGCCGGAATTTAACAAAGGACAAGCAGAGGCAATTTTCAAGCCTTTATGAGGTGGGCATGCCACCTGGTAAGAAAAGGGCTTTCGTGGCTCTCCTCCATTTTTGTGCCAAAAAATCAGGAGGAAGAGCTGGTTGGCGATTTTATCCCTAGCCGTGTCTTCCTTCTGGTTGGCCTGACAGCACATCACAGGTGAATCCCATAGCAATTGGGGACATTTTAATGAGGAGGTGGGCCAAGAGTTGCCAGCTCGTTTCCATTTCTGAGAGGTATATGTAAAGGACAGGTCCTGAGGATACAAAGTTCCTATAGCTTTACTACATTGGGCTTGAGTGGATGAGGGTTGATAAATGGATTTCAGATGTGGCAGAACTGCCTTTCTCTGGAACTTAAGAAATGCAATGTTAACCGGTTTCTTGAGCAATCCTTGGCTAAAAAAGCATAAGACATCTCAATCAAGTCTTCACTGGCTCAGTCTCCTTTTTCTAGAATAGGTCATTATAGTAGCAATTAGATTCGTAGATCTTTCCCACCCATTAATAGGCCATGTGACCTGCTTACATCCCAGGAAGCCTAAGATATATGTGGTGGGAGGAGCTTCCTGACAGGAAAAAGAAGTTATGTTACAGGAAATGCTGAGAGAGAGAGAGAGATGTTAAGGCTACTAATGGCTGCTAATGGCCACCTTGGTGATTGTTAGAACTGAACAGGCTCACTTAGCTGTACTGTGAGTTTGTTTTGAGGAAGACCTCAGAAGGAGGTCAGAGAGGTTTTGGGATGTCCAGGCTCCAGGCTGTGATATTGTGTTTTAAGTTCCTTGGTGTTATGATAAAGTGGGCTGATTGGCTATGGGAGCTGAACATTTGGTTATGGGATATGGTTTTCTGTTGTCTGAATAAATGTTATACTTCTTTTACCTTCTTTATGGAGAGTCTTTCATACCTTGTGATACAGAACTACATATGCATATTCATGATAATTGCTGATGTGTTTATTGCCTTACTGTTACAGTCATCCCAGATCTTGGTGAGGTTAGTAGAAAGCACAGGGAGATCAGTCCTTGGGAAAAGATCTGGCTCCAGCTGGCTTTTCTTTTCAGAGTTTCTGCCCTTACTTTTGTTTATGGAATGGTACATGTCCAGGTAGATGTCTTAGAGCCTGGAAATAAATTAAATTCCTCAGCTAAAATGTGCCGGCAAGGGCTTCTCTTTAAGCTAACATAAGAAATGACCTTTTGAATGGAGAAGAGAATATTGAAAATTAACAATAATAAAATGATACAGTATTAAATGAATTTTCCTCAAAACTCTGATTTCTGGGTTTCAGCTAAAATAGTCCACATAGGGAAAATATGTTCTTATAATCATACATTAAGAAAATAGAAAAAGAGAACAATAAATTGAATATGCACTTTAAAAGACTAGAAAATCAACAAATAAACAAAGCCAAAATAAACACAAAAGAGAAGAAATTAAAAAATAGAAGAGAAATAGATTAGAACAAAAAATCAGAGAAATGACAACTAAAACTAAAAGCTGGTTCTTTGAAAAGGCTAAGTTGATCAAATCCTTAGCCCCTATGATTAGAAGAGAGCAGAAAATGAAATCAATAAAATACAAATAGGAAAGGTAAAATCACAGCAAAACCAAAAGAAATAGAAAGGATAATCAGAATACATTATGCACAGTTTTATGTAACAACGTGAGCATACAAAAGAACTAGAGGAACACCTCCAAACAAGTGAAATCAGAAGTCAGGAACATTTTACCAAATTTGTAAAGAGCAGTTAGTGCCCATACCTCACCAATACTTCCTCGAAATAAATAGTGTACTCCCAGAATGCTTTTATGAGGCACATGTAGACCTGAGTCCAAATACAGAAAGTCAGGTACAAACCAATGTCTTTAATGAACATCGCCCCCAAAATTTTAAACAAAATCTGAGGAAATTATCCCAGAAATCATTCATTATGATCAATGGAATTTATATCAGACATGCAAGGATGGTTAAACATTAGGAAAACAATGAACATAATTGTATCAAAACCAAACGCAGCAAAAACCGCACCTCAACATATGGAGAAAAAGCTTCTGACAAAGTACAACACTCTTTTCTGCTGAAAATACAGTAAGGAGTAGATAAAATACAGTAGGACATATCTTAATATCTGAAAAAGATCTATCTGAAACCAAAACCAAGTATCATATGAAATGGGGATACACTAGAACGTTTACTGATAAATGCCCGTGTGAAGCAAGGATGCCTTCTCTCCTCCTCTCATGTCTCATATTTCTGGAAATACTTGTATTGTGGTCTAGGGATGCGAAGGCAAAAAGTATGTCTGCCTCAAAAGAATTCAACTCAAGCCTTCTTTCAGTCCAAGTAACAAGGTTTATTAAAACACTGATTGGGGATCCATGACGGTGTCATAATGGACTCTACTGTGCATGCCTAGCGACTATTATTTTCAAAGAGCCTGCCATCTGCTGCAATAATGCGAACCTTTAACATTTTGATCCAGTGATTACAGCATTGTCGAGACGCTATTACAAGGTAACCCAGAAATGAGGGAATTACTTTGATGCAGTGACAGCCAGTCAGTGAGGGTCTGTGAATGCCTGTGACCATTTGCACTTGAATAACCAATCTTCCTGGAAGTTTGAAAATAATTTGATGTCAAGCTGAGAAAGAATACGTTGCACTTAATCAGAAGCAGACAGAGTATGATGTTATTATCATTGCATGAACACCAAAAGCATTATAAGCCTTATCATGATGTTTTGGAATCACTGCAGAAAGAAACCATTTATAGTTGGAACATTCACAAGCTTGTTGTTCCAGAAGGAAAATAATCTTTGTAACAAAATTGGGCCGTTATTTATTGCTTAAGGTGCCATTAAAATTTTAGTTCAAATTCCTTGGCCATAGTCTCAAAGCTTCAAGGGGTTTCTGAACCACCCACTGGAAAGGGCTTCAAAGGAACCAATGGTGAAGCAGGCTGCCCACTTCTCGTAATAGGACGATGGACTCAAGTTCCTGTGTGACACACATATTTTCAGACATGGGAAATGCCAGGCATTATTAAAAGTTGTGAAAAAGTTATAGTTTCTCCATCTTGGGAGTCTCCCCGCCAAGAAGAACCCAAGAACTGTATGAATACAATTACAAAGCACTTTTTATACAAATAAAGTCAGATCTAAACAACTAGAAAAAAAATGTTAATTGTTCATGGATAGGCCGAGCCAATATAATAACAATTCCACCTAAATTAATTATTCAGTATAACACCAATCAAACTTTGAAAAAGTATTTTATGGAGTGAGAAAAATAAAATTCATCTGGAAGAACAAAAGGTCAAGAATATCTAGGGAATCAATGAAAAAATGCAGAGGAAGACAGCCTAGCTATAGCAAATGCCAAACTGTATTGTAAAGTGGTAATCACAACAATCTGGTACTGGCTAAGAAATAGAGTGGTGGATCAGTGAAGTAGATTAGTCACCTAATACACAGAAGTAAATGTCCACCTAATCTGTTGTTTGGTAAATCCAAAAGCCTATGCTTTTGGGACAAGATCTCACTATTTGACAAAAACTTCTGGGAAAACTATAGGAACTAGGTATAGACTGACATCTCATACAGTATATACCAAAATAAGGTCAAAATGGATGCATGATTTAGGCATAAAGGGTGATACCATAAACAGGAAAGCAAGGAAGAGTTTACCTCCTACACCTATGGATAAAGAAAAAATTTATCATTAAATGAGATAAAGATCATTAAAAAATATAAAGTGGATAATTTTAATTATATTCAATTTAAAAGGTTTTACACAAACAAAACCAATACAGCCAAGGTTAGAAGGAGAGCAGAAAACTGCAAGAAAAAATTTTGCAAGCCCTCCTTTCTGCTGTATAACTACCAGGAGGACTCCCTCTCCACAACCACCGCAAGCTTTGCCACACCAGTGCTCCTCCTTTCCTAAGGACCGCCAACCAGGACTACGACCCAGATCTAAGCAGGACAAAGCAAGAGAACCCTGCCTCAGCACCAGCAAAGAGATCCCTGCACTCCTGATCTGATGATTGATTCTCCCCACTGTCTGTGGGCCTGGAGCTCAGGGAGCAGCCATCCGAGCTTCCTGCTGCTGCCACTGCGGCCACCTCCACCACTCTGGAGCTGGGCCTGAAACTTGCACTTCTCTCACCCAGGTCCAACCTGTTCCATTTTCTTAGGTATTTGTGGGTTCAGAAGTCTGTAAACTGCCACAGTTGCCAGTAAATCAAGGCCCTGAGGCCAGCTCTGCCTAGTCTACTCCGGCCTGGCCTATCCTGAAACGGCCCAGGCTAGACTGCACTCTTCTCCCAGCGTGACCTTTCCCAGTGAACATCCAGGTAGTCCTCGGCTGGAAACTTGTTTCACTGTCATTTTGTGGGTTCTGTAGCTCCAGAATTTGTTTAGAGGCATTTTTACAGGAGGGATCTGGGGGAGAGCTCAAGTGAGTCCCTGTTTTCACTCCACCAATTTGGCTCCACCTCCACATCATTTTCTTATTGATCCTATTGACAATTGATCTTTTCCTGTGTCTGCTGAAATTATGCTTCTTTCTCTGAATTTCATTGAGAATTCAGCTGACCCGTAATGGTTTAAGTTCTGAAATCCTATTTTCCTGGTAATCACTATTACATTCTTGACTCAAGGAATTCTGCTGTCCTTGGGAGACGGGGGTGGACACCAGGGAGTCGTCCTTCAAGGATGTCTGGTTTGTTGTCCAAAGAAGTATGGGTCCCTGTTACCAAACTTCCAACCAAACATATTGCTCCCTACACCTCAGCTGGTTTAACCAGTCATGTTGTCCTCAACCCTATGATGTCACCTACTCTGTTCTTTGTTTTGTATTCTCCAAAGCCTGTAAAAGAAAACTGTCCTCCTCATTCAGGGTCTTAGTTTTGCTGAGGAAGCTGAGATTCAAGTTATGGTCGAATTCATGCTTTACTAATTAATTGATCATGCTTGGAACTTTGTGCCTCAGTTTACCTTATTTTAACTGTTACAAATGAGAAACTTACCACTATGTGCTGCAAATCCTCCCTGTGTCTAGACTTCTGGGCCAAAGCACTCATTGCGCCTCTTCTCAGGGGCTGTCCTTTCCTGGGTAGACCAGCCCAGCTTAGCACATTCCCACCCAGCTCAGGCCTAATTGGCTGCATTCCATGGGGCCAACTCTCACACCTGGGAGTTACCCTCTGGAGATGAAGGGCTGGGGAGTGATGAGACAAAAGAGGATACTGAATGCGGGAGAAAAGCCTGGGTCTATCTTGGGAGTCTCCTAGGGGCAGTCTCCTCTCTCTGGCTCCTTGAGGGTCACAGGTTATGGGACTAACATACCTGAACCACCCAGAATGTTTGATTGTCCAGATGAGAAATGTAGTGGTATTGCCCAAAGGCTTCCTACCCACAGACCAGACTCAACCTGGTTTGTGAGCATGCTGAATCCTGCTGTGAGTTACCAAGAAACTGCAGTCTATAATGGCCCACTTCTCCCACTTTCATAACCTCCAAAAGTTTGGGGATACTGACTTACTGAACTAAGTGTGAATCCATAGTCTCATAATAGGGAAGCTTCATTTAAAAAAAATTTTAGTAAAATATTTTTAAAAGTGTAGACATTATCTTCCTTAAGAGATGGTGCATTTCCCTTTGGAGAGCCCCGATTTAGGGTGCTGGACTGTCTGGACACTAACGGTGTGAAAGAGACAGGATGGGAATGACATAGATGTTTGCGTGTATGTGTGTGTATGTGTGTGTATTCATATATAGAGGTTAAACCAAAGGCATCCGTAGGTCATGGCACCTCCCAGCACACACACCTCCCTGGCCTTCAGCAGACAACCCAGACCACAAGCTCAGGGTAGGTCCGAATCCTCTCCAAACCATATGTCCTCAGCCTTTACCCATGGGTTTTGCTTTGGCCAGTCCACAGCTGATCAGGCTTAGATCAGAGTGAAGGCATTTTAATGAAATAGCAATACAGATGCAGTTACCTCATCACTCACACCCCCCTTCCCCATAAGCCTCAGCCCACTTTCTTATACACACGTCAGTAGGCAGTGGAAGAGTCAACGTTCAGGAAGATTCCGGGCAGGGGACCTGCTCATGTGAAACCAACTGGTCCAGATACCAGAGGTAAGAAAGGCCATGGTCGGTTCTACTCTAACACTCATTCCGAGGATGTGAATTCTCTCCAACGTGACTGAGAGAGAATGACTGAACACATTTGAATTTCGTGTTCGCTTATGTGGGCGCTTTCATTTTGGAGAAGCAGAGAAGACAGAACTACTTCCCGGTAACTCCCAAGCTGCCGCCTTCATTCTGATGCCCACATCCACAAGCAAACTTGAGGACTTTGTTAGGGTGAAGCACATTTATCATAGAATCTTTGGGGTAGTTGGAGCTGAGGGCTGAGGAATGTTGATTTGGCCCTCCCCCTTACCAACCTTCCTTCATGGCCTGGAGCTGTGGTCCACTGAGACCACCCTCTCACCCAGAGCAACTCCACTTTGCCAGCTGGGGCCCCATGAACGCTAGGGAGCAGGTTGAGCAACCACCCGTGGCTGGGAACTCAGCCACTATTTACTACAGTATTTGAGCATTTCTTAGCCATTTAAATGCATAAGACCGCACTGCCACTTTCATTTGGTTCCTGTCTTTTTTTTTAATGTGAAACTGATACAGATTGAGTGTTGTGCCCCTGCCCCCATTTTCCCATCACCTTCATGACTTTTATTGTGTGGGTTTATGTAGCCAGTGATTTTTAGGAGCACACGTGTCCCGTTCCAGCAGAACAGACAACAGGGAGCTTGACTTGGGTTCGAATGCTGTAAAATTGCTTCTGTCTCCGACTGATGTCTCCATTCTCTTTTCTGCCAGACCTGCTGCCTACCAAGCATGACTCTCTACAGTTAGTTGTTCATTTTGGCCTCCACGGCCTTTGCCAGATGTTCTTCTCCGATTTAGCCATTCCTCAACCCAAGCTTTTGCAGGGTTACCCAATGCCCTGGACAATCCGTCCAGTAAGGATGTAACTGAGGTGGCAGCTCTCTCCCCAGATCTTAGCCACCCATGTTATGCACTGGGTTCCCCACCGAGGAGAAACTCCTTCCCTTTTGGCCTACTATGCAAAACAGCTCTAAGCAGGGCCTTTTGCCCCCCAGCTCTAGACCTCCTTATAGTCAAGGGAAACCTGCATCTCAGTTCCCACTGATGGAAGTGGGTTCTGTGAGCCCAGCAGAAGGGGAGGGTCTTCAGTCTCCCCAGCACTCCACTTTAGACAGCCACTGTGAAACCATCTTCAGTCTCCCCAATCAGAAGCTGTGAAGCTTCTCTCTCCTCTGCCTGGCTTCCATGCTAAGCTTCATGGCTAATGGGACATCAGGAAAACTCCATTCTCCTTAGGCTCACTTGCCTGAGAAGGCTGAGTGTTCTAGGCTGAACTTGGGTCTTCTTAGAATTCTTTTCCTAACTGAATCTCTGAACTTTTTACTGGACAAAGTGGCTCTGAGACCCTCTGCTGTGCCTTGTGGGTCTATCCATCCAAAATCACCAAACTGCTGCCCACAAACCCTTTTCCATTCTTCGATGGAATCACCTAGAGGAAGTCCATCTCCCCAGGGCTCTTCTGTTTCCAGTTGAGACATCTTACCCGCTGGGAGCCTTTGAGTTACACTAAAGGTGGCAGAGGAACCCAGCACCCCCAACTCCATTTCAGAAATGATGTAACAGGAACTTGACAGGACAGGGCTGAAGAAGACCCAAAAGGAAGAGCCATGAGCTCTTCCATGTGTCCCAGGCCCACCGAGACCAGCGGAGGCTCCAGTATAAAGGTCTGAAGCCCGTGTTCTTTGAGCAAAGGTGTGTCAGGGCACCTGAACCTACCTGGGTACCAAAAGGTCAGTATTGAAAGTATACAAAAACAATACCCAACTGGCTTCTGCCTTTTCTGGCTTATTCTTGCTGTCAAGAGCATGGCACATTTCAAAACCGATGAGATGTCAGGCAGGGTCTCGGCCCCTTGGAGCATCCCAGCTCAGAGCACCCCCAGGCCCTTTGATGTCTGGGTGAGAATTTTTGGTGCCTAGGGGAATGCAAAAGCAGGGTGGGGGGGTGGGGATGGGGGAGGGCAGCTATAAATCATCTCAAACAAGGCAAGAGTAAAAATAGACCTGGTCACAAGAAGAGATCAGCAGAAAGACTTAAAGATATAATTAATTGTGTGTGGGTGTGTGGGTGTGTGGGTGTGTGTGGGTGTGTGTGTTTGTGTGTATGTATATATACATGCACATATAATATATATAATGATAATGAAATTATGTGAACTCAGTATACATATACTGGCTGGCTTAGCAGCTAAATTTTTAAAGAGAAAGCTAATCAAAAACATGGGGAGAAGCAAGGAGCAAATCTATAATCGACAGGGACCTCCGTTTGTGGAGCTCAGGTAAGGCACCTCCCAGGGACCTGGTTGCAACCTGGAGCTCCATTGCTGTCTGATTACCATCCCCTCCCAACCCATCACACCTATTTTTTTAAAATTTAATTTAATTTTGGACTCAAGGGCCAGAACACAAATACAAAATAGAGAAAGAAACAAGACATATCATAAACTTAAATATTGAAACTTAAATACAAAGAAGGCAAACAAAGTATGTCATGTGCATAGCAGAACACAAGAGAGGATTCAAAATATGTAACAATAGATTTTCATTTCACAAAAGCCTAAATAATAAATAATTCATGTTGTTTTGAGAATTGTCCATCTTTTCTTTGCTTCCTTGTGAGTTTTCTTTTGTTCTCTGCTGTGTACTTTTTACTTTGTTCTTTTCCCCCCTTCTCCGCCCTTCCCCTAAAGGCTACAATACAGTTTAGATATGTTACTCTATAGCTATAGATACATACATACACATATGCATACACACATATACTCTACTCCTAATCTTTGTTTTTATATTTGTGCATATCTCTTATTTCCTATTCCTCCTGATTCCTCTACTTTACTTGAATGACTGCCTTGCCCTCCTGTTATTTGCCTACCCTCCTCTGAGGATCCCTCCCCTATCCTCCCATTCCCATAAATCTAAAACCCTTTCTATACCCCCCTTTTACCTATTCCCTCATTCTCCCCTCCAAAAATCCCTCCCTTGTCCTCTCCTCCCTCACTATATCCCTATCATTTTGCTTCTTCTAAATTTAGATTTTTATACTCTTCTAAATATATATGTATTGTTCCCTCTTAAACCGATTCCCTATGAAAGTAAGTTACCAGAACTACCAGCCCTCCTCCCCCATCTAAATCCTTTCTTCCTCTTGCACTCTTTTGTGTAAAATAGTTACTCTTTTTAGCTGTTTCTAAATGGTTTTGCTTTTTAAATTCATTTCATAGTCAGGTTTATTCCCCTCTTTCTTATGAGCTCAACAATTCTTAATGAGAATCTTAGACATTTTATATTTTATGTTACATAAAAGGTAAAACAGTCTTAGGAATCCCTTATAGTCAGCCTTTGGTATATACTTCATGTTTTTCTAGGTTCTTGTATGTCAAATCATCTACTAACATCACACCAATTTTTAAAATTTCATCTCAAAAGCAATTGTTTTTAGCCTTCACCTTAATTCTCAGCCCTTTTGAGACTGAGGGACGCAGACCCTAGCTGCTCTGCCCATCCTTGAGTTATAGGTTTATCCCGAGGAGGCAGGTAGAGCCTGAGGCCTCTCCTGGTCCTTTCTCTGCCCGAGGTACTCCTGGGAAAGCAGAAGCAGCAGTCTGATGGCTTAGCTTCTCCCTTGGCTCCTTTTCTTCCAGGCATGGGAGAAGGCAGAAGAGGATGGGTGAGTGAGTGGGCTGGCTCCTCTTCTCCTGCTCTTCCCCAGGGAAGGGAGCAGCAGCCTGGCAGCCAGCCTCCTGCCTGGTCCCTATGGACTGTGAGCAGCCCCCTCCCACTCCCTCTGAATCCTAACATAGAATCTGGGCTTGCCCGTGAGTAGGGAGTTGCAAAGAGCCTGATGGTGCTGCTGCTCTCATGTCCCTCTTCCATCCATACATGGGTAGAGGCAGCTAAGGAGTTCTTCTTGGAGAAGACTAGGTCTAAATTTGGGAATTCACTGATTTCTTCTCTTTGCATCTTCAGGTTTATCTTAGCCTTTCCCCAGCACAGACCAGGCCTCCAAAGCTGAGGATAAGTGAGGGTAAGTGGACAAGTGATGAACGAAAGGGACAGATGATAATTGAAAAGATGGTATAGTGGGTGGATGTGTGGATGTGTGGATGGATGGATGGATGGATGGATGGATGGATGGATGGATGGAAGGATGGAAGGATGGATGGATGGATGGATGGAGGGTTGGTTGGATGATCTCTTCTCTTATACTTCTCATTACATTGTGGGCTCTCTAGCTACCTCCATACCATCTAGCCTTCCTCCTTGTAAAAGCAGCAGCAACATGGTATCTTCCTTCCTCTTCTCTCTGCCTTCTAGGCATGGATGAAGACAGGAGAAGGAGAGCAAGAGAAGAACTAGGCCATCCATCCATCCATCCATCTAGAACCAATAGACTGTGCTCTTGATCCTTTGCTCTCTGCTCTGTCCCTACAAAGACACTTTATTCTGGCTGTGTGTTTTCTGTTAGCTGCATCAAAAGAGATTTGGGCAAAGGGGGTAGAAAAAAGCCGAAGACACATCAAACCTCAGAGCAAGGCACAGGGAGACAGCAAAGTGATGTTGTATTCTTCCCCCCAATTCCCCCACCTGAATTACAAACACTCTGATGTCAGTGTACAAAAATATTCCTTAGCCAGATCACATGATGTGCAGGAGAGATGGGTGGCTGTGGGAGAGTAATGACCTCAAGCCTCTAGGAGAAGCACAGGGAATTTTGCAAGCCAGCCTGGAACTAAGGAAAAAAGGAGCATCACCATGGAGACTGAGCTGGTCCTCTTCTGAATCTGTTACGAATACACACACACAGGCCCCCCTAGACATTGACTTCTCTCTAACTTAGGAGTGGAGGTGGATTACTGGGGGAGGAATTCCTCTCAATCTACACCCATCACCAGTATTGATGTTACACACAGGGACAGGCCACTCTTTATACCAATCAACTTACACAAGCACACATACACATACATGAATGCATGCCTATGTATGCATGCACATACGTATACACACACATTCACATCTCTGTAAATATGCTTATTTATATGGGTGGTTCCATGTGAGTATATACCCCATGTGAAAGCATAGAGAGTGTCAGCTATCCAGCCTCATTCTGTCTCTCAAATCTGCACATAATAGCATTCATTGTGCCTTATATGGCCTTCTTTTTTGTTCTTGGTATTTGGAAAGGCTCGGTGTAGTGGATGTCACAGGAAGAAACCGGGGAAGACACGAAGTGAAAATACCAACTACTGAGCTGGCCAGAGATTTCTGAATGACAGCTGACCTTTATCTGGTCTTCCCCAGCCACCTCTTCAAGAGTTCTCTCCTGTTGTGCCCCAGGGCAACAAGATCGTGGGTTATCCACAAATGACTGTGACAGCATTCACTAATGTACAAGCGTAGGACCGCCAACTGTCAGAGCCTCGTCCCACTCTGCAGTAAACAGCATAATAACCATTAACACTTATTAAGCACCTACTGTGTGCCAGGGACTGTGCTAAATGCTTTACACTTTTTATCTAATTTGATTCTCATGGCCACCCTAGGAGGGAGGCACTATTACGGTATCCATTTTACCGAGGAGGAAATGAAGGCAAACAGAGGTTAGTGGACTTGCCCAGGGTCATCTAGCTAGTACGTAGTGTCTGAGGTTGGATTTGAACTCAGGTCTTCCATACTCCAGGCCTAGTGTTCTAGGCCCAATCTGACATCTCCTAGCAGCCCTGAATTCTATCACTTCCAACAATTCTCAGACCATCTGCAGCCTACATGGTAACACAGTGCACATTGTATAGCATTTAATGTGCACACACATGAATGGGGCTTTTATAGTCTGCATTTTAGTCCGTACCAAAAGCACCTTCATGTAAAGATAAGCAATCGCAAACACATAATTCCAAATTTCTTCCTAATAAGCCACGACTTCCTAGACATCAGTCCTAGGTGCACATCAATAATTGGGATTGGGGGGGTCTCCTTGGTCACTACTTGTCCGTTTTTCTGGGAACAGCCCCAATAAGCAGGCCCTGCTCCCAGCCCCCTGAACTTGGAGGAAGCCCCAGGCTGCTCTTGTACAGATCTCCCATCCCACAGTCCTTTGGTGACTCTGTGGCTGGCACTACCTCTGCTCCTGGGAGCCTCCTCACCTGGAATATTAGGAATAAGAGACCTCCCCACATCCATGGAAACACGGATCCATTAGACTGGGACATATGTGTATGAGGTCTTGGCCCTTTGCTGGGGACAAATGCTCCAGTCATTCATCATCTTCATCTTCTTCTTCCTTACACCATCTCAGGCATCTGGGGATGTGGTGTAGAAAGAGCCGGTTCTGGAATCAGAAAGACCTGAGTTCAAATCCTACCTCAGACACTTTCTAGTGGGATGACCCTGGGCAATTCACTTCACAGCCATCCTCCATATAGTGACACCCTCTTGGCAGGGTTGTTGTGAAGATCAGATGAGGTCTTGTAAACGTGTAACGTGTAAACCTCAAGGTGCTGTGATTGTCACAGCTAAGTAGTGTTTTTCTTATTTAAAGAAGAGAGCAGGTTCCTGAGATGCTTGTCCTCTCACTCACCAGTGAGGACACCCCCATCAGGGGGTGCTGTCTGGTCCCAATTTTCACACATTTGCTGCCACTCTCAGAGCTCCCTCGGTAAAATTTCCATGATGACTTTCTTTTCCATTTCCATGTCTGGGAGGAGGCATTGATGCCATTAAAAAGGTTATTTCTTTTCCTTTGTTTCTTCCAGTTGGAGACTCCAAAGTACTTTGGAAGGAACAACACAAGAGAGTCAGATGGATGGTCAAGGTAGCTCTGAGCCCTGATGGAGAAAAGGAACCTTCCTAAGGGTCATTTTTAAAGAACTCAAGATGGACATCCGGAAAACGCTCCAGAAGAGCACACCTAATGACTGATGCTGGGGGAAAAAAATGATGTGGAAAGTCAGGAATGATTTATTGCAAAGACTGAGAGAAGAAAGTATGTAAGTCTACCCTGATCTATTCACGTTCAGATGATGTCCAGAGGGAAGAACGCTCGTGTTGAAAAGAGAAGGGAATATTTATAGACTGCCTACTGTGTGCCGTCCATTGTCTGTGCTCAGCGCCATTACAGATTTTATCTCAATTGACCTTCATAAGAGCTCTGCAAGGTTGTTAACATTATGTAGATAATAATTATTATGCTAATATAATCTCCATTTTACAGTTGAGGAAATGGAGGCAAATAGAGGTAAAATGACTTTCCCAGGATCTCACATCTAGAAAGTGTCTGGAGCCAGATGTGAACTTAGTTCTTTCTGCATCCAGGCTCAAGGCTCTAGCCACTGCGCCACTTAGACACTTCTAAAGAAAAAAAAGCAACACATTAAAATAATAGACAAAATCAATATGAAGTGACATATTGTACTTCTCTTTACGAAAACAAAATCAAAACCAAAACTTCTCCTTTGTTGATGGCTGAGAAACCGACGAGAAAACCATTTTTATTCCCCAAATCACCCTCATTATTATTTTCTGTTTAAAAGAGGGGACTTTGGGAAAGGCGAGTTAAGGTAGAAGAAAGAGGACATTGGACTTCACCACATTAACCCTGAAGGAATGGTAGGAGCAATGTGTTCCCATGTTCCTGCTAAAACAACCTCCTCAGAAAATCAGTGTCTCTGCTTTACATAAGGTCAGTAGGCATTGAACTAAATCCCCAAGATGATGTGAGGCCCCTTCCAGCCTAGATCTATGGTTCTATGTTTAGAGCCTTCTGGGTCCCATGAGCAACAAGATGGCAGCCTAGATATTCTATCTGATCCCCAGAACCTCTCAGACCCCTCCAAAACAGAAATTATGCACTAAAGATAAAGAAACCCCAGCTGTTTCCATGGTCTAGGACACCCAGAATCCAAAAGAAGCAGAAAAAAAAACCCACACTAATCTTAAGCTCACTCAGCACCCCTCTCCCACCTCCTACACTAGGAGACCCAAGGACACAACATAGGCTTGCATCAGAACCCACCCCTGCACCTTCCCCTTCCCTCTTTCCAGTGCCATGGAAATATACAGGCCATGCTGGCCAGCTTGGCCACAGCCCTTCAGGAGCAAAAATATTCCCGGGTGCTGCATCCCAGAAGCACCAGTGCTGCAGTGCTCTGACCTGCAGCCTCTGGACTGCCAGTGTTGGGCCGGAGAGCTGAGGAACTGAGGGAGCAGGATAGGTCACTAGGGCAGGACACCGTGCATGGGCAGAGGGAGGGGTGCTGTGCAGCACTCCATCAAGCCTGAAGGAAGAGCCCAGCACCTGGCTGGGGCCAGTTCTGATGACCCAAAAATCAACTGGGGCAGTCTGGTGAACTGTTAATTGCCCAGGGTGGGAGGAGGCAGAGACACTTGAGATTCAGTCCTCAAGGAGATTACAATCAGAGAGGACAAAGTCAAAAGTGAGCACTAAGAAAAATGAGCGTGAGGGGCTCAAGATTGAAAGTACCAAAGAAAATACTAGGAAGAAAGAATCTCAGACCTTGAACATAAACAGATCAATCAGTAGGAAAAACAGTACAACAGACGGAAATGTGGCCTCCAAATCTAGTAAATGAGTTCAGGCATCAGTGAACAAATACTACAGAATGAAGGGAAACAATCCAGCCCTTGAGACAGAGAATTCTGTGGAATTTGAGGAGTACATGGCTCCTGAGGGGTTTAACAGAGAAAAGAGAATTATGAAAGCAGAAGTCATGTTCTGTAAAGCAAAAATAATGATGACTAGAATAGAAACACTTCAATCTGCCATGGCAAGTCTCCAAAGAAACAAAAGAGAGAATCATCAATGGGGATAGCAAATACATAGTCAGGAAATACAACCTAACAGAAGAGAAACAAAATCCAAGGATATTAAAGAACAAGATACAGAACTCAAAGACAGGATGGTGAATGTCCCAGAATATGACAGGACAAAAAACCCAAAGCAGAATGTAGTGTCATAACCAGGGAAATATGGTTATGGAGAGAACTTCTGACAACTTCTAAACTTAGAAAAAGAAACTCCAATCCAAAGAATTCACAGATCACCTCCAGAACAAAACCCAAGACTGCAAACTCCAAGGCACAGAGTGGTTCAATTTAACAATTAAATTCAGAAATCACAAGTTCTGCAGCCATGAGGAGAAAGACTTTGACATGTAAAGGAAAGGACATTCCTACATCCCAGGCGGACAAATCCTGCAAGTCAGCTTAGCCACACAGGACAAAAGATGGACATTCAATAAGAAAGAAGGGCTTAAAGCGTTTTAAAAAAGAAAACCAGAACTGAGGAGATCATTTGCTTCTCAAACACCTGAAACAACAGAAATGCCATAGGAATGAATAAACCTAACAGGCAAGAACAGGAATAGCAGTAGAGTGACTAGAAAAGAGACTTCTTTC